>OY804545.1:21495572-22095572 GCA_963680865.1 Spergularia marina
ATTCCAAGACTTGCTTGAGACTCCACTTAACTAAATAAGTGGGTCCAATCTTGTTGTTTAGTTTGCTAATTTTTGCTAATTTGATCAATCTTGTTGTTTTGTTTGCTAATTATGTTTTTTTTAGTAAAATGTTTACTTTATTATATTTGGCATGGATAAAAAAAAAAGTAAAAATCTAACTTTATCCAATTAAAATCTACCCTAGCCAATACAAATTTAATGTAGATGATATTTTATCCAAAAATAAGTTAAAATCGTTTGGAGTGTGTTAGCGGAATTCTAAATTATGATACATTAATCATTTATTTGATACAATGTTCTGTAATCGTAAAATGTTTAATTAACATAATAATTATTATGATCAATGATAAGAAAAAATAGAATTAAGAATAATTATATATGTTTATGCAAGTCTGAAATGAGTCTTGGAATAAGGTGGGTGATTTAAGTGAGTCTGAAACTGTTTAAAATCTGAGTCTGAAATATAAAAGTAAGTGGAAAGCTGACGTGGCAAAGTCTGAAATCTGATATGAGTCTGAGGGATGAGGATAGCCTAAGATTATAATGAACGCGAGATATGACCGTAACTTGTTACTTATACTAAAGCGTTAGTTTATAATAAGGGTACTATATTAAAAAGTAATCAGAATAATGAAGAATGGATTATTATAATTAGTTTCAATTTGTCTGAAGAGCTATATGCATGATACCCTACATGCGGGATCATCAGAGATATATGCATCATAGTCAAACGACGTCATTTTTAGCGTCATTGTCTTCTCGAATTGCTATGAAAAGGACAGAGTTACGTCAAATGACAAACAACATAAAACCAAAATTTTTGGATAAAGTACGTGTCAGCTAGATAGACCCCTGTTCTCTTGCGATCTGTACCTTACATCACTCAGAAATCAGGTAATCCAACGGCTGGGAACGAATTGCTGGTCATTCTAAGATCTTTTTAAGAGTTAGAGATGATGACAATGATTATGGTTTGACTTGGCTTGGGAAATTCAGAGATTGATATTCACGACGCTAACTTTAATTTTAAAGATGACATAATAAAGGAACTCAAGATCAACAACCAAGAGGTCGGGGGGTTGGATGTTAAAGTTGGGTTGATTTGTGTGGATGATAGACCCCCTTGTAAGGGAGTCTCCTACCGGGTTTATGCCCGGTTCCAACTATCCTATCTGAATTCTTCTTGTAAGTTAGAATTCCCTAAATCATCCCTCCGACTCTAGAGGGTTACATGGTCTTGGGTTGTGTAGATTAGGTACTTACCCATTGCCCTTTCTTTTGCGCACAGCCGGAGTTACCTTCTCATCCTTGTAGCCTCATGACATTAGGGAAGATGCGACTCCACTTTGTATGTTGGTTTTGTTTTTGCGAGCCGTGGTTGTTTTAGTCCTTTACCGTGGGAGGTTTGGGTCATGGTGGATCTCGGGCTTGTGCCCTTAAAAATCGGGCTTGCGGATCCACAGTTCTCACCCCATATAACCTCTGTCCACTGATTATAGGACCAACCTCGGCTTTGTATCTTCGAAGCTCCCTCCCCCCCTCTGTACGACACTTAGGGTTAGCAAGTTTTTCCCCTGGCAGTAGGGGGCCCTAGTGCCAAGTTGGGGGGTGATTTGTGTGGATGATAGGCCTCCTTGCGAGGGAGTCTCTTACCAGGTTCATGACCGGTTCCAACTATCCTATCTAGAATCTTCTTGTGAGTTAGGATTCCCTAAATAATCCCCCGACTCCAGAGGTATTGAGCCTTTCAAGCCAGTAAATTACCAATGAAAAAAATTATAATATAAACAATCAGAAACATTTTCCGATGATTATTATTTTCTATCAACGATAGCACAACCATTAAAACATGAGTTTTAAGTTTTAACATGTATGTGTCTAGTGAGCACACGACACAAAACGGTTAAAACATAACCAAATGCACGGTCCAGTGAAGGATAAAAATACAACAAATCAGAGACGAAACCAACTTATCCCGTTCAACACAATAATTGTAAAGCGCCAACTTAGTTGTTAGCGAGAGTGAGATAGTCCCCGTCTTCAAGGGCAACAGCTCTGCACAAAGGGCAGGAGTTGTTGTTCTTCAACCAAGTCTCAATACAATCGTAATGAAACTCATGTTCGCATTTCAAAATGCCATTGTCTTGCATTGCTCGAAACTCCTCAAAGCAGATGATGCAACTACGGTCTGTCCTCGAAGTCAAGGCTGCGATGAAGGGGCTAAATTGCTCCCTCCTCAAAGCTTGAGGGATAAGTTCAATCGGAAGCCCATTGAACTCAGGCTCATCCATATCATCCTCTTCTTCCATTACCAACGGACCCTGGTGCATAATGGCGGGTATTGTTAGGAATCGTAACACCTAGAAAAGAAAAGGTTATGAAATAATTGAATGAGTCACACCTGAAATTAAAGTGTCTACTATCAGTAATAACTCCATTACGCTAAAAAAAAAACAAAAATACAATTAAAAAAATGTCCATGATTAGTTTGTACTAAAATTAATCAAAAGGACAGTAAATTTTGTTGCATAATTTTATAAAGGTTAGATTTATTAAGAAAGAGAGACAATCAAAGGTCATTGATTTGGAAATTAAATCAATTTAAATTTCTTTCTGTTGATAGATTCGTAACAATGTTGATACTACTGTCAGTTTCATAAATTTACTGCAAACATGTTAAATTTACTACTTGCAATCTCACACATTAATTTTACTACTCCAACTAACTTATTATGTTAGTTCATCTTTTAACTTCATCCTTGGCCTTGAAATGTGAAAAAATCAAAATAATTACCTCCCCATTTTGGTTCATATGATGATGATCAAGATTTTCAGACGTGCGCCCTATAAGGAACCGAATTTCCTCAACAAATCTATAATCTTCGTCGCTTTCAGCTCCATCGTCGACATTCATGTCATCTACGGCCTCCTCGGGATCCATGTCATCTGCGGCCTCCTCAGCATTGGCTCCCATGTTAAAATTGTTGGCCTCTTCCTGAGGCTCATCATCAGTATAACCATATTCCGCGACATGAGGAGGCAATGGACCATTCCAGCAACACTTACAGTAACACTACAAAATGTACATTATCACGTAGATTAGTGTAACGATGAAGTTACATAAGATACTTTAATATATGCATGACATATAACATAAGTGTGATCGATCAGAACCAAACCTCGTCGAAGTCATTGGCCTGCAAATCAATCAAAGGAAAAATACATAAATTTCACAATTATTATTACTTGTATATGAAAATAATTTACTTTTTTTTCATTGTAGCTCACAAACCTGATGACCGATCAACTCCTCGTTCCACTGATTAGTGGCCTCATTCCTCCGCAACTGCAGAGATTCCTAAGCGAGCACGCAGTCATCAGGAGACGTAAGTAAAAATGAATATACACGAGATTTCGAATGAAAGAAGATTATAACTAACGACATACCCCAGGGTGAAGAGTTCGTGGTCCCACAATGCAACGAGGTGCATGATTAATTTCCTACATACAAAATATAAAATAATTAACAATAACAACATCACCCCAATGAAGAACACTTAACCCAAAAAAAATCTTTCTATACAAGTTATCACAAACCTGATAATTGGAGGGGCCGGCGGCGAATGGATTATGCTGCATTGGTTGAAAAGAAGCTACCATTGTGCCTGGAGTTGGAGTCCACTGCGGAGCAGGGACTAGCTCCACTGGTGTCGCATCGATACTTCGGCCCCCGAATTCGAATAGAGCAGTTCTTGATAGTGGGGCATTGATATTGATCAGGCCCCTTCGTGACGCTTGCACATTATTAGGCTGATCCTCGTAGTAAAACTCACACACAATTAGATACATATGCAAACATTAAGCAACAATACAAACCAAATGTAACGTCACCTTTTGCATTATTATTAACTGACTCAACTCTCTTACGATGAGTTGAGTATAGTATATACGTAGTCGATTGTTTCCTTTTCTTTAATAAAGTTACATTTCGTTTGGACTAGACATGCATTATCAACTATAACAAAATAGACGATAATATATATACATACACATAATACACTTACAGCGGTGGTAGGAGAAACAGGACGAACGGAAGGTGGGTCGTTGGTCATGACGACGTTAATGTCGACAGAACCATCAGCAGAATTTGTGTCGACCATTAATCTAACAGGGTGAGATGGTGGTCCAGGAAATGAGAGGGTTAAACACTGTTGGTTTAATACGCATCTCTCTTGTGGGGTACGTAAGTCGATGGTGTGGTTTGGGTCGCGCCTAGGGTCGAAATTGAACACTCGTTGATAATGAGATGACGGCCCATCCCTCCTCGGGCGAGGGCTCGCCCGAGGGGGGCTCTTGTGTAGCAAGAGGTTTGTGAAGTAACCGGAACCATGCTCACCGCGATTGTGTTCAGGTAAATTGTTTCTCGACGACGATGCACCCTTGTCGTTTCCAAAAGCAGCAACATTACCATAACTTCCTCCAAAATTTGCCATTTTCAAATGGATCGGATCTTCAAAGATGATGCCTATGGATCGGATAATCAGACAACGTGTCATTTACATTTATTTATCTCGGCTTACTTTGAATTACTTCACGTATATTGACGATGTCATCTCCTAAGTCCAGATTTTTATTTTTAGATAAAAACAGACACGTACGTTCAAGATTAAGGCCCCATACGATTCAACTTATTCAACAGTGTTTTCAAATTAGATCAGTTTTATTCAAATTAAATCATTTCAGTTTTATTCAAATCAAATCAGATCAGAAGTATCCAAATAACAATAAATGAATTTAATCTTTTCTAATTATTAATACGTCTAATTGCAATTAATTTATCAATTATTTCAGTTCAGAAATCAAATTAAATCAAATCAGATCAGTTCAATTCAAATCAAATCAAATCAGAAAAATGCAGTCCAATCGCACAGGGCCTAAATAATCTCGATGGAGTTTAAGGCCCTGTGCGATTCAACTTATTCAACAGTGTTTTCAAAATCCGATTAATTTAAAACAAATCAATTCAGATCATTTTATTCAAATCAAGTCAAATCAGATCAGAATCATCCAAATAACAATCAATGAATCTACGTTATTTCTAGTTATTAATTCATCTTTATTAAAATCAAATCAGATCAGATCAGTTCAATTCAATTTAAATCAGATCGGAAAAATACAGCCCAATCGCATAGGGCTTAAAGCAAATCATGATATGAATGATTGGGTGACATAGTTTGACTTCAATTTACGATATATGAAGACTAAAATTGTTTACAACTATATAAATCACTTTTGGACCGCACATTATCAAGTTCTAACAAAAAAACCATCACCAAAATGTACGTATATGCATCTATAATTGTTTGATGGCGGCGGTTATTCATATGGTTAAATGAAATATCGACTAAGATCATCAATTCAGTCCTTATGAATGAGAATCGATAAGCGTACCTTAATCGATCGATGAGCACGCAAAGAGCATGCAGTTACTCGCTTGATTGATGGTCTGCAACGATTATTACCATCACGAAATTAAAATTAACAAATCATAACTTCATAAGCAAGCCACATGAAAGCATATCGATTTCGTAAGGTTCGTGAAGTTATAACATATGTTAGGATCTACATTTGTACTAGTAACAAAGTACGGGTGATTATCTATCATGAATGAAACAACGAAAACAAATTAAAAGAGAGTAAAAGACATACAATTAAAATTTTAATCACTTGTTAAAAATGCCAAACAAAAAATTGATTGAAACTTTAGCAAAAAATCAAATATATATATATATATATATATATTATCTATCCACATAGTCACGAGACTCACGGTCACATAACACATTATAAATCACTAAACAACTGTACGTATCTAAGGTCATTACTCTGAGAACCGTTATTAATAAAAAAAAACACCGGAAAATAATAATCTACAAACTACACCTTCAACAAAATTAAACGAAAATATTATTTACACGAGAAAATTGTCGAATCCCTCCCAAATTAAAGTGGTCTACCATATATATAAATCAATTCGATCTAGGGCTCTAGGCAACATACATATGAAAGAGAATAAAGATTAAAAGAAAGCAAGACACAAATCCTCATATATATATATATATAGGACCTCTAATGATTAAAACTCATGTATTTAACAATCACATCAACAACAAAGTTTGTAGTCACGTGAGATTTTTAAAGTTTGTGCTTTGTGCATATATAGATCGCTCGATTATGAACCAAACAGCAAGCCAAATAAACTAGACTAAATCATATTGTTAATTAAAAAAAAAAAACTTGTTTAAAATCATTGAAAAAAAAAATTGAAGTGATCCGATCCATCACCACATGTAACGATTAAACAACAAAATTCAGACTAAACTAATAAACATACACCCTAAAAAGTCTGTTTTTTAAAAAAAAAAAAATTAGGGTGTATGTTTATTAGTTTATATGCAAAGGGTTAAATCTTCAACAAAACTAAACTGATCTACATACCACGTATATACAACAAACCCATGAAACTTTTAAAATTTAATTCTAATCACTCAAAACAACAAAATGTAATCAGCAATAACGCGAGTCATATATTAATCAAAGGGATCTATAATCTAATAATGTAAGAAGTAACAAAAAAAAAAAAATACAACAAAAAAATCACACAATTCAAACTCTCACTTACACACACACACACACAGAGATTACTAGATTAGAGTAGGACATCATTTAAAAAGAATTGAGACGTCGAAAGAACATCAGTGAAGTATGAATCAATTGCCTAATAACAAACAATGATTTGAGATTCAAAACATTAAAATTTAAATTAAAAAAAAAAGGATTTTTTTACAAAATCAAATTGACCAATCAAATATGTGACAAGTTCATCAAAATACAAAATAATAAAAATGAGAAGCACCAAAAAGAAATCGAATTTACATCTAGCAAAACAAAATGAAACGAAGGCACAAATATAACCCCATGGTACCGAAGCAAAATTCATGCTATAGAGTTTACAACGTACAAAAAAATGATTGTACGGGGATATATATAGCCCGTGTGTAAACCAGCATTTTTGCATTTCACATGGTGTAACCAAAAGAAAGTTGATCAAAAAATTATGCATAAGAAAAACACTACAAAGAAAGAAGTTTGTGGAATGCTAATGAAAAGAAAGCAAAAGAAAAAAGAGAGATAGACAACCTTTTGAAGGAATGCCTCTGACTTGTGATGAGAAAAAAAGAATGAGAAAGGGCCAATTTATAGTGTACAAGGTGATCAAGAAAAATGCAAGGTACCCTAAAAACTTAGTTATTTTCCATATCGGGATGAATATAATAAATTATTTAGCTTCCTGATTCGGTTGATTTTTTTCTTCTTAAAATTAAGAAATATATTAAAACAAAAATATTTTTAAGAAATATATTAAAATATTACAAATTTTTTTTTACAAAACGAGAATAGTATGATCTTAGGGGAGAGAGAGAGAGAGAGAGAGAGTAGTATGATCCAGAAAAGAGATCAATTAAGCTTTGTTCATGCTTTAAAATCTAACTTAACTCGAATTTAGACTGAATAAGTTAAGAGAGAGAGAGAGAGAGAGAGTAGTATGATCCAGAAAAGAGATCAATTAAGCTTTGTTCATGCTTTAAAATCTAACTTAACTTGAATTTAGACTAAATAAGTTATTTCATTCATAGCAAAAAAATGTAAATAGTAAATACATAATAATATAAAAA
This sequence comes from Spergularia marina, assembly GCA_963680865.1. Taxonomy (NCBI): domain Eukaryota; kingdom Viridiplantae; phylum Streptophyta; class Magnoliopsida; order Caryophyllales; family Caryophyllaceae; genus Spergularia; species Spergularia marina. The sequence goes on from OY804545.1 coordinate 21,503,330, forward strand.
AATTACCACCCTTTTCTTCACTTTCTTGGCCATTCTAAAAGAAACCCTTTATTTGTGACACTTCACTTATTCTGTAGTTGATTCTCTCTTTGGTTTTGTTGGAAATAAAGGGTTTAGAATAGATCATGTCCACTTGACTGTGAAAATTAAACTGTCCACGATTAGTTGTTGTCACTACCTCCTTAATTGACTATACATTTCAAATGTATATATTGATCAATAAAAATAAAAGAGTGCATGTAGCTTTAGATGTGTGTCATACATTATGATTAAATAATATCAAACGAGTCTCCATTTTCCTAGCATTTCTCTAAATTAGGGTTTCATAAATTGAGAACTTTGTACTTTCCATTAAAAAATTTCATGGTTTCATAAGCAAGGTAATTGTGATTTTGTAAAAAAGATGAGATGAAGCACATCATACGTCGAGGAGTGTTAAATTCATCGAGGGAGTTTGCAAATGACAATAATCTTAAATACATCATATTAATACGTGCATGGAAAAGAAAAGAAAATGATAATCTTCGAAGGTTAAAAAATATTGTTGTTATCTAAACTTTGGAAGAATGCGGCTAGTGATTGAGGATACCTTATTGAATTTGTGTTTCTTAAATACTACTGTATGTATTAGATACGATTGTTTTTTAACATTATATATCTATTAGATACGAGTGTCTCCGGCAAAACAATAAATGATCAGCATTATTTTCGTTTTATTTCTATTTTGTAACTAGGTTTTTTTTTTTTTGATACAGTAACTAAGGTTTTGATCGACAAGCATTATAACACTTAATATTAGAAATATTTCATATTTAATTTGTTTGATATTCAATAGACATACATAATACTAGAGATATACCCCCAACCCCAGGAGAGAAAAAAACATCGAAGAATATAGAGTAATTACAGGTCATTGACATACAAAAGACCAGTCATAGGCTAACGATTGAAAGGTAGCTCTTGTCATATAAGTGGAGTTGGAGAGAAATCCATAACAATGCGCATCTAGAAATAACATGTTCTCACTTATATATACATATAATCGTGTCAATCTAGTATATATATGGATGTCGACACTCGTTTAGTTATGTAGCCTTTATTACAATGCAAGTTAAATTACATCTAGGAAGCCATATGTATTGAATTATTTTAAACTAAAGATGCAATTACATACTTCAAAAATCATAATATATTAAAGAGATTTAGAATTTAAAAACATGATGTTATGTTTTTCTTTGGTAGCATAGTTTTTTGTTGTTTTGTTTGGTTAAAACCCAAAGATGTTTTGAAGTCATAATGTTTAATCGAATCCAAAAAATTGTCCAGATATTATAACTATATTTGTAGTATGGAAGGCTATTTGAGGATTACGGTTAGCCTAGTGGTTAAAAAATTGATATGTTTGTGGGTTATCTTATATTCAAGTCCTCATATCCTAGTCCTACTCCTAATGGGATTAGCCGCGGCTTGAGAATTAAAAAAAGGTGTGGAGTGCTCTTAAACTTTAAATTTGTTAGGCTCTTGTTGATTGGATTTAATAAACAGTGTGTTCAGATCATTACAATGAATTCAATCAAATCAGTCCAAACCAAAATCATTCAAATCAGATTAGATCAAATTAGATTAGTCAAATAATGATCAATGAATTTAGCCTATTTCTTAATATTTATTCGTTGGAATTCTGATAGATTTTTAATAAATTCAGATAAGATAAAAGTCATTCAAATCAGACCTGATCAGTTGTACTCAAATCAAATCAGAACGATTCAGTCCTATCAAACATGGTTTTACTGTAGTAAAAAATTAATTGCACAACTTGGAGTTGAAATCAATTTTTGTTTGCTTAATTGTAACTTTAATTTAGTTTCAATGTTATCAAAAGGATAATATTATGGCCATAAATGAGGATTGAAATCTTATCATGCATATCATCAAGTGAATCATTATAGATTTAGTCATTTAAAATGTAAAAGAATCAATGATAAACATCTTGGCAAAATGTTTCTTTAGTTGTTGCTGCCATTAATGAAACCAAATCACTTTGATTTATTACTATAAACTACCTTTACAATATAGAAAAAAAATCAAATTGAGTAGCAGGTTAATCATTGTAGATTAAAAGTCCCTTGATTCATTGCATCTAATATTATGAGGATAGTAAGTAATAATCTGCATGAAATGTGTGAATATGTACTTAAAAGGGCAAATTTATTTAGATCTTAAGATACATTTAACATAGTCACTAACTCACTTGTTTTAGAATCCTGGAGTATCATGTTGGATAAAAACCCATTATGCAAATAAATGTTGATTTGTTTCTACATTTAGTAATGGACACAAGTCACACAACCATTTTCTAAAACCCTTTTTTTTTTTTTTGTTAAGGGAGTTAATCAGCGCAAATTATACCATGCTCATAATGCTCCCACTCACAATAAAGGGGTGGGGCCATGAACTAAAAAATGAAAATCAGTTTTAAGTGTGGTTCTTACTTTTTTATCGTGAAGGACCACCATATTATTTGTGCTCTCGAAAGCATGGTATAAACATTAAATCAATTAGACTATCATTTCACATTTTATCTCAATTTCTTTTTCAAAAATATTGATATCAATTCAAGTTGATACGGTTTCACAAATCAAAATAAGATAAGAAATGTGGTTGTGTCATCAACCAATGTCATCAAAAGTCATATAGTTTGTCGTCATCCTTTAGAACAAATTAAGTGGTCTTAGAGCATCTCTGGTGACAAGTCATGGTAGTTTGTAGTTGTCACCTAGGAGTGAGAAAAATCTTCAACAAAATTTACAAACTACATCAAATGAAATGCAATGGCAAACTACGTCTGATGTAGTTGGAGTATGATTTTTATATTACTTTAAATTAATTATTTAGAAATGTATGTTCGTTAATCTCCAACAAAAATATTTTTCTGTTTTAATATAGTTGTCAAGCTACATGGTTTGGGGGAGCTACATTGCTTGACAAACTAGACCCGTAAGCATAATTTCAATGGTATGGCAAATGACGTAAAGTGACTGGCCAAGCAAAACTACATCATTTCTTTACCATTGGAATTGCTCTTATAGTATCATGTAAAATTGTAAATGTGTTGGTCACCTTCCTTTTTTCTCTCTACATTTAACAACACGAAATGTCACTTCGTCTATTAGGGGAAGCAGTGAGTGGGAGATTCTCCTGAGGCAGTGGTTGTTGAAAAAGAGAGTAGATCCGACAAAATGGTTAACATGATGTTATTTGGCCGACTTTCAGGTTCTTGTCTTTCTCTTTAATCATCACACGAGTTTGAATAAAACGGCTCATATTTCGACTAGCGTGACTGCACGAGTATGATACATCATACCACTGTGATTTAGACAATGGGGTGGTTCTAACTTCTAATACTTTTTTTCCTTTAAAAAATTAATGCATTACTATTAGGGCATGTTTAGATTAGGAGTAATCATTAGGGGAGTAATAGGATAATAGAGTTTAAAACAATGGAAAGATGATACAAATGGTGGTGGTAGAGAGAGGAAATAAAGGGTGGAGGTGTAATAATCCATATTTTTTTTTGGGTTTTATCCTAATTGAGATTATGATTTTTTATTTTAATTAAAGGTTTAATTAATATAAAAGTATTTTACTCAATTATTAATTATATTCCTAACTAATTGTATTTATGAAATTACTTTATATTGTAAAGTATATCAAAGCTATATTTTTCATACTCTATATGATTTGAAAATACAAAAAATTTAGATTTCAAAAGCTAAATTAAATTACTAATTATAATATTTTACCAAAATGCCCTTAATTAAACTTATCACTCTCCCTCCTACCCATTATTAGTGGTTAAACCTACTTCTAATCCTAGTTGCATGCCTAAACACACATCAACACAAAAAAAAAAAAAAAGAAAAAAAAAAAGAAAAAAAGAGGAGAAACAGAGAAGTCCATCGGACTTCCTCCATCCCCACTCTCATCTTCACCTTCTTGCCGGCCGACTAGCCATCCGGCCACCACCCACATCGGCGACCACCGCGAGCCCCTTCCCGTGCCGTCCATTTGTCTCCTCGCGCGCGCGACCACCTCCTCCGTCCTACTCTGTTCGTCGCGCGCGTCTGACCGTCTTCTGCTCGTTTTCCGGCAACTTTTCCGGCCAAAGTCAGACTTCTTTCGCTTCCCCATTCTTCCATTGATACATGATATCAATTTGGTATGATTCCAACCTTTAAATCTCAAGTTTTGATTTTCAAATGTTATTATAGATTTTATTCGAATTTCTGAAATTTTTGATGTTTTTAAGATTTCTATTTGTATTATGATTATAAAGCGTTATTTAGAGTTTATATGAGTTGGGTAATTCATTTGGGCACATTTGGGTGATTTTGTGATGAATTAGAATAGAAATTGCATAATCTAGTTTAGGGGTCATGATGGTTTTGTGGTGTTTGCTCTTGTGAGCCATTGTTCTTGATGTTGTATTGGTTAAGTTCAAATTGTTTGAAGTATCGGGACTGATTTAGGGTTAAAGAGGGCATAAATGCGGTGATTAAGGTATATAAATTGCGGGTTTTGCTAATTGGTATTGTTCTTAAATGATAGATTGATTTTGGTATGGTTTAGACGTTGTTCAACTATGTTTTGAAGCATGTTTAAGGATTGTTTCTAAGTAGAAGAAAGGTCTTATAAGATGTTTTAGCACTTGAGAAGTTATCGAGGGCTCGAGTTGCGAAGTTATATATAGAGCGTTCCAACCACCTTGTGCTGATCGATACATTGTAGTTAAGGTCCATAAATAGTATCGTAAACATAAATCCATTTTTAGAGTATCAACTAATTGAGTGCATATCGTATATCCATGTAGAGTATGAGTTCATAGAGGAGAGATTTTAGGACTTGCTGAGCTACTATGGGACTATTTTGCTGATCAAGGTAAGAAGATTTCTTATCTCCTTAAAAAGTATCTATTTACAATGTGTTAATGAAAAGTGATTTATGATCGTTTGGCAATGAAAGTGTTTTAAAGAGTGTTTGCTAAGAAACGAACTTTAGAGCCAAAGGTTTATCGATGAATCAAATTATAGCTTGTGTTTGTATCTTTGTCAAACTATTTGAGAAATGATTGAGATGGTTATATAAGAGTTTTATTTTAGAATTGGCGTTAACTTTGTTGAGGGAGTTAACAGGAGTACAGGGTGACCGTAATGGTCTATTTGATTATTTGTGCACAATGTATATATAGATGGGGTGGATTGATCCTCCACCCTGAACCTTTATCTCCTCCCCTCGGGAATAGGTTATGAGGGGGATGCATGCATTCGGAAATACTGGTTTGAGGAGACGGCCCTGTACTGAAGGAAAAACAGTTTGAATAAGAAGTAAAGAAGTGTTAATTTTCTAATTTGGAATGTTGGTCTTCTTTTACCTTCGTTTGTTTTGTAGGCATGTTATTTGGTTTAAAATGCTCTTATTGCTTTAAGAAATTGAGAAGAATAATTGTATTCCGATTTTTACTACCTTTGTTTCGTTGAGCATTTCAAGGACTAAAAGTGTCATTGTCTTATATAATTGAGTAAAACTCTTCCAACAATGCTTTCTAGATAAGGGACTTCTTACTCAACCTGTTTGGTTGACGTTTTCTACTTTTTAGTCTTGCAGGTTGGTAGTTGATTTCCTTCTGGGTTTTCCAAGGGCAAGAGAGACGATCACCATTTAGCTTATAAATCTTTACTCGGCTTATTTCTTTTTTGGTTTCGCTTCCGCACTCTATTAAGTCTTTAGAGGAGTATTTTGGTAATATAATTATGTAATAAGATTTAGATTTGTATTCGGGATTTGTAGATCACTAATATGTTTCCTCTTTTGCCTTAACGATTGATTTAGGAGTCGATCATGGCGGTAACACTCCCAATTATCCGTGTTTTCAATTAATAGTTATATTTTTTAATATCCCAGGAAATTGGGGGTGTTACAGGAGGAGGAACTATTACCCCCCTATTGAGGTAATATATTACCCAACTCCCCTCCTAAGGTAATGCATTACTCCCATATGGGGGTAGTGATTTATCATCCACCCCTTTTTTTCTCCCTCCACCACCACATTTTCTCTCATTTTCAACTTATTTTAGATCCTATTATCCCCTTAATGATTACTCTTAATCTAAGCATGCCCTTATATGGTCTTATCACTCTTATGGGCCAATTTTCCATTCATTTGGGCGGGCTCACCTACTTTCCCACCACATCTCAAACGCCCAAATTCATATAAAAATTTCATATACACTTGAAATCATATACTCCCTCTAATTCAAAGAGATTTTCGTGTTTCTTTTTGCAGTTTTGAGTTGTCATGTTAGGGACTACTTGTAGATTAAATGAAAGACTCGTTTGATTGAAATCAAATGAAGTTGCTAGCATGCAATGGACAATGAAATATTTACTAATTTTTGCAGCAAGTGAATGATTTATATGGTTTAAAAACATATCACAACATGACACCTCAAAATCGCAAAAATAAACTTGAATTTTTTTTTTTTTTTTTTTTTTGAAACAAAGAGACTCAAAGGGATGGAGTACCTTCAAAGCATAAAACAAAAATTCAAACTAATGATAGAAATTAAAATAAATTTCAGAGATTTGGCTACCCACCACGAGAGACCAACCCTTTACTTTTCCAACTCCCCCTCTAAATGGAGGGTTCACTTCACCAACCAACTTGCTAGGCCTCCCATTTATATATATGTGTCCCCCTTACTTGTTATTGTAACAAAATCTATACACATCTGTAAGTCCAAAATAATATCAATACAAAAGAACACAAAAATATTAGAATTTCTCTAGGAAGAAGAAAAAAATGGCTACAAATAATGGTTTAGAAGAAAAGCATCAAAATGGGCAAGACAATTTCAGGCACCATGAAGTTGGACACAAGAGTCTCCTCCAAAGTGATGCACTTTACCAGGTTCTAACCTCTAATTACATTTACGAACGACTTATTTTTCTCCATTTATGTTAATTTTTTAATGTTCCGAAACATATATTAATTCTCGCGATTTTTGGATACGTCGTTTCATGTGTAGTATATACTAGACACTAGTGTTTATCCAAGAGAGCCAGAATCCATGAAAGACCTTCGTGAGGTTACAGCAAATCATCCCTGGTATGTACAAGAACATATGTCTACTACATACACTTCTATATCAATGTTTCAAAGGATAAACATATAGTAATTGCCTACTTTTGCGTTGTATATATGCATGAGATAATTTCGTTCGTATATTGTTACCGAGACTCCAAAGTTTTCGCGATTTGTCTTTAGAGAGAAGTTATTCAAATTTAAAAAGATTACTAATGCATAGTTACATGCTTACAATTAAACTTCTTAAAAATTGCTCTTCGGCCATTTCATGAATCGTCATCTAAATGGGTATATGGTCGTATGGACATCAATGATCAGGCCTAAGTTAAATTATTTGGTTCGGATTTGAGTTGATAAGAATTTAAGAACTACTTAGGACACGACAAAACTGGCATTCCTTCAACATTACTAAAGGGATCTTATATCAAATATATAACACAAGCCATACGTACATGTTGTATGTTCATAATTACTAGGAACTTAATGACGACGTCAGCAGACGAAGGGCAATTCTTGAACATGCTGATCAAGCTGATGAATGCCAAGAACACCATGGAAATAGGTGTTTACACCGGCTACTCTCTCCTCGCCACCGCCCTCGCCCTCCCGGAAGATGGGAAGATCTTAGCAATGGACATCAACCGCAAAAATTATGAACTAGGTCTTCCAATTATTAAGAAAGCAGGGGTTGCTCACAAAATTGAATTTAGGGAGGGCCCTGCTTTACCTGTTCTTGATCAAATGGTCCTAGATGTAAGTATCCCTACATTTACTAGTTATTATTAATACATGATCTTTTCTCATTGTGATTTTGTTGACAATTCAAAGTTAAAAAAATACATCCGTGGCGAAATTAGAAACTCGTGATGGACTAGCCAATGCAAGAATTTATTTTCCAAAAAGAGTCAAATATTATAATTTACCAGTTTTAAACTTATCATAATTTGGTAGTTGGTATGAGAAGTAGTTCATCAACTCATTTTCAAAATTTTGAAAGTCTATTATCCAAGTTAACTCGGTGAAATAGTTCATCGACTCATTTTCATAAAGTAGTTTACAAATTAATTTCTCGAGCTATGGTATAAATCACACACGTATTTATTCGATTTTTTTTTCATACTATTTACGTTGAATACATACATGCATTTTATAGATAGAGACTCTGAATCCTATTCTATTTACATACGTATGCACACATAGAACATAATAAGTATATATAGCAGTTGGACCGAATTAGGTAACTCACACGTCACAAGTCACAACAAATGATTGGAATTTGATCAAAGTTTGGTGGAATGGTAATAATAGTCCAATACTCCGTAGCTTATAATTGGGGGTTTCCCAAAAAAAAATTACAATTGCAGGAGAAAACCCATGGATCATATGATTTTATATTTGTTGATGCTGACAAGGATAACTACATAAACTACCACAAGAGGTTAATTGACTTGGTCAAGATTGGTGGTGTGATCGGGTACGACAACACCCTATGGAATGGCTCAGTGGTGGCCCCACCTGATGCTCCTCTTAGAAAGTACGTAAGGTATTACAGAGACTTTGTGCTCGAACTCAACAAAGCACTTGCTGCTGATCCTAGGATCGAGATTTGCCAGCTTCCCGTCGGAGATGGTATTACTCTGTGCCGCCGCATCAGCTGATCGCCGGGGCCGTAAATTAAGGACTGTTATGTCCTTGATAAAGTGGGATGATATTTATATTTTCAGGTTTGTAAGCATTTAGAAACCATATGATCAAACTCGTATAAAAGAGCGTATAGATCAATGTTGTTATATTGGGGATTCGGCCGGGAGTATAAACATCAGTTTTCTTATCAATGTACTAATAGATGGCTACTGTATTTATTTTTATTATATGATTGGTCAGTTGATACTATTACACTCTAGTCGTAATTTTTTTTTGTCTTATATATTGTACTATATGTGATGATATTATTAGTAGGGACGATATATCAGTTTCATCATTCGAGTAAAGTGTAATAATAATGATGGCTTCCAAGATGTTGTTTCTCCCTTCATCGATGTTGTCATTTTCTACTCGGTGGGGGCATCAACCATATATACGGGAGTTCTCCATAATATATCAAAATTTCGGGACGTTTTTCATTCTCGTCCATGTGATAGTCTGTGAACCTAATTATTTCCAAACATGCTCTATAACTGATCTTGGCAAAGCATTTGTCAATAAAATTTCACGAGGTAACTAACAAATCAACCAATGCAAAGTATGAAACGGGAGTCTCGTAGTTGTGCATCTCACCTTTTAATTTAACGTTAGAGTTCTATCATTTCTATATAAAAGGATCAATTATTATACCTTACCCTCGGGGGTATATACAGTTTTTGTACTCTCAGGGCATTTTGGTGAGCAATTGATAAGAATTTGATGAGTACCCTCAAATGTTTTGATGAGTAAATATAAATTAAATTAAACATTAAAGAATCATTTAATAACATTGAAAAAATATGTTCATCTATTTATATGTCAATGCTCAAGTGCTCAACAACAAAATTCATTAATCATCGAATCTACACTCTATGCCTCAACAAGTCTATTAAAGGGGGTATACAAACATAATAGATCACCGAAGGTACAATATAATTTTCCGTGAAGGATCCACTTATTTCCCTGATCCACATATGACTTTACCAATTTAAAATTGTTAACCAAAGAGATCATTTCGTGATGTTCTTCACACGGTAAGTTGTAGAATTTCACTAAACTTTGTTGAATGATAGTCACACTAGAAATTGACATTATATTTCATAATAAAAATTTACAATAACAGAATGTCTATTACTCCGTATATACTTGCAATTACGCCTTTTCGATTAGTTATTTCTTTCACTGATAGTCTGATACATACCTTTTACGTGATTGTGGTTTGACGGTGACCGTATAACTTTTAACAAAACTATACGGAGTACAGAGTTGCACAAGAGATATATCAAATGTGGAAAAAGTTGCAAGTACTATACAGTAATTTGCGCATAAGAATACATAATTTGAAAAATGTATATGCAGACTGTAAACCATAAAAATTTAAATACGAAAATAAATATGGAATACAAGAATTTTATTATCGAAAGATTGCGTGTTACAACTTCCGTGACTCTCTTGATGCCATCTCCAAGGATTTTAGGGTTTTCAATTCGAGGGTCTTATTGACTTATTCTCGAATTGATTTGCGTTGGTTAGGTGACGGGGCCGTTTGTGGCTTGATCCATCTGACCTAGTTTTGTGGAGGAGACGAGGCCTTTGTGGCTTCTTTCATCTTGGCTCCCCTTATAACCCTAGGAGGAGGGTCCTATTTATAGTCGTAAAACGACTTGGTGGGCAAGACAGATAAAACCCTAGATCTATGAGATACTATATTTTGGATAATATGTCAAAATACAAAGATTTTCTACCTATCTAAAACACCTAAAATAATAAAATTTTGGTGTCTACAAATGCCCCCTCGAGACTTGTTGTGGAGACTTCGACGTCGGCTGCAACTTGGTCTCGAAACTTGATGTAGAATTAACAGAGACAAACTTGATATGCCCCCATGACTTCTACGGTCTTGATCCTTGAAGTATGGAGATGAAGAGCGAAAATTTTCACGTCGGGTTCACCAATTTGTAAACCATAAAAATTTAAATACGAAAATAAATATGGAATACAAGAATTTTATTGTCGAAAGATTGCGTGTTACAACTTCCGTGACTCTCTTGATGCCATCTCCAAGGATTTTAGGGTTTTCAGTTCGAGGGTCGTTAGCCGTTTGTGGCTTGATCCATCTGACCTAGTTTTGTGGAGGAGACGAGGCCTTTGTGGCTTGTTTCATCTTGGCTCCCCTTTTAACCCTAGGAGGAGGGTCCTATTTATAGTCGTAAAACGACTTGGTGGGCAAGACAGATAAAACCCTAGATCTATGAGATATTATCTTTTGGATAATATGTCAAAATACAAAGATTTCCTACCTATCTAAAACACCTAAAATAATAAAATTTTGGTGTCTACACAGACATCTAAAATTAAACAAGAACTTCTCGATCCCGGGTTATAAAACCTAAAACTAAATTAAACACAAATTGAAACACAAAAAACCCCGTTACAATCACATTAACCTTGAACACGAATTAAACTTTATAGCGTCAATGAGATATCTCTACATTGTTTGTCGACTTCGCAAAATCGCAACAAAGGAAGAAAAGAAAAAAAAGAAAAAAGAAAAAGAAAAGAGGAGAACCCGTGGGTGAGATTCAGATGACGATTCTATGAGGCCAAATGACCACATCCATCATCCATCTCTCTTACTAATACCACATTAAAAAAAAATGGAAATTATATAACTTCTAACTATATAATTAAAGGCTCTTCCATTTGCTCTTGTCCAGCTTGTTCTAGGAGCTTAGACTTATACACAACATTTGTCATCAATTTATCACTACGTCAACAACAAGCTTCTTCTTTTTCTTCACTAATTTCCCCATTCATTTTCTCTTCATTTTTTTCTTTTCTATAAGAATAAAATAATACTAAAAACACCTTTGTTTTTACCTACTAGAGTTATTTTGATCATGCAAAACATGTGGGATTTTAATGAGGAAGCAGAGATAGAGAGGCTTCCAACTGATCTTCTATCTCATATCTTCTTCTTCATATCATCCTTTCCTGATTTAGCTCAGTAAGTCCTGATCTTTTATAAATTTGTTTTCTGTAATTAGTAAGATAATATAGATGTTAGGCCTACGACGCGCGTGCATGTGTTATTTGTTCATTCTCGACTACAATTCTTGTGTGAGATGATCTCATATAAGACATGCTCGACAATTTTATAAGGTGTCATTTTGTTTGAACAGGGCAAGCTGTGTGTGTAAGAAATGGAGAAAAGGGGTGAAGCAATCACTAGGGAGGAGAAAAAGTCTTAATTTCTCGGGTTGTATTATTGATGACGCTTCCACTGCTCGTCTTGTTCATCTTGCCTTCTCCCTTAGGGAACTTGACATGTACTTTTCTTCTTCTTTCTCTCTTTCTCTTTGATTTCTTACTTCAATTATTTAATTTGGTCTCGATTCGTTCGTTTGGATTGTTAACGTTTAGTATTTGGTTTGAATACGAGACTGGTTTGAACTTCGGTCTCGTATTCAAACCAAACGTTTTAAATTTCGTTCATTTTGAGTTTTTTGACATGATTGTACGACTCTTGTATGTCTTGCCTTGTTTCTTGAACTTTGATATGAGTACAAGCTATAATTATCAAGGGTTGACTATTGTAGAGGCCCTAGAGGGGTGTTTTTTTTTGGGGGGGTTGGATTGGAGTATTGTGTACGTTATTTGATAGAAAATGCAAGTCAATTGATGAGCTAGAGACGATCAAATCAAGGGAAATGTTAGCCAATAACCGAAAGAATTAAGTAATGAACTAACAAACGTATTCAGTACCCCAATCTTAAGTGTAAATCACTACGACATTATCATTATAGAACATTGATTAATTTGGGGTTAGGCATAAGTGAACTTCATATACGAAATATGTTACCTCATACAGAAATGAAGTATTTTTCGTTTGATTTTTTTTTCTTTTTTTTTCCGGGTTCTCAGGTAGTGTTAGTCTCTGTACCTAACTTCTAACTCCTGCCTAAAATGCCTAACTTTCAGTTCAAGGAGTCGATGGGGATGTCAAATTACAGACAATGGACTGCTGGAGTTATCAGTTGCGAAATGTGTTGGGAATTTGACTTCTGTTTCTCTATGGGGTATGACAGGAATCACAGACAAGGGTGTTGTGCAACTGGTATGGTGTCTGAGTAGTTCATTCAGTTTAGGTCTTGTTCTTTTCGATTGAATTTTGTTGACGGTTAAGTGATATTCGGCCCTCTATAGTATATTAAAACCGCTCCATTAAACTCGTATGAAAAACGTAAAGATGAACTACATAGATGAACAGAACTGAGTTTCATTCTTTAGCTTATGGAAGACTTTCAAAGAACAGTCCTTGTAAAATTCAATGCCATAAGCATTGTTTCTTAGAATGACTTTTTTCGCAGATAGTTGAAAAAGCCGTGTGCTAAGTTCAACTTTTGATTCTTGTGACAGGTCTCACGAGCCACTAACTTGCAGCATCTGAACATTGGAGGAACTTTCATTACTGATGAATCCCTGTTTGCTATCGGAAACAGTTGCCTGCATCTGAAGGTTGTCCTCCGTTAGCCGACTACAGAGCGATACATTGTTTTAGCTCTGAAAATTTTTCTTTCATTTCTGTATGGAGTAGTTCTGATGTTGGCTGTGTGTTACTTTTTTCCAGAGCATTGTCTTGTGGAGTTGTCGCCATGTGACTGAGATTGGGCTTCTCTTCCTTGTAAATAAGTGCAGGAAGCTTGAATCAATCAATGTTTGGGGCACAAGAGTTCCTCTTGACTGCTTCATTGGTTTGCTTACAATCAGCCCTGCACTGCAGATCAAGCCTACTAGTCTACTGCCAAATGCAGAAGCTATTCCAGTATGATGTTTCTAGTAAGTTGGCTTCGCGATTCTCAAATCACTCAAGAATCTTTACATCTGTTGTATTCAACTCGACGATGAATGAAAGTAATTATCTGTACAGATTGTTCAATTCAATGATTTATGACTTCAGATTTGTTCAAGGACAATAAAACAAAATAATTCTCTGTATAGTTGGAAGACTACTCTCTGTATGCTACTGACTTACTGAGTACTGATATTAGTTCTTTTTCCATGGGCATGTAATTAAACCGGCCAAGTGAGTAAGAATGGATGTATTTACAAGTGAGTTTTGCTGGTTAAGAGATTTTAGCCGTTTCTCTCCGGTGATGGGTGGAGGCAAGGTGCTGGAGGACTCCTTTTTACGCACCTACCCTCCTCCAACGCAAAGGAAAAGGCGGCGTTTTCTTATATGAACAAAAGAAGAAGCCTGTTTTAACATTGCATTTGCGCTTGCATGTCTATGGATAACTGTCTCAGCAAGGTGAGTTCATAACCTGCTAATAAGGCATAGAGAGGGAGGAGACTAAGGGGTTGAATGTCATTACAAGACATTCTATGCTTATATACTCTACTAAAAGTCCCAAATAAGCAACTTCAGCAAGTTAAGCATTGTGAAGCTGTCACTAATTACACAACGAACTCCAGAGACTGAACTTTAGATTGCACAACTACAGCGCTACTCCCTTCAATGCGTTCTTACGAACTACTCGTGTCAACTACATTACACTCTTCGACACACATTCTACAATCTGCAAAAATATAGAGTCGAAATTAGTATTGACGGTCATTTACTGGTGTAGGGCTTGGAGAAGGAAGAGAACAGAAAAAAAGAGTCAGAGGCACCAAATTAAAGGTTTATGTGGCCAGATCAAGAGATTGGCAGACTAATTTATGCTCCGAAGAAATGTAGCTAAATTGATCAAATAGTAGATGTAAAAATTCAGCTACGATGACCCCAAAAAGAAAAAGAAAAAAAAAACCCGCTAAAGATGGGAAAATCTTTTGAAAATGACAATCACCAATCATAATTGCAGAAGCATAATTTGTAATATCATTTCGAAGGAGAAATCACAGAGGAAATGAGGAAATTGATCAAGAGTGGAAAGGCGAATAAGAAGCAGAATGTTAAGTACCTGCTCACAAAATCATCTTCTACCCTTGCTTTCGTCTTCAGAAGGGAATTCAACACAAGCGCAAGTCCTTAGTCCTTATCGCTATCCATCTGTTATTAATAGAATCTATCATAGGACCTGCTCGTACTCAATTGTCAGTTTAACCTTCCGTAGCTCCATAATCTACCGCTGTTACTTCAAAACCTACTGAACATAGCTTATCGATTCCTTGGTGCACTTCCACACTAGGGTTACACGTATTATAAGTTAATACCCTACAGGAATACTGAAACAAACAACAATAAGTGGATTGAACAAGTGAATAATATGTCAGGATAAGTGGCAACTGGAGCATATCCAGATAATTGGACAGATCCTGAAAAGCTTCCACTAAAACTCCGGGTAGCCGGTGTAAGTATACTTGGAGTTGGTATGTCTCTGCAAACTCCGAAAGGGGATCCTGCCTGCAACATCCAAGATAAAGAGATGATACTCGCTGATAGTCTGACAGTTAAACGATGTATTTCACTATTTTGTGGAAAGCTAACAAAATAGTACGATAAACAAAACTCATTGCTGATCATAGCTTGTAACCTACTGTGGTCCACTGAGGCAAGATTTTTTAAAGTTGGTCATACAATTACAGTTGCTGGCAAGCTAGTTATTTCGTGAACAACTGAAAACTGATAATTCTGTCCAAACCATTATGATCTGATTACCGAACATATGTGGAAACTGATGGTGATTGTTGATCGTAAGCAGACTAAACCATGCAAAAGTTGCACTTTTAAATTGGGTTGGGTCAACAAAAGTCTAAACTTCAGGCAACAGCTAGCCCAACAGACCAATCATGCAGAGCTTTCTGCCTAAAGCCCTAAACTATGAGCTGACATCATGAACAAGCCCTAGGTAAACTCGATGCCCTGTGCAGTGTGCAAGAGAGACATTATGGAGACTGAATAATGTCCTTGCAGGGAAGCACAACTGATGGTCTAATGAAGAAGAACGCAATGTGGTCCCAGGAAGTAGTAAATACATGCTGAATATTGCCTAAGCAAAAGCAAGTATTAATGGCTCTAGATTGTTTTCACACGAGACTTCGGGTAAGCAGGTGAAGAAAGCCCGCTTCTTACAAGTTCCCCAGTCCTTATGGCAGGCAACAATATCAATTCAGTGAGATATGAATCTTAAACACAATTAATTAGTAGGTTATTACTTTAAAGCAGTAATTTGACCATGTCTGACGAGAGGGTAATCGTAAACATAAATACTTGTAGGACTGTCCTACACCGTGAGGTTATGGTCAGACAATCAGATTTTGACATAAAAAGGGTAATGGTCAGTCAGACAATCCTACAAGAGACCTAGTGAACTGAGGCATAATGTTATAAACAAGTTAGAGCAGGAGTTCCATTGCAGGGGTGGTTATCAAATTAATCAGATACACTCCTCCATATCAGAAAACATAGAACAAGAGGAAGGGGTAACTCAGTCAACAAAGGTGAGAAGGGGAAAAGGAAATTAACATCAGATTTAGACTAATTTCATACAAAAACGGGCTAAAAACTAAAGATAACTAAATTTTTATGAGATACAAAGAACTGAAGATGACCCTTGTTTAATGATTGTCAGTCAAGCAAATACCTTTAGCAAAAAAAAAAAAAAAAAGTTCAGAACTTCAGATCATGGATTAGTCCCAACATGTGAGAGGGCAAGAGGAAGCTTAACAAACCTGGCACGCAGTCACAGTGTTACATCCACACAATGTCCGACCATTCATTCTATCCAAAATGTCAAAAACGCCTGGTCCATCACTCCTCTGAATTCATTTAACAAGCGTTAGAAACTGCATCGTTAACTAACAGAAATATGATTGCCAGGGCTCTTTAGTAAACTGACGAAGTCACCTACCAAGTAATAGTTCACGGCCAGAAAGTTAGGCATCACATTGTCTGCTGCTTTGTAGCAGGTACCAACCATTTCAGCCAAAGGGGCAGAATTCTCTTTGCAAGCTTCATCCTCAACAGGATATGTCGGGAAGTAGTTCATCAAGAAAAGTGAAGCGGCCTTTGAGTTTACTTTCTTCGACTCCTTTCTGTTTGGACATGAACCTGATTTCACTCCGGGATCTCCAGCTGTAAAACCATCACATACAGAAAAGTGCTAAGCATCACCTTCCCAATGCCGTATAAGAATGGCAATCAGTGATTCAATGGTGCTTACATTCATTTTCCAGCATATATCTCCACTGGTAAGCAATTCCTTCCGCTTCCTCCTTTGAAGCATCGGACGTAAAAACCAAAAGCCGATGATTTTGTTGAACCATATCATTAACTGTTGGCCAATCTTCATTTTTCCTAGGCATCTTGGACACTGGATACCGGTACTTGTCCAGCCCAGCATTAGCAAAGAGACGAGTTAACCCTTTTGGAGCATGTACATAATCCTCTATTATAATGGTCACAATTTCAGAAGGGTTAGAACTCAAAAATGCTTCCACTTCTCGCAAAGTGTCGATTGCCGGTCCCTGTGTTATAGATAATGATCACGTCATGACTAGTTTCACACAGACACACTAAATCATACATGAAGTTAACTTAAACATGGTCAAGAGAAGAGGAGAATAGATCTTACAAAGGCGGTGATGTTGAAACAATGACCCTCAAAAGAATGGCAAAGCCAAACATCATTTTGGTAATCGTACATGTCCAGCATCAACCCTCTCACTCCATTCTAGACAACAACAGCAACAACACAAACAATCATCAACATCATACAACTTAATCCCAACCAATGCACGCAACTTCACCAAAATACGAAACATAACATACCCTCAGCTGATTAGTAACTGTATCTTCTTGATTGTAGAATGTAATTCTTTGAACACCAGGCAAAGGAGGCGCGTTTACATTGGAAAATGCATTATGAGTCACCAGCCATGTGTACTTGTTAAAGGGCAACCCACTAATCTGCTCTCACCACCACACAAGCCGAAAAATCAAAATCCCATCAACAAGTACTCAATTAGACATACAACAATAACAACAACATTATCCCAGTGCCTCAAAGGGTCCCGCAGTCCCGCCATAGGGGGTCAACTGTACGCAAGTCTTACCCCTGAGATGAAAACATAGAGAGGCTGCTTATGAACGACACACAATGAAAATTGCTTCAAGAATCGCACCTGACTACCTCACGAAAACAACACCAACTGACTAAATTACCAGTTTACCACACATTTACCTACATCAACACTCAAATTACATAATTTTGACAAATACCCATCATCGGAAATGGTAAGAAACTAACATAAAGAACAGTAATTTCCACAAATTACATTAAAATATCAAGAGAAAAAAAAAAAAAAAAAAACTTACAATCGAAGATGGTATGGTAGCTTGGCCTCTAGTACACACAGGTGAACGTTTATTAGCAGCTGGGCAGTTGCCACAGTATAAGCCATTTGCACAATCAGTGGGAGCTGAACATGTCTCCAAAAGCTGTAACGATTTTACTCAAAACAATTAACTTCATATCCCAAATATAGAAATCAAAAAATAAAACTTTGTTAACATTTTCTACCCACACAGTGAACACACATTTTTTTGGTTCATGTGATTTATTACAGGTTTGCGTACATCCGACCACCTCTTACCTTGAATAGCTTTGTTTCTTTCGAGGCATTAGGGTAACATTAGTGTCATCTTACATAGATCTTGAGTTAATATCTAACTAAAGAAGTAAATAAGTAGGGTAATTTTACAAGAAACAAAAAGTGCCAGAAAAAGAGGAGGGGAAAGGTTAAAAAAAAAAAAAGTTACCTGACAATTGCCATCAGAGCAAGCTAAGGAAGAAGTGAGGAAGGAAGCATAGAACAGTAACAAAATGAGGGTTACTAAGGTAGAGCGCAACATGGGGCAACAATGTTGGGAAGAGAGAGAGAGAGATATGAAGAGAGAAATGGAGAACTGTGTCTCTCAAGTTTCTCTCAACCACACAGGTACAAAAAAAGGCAGGAGTTCTACTCCAGTGGGTATGATGAAGTCATTCATTCACTCTACTGCTTTTGTCGTGCCTAACGCAAATTTGCGTCGTACCTACCGTTCTATTTGCTCCCTGTATATTGCCGTGTCCCGAATCTCATTACGTATCTCTTAGAAACCCTCGTATTATATTGTGAAACTGAGATAAGACGTATCTGAGTATAAATGTGTAAGTGTATCTAATTGACTAAATTTGTGTTTTCATTTATTGTCTCATCGTTATTAAAAGTCCTTCATTCACTCCACTGCTTTATTTTTTGTCGTCGTACCAACCATTCTATTTGATCCTCTAATACTGTGTCCCGAATCTCATTACGTATCACTTTAAAACCCTCGTAATATATTGTTTAAATGAGATAAGGAAACACAAAATGAACAAAAAAAAAAAAGGATAAAAGTTTGAGTTTATCTAAATTGTATTCTCATTTATCTAATACTTATTATTGATATACTAATTATCTAAAGTGTGAGTTTATCTAAATTGTATTCTCATTTATTATCTTTATTATTGTACATTTTCATAACTCGTTTACCTACCGTATTACCTCGTGTATTAAGATGCCGTAAGTGGACAAAGTATCATTAACCAAGTGTAAAAACCTATTATAAGAAAAAGTGAAATCTTATTTCCACCTCTTCCAAGGACTTGGGCTTTCAACCGTGGACGAAATGTGCAACAAACCTCTATTAGTAATCCTTCGTGCATGAAACGTGCAACAAACCTCTTTCCCAAATTATTATTCAAACCATTTTCACTCAATTCTTTATACTCCGTATGTGTTTGGTATAACTTTTCAAAGTGTTCTTAATCCCTAAACCTATAAACTTAGCTAAAATAGAGTTTTTTTAAAAGTTAAAAACTCGTATTTTATAAAAGTCCTAACTTAAATATTGACTCTAAAAATTAGAAGCATTAAATTGGTAATTCTGTTTCCAATTCTCTAAAATAATCAACTTATGAGAGATATTTTGAACTTGGCAAAAAAAAAATCGAAATAACAAATGAAGTGTTTTTATAGTACTTGATTGGTATTAATGATGTCACTCCTGCCAGCATGAGCAAGACAAACGCGTTGGAAGTCAGGGAATGAGCTAGAAGATGCCTGATGCGGCGCGAGCCTACCGCGCTTCGCGCCTGCGGCGTTTTCGCTAGACGGTCAGAATTTAGTGAGTGGCGCCAAATCTTTTTATAGATTGCTTTTTTCGCGTTGAACCAAACCGTCATTAGTTTTGCAAAAAAAAAAAACAAATTTTATAAATCGTCGTGTACCATAGAATTGTTCTTTTTATAGGAACCGATTAAGAAAAATGAAAACAGATTTAATTGGGCCAAAAAGACAATAACCACAAAGAGATTATCAAATTTGAACTAAAAAAACGTAAAAAACTTAAAAATTACAACACCTCCCTCCACTGGCACTTTCTCACTCAGTCGCGAAAATTCAATTTCAGTCAAAAATGAGAATCGCCGTCGCTGCTATCTTCCACCGCCGACGCCCGATTTCCGACGCCGATATTTTCCGCCGATACTTATCAACCTCATCCTCTGGTAAAAATCTCTCTCTATATCTCCTCCTTTTTATTCACCGCATTCCGATATAAAAAAAAAACGATTATGATAACATTTTTCTTTACATATGATGTATTAATCGATAAATATGAGTACTTAATAGCACCAAAAGCTGGATAATAAGTCCTTTGAATTGATTTAGGTTTTCATTTGATTGAGTCGTGAATTAGACGTTTTTAAGCTGGAGTGTCATGTGAATCAAACAAAATTTCGTGAGATTTTTTTTATGCTGCATTACTTTTCTGTTCAATTGCAGATTTATTTTTGCGTTTTGTTTTGTTTGTGGTGAAATTAGGGTTTTTAATTGCAGAAATTGTTAAACAAGTTGACAACACTAAATAGGTTTTTTAATTGGACATTTTGCATTAGATAACTGTTGGTGGTAAACTGGTAATCTCCCCCAAAGTAGGTTTCCCTTTTTTCGTCGTTCGAGTTTTATGCTTAAGGAGCGCCTCGATTTAGGGAATTAAGCAGAGACTAAGCCGAAAATGTGGTTTTATATGTGTGTATTGTGATTCACAACTTCACAAGTGACACTCTCACGAAGCGAGTACCAATTGTTATCCCCAGGGTCGGTTTTAGGTTGACATTTTCACGGTTTTGATTTGAAGTAGTTGAATGATTGCATAGCCATCCTCTAGTATCGAGTGTCCTGGTTGTTCTCCTAATTTATACTTGGCATGGTTTATGCCTTTATGGACATGCATTTTTCCTGGATACGCACTAGAGTAATGCACTATTTTGTTCTTCTTCTTGCATCTTTTGAAATGCAGAACACGTGTCATTTATTGAAGATGTAGCTGCAACTTCTTGTCCTGAGCATTTGCCCAACTTGGTGAACATGCTTCGGAAAAGAGGTGATTATTATGCTCGTTATTCTTATCGTTCATACGATCTATGTTTTAAACCTATACTATTGTTGCTTGTACGTTGCATCTTTTATATGCCCTTCCGCTCCTTCTCCTTTCTTTTGTCACATTGGTGCGAAAACATGGAAATATTCTTGATTGTCTCTCGAAGTCTTCGAATTGCTTGAATTACTCTTGTTGTGAGTAACCTTGATCACTCTCTACATGGCTTCAGCCTTCAAAAACCACGTATTATAGTAATTAAAGTCCAGGGCAAGTCTCTCTCTGTTTTTCTTTTATTTAAGATGCATCTAATAATGTGGAACACAAGGTAATGTTGCTGCAAATAATAATCTTAATTAACTTTCTACCAACAATTCTACCAAATCTAAAGTACTTGGTTTTCACGGTGTTTGATGGAGTCGAATGATCATATTGGTTACTTTTGAGGGTCTGGCTTACCCCTTCTTCTAGCTCTATCATGAGTTACTTAATATTATTTTTACTTTCTCAATACCAATCATTTTATATTACATTAATCCTACTATTGTGACCAGTCATAATTTGTGCTTATTATTATACTGTGTATTATATATTTATATTGCTTTTAGTTTCACGTTAGAGTCATAATTTACTTCTCTCAAGTGTTAATTCATTTTTCCTTTATTGCAAATTGCCAAGTTTGAGTAACTTGACAAAATTTTGGGTCAAATTTGGCCACCTCGTTTTAAAATTTAAATAGCCACATGCTATCAAAACTTTATTATGGACGACATGGGAATTCCTGTGATGGATATGAGAGGCTGGATGCCAAGTGTGTGTAGTACTTATTGCTCGTGGGCACACGTTAACGGTTGAGGTTAACGTGTGTTTTTGGCCAACTTGAGTCACTTACTATGGGATTTTTGGTCTAATATTTTGTTAAAACACATAACATTTTTGGCCAAAAACCATGGATTATATACTTTAGTTTTGGTGAACTCTGATCACTTTTTTTATTTCAAGTATTCAAATGTTCTCAAAACATAACTATGTACCCTTTTTGGTATGAGGGCCGGTTCCTCTTGTAGGAAAATTCTTTAATCCATTTCGGCACACGTCACCCGTTGAGGCTAGCATGTATAATTTACCATAGTTTTTTTTGCTCCATTATTTTGCTAAATCCTACAATGTGATTCCTAGGGGCTTCCACATTTGAGCCATTTTTATTCCGATGCAATTTTGGGCCAATAAGCATGGGTAATATACTTCGATTTTGGTAAATTTTGACTTGTTTTTTTGAAAGTTGCCAAATACTCTCAAAACTTTACTATGTACTGCCTTGGAGTACTCTAGTTGGATATGAGGGCTAGTTCCTCCGTTAGGGAAGTTTTAATCCTTTTCGACACATGTTACCTGTTTAGGCTAGTGTGTGCCCTGTGCGGTTTTTGACGATTTTGGGAACCTATCATAGGTTTTTTTGCTCATAATTTGTTAAATCCCATAAAATTACCTTTAGGTGTTTCAACAAAAAATTAAGCCGTTTTTATTCCATGGTCGTTTTGGATGAAAATCAGGGATTTCGTTCCATAGATTTTTGGGTTTAGCTAATTTTAACCACATTTTTTGAAGTAGCTAACGTTCACAACACTTTACCATGCACAACCTTAAAGTATCTTTGTTGGATATGGGGATTGGTTCCTTTGTTCGAAAGTTCTTTAGCCTTTTTCAAGTTTCATCACACGTCATTTGTTGAGGTCAGCGTGCGTATTTTTTTTTTTTTTTTTTTTTTTTTTTTTGTGTGTGTGTGTGCTGATTTTGGGATTACTATTGGTTTTTGGGTCTAATACTTTTGTAATATACCCATAATATGACCTGCAATTTTGTTCCAGGGCCAATTTTGGGGCCATAATCATTGATTAATACTTCGGTTTTGGCCAATTGTGACCAAATTTTCTGAAGTTGCCAAATCTTCTCAAAACTTTACCAAGGATAACCTTGGAGTACCTTGTTGAATATGAGAGTTGGTTCCTCTTTTAGGGTAGTTCTCTAAGCCCTCTCGGTAGACGTCACCCGTTGGGGCTAGTATAGTAGTATGTGGTCTTTGTCGATTTTGGGAACCTAACATAGATTTTTGGCTCCATTATATTGCTAAAACCCGTAATATGACCCATAAGGGTTTTCACAAAAGTTTGATTTAGGATAACGCGGTTCCAGGTTTATCTATATAGTATTAGATTAGATACTCCCTCGAGTTCACTTTGATGTTCCACAATGGAAGTGGCACGGAGTTTTGTGTAGGTAGTAAGTTGTGGTGGAAAATGAATGTAGATGGGTCACAATCCATTAGGACCACAAATAACATAACAAATAAGGAAAGTAGAAGATCATTTAGAACTGGCTCAAAAAGGAAATAAGAAGATCATTAAGAACTGGAGGGAGTATTAGATTTTAGATCAACTGTTGCTTGCTGTCATAAACAACTACTCAAGCCAACACCTATTTTCATCACGTGTTTTCCTATGTTGGCTGTCACTTGTTTTCTCCTTAGAGCATCTTGTGTAAGTATGACTTTGAATATTGAAGTTATTTGTGTACCCCATGTTAACTCTTGCCACGGCTGGTTTAGTAGGTATCATGTTGACGTACATATGCAGTGTGGAAAATTTTCCCAGCTCTTTTTCTAAGTTTCGTTACGGTCTATTTTGGATGACAACACAATCTTTTTAATTCATAATTCTATGGTATCTTTGCGAATTACAGGTGACGACATTATTTCACCTGGAGATAAACAAGGGCTGTTTCCCCTTGCAATTCCTTTGTCAAGAAACACCTTAGGTATGATGTATAGTGGCAGTGCAAACCAGTCTCTTAAAAACATGAATAGCGTAGGCTTTGCTCTAATGGTATCTTTTGTTTTGCCAGGTGTTACAATTTCTCTGTTAAGGTGGCCTACGGCACCATCTGGGTACGTTTTAACTGTTTTTGTCCTGTGTATCCTCTATTTACTTTAGATTTCCATCATTTGATAAGTAAATTCTTTTTTAGAATGGATATGCCACTTGTAGAAGTCCATAAACATGGCGTGTCACCCTTGGCAAAGAATGTAAGTGGAGAATTACCATATTGGTTCAATGTCATTACTTGATCTTTTGAACCATGAGTATAAGTGTAGAACTGCGATTATAACATAACCTGAGAGTTAATGATCACGCTATTTTGCCAGGTTGACCAATATATCCACAGAATATTGGTCGAAGAAGATGTCAGGAGCACTAAGCATGGAGATAAAGAACTACTTCATGCTTCAGATAATGCTGGAAAGAAGCTTTATAGAGAGGGTACCTTCACAGAATCGCAGACACCAAACTTAGATACCTACCTTCTAAGAAAGGTATTATAGAGTTCTTGGTCAATAATATGTCGACACTCTCAAATAGCTCCTTGTTTGAAGCATTTGTCCCCAGGTTGGTGTGTTTCCAGATGTTATAGAACGCAAGATTAATCAAGATCTTGAGAAAGGAAATCATGTAAGATCCTTTTATTGTTTACATAAACTTGACTTGGTTCTTTACTATCACGCGTAAGCTTATCTTAACTTTAACTTGCTTTGCACAAGATTCCAGCTCTTGTGACTGGGGAGTTCTATACAAAGAAGCAGCACTTTCCTGGCTTTGGGCGTCCTGTTGCGTTCAATGCAAAAGTACTGCTGAAGTATGTCGAATGTATCTTAAATTTATGCTCGAGGGTAAAGCTGCCACACACTACTTTATTTATACTACTATCATCAAATTTCACAGGGTTGGACTTGACTTAGAAGCCAAAGATGCAGCCAGGGGGGCTCTGAAATCACCATGGTGGACGCTGGGGTACAGATATCAGGTACATTATTCTGTAATCTTTGCATTTCGCATTGTTGTGTCATTGTATTGTTGAAGGATGTAATATGTAATAGGGGTCTGTCGTCTTAGGAGGTTGCTGAAATAGCAGAATGGAAAGAAGAACAAATTTATTATGTCAAGAAAAAGTTGACTGAAGAAGGAAAGCAGGAGGGCCTGAGTAGGGGAAAGGAGCTTGCCCAGGTTCTATGACTTGCCAGTTGCCACTACTATGTTGCATGATTCTTTTTATTTTATTTTTTATTATTTTTTTAAATGTGCATGTGAACCTAGCATAATCTATTTCCAGTGGTGCCAAAGATTCACTATTCTTTAGCTTTGGAATATAATGAATAGAGCAGAATGACTCACAAAACTGGCTGCGCTTCTTGTGTACATCCCGACCCCCCCTTACTTTAAGGCTCTGGGGTAATATTGTTGTTGTTGTAAGAACCTAGCTTTGAACCTTGCTCACCCTTTTTGCAGATTGCGCTAGATGAAGCTGCTTTCTTGCTAGATTTGGCTTCTGTGGAGGGGATGTGGGATGACTTTGTGGATCGCATTGCTGAATGCTACAAGGATGCTGGGCTCAGTGATGTGGCAAGATTTATAACATATAAAGGCTGCACTTGAGGTAGAATGTTCCAAGCTAAATTCACGATTTCGAGCTTCATAAGTGAAGTTTTAAAACCTGAAGTTCAAAAGTTACCAGGTATCTTCAATCTTGCATCACTATTCACCTTACTTTGATGTGATGTAATCTTCTATGTGTAACTGCATAGATTCACCAACACAGAACAACATCATGAGAAATTTGACACGTTCGTAGCTTTTGGGAATCATGTTTAGTATCAAGGCCAACTAATGGCTAATTGCCCTAGGTTGCAAATTGCGACCACTGAAGTAGACCAAAATGGCTCCCAAAACGGTGTACACTTCTTAATAGTAGTCTCTCGATGCAATTCTCGACGGAATATTCGTCAGGGGACATTTAGAAACAAGCTCTCTATATCTTGAGCATAGAGGTTAAGCTGTTTACATTTAAATCCACTTACCTTGCCACAGGCACGAGCCTTTGAGGTATTGGGATAATGTTGTATGTTGTACTTTTCATTTATGATAAAAAACTACAGTATATTAGCAGTAATTATTAGTAGAAACTTGCATTTCAATAACATAATGATAAGTTGTTTATCTTGTACAATTAATTTTCCTTCCGTTCTCTGCCCTTATTTTTTCCCTACAATTTGTTTTCCCTTCTTTTGCTTCCTTTCATTTGATGGGCCTTGGCACTAGATTCAAAGTCACTCACAATGACAAAGCATCAAGGAAAAATAGGAGACACAAGTGTTTAAGTGGAAAACCCCATAGGAAACCGGGGAAAAAACTAGAGCGCACTAGAACTTTAGGGGCCCTTTGGTTGGGGGTTTTCAAGAATGGGAAAGGGAAACTAAACCCCTTATTCCCTTTGTGGGTGTTTGGTTGCTTATTTTTGTCATTCCCTTACCCCACTTTCCTTGTTTTGATTATTCCAAATCCCTTAACTCCCATTCCCTACCCCCCAAGGGTTTTGATGATTACCCCATATTGGGTTTCATCTTTCACCCATGAACCACCTTCCACCGGTCCACCACCATCATCGTCCACCGCAAGTTCCACCACCACCAAGGACATCACTACGCTACCTGCACCAACAACCCAACGCCACCATATAACCATTCGATCCACCACCAACCACCAAGATACAACCACAAATTCTCCTACCATAACCACCAAAATACCAAGCTGGTGGATCTACTTGCTCCATCACCATTGAAATAGAAGGGGAGTCGTGGTGGGTACCTGGGGAAGGCGGCGAAGTACGCCATGAATGGTGAATCGGATGAAAGGCTTGGGCGGAGAACACGAAGGAAAACGACTACGGCACCCAGATGAGGAAAAAGACGGTGGAGATCGGACGAGGAGGATGACA
Organism: Spergularia marina; assembly: GCA_963680865.1. Taxonomy (NCBI): domain Eukaryota; kingdom Viridiplantae; phylum Streptophyta; class Magnoliopsida; order Caryophyllales; family Caryophyllaceae; genus Spergularia; species Spergularia marina. The sequence continues at coordinate 21,530,389 of OY804545.1, forward strand.
TCGGCGTCAATGGTGGTTGATAAAGGTGGTGGATTGTTGGTTGGTGGCTTGGTGCATGTGGTGTATTTGACATGAAGAGGAGAGAGAGTTCAAAGAAAAGAGGAATGTCGGGGGTTTCATTCATTTGCACAAACCAAACACATTAGGAAATGACAAGGTTTTTAATTCCTTTCCCCACATTTCCCTTTCTTTTTCCCCTCTACAAACCAACAGCCCCTTACTTTCTCTTATGTGTTTTGTGATGATACAACGCCTTAGGAGATATGCTCTTTATATAAGAGAGCCTAGGGATACCAAGAGATAAGAACCTTAATTAGAAGTTAATAGACTAGGAAAACCAAAAGATTGCAACTCAAAATGGTCTTCTAGTTTCCTACTCCATCTTAATTCCTGATCACACAGTTCCTTATCATGCTCCATACCTCAACATCATTACCTGAAGTAGTTACTTTTGTCTTGCACATTTTACTCCTAAAGTCTTGCAAAAATGAGTCATTTACTATCCGGGTGAGGATGCCCTAGAGTTATATTATGGTAGGGTTGGTAGAGTTTGGTTAAAACAAAATAAGGAGGAATATAAAATGCACAAAGAAAACACAAAATATTTTATTCTTGCCTTATAAAGTAAACTCCACTATGTAGAGTTTATTTTGAACTCTAGGGGATCCATATCCTTTACTATCCTCATCTTCACCTTTTCCTCACTGATCACAAGTATGAAACTACAATACTTCTATGGATTAATGATAAAGTATGGCAAAAGTTTGAATCTGTAACCACAATGGACGATATGTGGTTTGTTAAGGATTTTAGTTTCGTTCATGATTTTCTTTTAATTTTTCTGATCTATTGTTTCGGTGCTTATTCTACAATGTCTGAATTGGGTTATAGGATATTAGCTATAGGCATGGAGAGTTAGTGATACTTTTTTAAAGGAGATCAAGGCGCTTTTGCCGTTTTTACATGATGATAATGGTTGTGGACTATATGGGTAGGTGATTAGATTTTGTTCGAAATTCCTTGAGATAGCATTGAGTTGAAAGAATTTGATGGGTTTGATGTTAAAAGAGTAAAGGGGTTGATTTTGAGGGAATTATTGTTAATAGTGTATAATGTACACTTTTGATAGAGCTAGCCAGCTAGTACAATTTATTTCATGCTGAGATAGAATTTGCGACTTGATGGTTTTGAGATTGATATATTGGAGGTTTGAAGGTTAATGTTAGAGATTTTTATATATCAAAGGGAATGTGAAACTGTGTTACTTACGGAGTACTGTTTTACTCCCTTAAAATTGCGAGTTTCTGCATATGATAATCTTCAATATCTTCTCCAACAAAAAAAACTTCTGTATCCTATGTTAAAATGGAGTTTGTTACGTTCTTCTACAAATTTCCAACTTGTTTAGTTGGTCTGTGACATCCGATTTGATATGTTTTGGTTTCTAGAATTGTAGGGCATTTATGTTATGTTAGTGTGTGTTATACCTTCTGCTATATTCGATACAATCAGGTTTCCCCATTCCATTTGATCCTTTTTCAGCCAAAGCTGGGGTTGTCCTTGTGTTTATGTCTATTAAGTTGTGTTTGTTTCTCAGCGAATAGTAAGGTTGTATTCCTAACATTTGAAACGATAGTTGTGGCATTTAGAAGTGTTGATCTGATCTGCTTGAGCTGAGAATAATTTGTTAGTTGGTTTGAAGAATTGTCTTAGATATGAACAAATCCCCAGGCCTCGAGCAGACAAAACCGAAGTCACTGTCTACAAATTTTCTAAGTAAAGCATACGGATCCTAACTTGTTATGGGCAACTGAGTCCTGGCTGTTAATGTGAAATAAGGGCTTGTGGTGAGGACCTTAAAGACCAACCCGAAGTGTCTGAGACCCAAATTAGTTGAGGACCAAGATGAGGAAATGTGTTTGGCTCAATGATATTTTGAGGTTTAGATAGTGTTTATCTGTGTGTAATCTTTGGTCATACTGGTCTAAATGAGAGTTTATCCACGGAGCAAGGTGTAAGGGACTACACTGTCGGTCTCGGAGAACGTTAAACTCCAGTTTTTACTGGAGGAAATTGGTGTTGATTATAGAGGAGATTGTGGAGTTTTGGGCATTAGCGTGCTTGTTCATAGGGTCTGTAGCTTAGATTTGTGGGCATTTTGTGTTTATCTTGTTTGATACTCCCCCATTCATATCCAAATGCTCCTTTATTTTTATTTTTATTTTTATTTTTTATTTTTTTTTGACGGAGCATATTTGGACACACTTCTAGACCAAATAAAATGTTCACTTCGTGTAAAAATTAGCTAATACTCTATTCGGCAATGCGGTATCCCTATCCCCTTTAATCTAAACCAAATGATTCATTCATTTGGTTTATATGTCGCTCATAAGTCACAATATGGTAAGTCATAAACTGAATTCGATGAAAGTCATTTAAATATGAATGGAGGAGTATATTTTGATTAGCTAGTTTTGAATTGTTGATGATTTGGTTTTTATTTTATGATTTACCTCCACAAGCTTGGATTGCATGTCGTTTCTTCTTATGGAAGCTCACATTTCGCCCAAGAGATTTTGATATCAACAAGCTTGAAGTTTTAGATTCACTAGCTCGAAATTTTTATTTTATGTTTTACCTCCACAAGCTTGAAATTTTAGATTCACTAGTAACTTCGTAAGCTTTTGCTTTAGAATTGAGATGTCTAGTATCGAGTATCGACACTAGTCGCTACACCAAAAACTAATCTCCAACACCCGTACGATACCTAATGAGTAATGTCCAAACTAATACGAATTTGGAAATGGGATTAGTCTCACCCAAAATTGATACGTAACGTAAAAAGGAAGCGATGCAATATGTTGCAATTGCAATTACTAAAGAGTACCACTTTGTCTCAATTTAAACTTTTCATGAAATTTGAAATCTTCTCACATAATACTATACCATAAGAACTTTAATTTGGGACGAAGTGGTAGATAATATTTGGCCAAACAACAAATGAGAAAATAAGAGGGTAAAATAATGAGAAATTTTGAAATCCTCTCACATAATACTATACCATAGAAACTTTAATTTGAGACGAAGTGATAGATATTATATGGCGAAACAACAAATGAGAAAATAAGAGAGGGTAAGACAATGTATGGTGTAGGAGTTTCACTAAACCAATCACTGTGCCTGGCAAAAGAGAGCCAATCACGAATTGGTGGTGAAATCTCAGCTACTCTTTTTCCTTTTCCAAATCCTGTGGCTGAAAATTTTTGCCCCTCATGTAACCCTCATGTACCCAATCACAGGGCAAAACTAGTATTAGATTTGTAATTACTAGGAATTGGAAATTTTAGGAAATGGGTGAACTGATTGGTAACACGTACAAACATATAAAGGTTAGTGAAATCTACATTTCGAGAGTAATCGAATGATTTATTAGAGATAGAGATAGTCACAGAAATTCTAGGAAATGGTTAAACTCATCAGTAACACGTAAAACACATGAAGGTTAGTGACATCTGCAAAGTACATCTAGAGTAATGGAATGATTTATCAGTGATGGTGCACAACTTTTCGAAACGACTAACATTATTTTGGGTGCATATAGTTGTCAAATGGTATTGACGTGTATTAGGCCTCCCGAGATGGGCCATGTCAATGAGCACTTAGCGCTTAGGCCACGAGGTATTCCTTATTTGCCCAATGGGTCTCTTGTCGTTTACTCAAACTTGTGTTTCTATTTGGGCATACACTTTACATCCACCATATGTACTCGTTTATGTTCAGACTAAACTGCCTAATTGGGGAGATTTCATATTTTCATGTATGAGCTGATATGTCTGTTGGTGTGTTTTGGTCCGAAAGAAACTTATTGCCGAGGGTTTACCTCATTTTGTGTCTTTACATCTAAAGGATCCAACTTTTGTTCGCACTATGGTGTTCGGACAGATTACTCTGAATTTAATTATATAATATGTCACATACGACTAAAGTAGGCTGGTCTTGTACCCAACGAGTCGAGCTTGGCTTGCTTGAGCAATGATCGTTTAAAGATCTGATTATATGTTTTCATGTTTGGTCGTCTCACTTGTGAAAGCGTTAATCAAACTTGTTCGTGTATTCATGAAGTAACAACGAGTGCATGTGTTCGACCTCATATCTACATTGGCGGACTACTAAATATTGAGGAGAAATATTAAGATTCGACTCATGCCCGCCCACAAAAACTCTGATCTTGACATTACAAATCAATCGTACACCTCACCTCACAACATAGAATAATTAAAACGTAAGCCAAACACGTACTCCCTTTTTCTAATTGACACCTGTTTTTTTACTAGGTCGACTCTCATTGTCTTCCCTTCCCATATTTTTATGTTAATTGTCGTCCCCATCTACTTAATTTTATTTACCACCACATCTTAGTGGCTATCAAACCGTTAGCTCATGTCATAAGAACACAAAATGAAAGTGGAAGAAAATAGAAAATAAAAGGGAACGTAGAAAATACTACTTGTACGCGTGAAAACTGAAGAGGCAAAATTATTCTAAGAAGTTAAAAGAACCCTTGTGAAGGAAAAAGGATAGATTGACATCGGGCAAGGCATTTAGGCCAATCACAATGATTGAAATAGTCATTCTAATCACTGTAGGCACAAAGCACAATGGCAATTGCACCATATTTTTCCCTCAAACTCACCTTCCCTCTCCATAACTCGACCCAATCTCTCTCCTCTCACCCTAAACCTACCATGGACAAACTCACAAGCACCAACCCGGACACCACCCCTCGCCATGCCATAAACAACAAAACTACCGAAAACTTACCTCATTGCCGGCAGGACTACACCGTCGGCTTTGCCGGCGAAGAAAATGAAAATACACCTTGTGATGGGTGGGGTGTTTGAAGGGGCGTGATGAACCCGTATGGGATGTAGTGTTGTGAAGGTGTCCGTAAAAAGGGTCTAGGGTTCCATTTTCCGGACAAGTGGGTCAATAGGGTGCAATCATTGATGATGACATGACGACGAAGATGAACCACCAAAGTGGGGCGGCGGTGCCGTGGCTGGCCCAATTGTGGTCCCGGTGGGAAAGGTGGTCGGTGGTGGTGATTGTTGACTAGGGTGGTTGGGGGTTTGATTTGGTCGTGGGATTTGTCGTGGGGACGGATAAAGAAAAGAGGAGAATAGATTGATCATGACAAACGGTACAGATTTGCCAAAAATGAGTAATTAGAATGGCTACTGCAATCACTGTGATTGACAAAGCATTCTTGGACATCGGAGGTGGGGGCCATATTGGAGAGAGACTGACAAACCATTTCTCCATTTAAGAGATTCTATGAAGTCTACAAAGTGATTATTATTTACCTTATCGGGTAACAGTGTATCATCTACATAGCATGCCCAAACTTACATCATTGTCATATATAGACGACTCATAGGAAAATATCTGTGTCTGTTGGGATATGTAGTACATGTACATCAAACATGCAAATTTGAGTTTTGTAAGTGGACTAGTGGAGTATATAAGTTGTATCAATTAAAATCCTGACACCGAACATGCAACAATACTATTTGTTACAAACGTGAAAACAGTCTATAAATCTTTTAAGAATTAGATTTTTTCTTGTGAAGATCAAACGATGTTGTATTACTCAACAGAAATGATAGATATAGGATCAAATAAAATTACGGCTTATAGTCCATTACGCTTTTTTACCTATTTTTGGTGAACTTAATTAAACACGATTTCTTTATATAGTTGCTCGGATTCCATTAGCAAGATTCACATATGGAATAAGTTTTTTTCCTTAAAAAAAAACACTATCCTTAGCTTGTAGAGTTGTATGTACACCTTTAATACTAAAAAACGTTACTACTCGAATAAAGATTTTATTTTATGTATGATCCGGAAAGTCCCTCGGTCGAAGGTCAAGCTTCCTCATCATCTAGCGCGTGGGCTCATCGAGGAGGACTTGGGCTCGGTCTTCTTGCTCTTCTACTTAGTTCATTGTTTGTCTTTGTTTTTAGTTTTTGTTTGATTTTGCCTCATCAAAAATGAAAAGAAAAAAAAAAAAAAACATTTGATATAGTAACTTGAGTGGGGTAATATTAGGAAAAATGATGAGAGAGAATGTGAGAATTAATAAGAGTATGAGAGATAATGTGAGAGAGAATGTGGTAATTTAATAGAAGTAGGAGAGAGAAATATGTCCCAAAATAGATTGAGTGTTTGAGATGAGACGTCCCGAAATAGAATATGAGGCGTTTGAGGTGGGGCAGAGGGAGTATGAGTAATGACTAAAGAGTAAAAACAACTGCCATGTCACAAAAATTGCCAATAGTAGATTGTCTATGTAGTTCAAAACATTGCCACATGAAGAACAATTCCCGTTTGCTCAGATTTTAAGTACGAGCGTCTCATTCATCACTTTATACATGACTTGCTACAAATATTATTGAGACCCCACTGGCAGATGGAACCACGGCCAACTATATTTTGTCGTCATTACTATTATAAGTACCTGACAGACTTAATGTTATGATTGCACTTATTTCCATGGTAGATATTGAGTTTCATGTATACCCCTTTTACCCACTAAGATTTTCCCCTTTCGTTTTCAGTTTTTTAAGTAGCTATGTTCGGAGCTACTTTTAAATCAAATGAAAAACTCGTTTACCTTAAAATCAAGTGAAGTTGATAGAATACAATGCAGAATAAAATATGTACTAATTTTTACAACAAGTGTACGACTCATTTGGTCTAAAAGTAGTTCCGAACATGCCTACTCAAAAACTGTTTTCGAAAGGGGGAGATCATTATGGGTAGGAGGGGGTATATAGTTTCATCGCCTAGCAAATGGAACATCTACATCGAGGGATATATATAACCGTTCTGGTAAAATCAGCACCTTATACAAAATTCGCCCTTCATTTCTTTCGGAACAATATTGTATCTGAGATGGAGGGATTGGGAGCTCTTTATAACAACGACAACAATAACAATAACAACCACAACAACAAACTAATAAGACCTCTTCCCTTCAAAGTTTTCCCATGCAAATATTGTGGAAGGAAATTCTTAAACTCGCAAGCTTTAGGTGGCCACCAAAACGCTCATAAGAAGGAAAGAGAAGAAGCAAAGCATTACAAGAAAGAGATGTCTATGATTATGGCGGATTTCGGCCAACCGCCATTCATCCCAGCCGTGGCCGGCACTTTCATCGAGTCCCATGGTTTTGTGCAGCACCCGCAGACAATGTCATGGTCTAGCTCGGATGGCCAAACTAGCTACTGGCCGGGGAGTTGTCGTGTGGATAAAGCTTCACATAATTCATATGCTCCTGTTGCAAGCATCAGCACCACCGATCAAGTTGAAACCATTGATGTTGATGATGTGGAATATCAGCATCATGAGCAGGTTGAGCAAGAACAACAACGAGGGTTCGAGTTGGAGTTGCCTGACCTCAACTTGGATCTTCATCTTTGAAGTCCTTTATTACTTTTGAATCAATTGTAATTAGTTATAATTTGGCAACTCTATATTCGGTTGCTAAGAATGCAAGTTGTGTGAAATGCCAAGAGATATAAAAGGCCATATTGATATTGCAATCTCCATCCCCAATCTGCTTTCAAATAAGTACAGGGGTAACCTGTAGGGGTACATTGTTTGGGAAAAAAATAAATAAAAAAACACTTGAACGGGTACGTTGCTCCGATAAAGATAATTGTATAGTTGTATATCAAAACCTGGTAAAACGGCCCCAGCCAACCCAAATATATTATTCATATATGACTTGATCAGTTACCTCTATGGTAGTGATTAATTCATCTTAGGCCAAGGTTTGAATTGCTATACATGCAAAGTCAGGTTAATTCAAATTTGATGACTTGGAGCTCAGAAATGACCTGAATCGATTATGACCAAATCAGAGACGCATAAACAAATAATACCAAAACAACTATGTATGATATTTACATCTGATTTTGACTTGAAACAATAACAATAACTAAAATGTGACCGCGCTCCCAATTGATCCATTGTTCTAAATACCATTAGGGCATGATTTAATCATACTCCGTCGTCGTCCTAATTTGACTTATACTAGCCAATATGATATTACTGTTAGAACTAGCTTGGGCAAAACAGTAAATTTTGTTTGAGACGGTCTCAGTCTCACACGCACTAATTTATTGTGAAACTGTCTTTTTTTTTGGGTGATATTAGGAGTCTACATATAGACAAATAAAAAAATGGTATATATTTTAGTCCTTATATCCCAAGTGTAGATAAATCAAGATGGTACATAGTAAAAAATATGTGACTAAAGTAAAAATTTATGATTTATAGTAAATTTTTGGCATCAGTAGTAAAATAAAATATATAAGATTTCTCTTCAAATCAATATATGTCCTAGTTAATCTCACTTTCCTATTATCTAATTAATTCCTAGATTAAATACTAAAAATTTACTGCAACCATAATTAGATTTACTACACACTAGGTGTAGACATATTTTCCTTTGTCGACATATAGACTCCTAACATTTTGCTTTTATATATATATATATATATATATATATATATATATACTCGAGACACAATCTACTTTTATGTCCTAAATCGTGGTCCTAAACCATTCAATGGACCTTTGACACTATGCTCTAACATAGTGTTGGAACTAAACTTCATTTAGGCCATGTGCGATTGGACTACAATTTTCTGATTTGATTTGATTTGATTTGAATTGAACTGATCTGATTTGATTTAATTTGAATAAATTTGATTTTATTTGATCTGAACTGAATTACTTGATAAATTAACTGCAATTAGATGAATTAATAACTGAAAATAGACTAGATCCATTGATTGTTATTTGCATAATTCTGATTTGATTTGATTTAATTTGAATAAAGCTAATCTGAATTGATTTGATTTGAATAAATCTGATCTGATTTGAAAATATTGTTGAATAAGTTGAATCGCACAGGCCTTAGTTGTTGAACTAGAGGAGTAGAGCTGTAGAGAAGAGAATATTTTTTTTTAATCCTATTTCATTACCTACTTTGGCCCTGTGCGATTTAACTTATTAAATAGTGTTTTCGATCAAATCGGATCAGCTTCATTCAAATAAAATCAAATCAGATCAGAATTATCCAAATAACAATCGATGAATGTAGTCTACTTTTAATTATTAATTTGTTTAAATGCAGTTAATTTATCAATATATTCAATTCAGATCAAATCAAATCAAATTTATTCAAATCAAATCAAATCAGTTCAGTTTTATTAAAATCAAATCAAATCAGATCAGTTTTATTAAAATCAAATCAAATCAGAAAAATGCAGTTCAATTGCAGAGGGCATTTGTATACCAAACCAATTTTCATTGAGTAGTATGTAGCTTGTAGCTGTCATTTACACTTTTGTTGATGAATTTATTGAGTTTATATTGTGAATCTGCTACTTTCTTATCAGCAGTGTAGTAGTACACGAGGTGAAGGGAAATGATACCAAAAAAATGCTCTCAAACTAGAGTGAAAAATGCGTGCACGTGGAACATGTGCGCTACTATTTCGTAAATCATACGAGTATACTACATGTACTATATGCTGTGCATTTTGTATCTAACGTACATACTATGGCATGTGCATGCAACATTATTAAATAACATGTCTGTCTAGGCGTCGAGCTGGTGGCCGATCATTTTGTTGTTACGGTCTTATGGAAGGGAAGTCTGGAACACATTCACCTATCAGATGTACTATGGTTCTATTTGATAGGACTTATTCTTAGATGAATTCAGATCAGTTTAGAATCATTTAAATCAGATCAGATTAGAGTTATTAAGATTAGATCAGATTAGAAATGTTCAAATAACTATTTACTCCCTCCGTCCCAACTCAAACGCTCCATATTTCGTCTTGGGACGTCCCACATCAAACACCTCATCGATTTTAGGACATATTTCTCTCTCCTACTTTTATTAAATTATCACATTTTCTCTCACATTATCTCTACTACTTATATTAATCCTCACATTCTCTCTCCTTCTTTATCCTAATATTACCCCACTCAACTTATTATATCAATTTTTCTTATTCCACTACAAAAAACGTCCGGGGCGTTTGAGTTTGGACGGAGGGAGTATGTATTTGGTCAATAATTGATACTAATTCGTTGAAATCCAATCAAATTTTCAACCAATTCAGATCAGTTCAGAGTCATTCAAATGGCGTTTGAGTTTGGACGGAGGGAGTATGTATTTGGTCAATAATTGATACTAATTCGTTGAAATCCAATCAAATTTTCAACCAATTCAGATCAGTTCAGAGTCATTCAAATCAGATCATAATCATTCAGATCAGTTCAGTTCAGTTCAGAAAGATGCAATCCTATCAAATAGGGCCTATGTAGTACTCGTATTCTTACTAAAAAAAAAATGAATAAATAAATAGAGTGGATCATGTCATTGAATGGTTCATCATCATGGTAACAAGGCCACACATCATCAGTTATCGATCAGTGGCGTAAATGTGTAAAGATGATGAGAAACTATCGAAGTTGATCATAAAGGTTGGAGTGCAAGTGTGCAAGTGGAAGGTCTTGTCTTGTTCTCTTGGATACACACACTCCGCTACGAAGTGTTTCGGTTACACTTTAGATCTCTACCTCAAATCTCAATCATCAGTGCGTATGTGGCCTAGGCTTTCCATGCATGGGCCCTGATGTTTTTGGATCACTTGCCGACTACGTATTATGTAGGCTTGAATTGGTGCATATATACAAAGAATATGTATATTGGTAATCGTACGGATATATTGTACCCAAAAATATCATCTCAATTCTCAATCACCTTATTGTAGAAGAGATACCATCATATACCGGTTGAATAATTGAGATGTAAGCCGTGATTTCGTTTAATACGACTCGGCTTCACCTCATTACATTTTATTTGTGTAGAATTATTAAGAAACTTTTACGATAGTTTGATGTATATTTATTAAAAATATTTGTCGATGTTAACTATTTCGGGAATTTAATTGCATATATAAGAGACTGAAAATCCTTCAAAAAAAATAAACCACATATACAAAGAAGCACGCCATTAAGCAAGTGATTGCAATAGAATATAAGGACAATTAATTAATGAGGCAAAATACGCCTCTTCATAATTCATCAATCTATCATTAACCGATCATAATAAGATAGAATTCGAGCATATGTCAAAATAGAGTGGAAATTTTCCAACTTAGACTTCAACTTGACATATTTCTCTCTAATAATGTCAATAAGTCTAACTAGTTCATATAAAAGATAAAATTATAAAATAGTCACTACTCTCGCCAAAATATACAATTAAGTGCTTAGAAAAATCACAACAAAAAAGGCACTAATTTGACTTATACTAGCCAATATGATATTACTGTTAGAACTAGCTTGGGCAAAACAGTAAATTTTGTTTGAGACGGTCTCAGTCTCACACGCACTAATTTATTGTGAAACTGTCTTTTTTTTTGGGTGATATTAGGAGTCTACATATAGACAAATAAAAAAATGGTATATATTTTAGTCCTTATATCCCAAGTGTAGATAAATCAAGATGGTACATAGTAAAAAATATGTGACTAAAGTAAAAATTTATGATTTATAGTAAATTTTTGGCATCAGTAGTAAAATAAAATATATAAGATTTCTCTTCAAATCAATATATGTCCTAGTTAATCTCACTTTCCTATTATCTAATTAATTCCTAGATTAAATACTAAAAATTTACTGCAACCATAATTAGATTTACTACACACTAGGTGTAGACATATTTTCCTTTGTCGACATATAGACTCCTAACATTTTGCTTTTATATATATATATATATATATATATATATATATATACTCGAGACACAATCTACTTTTATGTCCTAAATCGTGGTCCTAAACCATTCAATGGACCTTTGACACTATGCTCTAACATAGTGTTGGAACTAAACTTCATTTAGGCCATGTGCGATTGGACTACAATTTTCTGATTTGATTTGATTTGATTTGAATTGAACTGATCTGATTTGATTTAATTTGAATAAATTTGATTTTATTTGATCTGAACTGAATTACTTGATAAATTAACTGCAATTAGATGAATTAATAACTGAAAATAGACTAGATCCATTGATTGTTATTTGCATAATTCTGATTTGATTTGATTTAATTTGAATAAAGCTAATCTGAATTGATTTGATTTGAATAAATCTGATCTGATTTGAAAATATTGTTGAATAAGTTGAATCGCACAGGCCTTAGTTGTTGAACTAGAGGAGTAGAGCTGTAGAGAAGAGAATATTTTTTTTTAATCCTATTTCATTACCTACTTTGGCCCTGTGCGATTTAACTTATTAAATAGTGTTTTCGATCAAATCGGATCAGCTTCATTCAAATAAAATCAAATCAGATCAGAATTATCCAAATAACAATCGATGAATGTAGTCTACTTTTAATTATTAATTTGTTTAAATGCAGTTAATTTATCAATATATTCAATTCAGATCAAATCAAATCAAATTTATTCAAATCAAATCAAATCAGTTCAGTTTTATTAAAATCAAATCAAATCAGATCAGTTTTATTAAAATCAAATCAAATCAGAAAAATGCAGTTCAATTGCAGAGGGCATTTGTATACCAAACCAATTTTCATTGAGTAGTATGTAGCTTGTAGCTGTCATTTACACTTTTGTTGATGAATTTATTGAGTTTATATTGTGAATCTGCTACTTTCTTATCAGCAGTGTAGTAGTACACGAGGTGAAGGGAAATGATACCAAAAAAATGCTCTCAAACTAGAGTGAAAAATGCGTGCACGTGGAACATGTGCGCTACTATTTCGTAAATCATACGAGTATACTACATGTACTATATGCTGTGCATTTTGTATCTAACGTACATACTATGGCATGTGCATGCAACATTATTAAATAACATGTCTGTCTAGGCGTCGAGCTGGTGGCCGATCATTTTGTTGTTACGGTCTTATGGAAGGGAAGTCTGGAACACATTCACCTATCAGATGTACTATGGTTCTATTTGATAGGACTTATTCTTAGATGAATTCAGATCAGTTTAGAATCATTTAAATCAGATCAGATTAGAGTTATTAAGATTAGATCAGATTAGAAATGTTCAAATAACTATTTACTCCCTCCGTCCCAACTCAAACGCTCCATATTTCGTCTTGGGACGTCCCACATCAAACACCTCATCGATTTTAGGACATATTTCTCTCTCCTACTTTTATTAAATTATCACATTTTCTCTCACATTATCTCTACTACTTATATTAATCCTCACATTCTCTCTCCTTCTTTATCCTAATATTACCCCACTCAACTTATTATATCAATTTTTCTTATTCCACTACAAAAAACGTCCGGGGCGTTTGAGTTTGGACGGAGGGAGTATGTATTTGGTCAATAATTGATACTAATTCGTTGAAATCCAATCAAATTTTCAACCAATTCAGATCAGTTCAGAGTCATTCAAATGGCGTTTGAGTTTGGACGGAGGGAGTATGTATTTGGTCAATAATTGATACTAATTCGTTGAAATCCAATCAAATTTTCAACCAATTCAGATCAGTTCAGAGTCATTCAAATCAGATCATAATCATTCAGATCAGTTCAGTTCAGTTCAGAAAGATGCAATCCTATCAAATAGGGCCTATGTAGTACTCGTATTCTTACTAAAAAAAAAATGAATAAATAAATAGAGTGGATCATGTCATTGAATGGTTCATCATCATGGTAACAAGGCCACACATCATCAGTTATCGATCAGTGGCGTAAATGTGTAAAGATGATGAGAAACTATCGAAGTTGATCATAAAGGTTGGAGTGCAAGTGTGCAAGTGGAAGGTCTTGTCTTGTTCTCTTGGATACACACACTCCGCTACGAAGTGTTTCGGTTACACTTTAGATCTCTACCTCAAATCTCAATCATCAGTGCGTATGTGGCCTAGGCTTTCCATGCATGGGCCCTGATGTTTTTGGATCACTTGCCGACTACGTATTATGTAGGCTTGAATTGGTGCATATATACAAAGAATATGTATATTGGTAATCGTACGGATATATTGTACCCAAAAATATCATCTCAATTCTCAATCACCTTATTGTAGAAGAGATACCATCATATACCGGTTGAATAATTGAGATGTAAGCCGTGATTTCGTTTAATACGACTCGGCTTCACCTCATTACATTTTATTTGTGTAGAATTATTAAGAAACTTTTACGATAGTTTGATGTATATTTATTAAAAATATTTGTCGATGTTAACTATTTCGGGAATTTAATTGCATATATAAGAGACTGAAAATCCTTCAAAAAAAATAAACCACATATACAAAGAAGCACGCCATTAAGCAAGTGATTGCAATAGAATATAAGGACAATTAATTAATGAGGCAAAATACGCCTCTTCATAATTCATCAATCTATCATTAACCGATCATAATAAGATAGAATTCGAGCATATGTCAAAATAGAGTGGAAATTTTCCAACTTAGACTTCAACTTGACATATTTCTCTCTAATAATGTCAATAAGTCTAACTAGTTCATATAAAAGATAAAATTATAAAATAGTCACTACTCTCGCCAAAATATACAATTAAGTGCTTAGAAAAATCACAACAAAAAAGGCTCCTCAAACATTGTCCCCCCATACAATAACCTTAGGCTATCCGCAATGGTGTCGTGCTCTGCCCTAGGGCAATCTATCAAAAACGGTTTTTTTAATGCTTTGCCTTCACTCTATGCCATTGCAAGTCACAATGACGTCCTACCTTCTCCAGAGGCATGAGGATGAAATGCAGTATATAGAGATATATAGAAAATTAAATCGTATTCTAAATTATATCAAATATGGTCTCTATTTATAAATGATGACATTTTGTAATCATTGTTGTAATTTCTTTTTTTTTTCTATAAAAATATTAGCAAGTTAAAATGTACAAATAACAACAAAAATAGTGGGAGAAAACACTAAAAAAGAAAATTTTCTCTCCCCACTCACTTTCCATGCCCCCCGGGCAAGTTGAGGGCAAACCTTGCCCTTTCTCCTCTCCCATTCCCTAACTTTATTTCTTTTTCCTTTTTATTCAACCTCTTGCCCTTGCCTTTTCAATTCCCTCCATACCCTACCTATTGCGGGTAGCTTTATAAACACGCCTTCACAAATTAGTTTGGCTTTTGAGGTGTTTTTTTACAAAAGTTTAAACCTTAATCCAGCACGTCCGATAGTGTTGATGCACATGACCTGCATTACAGCGTTAATGGTGTTGTTTTCACTCTATACTTAACTACTCTTGCCTTTAAAGCTACACAACAAGACTATTAGAATCAACCAACTTTAATTTGCTCCTCAATGTGGAATTTGAAATGAATAATAAACACCCACTAAAAAGGAGACAAAGATGAAAAACCTAAGAAAAGAAGAGTGGAGAGTGGAGACCATCATCGAATAAACTCAAAACCCCACTAAATCTAACACAATATTTCGCTTTCATTATAAGGACAACTTATTGCATTTTTGTGGTTACTACCACAATTTTTTTAATAGCAAAAAAACTGTGTGATTTGGCATTTTGCTAATCTTTATTGGATCGTCTTAATTAGTGTAGGCCCATTCTGCGTGGCTCACCCAAACTTGTTGTTTTCTCTAATTTGTCGTGATCTTGCATGCTTTTTAGTGACGGTGTTCGATGTACTATGTTTACTTGTTTTGGAAACTTGTTGCATAGTATTTTGTAGGGTGTCAATATATAATGCGGATCATTTGTCTTATCTTTCTATCACACTTCATGTACTCCTTCAATTATATTCTTAAATATATAATTATTTGAAAAATGTATGAAATGCTAGAATATGATTGGAGGGGTACATGGTATGGGACAGGTTATCAACACTAATCAAGATAAGAGAACGTTCAATTCACAAGCACAAGTTGGCCACGTTAATGGTAGAGGATTGCAATATACGTATCGTGTTGGAACTAATCTAGAAAAATCTGGAAATGTAAAGAATTATCTAGTAATTAAGCTAATCATGTAAATCCCCTAGCTAGAAAGTACTACAAAGTTAGTTGTAACTTGTAAGCATGTCGGTTAGGCAAAGGGTAGCTGACATTGAGCTCTATAAAAGAGAGCATGATGTTTGAAATAATATGAAGTACAAGAAGTAAAGAAGGAAATTCAGAAATCAAACATTATGAAAATGTAGTTCCAAATTTATTGCTTATTATGAATAGGGCTTATATACTCTCAATTAGGAAAAGAGATAGCAAATTTAATTTCAATAATATTCGAGTAAAATTCAAATTCTCTTAAAATTGGACATATTTTTGCAATATAATTATCGTTGCAGAAGAGTTGAAGGCTTGAAGCTTAAAGATGTTTCCCAAAAAATTTCGTTTGGGGTCTGAACTTTATTTTTGTATTGTTAAGGGTCTGGGACTCTTGGGAGACTAACGGCGTTAGTCTTGTGGGGAGGTGGTACTTTTCATGCCTTTATTCCACTTCCCCGGCACCACTCCATCACCAAAATTCAACCATAAAATTTCAAAGCAACCAAAAATATCAATTTGGATCGTTTCTAAACCAAAGAAAACAAGAAATTTCAATTTATCTGATCGAATCTAATCAAGCCCAAAAATTTCAATCTAACAATGGCTAACAACGACGACCCACAAGAAGAATTAAACCCTCTTTGGCTAATTCAAACAATTTTAGCCAACTTTAATTCACACAAATCCCCAAAGAAAAAAAAAAAAAAAAAAAAAAAAAAAAACCAAGACAATATTTTTAGATTTTTTTAGATTTGGGTTGTTGCATTAGCAAGAAATTTAACCAGACAATTCCCAATGGCCTAAACAAAAAGTGAAAAAAAAAAAAAAAAAAAAAGAATGAGGGATTAGTGTTAAAAATTTTACAAAATCATCAAAAAATTTCCTAAAAAAACCTACAAAAAATCTAGATGTAAAACAAATGAACAACAGCAATCTTAGAAAGGAAAAAAAGTAGGATTGAAAAACAATTTATTTTATTTTATTTCATTTTTTATTTTTTTAAAATCACAACAATTTGATTTTCATCTTTTTCATGAGTATAAAATCTGGGTAATTTGTGGGATTGATGCAAAACTATGAAAATTCGAATCTTACCGAACAAAATGAAGAGATCAACCAGAATTTTTTTTAGAAGAAATTAGAAGGTTTTTCTCTCCCTGTTCTTTTGTGCATGCAGGAGGCGCTGGTGCGGCGGCGGAGGCGACGATCGGCTTGGTCGCGTATTTGGGTTTCTGCCAAGGGGAAGGGGAAGTACTGAGGGAGCAGTGAGAGAAGAAAAGAGATGAAGGTGGGAAAGAAAACTGACGGAAGATAATGGGACCCCACCTAGACCCTAATCAATAACAAAAAAAACTTTGGACCCCAAACGATAAATAAGCGAGCTGAAATGTTAGACACCAAATTGACAGTTAACTCGAAGCTTAAACATCAACATCATCATTATTGTTGTTGTTGTTGTTTCAACATGTAACAAGAATGCATGCATGCTTTATAGCGCAAGCCTTAGGCTATTCAAATGGAAGTTGCAGCCTCTTGCTACTGTATTTTTTTTCCTTTTTTCCTCCCTATATAAAAGCTTCTTCAACAATCCTCGCCTGATGAGTCTCCCAGGACTCGGCTGCAAACTTTCATATCTTACCCCACTCTAATCTCCTCGATATAAAAAAAAAAAAATTACAACCTTATAATAAAAGTAACCGTTATTCTCATAATTCTCATAACCTGAACTCCTTCTCAAAATTCAATTCAATCTCTTTCGCAGTAGCTCTAACTGATATCTCAATATAATACTGTCAAAAGTTCATGAACCCTCCTCAACACTCATAGTATAACTCTAAGCTACTTGGCCCCATGCCAGTACAAAGGACGACAAGTCAAGTATAATACAAACTGAAAATCTTAATCACATGATCTTTAACGCAATCTCAAACTCCCTAATCTCAATCATAAAAAAAAAAAAAGTTAATCTCTCTTCTATATCAGAATACGTACTTAGCTTTTAATCAACTTGTACGCTACCAATCAGAATCCCAAAAAAAAAAAAAAAAAAAAAAAAAAAAAAAAAAAAAAAAAAAAAAACCAATCTCAACATCCAACCTTCATTTCATACTAAGTGCCAGAATGCCCCTTCATTCTTCGCAAATAGTAAAAAAAATATGGCTTAATAATCTATACATAATACAATAATCACACATACATCAAAGACATAAACTCACAAATTATCAGATTTGTAATTGTAATAATAGTAGTATAATAGGATGATCAATTCTATCGCACACAACAAAACAACAATTAAACACCTTACACCTCAATGACAATTAGCACACATACACACCACACTTAGGGTTATTCTTGATCATAATAATGTGGGGAGTAGCCAAAAAAGTTGTTTCCTTAAACTCGCAAAAACGTTCGAAATTGCTACTAATAATCGTCAATAAATAAAAGAAGCAATCAAAATCGCCAATAATAATGATGACGATGAGATTCGATGGAAATCAAAAGGATCAGTGATGATCACAAGATGGGCGATAGCGATGATATAAGGTGCTGATTGGTAACGAAAAGCAATAATGAAGATTGAGAAAATGGAATTCTACGTGTATTTAGAGGGAAGATGAATTTTTTACGGCGGCAAGGTTAATCAAAATGACAAATATAAAGATAAAGCTACTCTTCTAGTAAGTTTTTGGGTTCCTCGATCAATTTCGGCCTAATAATACTTCATTTTTATTATTACAAGTTCTAATCTCATTGACCGTTTTTGTATTACCGTCTACTTGTACACTTGTGAAAATACTATTATAGTGTAAGTTAGGGCCCCCGTTTAAAATTTCGCAAAGAACGTCTGAAAACTTTAATATTTTGTCTAGAGTCAAAATACATATGGTGGAGATTGATTTGGAAAACTGAATGGTTGGATTTATTCTACTTGTATACCATGGCTATCATATAGTTTGATAGCCATTATATAATCTCTCTGCAAGTACACCTTTAGAAACTAAAATAAATCTACAAACATTAGTACTATATTACGAATACTATAAACAACTGCCATGGCACAAAAATTGCCAATAGTAGATTGTCTATGTAGTACAAAACATAGCCACATGAAGAAAAAATCCCGTTTGCTCAGATTTTAATTGCGAGCGTCTCATTCACTCTATATACACTATACTCTGTACATGGCTTGGTACGAATAGTATTAAGACCCCAGAGGCACTAAGGCAGATGGAACCATGGCCAACTATATTTTGTCGCCGTTATTTTTAGTAGTACTTTACTAAATATTATATAATTGCTCTTTTTTCCATGGTAGATATTGATCAGTTTCACGTATAAATTCACCGCCTAGCGAATTGAATGGAATATTGTATGTACTTTTGAGGGCTATATATAATATAACCGTTTTGGCAAAATTAAGACCCTGTATAATATCCGCTCATTATTTATTTCGGTACAATATAGTATTCGAGATGGAGGAATTTACAGCTCACTATAACGATAACAATAAGGACAACAACAAACTAATAAGACCTCTTCCCTTCAAAGTTTTCCCATGCAAATATTGTGGAAGGAAATTCTTAAACTCGCAAGGTTTAGGTGGCCACCAAAACGCTCATAAGAAGGAAAGAGAAGAAGCAAAGCATTACAAGAAAGAGATGTCTATGATTATGGCAAATTTCGGCCAACCGCCATTCATCACAGCCGTGGCCCGCACCTTCATCGAGCCCCACCGTTTTGTACACCATCAGCAGACAATGCCATGGTCTAGCTCGAGCGGCCAAACTAGCTACTGGCCGGGGAGTTATCGTGTGGATAAAGCTTCACATAATTCATATGCTCCTGTTGCAAGCATCAGCACCACCGATCAAGTTGAAACCATTGATGTTGATGTGGAAGATCATCAGCATCATAAGCAGGTTGAGCAAGAACAACAACGAGGGTTCGAGTTGGAGTTGCCTGACCTTAACTTGGATGTTCGTCTATGAGGACTGAAGCTAAGTCATTCGATTTGAATCAATTATTGTTATTTTTCCATTTCCAATGAAGGCAAAGACTAATTATTATTTGGTTTTTGGGATATAATGGAATAAAGTAAAATGACTCATAAAACTGTATATGCTTCTTATTTTTTAAAGTAGCAGTCAGTCGGTGCGATTCTCGAAGCAATTTTCATTTTACGTTTCAATAGGGATAACGCTTGCGTGCATCAGACCCCCATTACCTCGCCTTATGGCGGGAGCTTTTAAGACACTGGGGTTAAAGATGTTGTCTTGTAATTATTTATAATTTGGCAATGTATGTATGTTTGGTTCTGATGAATCAAGAATGTAATATATGTTGCGTGAAATGGCAAGTAATTGGCCAAATTGCTGCTTCTGCATGCAATATGCAAGGCTTTCAGACTGTTGGGTTCGAGTCCCTTTCTATGTGGTAAAATCTTGTGTTCGGTTGTTTATGATAAATAACCAAGTTTAATTATTTATGGTAAGTTGTCGGGATCTTATAGACTATAACTTAAGCCTTGAATAAGGTTTTTATGATGTTTCGATTGCACAAGAAAATAAGCCACAAAGTTGTGAGAACCATGCGAGAAAAACGTGTGCAGCAGCCCGCGGATTTCAGTGCGCAGTTGTGATCGACTTGAAGATCGGATGGCCAAACGTGGTCCGATTTAGAAGAAATTTGGTCTATGTTTGGGAAAAATTTCCAAATTTTACCTTATATATTTACATTCTTCCAGTTTCATACCTTATATGTCCAAAAAGATATTTTACTACCTTATAAAGTGCTTTTTTTATCCAATTCTTACCAAAAACACTATTCCGTCCACTTGACTCTCTTTTCCGGCATTGACTTTCATGTGCAAGTGACGTGACCTAGTTTTCACTCTCTTCCTTTCGCGCGTTTCCTCTCATACCCACTCAAAACCTCCAACTTTACTCATAAAACTTATGTTTTCTCTCCAAATCTTTCCATTTCTACCCCTCCAAAATCTTCAATATATGTTTCATAGTGATAAAAGTGCTCAAGTATAGTGATGTTGTAGGACAAATATGGTATAAGAGGCATGGTGTGAGTTTATGTTATGCTAGAAGGCAGAGTAGGGAATGAAGTAGTGAGATTGAAAGAGGAAAATTGTAGTGAGATAGAAAGAGGGAAATTGGCGAGAGAATCGGAGGGAATCTAGTATAGGAGGAAATGAAGGGGAATTAATCAAATGGGGGAAATTGGAGGATTAATCACCAAAAAATTGAAGGGAAATCACGAAAAATTGAAAAGAAACAAAAGAAATAAACGAGTCAACGCTAGAGAGAAAGTCAAATGATCGGAATAGTGTTTTGGTAGGAAAAAGATAGAAAATGTACTTTATAAGGTAGGAAAATTTCTTTTAAGACATATAAGGTAGGAAACTGGAAGTTTGTAAATATATAAGGTAGGATTTGAAAATTTATCCCTATGTTTGTGACACTTTAGACTTCGATCTGAACGGTGGCCGGAGATCTTCTTTTGACGACTGGATTGGGAGATATTATTTCTAATTTACGAAACTCTATATTGTGAGTAATAGAGAATATTATGGAGTATTCTGATTAAGGAATATATTGTGTGTTTTGGAATATGATATATGCTAGAATATGTGTTTAGAAATATATTGTGTGATGGGTGTCGTAAGGGTCAAGTTTTTATGTATTACTATAAATAGAGGTTTACTTACAATGATTATACCATGCTCTCGGGAGGAGCATGGTGGTCATTCTCACATTAAAAGAGTAGGCAGCATACTTAAAATGATATAAAATATATTTAAGTGTAGTCCTTACTCTTCTATTATAAAAACGTCCAGTATGTTTCTTGTGCTCCCGAGAGACCGGGAGCATGGTATAAGTTAACGTTTACTTAAGGTCATTGTAACAAGCACAACAAGTATTTTACATGATACATCAAATAAACAACATACATATAGTTATATGTTAATATATCAAAAACTTATCACGAAAAATTGTGTGAGATTAGACTACGAACAATCCCCTGCCGATTTTTTTTTTTTTTGACTAAAATTTTTAAATTGGTTTTTTATAGATAATGTCATTATGTTTGGTAGTTTTTTAATCCCGAAAGTATTAAACTGATTTATAAATTCAATTTAGTAACTCTAGTTTTCGAGAAATCTCATTTTTAACTTTGGTGGTTTCTAGATCCCGCCTTACTTCTTTGGTGGATAAAAAAAGTTCTTTGATTAAATATTGGCACTTTATCTCATTTATTCTAGCTCAACCTTAAGTTATAATTGTATACTAGTATATAGTTGCATGTAGTTAGTGGCGGATCTTCGTTGGGCTGGAGGGGGGCCAGGCCCCTGTCAAGTTTTGAATTTATACTTTTTACATTACAAAAGCATCAGTTGCCCTCCGGTCGAATAATCCTGGCCCTGCCATTATATTTTTACTCTTTTGCAAGCTCCGCCAGAGCTTTACACTAAAGGCTTTATACTAGCGAATTACTAGCCTTTAGGAGTAGTTTTGTAGTCACTTGAGTATCTAAAACTCTTAAACTTCTTAAATCTTCAATATGGGAGTGTGGGACTAACACACCAACCGTTCAAGCTAGTATAAGGGCCACGGCTTGACTCGTAGTTGACGGGGTAACGTAAAACCGGTTACTTCCTTGCCAAGCTAAAGTGGATCATCCGATCATGTGATTGAGTGGTCATTATCACCATGGCAACAAGACCACACATCCGTGGTGAAATGTGTAAAGATCAGATCAGAGAAATGATCAAAATTCTTGGGGTTCGCTAAACTCTAAAGTACAAGTGGAAGGTCTTGTCTTGTTCTCTTGGATACCCTCATGTTTTAACGTTACGAATTGTTTCGGTTTATACACTTTAGATCTTTCTCTCGTTAGTGCGTATGTGGCCTACGCTTCTACTCCGTACTAAATATGCATGGGTTTTGCAACAGCTTATCCCTTTTAACTTCTCATCTCATGTGTTTGGATCACTTGCCGACTACGTATTACGTAGGCTTGAATTGGAGCATAACATATCAAGGAATAAATTCATAGGTATAGATACATACGATTAAAAATGTAACAGCCTGAACCACCAATCATCGCAACACAACCCAATACGATGGGTAGTCACCTCTTAATCCGAATATCTTCTCATGGGCTTTAAAAGGTGGAGATCTTGTTGGTAGTATGATGATGGGAATCTATTATAAACTGATCATATGACCTTTAGTTTTTCAATGTGGGACAAATCAACTCCATAAACCACTTTCCATAATCCGTAGTGTTACAGAATTCCTCCTCATTTTCCTCACTTTTCATCTCTCCAAAGTTAGAGAGATTTGGGAAGAAAATGTACCATTCATACAAAATACTTTAATTTACATAAAGCCCTCAAATAGTTATCATATTACAACTATACTTTTCTAAAACCCCCCAAATTAACCCTATTTTTTATCTCTCCTCTCCCCATCCCCGAGCCACCGTTGTTGTCGTCGTCTCCCCGCTTCAACTACCGGTAACGGGGGGCCGTCACCACCTCTACCACCATGAGGCGTCGTCGACCTCATTCCCCACCATCAAAATCAACAACCACTTAAGGTCACCTAATTTTAAATCTAGGTTTTCAATGTTCAAAAGAAAAAAGCCACTACCGGCGAGTACATGCCGCCACAAGCAACGAGGCACCTTTAGAGGTGTCGGGAGGTTTTAGAGAGTGATGGAGGAGGGTGGTACCTCGATCGGTTGGGCCGGCGGTGGTTATAGGGTAGGAAGGGGAGTGCGTGGGAGGTGAGAGATCGAATGGCCAAGATGTTTGGTAGTCATTGTAGAATTCTTATAGTTTTTTATATATTAATATCCTATTTAATAATTCTATTAATTATTTTTCTGTTCAAACCTTACAATAACTTCCAAGGTTTGGTAGCCATTGTAGAATTGGTAT
The DNA here is from genome assembly GCA_963680865.1 of Spergularia marina. NCBI lineage: Eukaryota > Viridiplantae > Streptophyta > Magnoliopsida > Caryophyllales > Caryophyllaceae > Spergularia > Spergularia marina. The sequence goes on from OY804545.1 coordinate 21,554,461, forward strand.
ATATGGTGTATATATTAATGGCCAAGATTTATTTATGAAATTCAATAGACATGGTTTCTTTTCCTGATAATCATTGTAGAATATCTAAACAAATTAATACCGTAATAATTTATTTATTTTGCCATTATTTTTTATTCACAAAGTCTTATAAAAGACGGTCTCTCAATAATTTATTGAGAGACCATTATAATGTGTTACAAAGTAACTCTTTTTATATTGATTGTAACCATAATGATACTTTTAGTGATCGCATTAATTTAATATAATAAATCACATTATTTATAATTTTGAAAGATCAAATCATATAAAATTAGGCAGAATTTATAAAGTAACCCCTTTGCAAATCTTGAATTAAGTGTCTAAAGTCTTTAACTAAAACGATAATCAAAAGTAGTATAATAGTCACTAATTATATAAACAGGGTCACAATGTAAATAACATAATTGGTCTCTCAATAAATTATTGAAAGACGGTCTCCCACAAGACCTACTGTTTTTATTTGGTATTTTTCTCCTTTTTTCTCTCCATTTCCTTCCTTATCCAAACAAAGGAAATTGATTCACTTTCCCCTCCACACTGCTCCCTTTCCCTCTCAATAGGCTATCCAAACAAAGTCTAAAAGACAAAAACTTAAACTAAAATAAAATAAATAGTCTCCTGCATACTCTCTCCGTCCTAGCTCAAACGCCCCGGCGGTCTTTTGTAGTGGAATAAGAAAAAATTGATATAGTAAATTGAGTGAGCTAATATTAGGAAAAATGAGGAGAGAGAATGTAAGGTTTTATGAAAGTAGAGAGATATGTGAGAGAGGATGTGATAATTTAATAAAAGTATGAGAGATAAATATGTCCCAAACTAGATGGGGTGTTTGATGTAACAGCCCGAACCACCGTCCGTCGCAACACAACCCAATAAGATGGGTAGTCACCCCTTAGGCCCAAATATCCTCTCGTGGGCTCTAAAAGGTGAAGACCTTGTTGTTAGTATGATGGTAGGAATCTATTATAAACTGATCATATGAGCTTTAGTTTCCCAATGTGGGACAAACCAACTCCATAAACCACTTTCCATATTCCGTAGTGTTACAAATCCCCCCACTTAAAGAACACAACGTCCCCGTTGCGCCTCGGCCAAACCATACCAACATCAACACAAGTCCAAGATCCCCCCGCTAGACGGCTGGTCTGGGCCTCGCCCCAACACCCACCATGCGGTCGCAGGGTTGCTCTGATACCATCTGTAACACCCCGAACCACCGTCCGTCGCAACACAACCCAATAAGATGGGTAGGCACCTCTTAGGCCCGAATATCCTCTCGTGAGTTCTAAAAGGTGAAGACCTTGCTGTTAGTATGATGGTAGGAATCTATTATAAACTGATCATATGAGCTTTAGTTTCCCAATGTGGGACAAACCAACTCCATAAACCACTTTCCATATTCCGTAGTGTTACATTTGAGGTGGGACGTCCCAAAATAGAATATGGGGCGTTTGAGTTGGGATGGAGGGAGTAGTTATCATCAACGGACCAGAAGACCTTGCGTATAAACCAAATGTCGAAATTGTGTCGAGAAATTCCAACTTAGAATTCAATGACATGACTCAGTTCTTTAATAATGTCAACAAGTCTGGTTAGTTGGCGAAAAAAAATGTTCCACCAAAATTTTCAATTCAGAGAAAACAATGCTCCTCAAACATTGTCCCGCGTACAATCAAAATATCGTTGTAAATTACTTTTGGCTTTTGAGGTATAGTTTCGCAAAAAATTCAAATCTTGTTCCGACACATCCAATCTAGTTAAAGTAGATGACCTTATTAATTATTATGGAGCTGTTTTTTTTTTTTCTCTCTCTACTGTTTGTGTTCTTCAGCTAAACAACAAGTGAATCTAAATCAAAAAATGTTGCCCCTCAATGTGGCTTTGGAAGTGAATAAACTCCCACTAAAAAGGAGACAAAAACTTCAAGGGCAAGTGTGGAGACCACCATCGGATAACCTCAAAACCCACTAAATCTAACGCAAAGATTTCGCTTTCATAATAAGGACAGCTTAATTCATTTTGTGGTTAAAACTGTATGATTTGGCATTTTGCAAATTGTTATTGGATCGTCATAATATTTGTAGGCCCATGGGCTTTCTCTGATTGATATCATTGGGTCCAACTCGCGTGGGCCACCCAAATTTGTCGTTGTCGTTTTCTCTCAGTTGTTGTGATTTTGCTTTTCTATAGAGGGCGATGTACTATGTTTACTTGTTTTGGAAACTTGTTGCATGGAGTAGTATTTTGTACGGTGTCAAGATAAGAAAACGTTCAATTCACAAGAACAAGCTGGCTATGTTAGTGGTAGAGGTTTGCCATAGGTGTATTAGTAATTCACCATCAATTCATGAGTACGAGTTATACACTCTCAATCACGATAATAGGAACTGTGAAATTTCAACAATGTTCTTTCGGATATTTATAAATTGTTGAATAATAGTTTCTTTATCACTTTTTGAGTTATTACATAATGAATACTCATTATTTTTTTTGCAGAAGAATCCTTGCATAACAAGGCTTAAACATCAACATCATTGTTGATTGGTGGTGGTTATCTCTACCTTTGTTTTTTGCGATGATTTTGACAATGCAGTAATTACTACCATCAAAACAAATTCATTGAACTTGATCCATATATGGACATATTTCCCTTAGAAGAAGTTGATTTGTCTTGGTAAAATCATCACTCAGAGTAAGGTTTTAGATCAGTCATTCACTTCAATTGGATATTATAAATACGAGTATATTGCTAATTTAAAAAAAAAAAAAAAAAGCAGAACAAATAGGAAATTTGGTAGTATTATTTAATAGATATTACATAGATTTTGAGTATCTTTTTTTTAAGTGAAGAATTTGAGAATCTTGTGTCTTTTTTATTTTTTCTTGTTTACTAGTTTTACCTAGTTACTCCGTACATTTTTGTTTTACGTAAAACAAATAAAATAAAAAATATTCTTCCTTAATCGTTGGTTTGTCGTTTTTTTAAAATAAAGTTTTTTATGGAATAAGTTGAGAACTAAGACAAAAAGCAATATTTACTCGAAACTATTAGGAGTCTATATGTAGACAAGTGAAAAAGTGTCTATGGTTAATTTGTAGTAAAAATAATTAAAGGTGCAGTAAATTTTGTTGTATAATTGGCAAATGATGGATTATAAGGGAAAAGAGACAATTACGGGTCATTGATTTTGGAATTAAATCAATTCGAATTTCTTTATATTTATAGATTGTAACAATGTTGATTTTACTACCAATGTCGTAAATTTCCTACAAATACGTTAAATTTACTACACAACCACATTTTTTACTGCATGTCATCTTTAATTTAGCACACTTGATTATGCTATAGACAAATTTTGTTATTGTCTACATATAGACTCGTAGGATCATCCATCTTTATTATGCGCAATGGCTTATAAGAGGTTTAAAGCAATTTTTACATTATCTTAATTCTTTCTATCACATTTTTTTTACCTTTTGGGAAGGAATCATAAAATACATTTGATTGTCAGATTCTGAGCCCAAATTTAAAACTTAAAAACATTGAAAGCAAAATCAAAGTGTAGATTACACTAAATGGAGCAAGTCAATGAGAAATATTAATTTATTACTTTTTACCGACTTAACTTAAATAGTTTTGAAGAGTCCCCTATTTATATACTCCCTGGTAAATATGTAAGAAACTGACCCGACCTGAAAAGCCGCCCGAAACCCGATCCGAAAATAACCTAAAATACCCGGACTTTTTCAACCCGAACCCGAAAAGCACCCGAAACCCGAAATGACCCGAAAAGTCAGGGTCAAGACCCGACCCGAGCGGGTCAACCCGTTGGGTCAAACATATTCAGTAAAAAAATATTATAATAATAAAGAAATGATATAAAACAATTAATATTAATAAAATATTAATTAAAATTTTCTTTTAAGACATATAAGCCATACATATAATGAAATTATTTTTTATTATATAATATAATATATAAAATAATTGGTAAATAAGAATAAATTAATATTTTAGTGTTAAAATTTACCGACGAAAAAAGGCGAGAATATGTATTTTCGACCCGCTGGTCAACCCGTAATCCAGCCCGAACCCGTATTGACCCTAACCCGAAATACACCGACCCATATTCTACCTGAACCCGAAACCCGCCTGCCCAACCTGTTTTACGTGATATAACTACTATTTAATAATATTTTTTAGAAACTTTATCGCATCAAATAAAACTATAATGCATAAAGCATCGCGTTAAGTGTTGGTGTGTTACGGAACCACATTAGATTGATGGTTATTTCACGTGGTAACAAATTAAAGTCTCATTGGATTCTCTTTTGCTGTGACATTATTTTTAGTTTTTACGGGGTATGCTAAATCGCTAACTACTTTGCATTAATCATTCTTCAGTATCACAAGACAGTAAGCTTCCTGCGGAGCCATAATATTGCTGCATATTATTATAGGGTATGTAACTAATTTGCATTAATCATAGCTTCAGTATCACAAGAGTCATGCCTGTTTCATGTTCGATTCTCATTCCTGTAAGATTTCATGTCCTTGGTATATACTCGCTCCGTCCCAGCTCAAACGCTCCAAGGCGTTTTTGTAGTAGAATAAGAAAAATTGATATAATAAGTTGAGTCAGGTAATATTATGAAGAAGGAGGAGAGAGAATATGAGGATTAATAAAAGTAGGAGAGATAATGTGAGAGAGGATATAATAATTTAATAAAAGTAGGAGAGAGAAACATGTCCCAAAATAGATGGGATGTTTGAGGTGGGACGTCCCGAAATGGAATATGAGGCGTTTGAGTTGGGACGAAGGGAGTAGTTGTTAGTTTTTCAGGTCTTTAGTGCATAAAGAGGATATTTTGAAGAAATAAGGATGGCGGGCATGCGGCATTAAAGTCATTTACGTAGGACCAACCTTGGAGCTCAATATCTCAAACCACTTTCAATTTTGCGGGAAACCAATTGATGGCATTTGAAGTTGAGCTGTTAGAAGAGCTTTACATGACTCGAGCAAACTTCGTGGTTTCTTTCCTAATTTGTTTATGTCATCCATAATAAATTTATAGGGCATAAATACTCCTAGTTGAGCCATTGTAATCATAACTTAGCCTTTAGACACTTAGTTTTTATCTATTCAATCGTTTGATAATTTTAAGCTTTCAGCATTCACTGTTCCGAAATCGCTTAAAATTATTCATCTTTATTCTAAAGTATTGTTTAGATATTCCCAATTTCCCACAACATTTCATTCTCTTTTCTTTACTCTTTCAATTATGTTTTATTTTAATTTGATTATCGTTGTTTTAAATTTTTTCTATAGCCAAAAATTAATTATTCTTTGTCTTTGGGATATAATGGATTAAAGCAAAAGGACTCATAGAATTGTCCATGCTTCTTCTTTTGTGAAGTAACAGTCAGTCGGTGCGATTCTCGAAGCAATTTTCATTTTGGGTTATCCGTGCGCAACATTTCTATGTTTCAATAGGGGTAAGGCTTGCGTACATTCGACCCCGTCTACCTCGTCTTATGGCGAGAGCATTTAAAGGTAATGGGGTAAAGATGTTGTTTTAAATTGCAATATGTGTGAGTAATAGTGAATTTTAGGTTCGATTATATTGAACCTAGCATGCTAATTACTACGCGGTATGATATAATTCACATATTGCAAGTTATGGTATATTCATATGATTATGACTCATTATGTCTAGATTTAAATTTCAAGCATGAATTTGGTTGATATTTTCTAATCTACATGCGTTGCTCCGATTAGTATTAGATATAGATTAATGCATGTTACTGCTAAATGGAGTTTATAAGCAATAGTTGCGATTTATGTTTAGTGATTAGCACTCTTATATTGAAGACTGTTTCTATAAGGAAATGATAATTTCGTAGTATATAATAATATCCTTGTCAATATTGTAATTTAGATAATTTCCTTATAGTTTCACCAAGGAAGTGGGTTTCTAGGATTAATTGGGAAAATTTATGGTGTCAAGACTTCTTATGCATGATCATTTCACTATTGAGTAGGACTTAGGATTGTGATTAGAAAGACTATGATAGCCTTGTCGAGATAAGTATTATTTGTAGGGCAATGACTTTGCAAAGGCAGTAATTACTACCAGCAAGCCAGATTTATTGAACCTGCTTCATATAATGGACATATTTGCCTTGGAAGATGGTGATTTGTCTTGCCAAAATCATCACCCTACTTGTATTGCATAATCTCTTCTAAGTCCTAATCTATGATTAATTGATTTGCTATGTGAATTACATCTTGTTACACTTAATTAGTTGATAAAAACCAACTCACATTGACCATTAGCGTAGCTGACTAAAAAGTTTTAGTCGACTTAAACATCATTTTTACCTCCCTGAGATCGATCCCCACATTGACCATTAGCGTAGCTGACTAAAAAGTTTTAGTCGACTTAAACATCATTTTTACCTCCCTGAGATCGATCACTTAGCAACAACCACCTATACGCTTATGATTAATTGCATATTTGCAGCATCACAACATCTCGAGGTAAAAAAAAAAAAAAAACCATTCACAAGCAAACGAGAAGTCTGCTGATATGCTTCAGTTGAGTTAAAATCTAAAAATACAAGCCCACTAATTTATGATATCTTCACAACGATCTACATTATTTTAGAATTTAAAAAAGTTAGCTAAGATCAAGCAATGTTTCATCTTTAATGAAACAAGAATGCATGCTTTATTGCGCAAGTCTTAGGCTTCAAATGGAAGTTGCATCCTCCTGCTACTGTTTTTCTTTTTCCTCCATAAAAGCTTCTTCAACAATCCTCCTGATGGAGCCTGTTGTTTTCTGATGGGCACAATAGCCAGAGATCCTAGTGCAATGTCACTGTGGCTTTTCTTTGAGCTGTTCCGTGTAATATAATCCTTTGAAGAGTCAGGAACAAAATTCTTAGCACTTATGATTTCTTTGGTCTCAGGTGATTCAATTTGATCATCTGAAGTGTAATCATCCGCTTGCATTTGATCTAGCAAAGACGCTCTTTGGCTTGTTAGCTTCTGTACATTGGTCATGGATGCGACATTAGCAGCATTAGTGTTGGTGTTTGTTGGAGTAGAGATGAATTTGTCAGAAACCACTGCCTCGCGAGAAGCTGACATTGCCTTTAATTGTTTCCCGAGGTATAAGATGGTTTCCTGGCATTCTGCTAGCTTCTCTGAAGCTGCCGATATCTCCCTTTCCTGAAACTTTCAAGTTTTAGCAAAATGCATGAACAATTATTCACGTCCATCACAGACCTCTGGATGAACCCCTTTCACGGAAAAGATTTTGCAAGACGGGTCACAGTAGACCCAAAGCTTTCATCGAGATGTTCAGCACACGAAAATTCATGACACTGAAAGACTCAGATATAAAACAAGATCAGATAGCCCCTTTCACGGGATTGTTTTTGTGAAAAAGCTTCACCCAAAAGTTTGCTCCACTTAAAATGATAAAACATGATCAGATATAAACTGATTTTCCGATTGCTTTTTGTTATATATACAAGAAATGAATGTAACTTACAGTCCCAAGTTGCTTTTTGTCGTGATCAATGTGTCGACTTGTATCTGTCTTTGTTGCACTGCAATGATCGGACTCAGTAAATGCCAACAGCAAAGTAGAAGCAAAGGAAGTCATGTAAATTTTTAATGAATGTAACACAATCAGGACACTCACTGCAAATTGGACACAAAGTAAGGGACAGATGGATACCTTTCAAGCTGAACCTGAAATTCAAGGCACTTGGCTTCCAACTCTTTACACTGCTTTGCTTTGCTCTTCAGTTCTCCTTCAAGAGCCTCTAACTTTTGATAGGCTACGCCCATCTCAGATCTGACAGCCACAAGCTGCACATTAAGGTCTTCGATCATCATCGCATTATTTTCAAACTGGTCCTCTAGGACCGAGTTCAACTGTTTCAAGGCCTCCAATTCTACTCGCAAACTCACTATGGTACTTTCTGGATTTTCAAGCTTGTTTCTCAAGGATCCACTGTCGTGAGCTTCAGAGTGATCGTTTACTTCCTGTTTCATCGAATCCATACATATCACTTCATCCTTTACTTCCTTGCCATCTTTAATCATATCACAGGGAAGTTCACTATTAGCAACATTCATTTTAGCTGATCCCAACTTATCTTTCAGCAAGGTTAACGTATCTTCTTCAGATAATTGGCGAAACAGTGCTTCTGTTTCACTTACGGTTCTGGTTTCATCCCAACGTAACTGTCTTTTTACCGTGTCCTTCATGATAGACACGTCTTGAAGAGAAAAACAGTGGTTCATCATCCATTCCAAAGCAGTTGTAACCTCTTCGACAAATGTCTCAACATCAGCCTTGCCGTTGAGTAAATCATCACTAGTTAGGAGGAACTGCTGTAGAACAGCAGCTAGTTCAGAAGCTCTCCACTGAAAAGCACGAACCAGGTAGCTTTTAGAAGTGTCTATATTACTGGGACTAAGCTGATGTTCCTTTTTATCTCTCGGTGTCAGTGAAGGATCATCATCTTCAGATGGCAGATTAACCCCTTCAACAATTTCAATCAACTTTGATATCGACTTGCTCAATCTTGATGATAAGGAAATTTTATAGTTTGCTCCTGCGACACTGTCAACCAATGTCGAAATGGGAACTAGACGTTTTCCTGTGCTCTCTGTGAAGGCGTTTGAATCGCCTTTACCTTCAGAGGAAGGCGAATTTTCAACGGGCTTTTCAACACAGACCAGAGCTAACTTCTCCATCTCAGCAAAGTCCTCCATGAATTCATTAATATCTGACATTCCAACTGATTTACACGGTGATGCCAACTTGTGCCGTTCCAAAACTGAAATAGAAGCGCAAGAGCCTGTGCAACTAACCTTATCATCACTACCAACATCTGACATTGAAGCTAATGATAGATCATGTGATATCCTGCTACTCCTGATGTCCCTAATCAAATGATTTCTCGGCAGCTCTTCAAGCTGAGCCTCAACTTGGGATAACTTTGTAGCTGTCTGTACATACATATTTCTCGAAACTTGGAGCTCGTTCAGATGCTTCTGAAGGGTTTCTTGCAGTAAATGATTTTCGTCCTCTAATGCACAAATCCTTTCTGTCATAAGATTGATCTTTTTCCCGGGCGATTCAGGATAGCTTTCTGCAGTATAGTCCAACTGTGGGTGGGACTTTCTCCTCCTACTGTCAGCTGACTCTCTTTGCAAGATGCCTACTTCAGTCTTCATTTTAGCCACAGCAGCAGGACCAGGCAACCTTTTCCTTACCAAGACACGAAGCCGTTGGCATTCTGATTCTAGCTTGGCGATCTTCTTAACATTTTCCAAGTGATGTTTATGAGCTGCATCAGTTGATCGACGATTGAATTCTCGCTCTTCATTCCGTATGTCAACCTCCTTCTCAAGCAAACGAACTTCATATTTGAGGGAGTTATTCTCCTTCTCCGCATGTCCAAGTCTTCCTAACAGCGCACTCATATCTTCTTCTGCCTTGGCCATTTGTTGATGTAGATCTTCAAGAAATTGTTCCTTCAGCAGAAGCATATTGCCAAGTTGAGCATTTTCTGCAGTTAGGTTAGCTATCTTTTCACTCGACTCTTCTAGTTTCTCCTCAAAAAACATCCTGGTCTCCTCAAGTTCCTCCGAAGCCTTCAGTTGGACATCATGAATCCTCTGTTCCTGATCTTCTCGGACAAACCGTAGCTGTTGCATACACTCCTTAAGCGCTGAATCCATATGATGTGTCCTTTCTTCACAGATTTCTCTGCGTTTCACAGCTTCATCCAGTTCTTGTTTTAGGGCTAGTGCCTTTGCTTCTGCTTTCTCCCATCCTACAGAAAGTAATAATAAGCAACCACACATTGAGACACAGAAATTGCACAGGGGCACATACATGCAAGTTACATCACAAATAAAGCGAAACCTGCAAGGGCTTCTTTTGCTGTTTTGGAATGTTTTTCCACAAGATCGTCCTTAACAGTACATTCAGAAAGCGCGGAAGAAAGCTTGCACCTCAACTCATGGATGTCCCTCTCGAGCTTTGCCTTCTCAGCAAGATGTGCTTGTATCTAGACAAAAAAAAAATGTTAGAATTCATTGGATCTGAAGTACAGCTCCTAATCATGGTGCAAACTTAAAGTGCCACAAAAAAAAAAAAAAAAAAAAAAAAAAAAAAAAAAAAAACACCCTAAATTGAGAATGAAGGCTTCTACTTTAAAGTGGCCTATTTTGTTCCATTTGTAACAAAGTTAGAATAAACAATCTCCTGGAAGTCTGGAACTCATGTCAAATCAATGTCTTCGCTGAACTTGAATGAAAACGACGTTGCTAGTTCTCAACTTCTCATCAGTCCATTCGGCCAGAACCTAAAGGCAAGGAAAAGTATGGAGAACCTTTCCGTGATGTTAATAAACTAACTGTACAATAATATCTAACTCTAGAACTATGAAGTCCGTGGATGTGCCCATTAACAGAACTTTTCAGGCTCTTTGCATAATTACTGTATGTAAAGTGTGCATGCACACACAGTGACACAGACAACAGAACCAGCATCCAATTCGCATGGAGATGTGCTGAAACCTTAATGTGATTTGGAACAAGATAGAATGGTTACTTCAAAAAATTTCCAAAGGCAAAGGGTGGCATGCTATGCAACAATCTGGCCAGGATACTGAAAAGCCATAACTTCTTCGACATTTGTCCATTCATCTGGTTCCGCCATTGCTTTGAAATTTGAATGCACATGGCATATATCTCTTCTTCTATTCCAAAACTAACATTGTCTTATAACTAGGAATTTAGGGTATATAATAGCCTCATTCACTATTCCTAAACAAAACGGGGCAGAACTAGGCTGCACTGAATGTTTTATAAGATTCCCTAGTCAGAGGGTTGCGTAAATTTACAATGTAGGTTTATTTTGCATGATTGGCTATACAGATTCAGTTGCAAAGGTTCTTATGGACTAGCGAGTTAAATGAGGAGACTCACAGACACCTCAAAGTTACAATTATTTCAGATTATTCTTAAGCATCTAAAGTGATTAACACAAACACTTTACGACTTCTGCATTTCAGCAGAGCCCACCGAATTTGTTAAAGAGATGCTTTCAGCAATAAAGTCACACTTTTAACCAAGTAATACCATCAAGAGTTTTAAGTGTGTACATGAGTTTCTGTGTTATCAGAAAACATGCCAAGGCTATGCAAAAGGAAGTTAAAAAAAAGTCAGTCTGAGAAGTTATACTTAAATACCTGTTTCTCATGTTCTCTCGAAGCAAGGTCCTCTTTCTCGGCCACAATAACCGTTTTGTCCGAAGATTTTTTCCTCCAAAGCCATGATTTAGAATCTGTCATCTGAACCCTCCTTGGGAAATCTTATGCAAACTCTTTGCAACTGGGGAGCTTCATGAAGAAGAAAAGGGTCACTCAGCTATAAGTGTAGTGAACTCGTAAGCTTACAATAACTTCTACACTATTGCACAGACTTGAATCATTGATTCAGTTGCATTGTGAAATTCAACAGCAGATTACTAATTATCAATCCGAAAATACAAGTAAATAATTCATCTTTACTAGCGTATGAAGTTTCCCTTGGACTTTAAGTGGGTATGCATACTACAAAAACATGTGATTACCCAACTTAGTTACAAGTTGCAACAATTGGACATCTCCTCTGCATACACATTCATCCAGTTGTCAGTGAAGTTGTGACGAAAACTCAGGTCGGTTCGAAATTCATAATTATCCCCATAAGAATCAAATTTTAACCTTACTGGCTTATCATGACTACAACTACCTATAATTAATCATGAAACAATTAATGACCATGTCAGCCTCTCTATATTTCAATAGGGGTAAGGTTTGCGTGCATCTGACCCTCCTTACCCCGCCTTATGGCGGGAGCCTTTAAGGCACTGGGGTTAAAGATGGTGTGTGTCATGCAATTCACCATGATTGTTGCCTAGTTCTCCAAAATCATTCTTCATAAGAAAGTTCATTTGACAATGGCCGACTCGAAATGGATAAGGGTACATAAATTTGGCCTCTTAGACCTGCGTAGAAGAGAAGCAGACCAGCTCACAAGCATAGTTGTGTTCCAGTCACTAACTTAGAAGTGTAGGGACTAGGGGGCTTATTGTAATATCATCGATCTATGTTATTCGGACACTTCATACGGATACACAAATTCAGGTAAATCAAGACAACAGTCTATTCTGATCCTTGTTCCGGTCGCGGTCCGTTCACTTGCACAAATAAGGACCACTAGAATATCTTATGTATCACATTTTCACAGATTTCTACAGCTGGATTTGGATATAGGGTTTAATGAATGCTCTTATAAAAACATCATCAAAAGTTAACTGAAACAAACTTCTTTGAAAAGATTCGGAAAAAACCCATAAAAATGATTGATGTTTTTTTTTTGGGATGATAATCCAAAGACAAATAAGTATATACTGTACATTTCAAGAATTATGCTTCGTAAAACACACATTTAAGTCAAGAACAGTCCACATGGCATTAAATTTAGGAAACAACACTGAAAGTTGCTGTTTTAGACTACTGTTGTCTCCACTGTTCTTCATCAAAATGCGTCAAAATCAGTGTTATTTGATGATTTCGGCACTTCCAAAGTCTAAATTTACTAACCACAAAAACAAATTATTAGAGAGAGACAGGACATTTGACTATTTCTAGGATTTGAAACGAGGTTCGAACAACACGTATTTCCCGTAGAACGGTCTTACCCAAAACTCGCTAATACTCTAACAAAACTCTGCATGCATGCCTAAGAATTTGTAAAAACATAGTAAATTAATTAAGGAGGATTATGAAAAAAGATAAAATACCTGTAACTTTGAAGTATGTTTGTTTCTGTGTGATTACCAGACCTTTTTACATGCAAAACTGGGAATTTTGAGAGCATTGAAGAGCAAGCAGTTGCTCAAATTTGATGGAAAGAAAATGCAGAGGAGAATTAATATTGAGGGAAAAGAGTGAAGCAGTGTGGTGTGGCGCCGACACAATATAAGTGGGAAAAGAGTGGTGTATTTTTTTAGGACAGTGAAAAATATTTGTAGGTACAGAAAAAAGGTTAAAAATGAGACAGACAGTGTTGCACGTACAGTTGTACACTAATAAATGGTGCAGAAATTCTTCGTCAAAAAAAGAAAAAAGAAAAAAAGAAAGTGTTAATGAGAAGGCACAAATTAAGGAGAAGACAAAAGAGGGGGTGGGTGTACTGGTTACCGTGGTTGGTAAAGGGTGCAAATGGTTCCAAGTAAATTGATGAGGAGAGCAATAGTGTCACTTTCTAGTCTTCTCAAGTCTCAACATTCTCATCAAGCCCTTCTCCATCAATGGATTTGATGTTGTTGGGTCGGGTAGGTTAACTCGGGATCGGTTGTGGTTTAGTGCGTGGGGGTCGTTCGGTTCATGTAAGAACTGTTTGGCGAATAATGTGATTGTTTTTATGATAGTCGGTTGTGCAGATTTATTAATTCATGAAATTGGTTATTTGGCACAGTTGATTTGATTGTGGCAAGGTAATTATTTGAGATCTTAACATTTAGGAGTATTGACCAAGAGTGAAAATAATTAAACTAAAACATTAATAACCTGAGTAAGTTATATGTGGGTGAAACTCGTTTTAGCTAAAGTGTACTCGTAAAGTTTAAGGCCCTACTAGTAAAGTAATAGTACTCGAACAGTACAATTGGCAATGCCATTTCAACCAAGACTTCACTTAGCTCCTAATCTTGAAAGACGGAGACATTGGAGAAACAAGTTTGTGAGTTGTGACACTTGAAAGTTGTGAAATGGCTTCTTTTAACACATTTAAAGAGTAGCTAGCTTATTGCTTAATCCTTCGTCTCAGCTCAAACACCACATATTTCATTTTGGGACATCATACTTTAAACATCTCATCTATTTTGGGACATATTTTTCTCTCCTACTTTTATTAAATTATCACATTTTCTCTCACACAATCTCTCCTACTTTTATTAATCATCACCTTCTCTCTCCTCTCTTTTCCTAATATTACTCAACTTATTATATCTCTTTTTCGCCCAGGGCGTTTGAACTCGAACGGAGGGAGTATTCCACATATAAATCTTGTCCTAAACTTAATTCTTCTTCTTTTTCCCTATTATCTATACTCAAAAAATCAAACTCAAACTTCTAATTTAGTTGAAATCTAAGAATACATAATTATCGACCAGCTACTTGATATAAAATGTCTATTCTCAAGATTATACGATATACTACATGACCAAAACACGTCGGAATAAAGATCATATGAATCATCATTATTTAGATTATATATCTAATATCCCACTATTGTCCATTACAATTATTAGCCATGTACCTTTATCTTATTATTGGTAACCCCACATAAATTCTCACAACAATGACAATAGATACCTCATACCATGCATTTGTGAGTTGTGTAAGTTGAAATTGATTGACTACTCTTAATCTATTGCACCTTCAAAAACTTTTGCTTTTTTTTTTTTTTTTCTTTTTTTCTTTTTTATTGTGCACTTGTGTTTTGTTAATGGGGGCATATTTCCTTCAAACAAGACTCACTCTTGGACTCTTGGTATCTAATCGTGTTACTATATATATAAACATATTGGTAACATAACTATAAAGACATTAATTTGGTTAGGTGCTATTTTCTTAGCTTATTGTTGGAGGTCCTACTTTCAACTTTTCACTACTATTATTTGGGTTGGTATGAAGTCCTAGACTTTTTATCAACAAAAAATGCTTTCTTAATCTCCACTCTATGTTTTGCTTTCATTTGCTTATCTTTAATTGTATTTTTGTTAAGTGACAATGATAATTAATGTTGTGTGGACATTAAACAAAGTAATCCAGCTATCCCTTTGTTGACAACATGCTTACAAATGTATCATTGTCACTAATTACTAAAGTATTCACGATTATGCAGTAATGTCTTTCTTTATGAAACGTTGCATCAGGTCTTTGCCTAACTATAAATATCTTTTACTAATACGTCATTTACTTTTAAGGAGTAAGGTTGACCTAATGGTTGTGAGAACTGATCGAAAACTGGAAGTTATCATGAAATTTAACTTTTAGGAAATGATCGAGAGTAATACACCAAATCATCAGTATCATATCATCATATCCTCTCTCGCAATACTATCTTAGTTTTAATGACTCGTCTTTTATTTTTGTTTTCTTGAATTTGCACTTCTTATGTCAATCAAATTCGGTACTGTGGATTATGTAAGCAATAAATAACATGAAGTTATATTCAAAAATCAAAACTCCAACACATAACTTTCTTTACAATATCCAAATGTTATTTACTCTCATGACCTTATAATAAATTAGTCCGTGAAATCATCTCACACAAGATTTGTTCGCCTCTCAGGCTCTCACCGACTTGGGGATGCGTACAAAGTCGGGCTCGGGTAGTTATGTGAGTCAAGCCCAGTATCATCTTAGTGGATCATTCCTGATTCGGATCCAACCCACGGGCTCAAGTATCAGCCCAAAGTAATTATGGGCCACCCGATGACCCAACCAGTCCATGGGCCTACCAAAACACCAAGAGTTATTTTGACGGACATAGTAGCGTACTATATAAGCCTCCAACTTAATCCTATATTTTCAAAATCTGTTTGTCCCACTTTCTCTCTCCTCCGAGCTGAGCTCACAGTTGCACGAAACACATACCGCCGAAAATTCGCAGCGATGGTTCAAAAAAAGCACCAAAAATCCAAGCAAAAGAAGCATCAACCTCATGTAATTTCCTTTTTTTTTTTTTTAAATTTCGTGTATATTATATGCTCTAATTTGAGTTATTTTTTGGTAGTATTGGTGATTTAATTTGAGTAATTTTTTGGTAATATTATATGCTTCAATTTAATTGAGATTAGAGAGTTATTATTTGTGATAATTTGACGAAATAGATTATGTCTGTTAGTTTGAGTGATTATGTGCAAATGTGTTAATTACGCAATTGTTCAACTTTTTGGAGGTTGATTAGAGATTATACAGAGTTAAAGAGCAGGTGCAGTTGAAATTTCTGTGATAGTTTGCAAATTTTTAAGGTTTAGGGCTTGCCTGGTATCCAAGTAATGATTAAAGGGGGATAAATTCATGGGTGAATGAGTAGGGGGTGATCGATTAGGGGGGTAATAATTCCCAGATTTTCAAGTTTGGTATAGTAAGGGAATAATTAGTGGAGTAATCTTTACCTAGGTTTGGTTAGGGGGTAATACACACCTTACAAAACCAAAAAAATTGAACAAAATCAATCGAAACCCATCAAAACACATATAAAATCAATTCAAAAAGCCTAATGTCTTCGAAATCAGCAATTTTGATGAACAAAATCCAAGTTTTTAATCAATTCATCTTATAATCAACACATAAATCGAAACCCATCAAACAAAATCAAAACTTTAATCAAATTTTACAGAAATTTGACCAAATTATAGAGAAAAGTTTTGACCAAATTATACAGAAAAAAATTCACCAAATTATACAGAAAAAATTTGGTACGGGGAGAAGGATTACCTGGGAGAAGAAAAGATAGGAGAGAGAAGGATTACCTGGGAGAAGAAAAGAGAAAGGGGAAGAACAGCAAAAGGGGAAGAAGAACGCAGGTGGAACGCCAAAAAGAAGATAGAGAATTTGATTTGGGCCAAGAATGAGTACCCCTGTAATCATTCCTGGGGTGTATGATCCGGTAATGCATTACCCCCATTTGGGGGTAATGAGTTCGGGCCCAGATTTTTTTATTTCAATCCAAACTTGCAAAAAGGCCTGAACTCATTCCTCCCCTAATTATTCAGGCACATTCCCCCCAATCCAGGCATGGCCTTAGGGTTTAAATTCGCGGTGTGTGGATCGGTTTTGTTCGGTATGGTGTGGTGGAATTGGCGATGCGTGTTTAGGAAGTGGAGTTTGTTGATTGTGATGTTTTAGGCGTGATAATTATCGAGCCGAATTTTGCGTCGTCTAATGTAGTTGTTGGTCTGAACTAAGTTGAGTTCAGAATCAATTGAACTCGAGCTCGAATATGCACTTCCTTCATTGAGAGAATTCGGTGATGCGTGTTTAGGAAGCGGAGTTTGTTGATTGTGAATTTGTGATGTTTAGGCGTGATAATTATCGAGCCGAACTTGCGTCTTCTAATGTGGTTGTTGGTCTGAACTAGTTGAGTTCAGAATTAATTGAACTCGGTTGCTTGAAAATAAGAGGATTCGGAGAGAGTGAGGGATGGAAGGAGGGAGAGAGGACTGAGGAGTGGTTGTATTAATGATCCCGAGTGATCATTTGTGTGCAGTGATTATTAATCCCTTACAGTTTAGCAGTTTTAATTGGTGGCGTGTACAAAAGCAGAGCCGGAATATGTTATAGAATTTTCTTAACTATGGCTGCCGGTGGGGATGGGGGAGGTCATGATGCTCATCGAGATGTGTTGACAACTTGTTGTTTGTTAAACTTACTTATGTGTGAAGTAATTTTGATGATGGTGGTAATAGATTGTAATCGAAACTGTGTGGTAATAAGCTGGACGTATTTGCTTTATTCCTGAAGTGTGTTTTTAGCTTTAGGTTTGAATAGATGGCGGTAACATTTGCTTTGTGCAATCGTTTACTACTTCTGGAAGCTAAAAAATAAAAACAAACAAATTATCATGGGCTTTTATTGGTTTGTGTAGGACGATGAGCCTGATTTCGATTGGTTTTCTTGCCTGTGATATCATGATACATTGATACTCATTAGGATGTATCGGTGACTTGGTGTTCTGTTTATGAATCTATTTTTTAGTAATGAAGTAAGAAAGATGGTGGTTGACTGGTCGTTATGGGTTGCAATGAAATGGTCTAGTCCATTATGGTTGTTCATTGAAACATTTTAGTTTGTATGGGTTCACTTCAAATAGTTCAAATTTTATAAGTTGTAGTTAGGATGACAATCCAATTGTGTTTTTATAGAAATCTTGGATCTATCGACAAATTACGAACAGCTTACTCATTAGAACATGTTTCTAAATCTGGATACAAATTAGCTTGGGTAATTTTACTAGAGTACTAACTTGAGTTTTCCGTGTTTTTCCGTGTTTTTCGAAGTTTTAACTACTTTGTAGAAATATGATTAGTTGTAGTTTTGCATCGAAATTAAGGCATTTAGTTGCATTTGACGTTATAGGTTGACTTATAGAGTATAAATGTGAATTTGATTTTGGGTTGAGGATATGGCTTTGATATAGTGTAGCGTCAACATTTTTGAAGTCGATAAATTGGCTGGTGTAACAGATATTCTTGACTGGCGGGAGAACTATGTATGCATGGTTTGATGTTTTCATATGAATTTGTTGTGGGCAGGCCAAGAAGCAGGGAAAGCAGGCCGACATCTCTGAATTCTGTGCTCAGCTTGATGTTCTAGGCTTGAAGGTTATACAAGTGACAGCTGATGGTAATTGCTTTTTCAGGTCTGTTACTGGATTGAACCCTTTTCTATTTGTATCATATTTGACTTCTTTGGTTTGCTGCTTAATTGAGACATTGGTACTTTATTATAAGTTATCTTGATTTGCTTGTGCCAGAAACGGTCATGGAATTGACATACTGTCTAGATTGTTTATGTGCGGCTTTCCCTTTTTTTTTTTAAATCTTTGTGTGGGGGTTGGGGGTGTATCTTATCTATTGTTCGCACTACTCAATGAGATGCTGAGATCTGAGTTGATGATTTACTTTAGCTTGCAGGGCATTAGCTGATCAATTGGAAGGCAATCAGGAGGTTCATGAAAAATATCGCGGTATGATTGTACAGTATATTATGGTATGTGATTACCACCCAAGTTCTCCTTTTCATCTTTGCATGACTACCTCCACACATTTTCAAGAAATCAGATATTCAAGATTTCATCTTCTCGAATGCTCTTCACATCAATTTTACTTGTAGATGTGATAGCCATTGCTGAGAGATATCACAAAAGATTACAATGCTTTGCTGACTGTATCTTGCATTTGTATTAGGTCTATATAATGCAGCTTATGCGAATTTAACTTGGAAAAGTGCATCATGAGCTAAAAAAAAAACCTCGAATTTTCAGCAACTTCTTGTGCAACTTCTTTCTTTGTTAAATGTTTTTGGGACTTGAGAAGTATATCCATTTTTGGGTTGATGTTGAGCAGAAAAATCGTGAGATGTTTGAGCCTTTTATCGAGGATGGGGTTCCTTTTGATGAATATTGCCACTTGATGGAAAAGGATGGTACGTGGGCTGGGAATATGGAGCTACAAGCTGCTTCTCTTGTAACTCGTACTAACATCTGCATCCATCGTGTAAGTCAGTTTCCGACCTCAAACTATTGATCTCTCTCCACTCCTGCCCCCCACCCCCTCCTAATGTCGCGTTCCTCTTGCTTGCCTTTTGATCTTTTACATTTAATCTGTGGGATTTAATGTATCTTGCTTCTGCAACTTAGTCATTATTCTTTGTTCACCATGTTGGTATTGCAGCACAAGTCACCTCGTTGGTATATACAGAATTTCGATATTCAGGGGGCACGCATGATTCATTTGTAAGTAATGCTTGAATCTTGATGCACCTGGGTAATGTTAGTGTTGTTGACTTGTTAAAGGCCTCATAGAGAGTGTAGGCCTTAACGATTGCCTTCCAGGTCTCGATAGGAGTACATCTTTTGGTGATCAAATTTTTTGGTTTGGGAGAACGCGTGGAGCTAATACTCCACATTTGCTATTTCCTCGTTTGTTCCACTTGTCACTGTGCTGGTGCCCTTGCTTTTAACATCTACAGCAGTGTCTTTGCAATTAGATTATAAATTGACATGGTTTCCATAACAATCATAATGACTCTTCAACTTTGAAAATGGAAGCAATCTTGACATTGCCTCAAAGTTTGTGCTCTCAGGCACACACCACTAAATGTACCCAACTTTTCAAAGTACTTATATTGTGCTGCAGTATAACTGTACCAGCACTTGCCTATATTTCATAACATGATTTATGATTGCCTTTTTACAGGTCTTTTCATGATGGAGAGCATTACAACAGTTTGAGAATGAAGGAAGATCCTTGTGATGGACCAGCAAAAGTGATCTCTATAAAGGTTTTTTTTTTCTTTACTCCTTTAACTGTGTAACTCAGTGTAATATTTTTTCTCAAATATTCCTTGTTCAGTTGCTATGGCTTAGATTCTTTTATATATTGAGTTTGATATTATGAATGAGGCTTTCTTAGAGAAGATGGATGGGACGGATGTGTGGTCAACTAGTGTGGAAAGAGATGTAGACTCAGTATGGGTTACTATGTCGCATAAGGTAAAAGAGGCAGCAAAAGAGGTTCTCGGTGAATCTAAGGGGAAAGCTCTACCGAGTAATGATACATCTTGGTGGAATGAGGAGGTGCAACAAGCATTAAGGAACAAGCGGAAATGTTATAAGAGTTTGGGGAAAGATAGAAGTGAGGAGAACTACGAGAAGTATAAGGAGGCAAAAAGAGCAGCAAAGAAAGCTGTAAGAGACGCAAGAGGAAAGGTGAACCAAGACCTCTATACAAGATTGGATACCAAAGCAGGAGAGAATGATATCTACAAAATTGTACGTATCAGGGAAAGGAGGACTCGGGACATTGGTCGGGTGAAATGTGTCAAGGATGTCGATCAAAGAGTCCTTGTTGATGATAAAGAGATTACGGAAAGATGGAGATCGTACTTTGATACCTTATTCAATGGCGATCGAGTGAATGATATTGGAAATGTGGACATTCATCCGGGTATTATTAATCGGGAGTTCATGCGGAGAATTCAGAAGGGAGAGGTGAGGATGGCTTTGAAGAAGATGGGATAGAAGAAAGCAGTGGGGCCAGACGACATACCTATTGAGGTTTGGAAGTGTTTAGGAGACAAAGGTGTGGAATGGTTGACGACGTTGTTCAACATGATTTGGAGTGGTAATAAGATGCCGGTGGAGTGGAGGAAGAGCACTTTGGTCCCTTTGTATAAGAACAAAGGGGATGTTCAGGTGTGTGCCAACTATTGCGCGATCAAGTTGATGAGTCATACAGTGAAACTTTGGGAACGGGTGATTGAGCATAGATTAAGAAGAAGTGTGAAGATTTCGGATAACCAATTTGGATTCATGACGGGGAGGTCTACTATGGAGGCAATTCATCTCATAAGACAGACTATGGAGACGTATCGGGATAGGAAGAAGGACCTACATATGGTGTTTATTGATTTGGAGAAAGCTTATGATAAGGTACCGAGGGAAGTGCTTTGGTGGGCTCTAACTAAGAAAGGAGTTCCGCAAAAATATATTAACATCATTAAGGACATGTATGAGGGAGCTAGCACGAGTGTACGGACTAGTGTAGGGAAGTCAGAAGAGTTCCCTATTACAATTGGAGTGCACCAAGGGTCCGCACTTAGTCCGTTTCTTTTTGCTATAGTCATGGACGAATTGACGATGTCAATCCAGGATGATATGCCATGGTGCATGATGTTTGCAGATGATATAGTGTTGATTTCAGAGACGAAAGAGGATTTGGAGAGGAGGTTGGAACTATGGAGGCACACTTTGGAGTATAGAGGGTTTCGGTTGAGCCGAAACAAGACCTAATATTTGGAGTGTAAGTTCAGCGGCAGTAGGCGAACGGAGACAGAGACGATCAAGTTGGATGGGAAGATTGTTCAGGGATCAAATTTCTTTCGATATTTGGGATCGATTCTTCAAAAGGATGGAGATGTGGCCCATAGGATCAGATCAGGTTGGGTGAAGTGGAAGAATGCCACAGGGCTCCTGTGTGATCGAGGAATGCCCAATAAGTTGAAGGGTAAGTTTTATCGTACGGTAATCAGGTCAGCACTGTTATACGGCACGGAATGTTGGGCCGTGAAACAGTGTCACGTTCATAAGATGAGTGTGACGGAGATGCGCATGCTACGGTGGATGTGTGGACATACAAGACATGATCGGTTAAGAAATGAAGTTATTAGGGAGAAAATAGGGGTTGCGCCCATCGCGGACAAGATGATGGAGAACCGATTGAGGTGGTATGGTCATGTGAGGAGGAGGCCTAGTGACGCGCCGGTTAGAAGAGTAGAAGGGTGGGGAAGTGATAATATTAGTAGGGGTCGGGGAAGACCCAAGATGACTTGGATGAAGGTGATTAGAAGTGATATGAGCTTCCTAGGGCTTGAAGAGAGTATGATGTTGGATAGGGCGGCGTGGAGAGACGCTATCCATGTGGAGGACTAAATTTGACTATTTTTAGTTTCTTTGTTTGGTTTTCCTAACTTGTTCCAAAACTTTTCCTTACTTGGTGTTCAAAGTTATATGTTTTCGCTCATTTTCAAACTTTTTACTTATTTTGAGGACTTTCTAAAACTCTTTCCGAAAGTGTTTCAATGTTTCAAAATGGTTCACAACGTTTTTGAAATTTTATGGCGCGCATAAGACTGTTCTTAGACGACGATTCATGTTAGCCGACCCCGAATCATTTTGGGAATAAGGCTTGGATGTTGTTGTTGTTGTTGTTGTATTGAGTTTGATATTATGTGAAAAGAACCTAATTTCCTCTACTTATATAGGCTGATGTTAATCTTACAGCAAGTTCACAAAGAGCTGACAGTCCAGGTGCTCACTCAAGATCAAAAACTTCTAAACACGATGGAGCCATAAATATGGTAATGGCTGTCAGTAAATGCAATGATGCTGAAAAAATTGAACAGGTGAAGTATTGAATGTACCTGCTAAAATACTTCTTTTTTTTCTTTGATATTCACTTCTTAAAGGTGTTATGAGGCATGAGTAGATTGGGGAATGTTTGAATGCACGGCAAGGGAATCTAGAAGTGTGTTGTACTACGGCATACCCTAATAGTATCATCATCCAATGCATGTAGAAGCAACTTGACATAATGGAACCTACAATGAGGGGAAGTGATTATACTACCAAATACCAATACTGATTTTTTTGCTGCATTCTGCAAGAGAACTTCCCCCAACGAAATTTTCACAAGAGGGTGAAATATCAATTTTCAAGTGAAACAGGAGCTCCCTACAAGTTGTTTGACCAAAAAACTCTTTTCTTGGTTTTAAATCTTTTTGTTCCCCCCGCCCCCTCCCAAGTGTGTTTCACAACTTCTTTACGTGTTTTTTTTAATACCTTTTTCCAAAGTTATTCACCCTCGCTCACTGATTTCCAGTTTATTGGTTTCAAATGACAGCTCATGGTAGCCAACTCCAAATCATTATGGGACGAAGGCTATGTTGTTTTCTTTAGCTCTTTTCACTTCTGTTTTTCTGGGAAGGAGGCGAAAATTATGTTTGGTGGCTCAGTACAACACAGGATTGGCTAAGCCTGCCATCTCAGCCCTTCACAAGCATTTATTTCTTTTGATAAACTGATTATGAACTCACCTCCTAAGAAATATTAACAATATTAATTTGAAGGCGAAACTCTGTAACCCCTGAATCGGTTGTGAGATTGAGATTGTCCCACATTGGTTATTAAGGAGCTTTCTTTATGATATGATAGATCCTTCCGTAACTTTAGTAACTAGGTTTCTTCCTTTTGAAGTGCTGGCCACGGATGAAGGAATGAGGTTTGTGATATTGGCAACAATTGTTTTGGCTTATTACATTCGTATTTAGCTTCATGTTCTTTGTTTATTAAAACTTCAATATCCTGCAGATCTTACAACTAGTAGATGGTGATATCGATGCTGCAGTTGAGTTCCTGATTGCAGAGAGAGATTATGGAGAAACAAATGAGCAAAATAGTCTTTTGTTTGAGGATGATGATAAAGGTAATGGCTCGCTTGGTGGCTGTATCCGTTTGATCTGATAAGATTGCGTTCGAACTTAAAGGAAATGGTAGTTTGTGTAGTGGTTTTGTGGTGTTCTGTTATTATTCATTTTTCATCTCTACATCTGTAAAAGCTTAGGCATGTGTCATGTGTGGTACTGTGCTTTACTAAGATGTTTGTGAAGTTTCTGTTGCTAGACTATTTTGAATTAAATTTTACTTTCCACAAGGAGAAACAAAAATGTACAATGTTTATTGTGCTGAGAAACTACTACATCTTTGCTTATTGACTTTTTTGGACGAAAAATTTAGTACATCTGTGACCTGTATGGACTTAATTACATGTGTCATTTTGCTTATGTGGTTTGTCGATCACAAGGTTTACTTATGATTTTATTTTTTATGTCATGTATTACTTCTTGTTCTTGTGATATTTGAGTATCTGATTTAGTTTCTGCTTTCTTTGTGAATCTAGGATGTGATCAAAATAGAAACTCAAATCAAGTCAAGGGGCCAAAAGGCTGTGATAAAGATAGAAACTCAAATAAACTCAGGGGGCAACAGGGTTTTAAAAATGAGAAAGATAAATCTTTTGGTGCAACAAAGGTTGTCAACGGTACATCATCGTCTGAGGTAGACAAGGTGAGTCCATTCTGTGTTCCTTATCACCACCACCTTTTCCCTCCAGTTTCAAGTTTTGGTTTCTATCCTTTTACCAAACTGCAGCCATTGTGAATTGAATGTCTGCCTCTCAAGTATTACCAATATTAATTCTTAAGATCTAATATTAATGTGATGTTCTTGCAGAAAGTTCCTAGGAATCAGGCTTGCCCGTGTGGATCAAAGAAGAAATATAAGTCCTGTTGTGGAACCGCAGCTGGAAGAAACTCTAAACTAGTGATGTATGTTTTTGTTTACGTAATTAGTCGTATCAAATTAGGCAGTAATATTATAGATGGTTCTCAACTTTTCACTGCTGAATGCTGGTTGAGGTTTACATGGATGGTTTCTTTCCAAGCTGCAATCTACTTCCTTGTTGGAAGGGCTGCAGTACAGTGCGCTAAGAAAAATAATTTACGACTTAACCTTGCAAATATGTTATATAATATATCTATTGGGTAATTAGAATTGTCCGAGTTGCCTAGGTAAAGTAAGGCAGTTGCCTGATTGTAGGTTGCAGTGTCATTGAGGTTATAGTCGGAGTCTTGGGAGTATTGTCACCCTCGCAATGATGGGAATGGGCAAACATTAGTAATGCAGCTTGCATGCCATTAACTTGTAACATTGCTAAAGACTAGCAGATTCGGAAGTCATGCCGTTGATATAATGTTTCTTAGTTGTATACTTGTAGCCTTTGTTCTTGTTCATTTTTTTAGAGGGTCGTAGCCTTTGCTGATATGCTGTTACTCTGATAATGGCAGTGAAAATGAAGCTTTGTCTGCAAGAGGCAAAAGAGGGAAGCAAGGAAAGAAGGTTGCAGCGGTTAGTAATGCACCTGCCAGTAAATCATATGAAGCGCTGCCTGATTTGGGCGCATTATGTATCTGACTTTGAGGTACTCCCTAAGCATAAGTTTTGATCAGAAGTTTGCAAGTCATCTGCAGCCCGGTACCCAGTACACGAGTGCTATTAGGTTTGGGGTGATTTTTCGGCCTTGACCCTTAAAAGGATTGCACCATAACTTTAAGCCCATCCCATCTTACCAGCCTATGCCTTCAAATTAACTTTTGATGTACAGAAGTCTACGGATACCTGTTCCGATTTATCTAAATATATCTATACAACATTCTCATATCAACGAGTTACTTCTCTCTAACTCGTACTTCGTTACGTAGTCAAGGTCATTGGACACTCGTAAATGTTGTCATGGATTGATAATCCTGCTATCCTGAACCAGGTCGCCACAAAATAGTTTAATACTAGGCCCACAGGCGTCACAGTTTACGGATTTACAGTTTAGTCAATCTCAGTTATGCTACTATGGAGTTTCATTTCAGAGGCGCAAGTTAGTATCCTATCGCTAATTATTAAAAAAAATACAATGTCTCGGATCAGGTGGTCCATGACTCGATGATGTGTACCGAGCAGTATGACACCTTTGTCAGGTTTTATTGTACTTGTATTTCTTTTGCCCAAATATGTGTCCACAACATCCAAACTTTATTCTTAAAATGATTTGGGGTTGGCTAACATGAATCGCCATCCACTAACCGTCTTGTGCTCGAATCTGTGTCCAAAAAAAAAAAAAAAGTTCGGATCAAGTGTGCATACGTTTTTCGGGCCAGAAAATGAAACCTTTAGTGATTTAGATTTGCAACTTCAGCCCTTAAGGTAAGTGGTTTGTACTAATGATAGTAAAGTGAAAGAGACGCAACGCGATACGTTATAATAATTGGCGTTGCTCGTGGTTAGGCCATCATCCGAGATCACCTCACAGCATCGCAAGTTCGCAACTTCAGCTTAACAGAAAACAAGCAGGCACCTTGGCATTCCTGATTCACTTACGTAACATGGAATTTCCAAACCACCCATTGGACAATGATTTTATAGCAGCAAAAACCAGCCATACAGGTTTTTAGGTAATCAATTGCAATTTTATTGATCATTCAAAGAAACTCGATGTTCAAGAACTCAATCTACCACATCCAAAAACAAAGGAGAGGACGAAATGTCCTAGACTAGGATAGATTTGCAAGATCTAAGCGCTCTTCTCCACTTCAGCAGATTTGATGATCTCAACGAATTCCGGCTGAAAGAAGAACATAAAGGGCAAGTTAGGAAGTTTCTCAAAGTCTTCCTATCGAATAAATAGGCTAAAATGTCATTTAGACAGCCAATTGAATGTTACTCTAACCTTTAGAGAAGCTCCACCAACCAAGAAACCATCAACATCTGGTTTCGCTGCCAATTCTTTGCAGTTACCTCCATTCACAGAGCCTGCAGAGAATTCATGTCAGTTTGATAATAATAGCTTCAAGCTCGGAAACATATGGACAAGAGGAAAAGTGAAAGCAATAGCTAGCACTTGTATGACTTTTACCTATAGTATGCTATGCTACAACAACAACAACAACAACAAATGTGAGAGCAGACTCAAGTTGGGAGAATTTCGACTGAAATAGCATTCATGAATTTAGGGATTGCTAAAGACAGTTCCCACAGGATTCCCCTGCTAATGAATAAGTCTGACAATCTATTTACTTATCTCCACTGTTCACACACAAATATATTCCATTTTAACAGGTGAGGTGCCTGCACTGCAAAATCTTTGTACTTTAGAATGTGAAGTCCAGTACTAATGCAACTTTCAAAACTATATTCACTAGAGTGTAGCTGGCAGGCCAGCTACCGGCAAACAGGATGTGAATGATTCCTAACTGAACAATAACTCATTCAAATACCTCCGTAGATGATTCTAGTTGAAGCAGCAACTTCAGCACTAACATTGTCCTTGAGCCATTTCCTCAATCCCAAGTGAACCTGTGAAAAGTAGAATCAGAGCAGTAAGGCGTAAAGCACACTTCTTTGTCACACCACACAACGAGAACTGATCCTGAAAGATGACAAAAATGTGAAAATATGTTAAAACGAAACAACTCCGACAGTGCACTTACTTCCTGAGCCTGAGCAGGGCTAGCAACCTTCCCAGTTCCGATGGCCCAGACAGGTTCATAGGCCAAGACAACATTGTCCCAGTTGGAAATGCTATCTGCAAAAACCATGTTTGAGTAGTCATCAATTGACTGGTGTACCAGGATCTAATATATGTTGTAAACAAAGGAACATAGTGTAATTACCAGCAATAGCTTTAGTCTGAGCTGCAACGACCTCCATTGTGGTCCCTGCTTCTCGCTGCTCCAAAGTCTCACCAACGCAAGCTATCACTTTCAACCCTTGGGAGAGTGCATAAGCAACCTTATCTGCAACAAACTGGGCGAGAGAACAATAATGAAAATCAAATAGACTTGCATATCTTGTCATCACTAAAATACAGTAAAACATAGTATACGCACTAGTGTTGACATAAACAGAACTGCACAAAGGGTCACGTGGTAAAACCAAATACCTCATTTGTTTCATTCAACAACGCTCTTCTCTCAGAGTGACCAAGGATGACCCAGTTAATACCCAAATTGACAAGCATCTCGGCACTGCAGCAACAAACAAAGGCAATGACACAGCATGACAATCAAAGACTGATTAATGAAGATTAAAACAGGAGTAAAAGCACGGACACTGATAAGTAGCAAACACAGCAACAACAGTGATGACAACAACATAATGTGAGATAGGGGATGTTAACATGCACTTTTCTTGTACACTGAAGATATCAGATAGAAGAAACTTTTACATCACTGTATAGTACTCTAGTCTACAGATACCACTGTGAACCTCCGAGTGCAGTACATGAAGCTATATCCAAACTCATGACCATCGTATTCTATTTGATTATTACACTTGGCCACAATTGAAGTGAAAGGGAGTATGAAACCAAAGGAACAAATTTTCTGTGAGATTCCGGACGAAAACTTCGCTTACTGACAGGTGCTAGATAAACCATGTAAGCTACTAGGGCAATCCGGATATCAAACAACCATATTCATGGCAATGTCAATTTGCATACCACCCAGCTAACCATAAAAGCTGAACAAGTTTAAATCAAGAGAACACTACCAAAAAAAATACTGCCTACAATAAAAAAATTGGGGTCAGCTAAATATCCGAGGTGATAGACACACTGCAATAGCTAATTCAAATCATTAACCAAAACACTCCAATATCCCCCAGCAGCAACAAAACAACAGCTGTACGAACTAACTTGTCGCTTACCTTACTTCACCAGTAAACGCACCACCTTTTCGGACCCAACAGTTCTGTGCAGCCACATGGAAATCAGACCGCAACAAACTTTTAACCAAGGTAAGGAACACAAATGGAGGGCTGACAACCACCTCTGCAAGAAAATACCAATTAGTTTAATCAAAATATGCAGCTATGTTTCTTCCGCCCCTAGGCTAAAAGATTTATAATAGTAAAACCTTGGATGTACTGATGTACATCTAATCTAATCATCACG
Source organism: Spergularia marina (assembly GCA_963680865.1). Classification (NCBI taxonomy): domain Eukaryota; kingdom Viridiplantae; phylum Streptophyta; class Magnoliopsida; order Caryophyllales; family Caryophyllaceae; genus Spergularia; species Spergularia marina. The sequence goes on from OY804545.1 coordinate 21,583,435, forward strand.
AGAAGGGCAACTAATTCAATCCTCAACAGAATGCAAGATGTAATTGTCATTAGCTGATCTAAAAAAGACTACCTGGATCTTCCAAATTTAACTTTTACTTCAGAACAAATTTACTAAGACTACAAAATGTCTTGCAGATCTCAAATTCTAAACATTTGTACTGCTTGACGAAACTATCAATACTATACTAAAAGGAAGAATTCATATGTACTATGCTTGATGAGTTATTGATTGTTCTTGCTTGATGGGGCGGACTATGTCAACTTAAAGATTCGGTTATCTTCTTACAGAAAAAGTATATGCTAAAAACGGTAGTAGCCTAAACAATAATACAAACATCACAAGTGCATCAATACCACTCTGAAAGTCAGAGCGACATAATATAAATTAGGAGAAACAGCAATGCGCTTTCTACAATCAAAGACAACTGACAAAATACATACTTGGACGAACTTAGGAAGATATCTACAAAAACACAAATTGACCAAAATCTAGATGCCAATACTCATTAGGTGCAATAACCAAACATGAAACAGATATCGGAATCATGACTAGCATTATCAAACTCACCCACGGTATCTTCTGAGGGAACATTGGCTTCGTTCAATGTGGTCACAAGCTTCTTCACTTCCTCCGAGGTTCCATTCTGAACGTATACAATAAAATGCTTTTAAAGCCTCGATTTATCTATCTCGAAAGACAATCGACAACAATAATCAACAAACAAACTCATCTCCAAAACACTACGCAAACAGTTAATTAACTGCACGAGTTCACACCATCATCATTACCAATCTCCAAAAACTACGCGAACAGTTAACTAACTGCACGAGTTCACATCATCATCAACACCGATCTACAAAAACTACTCGAACAGTTAGCTAACTGCACGAGTTCACATCATCATCAACACCGATCTCCAAAAACTACTCGAACAATTAGCTAACTGCACAAGTTCACATCATCATCAACACCGACCTCCAAAAAAAACCACGCGAACAGTTAACTGCACGAGTTCACACCATCATCATTACCGATCTCCAAAAACTACGCGAACAGTTAACTAAAAATCGCGATTGGCGAGCGACATCTCAACTCTTTACACAGGTTTTACCTACCTATGTTAGATTGCTAATTCCTCAAAAGTATGACTGATCAGCTACTAATAAAACCGACACTAAAATCATCAAATCGTCGTAACTCGCAGCGAAGAAATTATAAATTACGACATAAATTGCTTTGAAGCATATAATAAGCATAAATTGCTCAAAGATGAAATTAATTTAGGCATTCAAATTCCTGAAATCAATGGAGCAACATTATATAGACGCAAAATTCACACTATTAATTACTAATCTAACATCATACCAAAAATTAAACCGTAAGATTTACGACAACGAGCACAGATAACAGTTAAGTAAAACAGTATTATCATCAAGATCGCGTCATAATCACAGATTAACAACAATCTGAACTGAAATTAGCAACGAATATCAGGCAATAAACACATGAAATCAATTAATCATGCTTAAAATCGTAAATAATACGATTAAAAAAAAGCTTCTCCAGTATAATTCGTACAATCCGAAGTTCGCTTCGCGGAAATTAAAAATCAATCAAAATACGATGATTCGTTGATCAAAATAAAATAAAAATGCAATTGACAGAGAAATTACGCATTTCCAGTTGCCGCCGACGAAAAACTTTCTGGCCATGTTATGTGTTGGTTCAAAATTCGAAGTTTTGAGAGGATAGAGAATGGAGAATGAATTGGACGGAGATTTTGGAGGACTGTGTTTCTTTTCTCTTTTTTTTTTTTTCTTTTTTTTAGAGTGAAGAGGAAGCCTCTTTTTGTATTAGAACACGGTCTTTCTTCTGTTGTTTGTTCTCCAAGATACCGATTTTATTTTTATTTTTATTTTTATTTTTATGGTTAGAGGTAATATCTTTTCCTTTTTTTTTCAAGTTGCAAATCTAATTGGATGAAATGTAATGTTTCTTTTTATCCAAGCTAGGGGCGGAGGTAGGGTGTGGCCTATCTAAACCAAGGTTCACCCCGAGGTTCCCGAAATGTTGTATATTTTGTGATGAATATGCGAAAAAATAGATAAAAATAGGTAAATTGTACAATTTAGCCCTCTCCAGCTTCTAAAAATTAACTTCGGTTCAGCCGAGTTTTTAATCATGCCTCCGCCACTGATCTAGGAAATGGTAAGGTATTACTCCTTCCGATTCTTTACATTTGCCCAATTTTCCTTTTACAGATGGTGCAATAGATTTGTCGCATTTCTATTTTTGTGTAATACTCCGTATTTGTCTAGGCATGAGTGCATATTACCCTTCATCAAAGGTGGAACGTACTCATGTCATCATGTGCATGTGGGACAAATGCCCTTTAGTGTACAAAAATAATCATGACTACCCCACCGATTTCGAGGATGGTTGCGGAAACATAATCTATTATGTATATATAAAAGCTAATCATTTTGAGTGCATTGAGGGCGTCGGCATATCAGAAATGCACATGGAGATGCCAATAATTGCAAAACTATCATATTAAGAAATGCATAAAGAGAGTTCAGTGTTTGCAAAACTCTTACGTAATAATCAACGTGAAACACAATATAAACTGTTATAATAATAAAAAGTATTATTTGAAAATAAAGTAATACTCCATACAATTATCTACTTCGTAAGTGATTAGTTATTATAATTTATTTATTTTGAGATTAACTATTTAATGAAAAAGAATATGAAAAAGTGTCACGTGTAGCGCACGGGCTTTCCATCGTAGACTCAAAGTTATTATGCATGATTGCAAAACTATCGATGTCAATTTCGTTAAGCTTAAACGACAAACTTTACCACGTATTCAAGGGAGTGACATGTGTGGGCTTAAGAGATCGTTTAACAAAACAAGTCGTGAGAAGATCAATGTTGGTCTAGTGGTTAGGAACTCAACCTACCTGTGGGTTGTCACGGGTTCAAATCCCCATAACCCACCCCCGCAGTATTAGCTGCTTCTTTGTACCAAAAAAAAAAAAAAAAAAAGAGTCGATGAGAAGTTACATTACTCAGACATTAGTACAAATGGATATGCCTATGTCAAGCTACGAAAACTGGATTTGTACAAGTTTGCTTCGGTTTACAAATTCGGAAGAAAGGCCCAGTGGACAAACCCTTAGGCCTTAGCCCGTAAGTTGTTCTTTATCTTGCTAGGGGTATTTGTTTAGGTTTAAACTGCATCTTTTTTTTTTAGGTCTTAACTCCTTCACGATCTTTTTATTTTATTAGGCTTATAATAATATTATTATATTGTAAATAATGTTTATCCAAAATAGGAAATGATAAGTATATGGTAATATTATTCTAATTAAATAACATTATTACTTAATTTATGGAAAATAGTTATGTAATATAGTAATTACTTGATTTATGGCAATTTGATCAAATATCCCACGGGTGTTTCAAAATGGGACATTGCCTTTTGAAATGTAACATTTCCTCTAATTAAATTATAAATATCACACGGGCGTTCGAAATGAGATTTTAGGTTTTTAAAGCTGAGTTTCCTTCTAATTGCATTACAAATATCCCACGGGTGTTCGAAACAGGACTTTAGGTTTTAAATGTGACTTTCTATCTAATTACATTACAAATATCCAATGGGAGTTTGAAACGAGATTTTAGGTTTTAGATAAAAAAAATTCGTTTACAAAATTTTAACATTTAAACATAAGTAGCCCGGGCGTTGCACGGGCCATCAAACTAGTAGTAGATGAAACCTATAATAAATAGGGGTGAGCAAAACCGGGTACCCTGTTATTCGGGTACCCGAAAACTATCAGGCTAGTTTATTACAGCGAAATTGCTATTCATATGAGAAATTATTCATATGAAAAGGGCGTAAAACTAGCGAAATTGCTATTCATATGAGAAATACTATGTAGATTTCTATTATCAAAAATACTAGGAAAACTGCTAAGTAAACAATTTAGGCCACTTTAGTCCATAAGTAATGTGGTCCTTAGCTCGTTTAGCATTACGTAAATAAGGCTGTACGTAGCTAGGTAGTCCTCACTCAACACAAACAAGGGTCCAAGGGCTGACAAACCCGACCCAACCCGATTCGTTGACCCGAGAATCTGACCCGATAAGACCCGAAATTGTGATCAACCAAATCCGACAAGACCCGACCCGTTGATGACCCGAACCGACACAACCCGATGATGACCCGACCCGTAACCGACCCGACCTCCTGTTACCCGACAATGACCCGACTGGTAATGCCAAAAATTGAAATAACATCCATAAATGACCATTAGTAACTAAAACCGATTGTGACCCGACTCGAAATCGACCCGATCCGGCACAAAATTTCCTCGGTAGAACCAACCCAAAACCGACCCGAAAGATCATCTGACCCGGTATGACCCGCCCTGATACGAACCGACCCGCCATAGCCCGACCCGCCATAGCCCGACCCGGAACCGACCCGACGACCCATTTGCCACCCCTAGAGGCTAGGTCCAATACACTCCGATTTAAACATGATTTTGCGACTTTTGCTCTAGTTTAATTACCTTACTTGAACCCTTTTAACTAGCTGAGAGCAACCAAAGCCCTGAGGGTCAATCTCTGTCTAATTAATCGATATATCTAGAGTTTCTCCGGTGCAGTGTTATTGTATTAGCTAATAAGTCATACTATATAAAATCGTGTTATTGTATAGGCTAATTAGTTACTATAACAAATTATGATACTTTGCATTTTGGGGTTACATTATTGATAAATAAACTATATCGAATTATTGTACGCTTGATGCTGGCATGGAATTTGAAATTTGTATGTATCATTGGTTGTATTTGCTTATTTAAATGTTATTATGCATCTATTATCTATAGTACTAAAGGCTAAGTCTTTTTCATATATACTCCCTCCATAAACTTTTATTTCGCTTTCTCACATTTCGAGACATTACCTTTATCCATCAATATTTCATAAGATATATTAGTAAAAGATGTGAAACAATACTTGTGTGAAAATATTTTTGGATACGAATCTAATGACATATGTCTCATAGTTTTTTTATATGTATTACTCTCTAAAATCGCTAGTCAAACCCTCACCTCGTAGTCCGAAAACGTCATGTATTTATTTATAAAGGGAGTATTAGGGTACGCAATCTATCGGTATGGGATTTCTTTTATAATTGAAAACGACACTTTTCTAGAACTCTCAAGATTAATACTTTTTTGTTGTTATTTTTGTGAGATCGTATATATACATACATCAACAGATCGAATAATCACATCTTTAGCATTTAAATACGTACGCCTTTGAAACAGTTGTCAAACGGTGCACACATCAGATTCATTTGGGACGTGCATGTTTACGTAGGTTTGATGTATAAGCCCGCGCGGCCGCGATTCACGTACATACAAATACAATGATACAAAATTATACCAATCATTACACGCAAACAAAGCCCGGGATGAAATGGTGTATGTTATACGCTATTTTAAACAACGTAGAAAATGGAAGTGTCAATGGCACACAAAGCCCGAACTGATTGAAGACTGAATGTTCATATTTCACGCATTCTGAATTGGGTCGTCAGTCGAAGGGCTTGGTCCAGTCCGGCTGTTACATACGTTGAACTAGAATAATACGAATTTCCATTTTTAATTTGGAGGGACAAAGGTGGTGTTCAATTCGATTCATATTATGTAGTCTCAAACTTATACATACATGCTCATCTCTCATTCTGCGAGGATAGAAAATTCAACATCAATCTAATTTAAATTTGAGTCGAGTAAGATTTTATAGAAAAATACTCAACTACTAGCCGGAGAAATGCAATTCCAATACCGTACTTTTGGGGGGTAGTTTTCCTTGTTCGTCAATTGTTCTGCTTCCTCCAACCCTATAGTATTGTGTATTTGTGTTCAATGTTCCACTTCATTTTGCATGGATTTCTATGGTAGCTAGATAGTAAAATGTGGTAAAAATGAAAGTTGGTAAAAAGCAAGTGAAGATCAAAAACCATAATACTCCGTAACAATCATTGTAAACACGCCTAATATAAACTGAGACAAACCATGCATTCACAAAGTAATAAAATCAAGTAGTAGTAGTGCAACATAACTTAAACTTCAAATATGTAGACGAGTTTCGATTTGGAATAAATATCCATACTACGACTCAAATGTAATTCAATTGGGGTATCGGTCCATCGGATGTCATCACTTCTGAATTTTGTTAGAGTAGATGTATGTAATAACCACAATAATGGGAATTAGTGAATTACCAAAAATGGAAATGATAAAAAGTGATAGGTAACACACATGATGACCACACAAGGAAAAACCAGTGGAGGAATAGGAGGAGAGAGAAGCTAAGACGACTGGTGTGCTGCTGGAGTGCAGAAGTTTTTGATGATTTATTTATTTGATGAAAAACAAAAATACTGTATTAAAGTTGATAACAGTACACACAAATGTTCAAGTGTGTCCTAAAAAGGGAAACTTTGAAAAAAGGAAGGTTGAGTTTTCACAGTGAATAAATGAAGAAAGCGAACTATCACTGAACACCACAAAATTACTATTATTGCTATTAATACCATCACATTGGACCGGTTTGTCCCAGTTACGTACTACTCAAGCCCTCGCCTAATTATCAGCTAGGTTTTCATTTACCGTACGATATATACTCAGTAAGTCCGTAGTAATTATGGGTATTACTCTGTTTGAGTAATTACGACATCTCAAACTCGTATCAGTTCAATTAGGTATATATGTAGCACCACCACGGCAACGCCACATAGATTATGTTGCTCACTTGCTCCACAACGACAAGTGCCATAGTGCCGTTACACAAGGTCGTCGTCACGAGCAATCATGGAGCAGTAGTAGTAGTCACTGGTAGTACTATAGTCCATCTTGCTAGATGTTAGTACCTTTTAAATTTAAAAAAAGATCTAAAAGTTTTACAGTAATAATACAGAGTAGCTTATAACGTCTAAAATTCATATATATCTAGTTACATGGACACATTGTCGTCTCTTAGACTTTTTAGTGCAAAAAACAGTATAAATTGAGTAAAAATACGTAATGTTCATATTTTCTAGATTAAAGTCAATATTAAGCTATTCTTTATTTTGTTATATATAGTAGGTCGCTCAACCCATACATGGCAATTCATGAAATTTTAGTGGTCGTTTGGTTGCAAGCGTGAATTTGTAATTCCCATGAGGCGTCACTTCACAAAAAATATAAATTCATAAGATTTTCTCCAAATTGTTTGGTTACACGTAGAAAATGAATTCTCACATGAAATTCCAATTACCAATGGGGGGGTTTACACAAGCCAATTCCTCCATTTTATAAATTTCCATGAATTTTAAATTCTCATGATTTTGGTCAACCAAACAACTCCACAATTTCTAATTCATGAGAATTTTAAATTCCCATAATTTTATTTGGCAACCAAACAACCATTATTGTACTTCTAAACTAAAATTTTCGAAAATATATGACAATGTTTTAGAATTCAAACCAAACACAAATGAATGCGAGTAGAAAAAACCAAAAGAGTGTATCATCATAGTGAACTAGTCATTAGCAAATGGTCACTAGCTATGGAGTACCTTTTTTTTTTTTTTTTCTGAAACCAACCTATGGATCGGAGTAACTCTTATTCCTATATACGCAACTTTCTCCCTCCATTCATTTACATAGTTGGACTTGGATTTTTCTTGTAAACTTGAATTAGAGAAAATAGGATGGGAGTACAAGAAAACTCGACTCAATTGCCAATAATCATGGCCAAAATTATTAAATCTTTATATTTGTAAAGACCAGCTGCAAATAACCTTAATGTCCGGCCGGCTGCAAAAAGTTGCCCAAATAAGAGCAAACCTATCACTTAGACAGTAACCTGATTTGTCAATAATATTACCAGTTGAACCTTGTCAGTATTACTACTCAACTCTTACAGTAAACTTTAATTGGACCTTTAATTCCTTATTATATCTGAGATGTATTTGTAGTTGAAACATTAATTCTCTTTATGTGACTTATATCCTATCAATGTGATAAAAACGGCCTATCAAAGGGTCTATAATGTACCTTTGAAGCCTAGTAGAAGCTTAGGTATAGCTAGCCTTCCCTCACAAGTCTTATCACTTACTCCTTCCGTCCCAGTTCAAACGCCCCATATTCCGTTTTGGGACGTCCCACTTCAAACACCCCATCTATTTTGGGACATATTTCTCTCTCCTACTTTTATTAAATTATCACATCCTCTCTCACATCCTCTCAACTACTTTTATTAATCCCCATATTCTCTCTCATCCTTTTTCCTAATATTACCCCACTCAACTTATTATATCAGTTTTTCTTATTCGACTACAAAAAACGCCCGGGGCGTTTGAACTGGGACGGAGGGAGTATCAACTAGCTGATCATAAACTCAATTTTTGTAGTTGATCACTAATAGACCTGGCAAAACTGACTCAGACCCGAACATTCGACCCAAATTACTTGACCCGAACATCCGAACTTGACCCAAATTTCTATTCTGAATTCAACCCGAAATCCGAATTGACCCGACCAGAACCGAAAATGACCCGAATCCTGTTTGACCCGATATTGACCCGACCCGAACATGACCCGAATTGAAATGGCCCTGACCCGAATAACCAGACGTTTTAATGATTCGATTGAGAAGAAATGACTTAGATTCGATATACCACATCCTTATTCACTCAAATTAGCAGTAAAACTTCAAATTCAAATATGATTAGACCAAAATTTAAGAAATCTGACATTAATATGATCAAATTTGAACAATTTGAAATGACCCGATCCGAATTTGACCCGACCCGAAACTGACCCGTAGTTGTCACATCCGAACTAGACCCGACCCAAACTGAACCCGATCCGATCCGAAATGCATGACCCGACCCGAATAGACCCGACCCATACCCGACCCGAATGACCCGTTTGCCAGGTCTAAATTCACTAATACTATACATTGCTTTATTGTTATACCGGCGCACCTAATGCATGACTGCATGAGCGCGACCGTTAGTGCTCCATTCATTCTTTTCATTGTGTTTACTATTTCTATTACTTTGAACATATCGGCTTAATTGGTGAAATCAACGACACATGAGAATGCATAGGGAAATTTTGTAAGGAGAGGAGGATCTATCATTCTTTATTTTAATATTTTTTTTCTAAAGATTATTGATCGTACCTTATAGAAGCATTATCATAGATTTATAGCTGATATAATAGTCATATAATAACACTAATAAGACGTGGCTATAAACCTCGTCATCAATACCGAGCCGTGATTCGTGCATATCAACCCATATGAGGTAATTCCTTCAGGCCAATGCACATTTTCGCTCATTTAATTGCACTACCTTTCAAAAATACATGATATCTTTCTAATTTGAGTCCCTTCCTATCACTCTTAGATCACACCTACGAATCTACGATCAATTACAATTTGAAGATAACAAAGACAGACAAGTTACAAAAGCACAATCACGAGTTCACAAAGAGTAAGACCACTCAATATAGATATAGCACAAATTGATTCCCTCGTATAGAAGCATTCCTTTAAATAGCAAAAATGAAACCCCACTATCTATAGAAAGTCGATAAAAGTTTAGAAATGTATAATCTAGGCATACACTCTTTTACTTTGATGCCTCGTCTTTTCCAATTTTTTTCTCACAAATGTTTGTGGGCCAATCATTAATTTTAATTTCCTTTTGATGCAAATATTGTTATATAGAGGTTTCATTCACCTGACCCATTTCCCCTCTTGCGGCCCATATATTATCGTGATGTATTCTACGAGCGATCGCGTGAACCATACTCACTTCGTTCCAGTGTGTTCTATGGGAATGATACTGAAATTAAGGAAATCTATGAAAATACTCCCTCCGTCCCCCTTTAAACACCCCAGTTTCCTTTTCGGAGTGTCTTTCTTTAAACACCCCATTTCAAAACTTTCTAAATGGGGTAAGTTTTCACCACACATCAACCCTCCACTACTTCCAAAAACAATAAACAAATCACCCATTATCTCCAAAAATAATAAACAAACCACCCATTATCTCCAATAATAATATACAAATCACCCACTATCTTCAACAATAATAAATAAATCACCCATTATCTTCAACAATAATAAACAAATCAAACCACCTTAATCCACGAGAAAAACGGAATGGGGTGTTTAAAGGGGGACGGAGGGAGTATATAGCAGTGGGTGCTAGTGGGCTAATAAAAGGCTAAGCTTGACTGAAAATGAAAGGGAAAGATCTCAAGAAATGACTTGAAAAAATGGGAGAGAACATTGGGACGTGAGTAATATGTTGCGGTCAGCTTACGAGAAACAAAATAATACTATCTCCATAGATTAATATAAGTCGTTCTCGCATATCGAGTCAAAAAAGATACAATGTGGGTTGTGTTTCCAAAGCCCACCAAAGGGATACCCCAATTTTTAGACGAGACTCTAGACTAATCATATATTTATACGAATACGTGCTTCGTTTGTTGTGTTCCTCCTGTCACATTTTTGTTGACACATTTTTAATTAGCATGTTTATTTGTAGTAGTACAACGTAAAAACTAAGTAATGATTTGCAAGTGGTTTATATTTACTTTGGGTGGGAGGACGAATTTAGCCAATCAACCCGTTTGTTCAAATTGAGGTGACAATTGGGGAACATTGAACATGTACCATTGACATACCAAGATATGGAGCGTATGTACTGCATGTGACCAAAAGAGTTTGATGTATACGGAATGGTAAAAAAAATCCATAAAACAATAGTTTTCTGAATATATATACTTTTGTTAGGTTAAATAATAAAACTAATTAATAGTGGAGAAATTATCAGTATTATATAAACGTCATATATACATTTCTTAACATACCATCATATGCAATCTTCCTTTCAAGTGCTCTAGCACAATCTTCTACATTTATACATGCATACATTTGTCAATGGTTGACTACTTGACTGGGCTATAGTTATTAGTTCTCATAGTAGATGAAAATATGATGTTAGTCCTGTGTTCTTAATGATCAAAAAGCTAATGATACGACCAATCGATCATAACAAGTTCTAGTCTATATTTTATAGGTTTTATTGTAATTCAGGTTTTACAATAGCGAATCACTTTAATCGGAGAATGACTATGACTACATACATTATCAATTATTCCACCAAAAAGCATCAACAACTTGAATTTTTTAAAACCACATATAGCAAGAGAGAAATCGACTAGTAGCCTTTTGCGATATAAGTATTCTTGCCCTTATTGCTATAATTAAGTATATAACTAATTTCCAACGTACCCTAAAAAAGCCATGCCTTTAAACTATTTCATCAATGTACCAAGTTACCAACTAGTGTATGCGTATCCCTCAAAAACAAAGGCACTTAGCTTGTTGTACTTGAATATTATGAAATTAAATCATATGACGTGCGCAATGACCTCATTGCCCTAATTAAATTATGATTTTTGCCCTCTAAAACCAATGATGATTAATGAATAGTGGGAAATATATACTAAACATCTCACGTCGGATTATACCTGAAAGCTACGTACTTGAAATAATATAATGCATTGAGATGTACTCATAATTGTTTAAATCTAAAGAGTTGTTGGTCGCTACCCCTAATCTAGACACATCTAATGTATGATTGATCGAACACGCACAATTATGCAGTTGTTTAATCCAAAACATCACTACTTTATCCTTATTATTAAGACATTGTCATTAACGAACGTCATTGTATTATAAATTAAAGTAAACTATGTCTCGAACAATGTATTGTTATTATATACCAACGACAACAGTAGAAGATACGCGATAACATATTATTCTAAAAATGTACAATTAGATTATTGCTCAAGTTGTGCTGGATCTGAATATACCTTGGACCACTTACCACTAATGGTAGCCTTAAACTTACAAAATCAAATTGAATCATGGGACATTTTTTGATAATTGTTATTTGTCATGTTGGGCCAGTAGCTATCATGGTACAGTTTGCTGCTAATTATTTTATCATTTCGCTTAATTAGGTAACACCTAATTCTTTATTCGTATAAAATGCCAATCATTCATCTATTATTTGCATAAATTATACTACAAAGAATCAGTCATTGTATCCTCGTAGACTCGAAAGTGGTCAAATATCAAGCAATAATCAGTCGTACACTATAATTTACATGGTCGGCAGAAAAGTATATTTCAGAAGACAAAAAAGGAGAATAATTAAATTATTAATAGATTTACATCTAGGTGTCGACTTAAACAAAAGGAATCAATCATATATTATCACAAGAACTTGTTTGATATGACTTAATAAAAGTAGTTTCAAATCAGTTCGGAGTCATTCAAATTAAATGAGATCAGAAATTTTCAAATAAATACCAATGCATTTGGTCCATAATTGATAATAATTCGTTGAATTCAATCAAATTTCAACCAATTCAAATCGATCAGGTCAGTTCAAAGTCATCCAAATCAGATCAGAGTCATTCAGGTCAGTTCAGAAAGATGCAGTCCTATCAAGCATGGCCTAAATTAACACAGTAAATTAGTAACAAAGGCCAAGTATAAGATTGTTTCGGTGTCATAGCAAGAAAAATAAAATCATTATTTCATCAATGTACGTTGTATTGTGCAACACGCACAATGTATAAAAACATCCTGATAATGCATCTGAAAAAATCTACGTCAATTGGGATAGTCCGATCCAACATACATACGTAGTTTATAGATTATGTTTTCCAACTTGGGAAGTCATCAATGTAGTTAAACTTATGTATGTCACAAAGGACGGGCTTTCAAGTAATAACGTGTAGTATGCCATATGCACAAATATTTAGGGTTCATTACAAGCCTCACTCTCATTGACATTTTGTCTCGGTCAAATCTCGAGCCTACATTGGACATAAACAAACAGTAAATTATTTAGGCGGTTACTCTCGATTAGGCAATTCGGTTAATCAATAGTTTACTTAAGAAAGCAATCAACAAACGCATATTGAAACTTCAACAAACCGTTACTTGTCATTACGGCGTATATGTCATGATTTATGAATATGAGCCATCAAGAAGAAATGAGTAACACCCATTTCCTCTATGCACTTGTGATGTAATAAGAATTGAGATTGCGAGTAATGAGTTTATGACAGAAAATTCAGAAGGAAATAGGATTAGATTACAAAGGGAGATAGGTCTCTCTCACAGTAGTAATAGCCAAGCTAAGTCTGACTGCTTTTTTGGGCAAGAGAACTGATTCAAAGGACACCAAAGATTGTGACCATTCATCACCATCCGGGTGATATTTCCCAGACCCAATCTCTTTTCTAAGCACTTCTGAATTTTCTCTGCTTCTCCCTTTTTCTCTACTCAACCTCTACAAAAACCAAAATATTTAAGTATTTTTTTTTTACTTTTATGTATACCCTTTTTGGCCACCAAACACACCCTAAAATCACCAATTTATTACCTCTAGGAAACTTATTACACTTACCCAATTTGGGAAAGGGTAAAAATTACAGCAAGGAATCAGATTTCTATGCTTTGCAAGAAGTAAATATGTGGGAGCAGAAGTAAAGCAGAAAGAACAATCTTAAGAAACAAACCAAGAAATTAGTGGCATTTTTTTTCATTTCACCCTTTTTCCTAACTGTTAGATTGACCAATATGGCAACTTATAGAATTTCCCTCAAACATAAACAAAGTGTCTCCCATTTGAAGGGTAGACCCCAAGGGAAAAAACCCAAAAAAGGCCATTTATATTAGGCTTTACAAGATTGAGGGCATTAAATTAGAAGGATAGATAGATAGATTAGAGGAGTGGGAAGAACACAAAGAAAGAAAGAAAGAAAGATTAAGAGGGTCTCATTAAAGAGTGGAAACCATTAGGGGGCATCCAATTATGTGGTGGAGGTCTTGATATCTGCTGTGAGAATCCTGATGATGCTGCAGCAGTCGCAAACCTTTGGCTAGGAGCCCCTGCTTGCCATTGCTGTTGCTGTTGTTGTTGTTGTTGCCGATTGCGAGTTTCATTGTTAAATGCATTAGTGTTACCTGAGGAGAGCATTAGATCAATTCGGCCTCCGTTGCTGCTGCTTGGGTACTGAATCTATAAACCATCACCAATGTACCATTGCATAGAAATGTTTAATGCACGATTCGATGACAACCAAACAAACGAGTAAAACAAACATTGAAAAAACAATAGAAGGTACCCACATGATAGTTTGATGAATTGAGGTGGGGAGGGATAAAAACAGGGATCTGGGTGTCTCCTGGAGGCCGGAATTGGCCAGCATATCGATGCATCTCATTCGCCTTTAGCATGCTTTGTGGCGATTGCAGGTGTGTTTGGCTGAGGAGCTGCATTGTCTCAGCTTCACCATATCCCTCTCTTTGCCTACCTTGATTACTCTCACCTTGATATGCCTCCTGGTTAACCAAATTTTGTTAAGTTGGCATTACAAATTGCATTAAATTAAAAATGCATATATCAATGTGTTCTCATATTCATACCTTAGGCCTTGAGCCCTGGCTTTGCCAATTCATCTCAAGCTGCATTGGGTTAGGGTGTTGTTGCGTCATTGCAGCATTATCCCGAAAGTCTAAACTGTTTTTATTTTTCGAGCTGGATCCTCCTAAGCTCAAGTCGAGGTTGTGCTCAGCACCGCCACTACCACTACCACTACCCGAACATTCTACACAAGAAAAGCATACCAAATTACATGAGATCAAGGGTATAGTATTAACAATTTAACATTCGAACATACAAATATGATCAGAATGTATAAATTGATAAATATATTATAATGAAATGTTGAGTGATATTACCAGCTGTTTTGAGCTCTTCTTCATAGATGCTAGAATCAAAGTTGGTAACTGCATCTTTGCCATTGCACTTAATTGCGGCCTTGTCGTATGCTCTACGAACAAACAAGGCATCGTCCTATTAAATCAATGTCCGAAATCCAAATAAACATGTACAATTTTACACAAGTGAGAAATGTACCTTGCAGCTTCGACTTCAGTATCGAAGAGGCCCAAATAAACATACCTAGCATTTTCGGAAAAACTTCATGAGATTAATTTTATTAAATGAATACATTCTGGCTTCAAAACCACAGAAATTGAAAACATGTAAAAGTGGAAAAAATATAGAGATTGAAGCGTGAAGAATACTTTTTGCCTAAGAATTGGCCCATACGAGCTTCCCATCGACCACATTTGTGCAAGGTAACGCCCCTATACTTGGAGCTACCTCTAGGAAAGCCAGTACTTTGTCGGCGAAGTACGTGAACAAATTCCTCTTTAGTTAGATTTCCCATCTGTTACGACATTATACATACATTAATATCCCTAATTTTTCATCTTACAAACTCGAGTAAAAAGATAAGGTGGGGAATATGACGATAAGGCGAAATCTCCCTAGGCAGCCAACCAACCAAAGCTTAACATTAAACATTTTGGACATGATAGTTGAGTAGACACACAAATAATAATTCGAACACCCCGTCCCCTCATTTTTTCTGATCGTGCTGACAGTTGCGTCTCATTATATACACGAAAAAATCGCGCTTTTTATCTACATTCCTCTCTCATACCGACCTGTTTCAAGTCATCCTGGTAGTCATCAAGGCTAAAGTTAATGTCTGCCTCAACACCTCGGAACTTAATGGCTGCCCTGTCATATGCACTGCATACCACACACAAAAACACACCGTACCCAAAATTAAATTAAAATAATAAAAGATTTGCATTATGAGTAATAATTGATTAAAAAAGAAAAGCATAATTTTGTTGTGAAGCTAGCTAATTTAATTCTCCAATCATATATTTTATCTCTATATCAACCTCCAACAAAAGAAATTATCAGAAAAATGGCATTTAGTTAAGTTTTTACTACTTTTGGCTAAAAATAATGAATGGGAGAAAATAATGTTTGGGAAATCAGCAAAAAAGAAAAGATTTGATTGAACTTACCGGGCAGCTGCATGTGCCGTGTCAAATCCACCTGTTATTTTTTTTTTAACCACACCAAATCCGGTATCATTTTATGTTAGAATTTCATGTCATAAAATACATTTTTATACTCTTAATAATAAGATCCATCTCCTAATTTTTAATTTAATAATACTGTAAATTTCAACCCCAAAAAACAGAACCTTACCCAGATAAACTTGTTTCCCACAATCCCTGCAATCATACACACACAAAAAAAAAACATCATTTTGATATTTTTAAACGAATCATAGGTTATAAAAACATAAATTAAAATAATTAGTTGTCTGAGAGAAATAACGGACCATATGTGAGACTCCCACCGGCCGGTTCTCCGGTAATAGGTCACGCCCCGGTACTGCGAGCTTCGGGACCGCGGCCCACGCCGACTCTTCTTCATCGGCTGCGCCATTTCCGGTCCTTTATTCGCCGTGTTGTTACTGTTAGTAGGGGTATTGGAATTATTACCGCTACTAACAGCAAAACCCACGGAACCCGCCGTTGCCGTGGAAGCGGCGGGTTCCGTGGAATGGGAGAACTTGACCCCGGTCCAATGGGCTCGGGGGAACCCGGATATGCCAGCTGTATCTATTTCTGGCTGGCCCATTGCCACCGGGAAAAACTGGTGGGTGACCGGGGTCATTTCTCCGGAATACGACGATGAATTATTATCTTCATCCTCGTCGTAATTATTACGATTAATATTATTATTATTATTATTACTACTATTAGTAGTTTTATTGTTACTGTGGTTGTGGTTAGGGAGAAATGAGAAGCCGAAGATTTTACTAAAGCTGCTGCTACGTTTTTTTCTTTCTCCCACATCTTCGCCGTCCGATCTCTCGACAACGGCGACGTCATCATCGATCATGGTGACGCCAGCAGCAGATGAGCTGAAATTCTTGTCTTCACCGTCAAGCGACGTCGTTCTTTGAGACGAACCACCTTCTGATTCGTCGTTTCGCCTCCTCGTCTCATTATCTGGGGTACCATTCAGATCCCACATTTTTTTTTTTTCGTCTTCTATTAAATGAAACTTTCTCTCCTCTCTTCTCTAACAAGCTTCTCAAACAAGCTTTACTTTGATCATCAAACCAATGCAAATATAGGAAGAAAAAAAAAAAAAAAAAAGTAAAAGGGGAGAAGCTCTCTGTTCTTGATATTTTTCTCTCTCTCTCTCTCTCTCTATAGATTTATGGGATTCTAGGACTAGTAGAGTTTGCTCAAAAAATAAAATGTAAGAGAGAATTTATTAAAGAGAAAGAAGAAAGAGGGTTGGTTTAAACTTTAAAAGTGATTTTGAGGGAACAAAATTATAAAAATAAATTAAAACCTACGACTGAAAAATGTGAGCTGGATGTTGCCAAAGAGGTTTGATATATAGGAGAGTTGATGTAAGAAGAAAAAAGTAAAATGATTATTTTAGGACCCGTTCGGTATCACTGCCCTTTTCAGTTTTTGGTTTTTTTGCGTAAAAAATTTAGTTAAATAAGTTACAAAATTAACTTTTAATTGTTTGGTTCTATAATAGTCATATAGAAAATGAAAACTGACAACTGAAAAATGAAAACCATTTTTTCTGGTTTTCAAAAACGGGACTTTGGTTTTCAAAAAAACAGAAAACGATACCAAACAGACCCTTAAATTTTATTTTTGTTTTAATTTTCCCTCAAAAATTAAATTGTTTTTACATTTATTTTTAAGTTTCCCCCAGCTTTGCCATTTTATGCTATAATTAAAATTTCTTTTGGGGTAGACCTACTCTAGGAGTACTAGATTATTATTTATCTTCAATCATGGTTGCCCTTCCTTAAAACCTCTATTTTCTCTTTTCTCTCTCCACCATCATTTCCATTTCTTTATGTAATTTCTTTTGTCTTTTCTCAAAGGTATACCAAAAAAAAAAAATTCCAATGTACTGATGAGGTTTGCGAGTTTTCCTGGTACACCTTTCAGATTTCCGAGTTTTCTAAAATGCCCCCGAAGCTTGCAAAATGAAGTCTTGTGTTTTTTTTACTAACGGAAGTCCATCACCGGCCACTGTCGTGACACCTTTCCCTCCCTCCCTATAATAGGGCTAATCCCAAATTTCATCATCCCTTCTCTCCATATCCGGCCATCATGGAGGGTACTTCGGAAGGCAAGTGGCGGCACAAAAGGTGATAGGCCGGCAAGGGTGTAGCTGGGCGGGAAGGAGTAAATTCGAGGATGGAGAGAGAGTCAGAAAGAGGAGTGGTTGATGAAGGAGCGGGGGTCGTGGGTGGGGAAGAGAGGTGGGAGAGAATATGGGCATTTTTTTTTAATTGATATGATTATGGGTCAATTATTGTGGAAGTAGTCAATACACTGAAGGAGCTAACGGTGTTAAACTTCTGTTAGTAAAATACACAAAAACTTCATTTTGCAAATTTAGAAAACTCGGAAACCTCAGGGGTACATTGAAAATTTCCCAAAAAAAAATACGAATCATTCAATCTCGGTTGTTTACGGTTCATAAGGGGTCTATATTTTAGGTTAATAATCTACTAGTATCTCATATGAATGCCTCTGCACAATATTAGAGAGTAAATCAAAAGAAGTGACCATATCTATCTTTAATGCATTACTCAACGATTAATGGTTGATTGGTTGGTTCTATTAGGATCTTGTTGAACTCAAACTTGAGACCATGAACATGGAATCACTGAAGTTGCAAGTTAACCACAAAATCAGTCTTTACATTAAAAATCAATCTGTATATTTGGTAGTAAACGCACCCTCGGATTATTTAGATATTTCATCTTTTCTAATTCCTCTCATTTCTAAATATAAGAGGAGACATGCGTTGAATAAAAAGACTATTGCATATTTTAGCACTTTGTTTTTTCGATTGAATATTTTTAATATTTTAACCTAGTAAATCATCATTTCTGCACCTACACCATAAGAGGAATTCTATGATACTCGAGTTTGAAATGAATGCTTGGAAAAAAACATGGTTATTTCTATTCAATGTTGACTCTAAATTAAATCCAACTGGTGCTAGAAAAGCAACGAAGGAGGTGTGGGGAAGGAAAACATGGTAATTGAAAGAAGGGTCACTTTCGTTAAAACAATTACTTTATCGACGTTAACCAAATCGAAAAGGTTTTGTGTCTCTATCTCTCTTCTTTCATACAATTGGTTTTCCACTCTCTCTCTAACAATTTTAACAAAATTACCCACTAATGGAAACAGACAGGACCAATACAAGAGGGAAGATTAATTACTCAATTTCCTTAATTAGTTAATCTTTCTCCCTCCTCCTTTAATTCATATCCTAATTATTAAGTCTTCTTTCATTCTCAATGCATTTTTCTTTTTCAAACTCTTACAAAATCTCATCTCCTCTCATTCACGTCATTATTAAATGAGTCACCCTGTTCATATTATTAATTTTGTTAGACTAATTTGGAGTACAATTTATGTTGCATTTGCTAACTACTGTCCCTTAATGACTGTTTTTATTGCTCATTATGTCAAATTAGCACATTTTTTACCTACAATGTTTTGCAATGTGTATAATTAGTATATCGGGTCAATGGTAGGCTAGTGGCTTTAATATATTACAGATTTTCTACCGTGGAATAATGATAAGTTTGTCTTATCTTATAGCTTAAAGTTAGAGATTAAGCCATTATTAACAAACAACTAATATATACTACTGTATTAGTTATTGTGGTAGGTACATGATGTATTGATGTGTATTGCAATTACTAGAGAAACAGTTTCTTGTATATACCTCGTTATTGACTGAGTTTAGGTATTCTCGTTGAGTCGTTTGAACTAAATTTGTATAGTTTGGTCGTCTATGATAAGTGCTTAGGCATCGGATCAACTTTTGTATATATCCATGTATCAATAAGATAAATTATATAGTCCGATATTATTAGTTGGAACCATAAAGGCAGTAACATTTGCTCGGTAAAAAAAAGGTAATTTTTGGGTTTGTTAGGTTGGACATCGCCATGTTTTTGGATGAATTTTCAAAAACATTAGTGATTTATTTTCTTATTCTAAAACTTATAATACAACAATATCGACTTGTAATGCATAAGTAAGACATTTTTTTCACAAGTTTAGTATTCAATTGGATATAACAATTAGAGTGAAACATGTATTTTTTGAAATGTCATTATAACACAAGTAGTTCGAAGATATATTTCTTATTATAGCTCACGGTTGAAAATTATAGGGAAACATACAAATTAATACGGAGTAGTCAATGGTGATTAAGGGTTATACTCCCTCCATTTCATTTATTTGTTTACATCGGGTCGGGTTTTGTGAGGAAAACTCAAGCCCAACGTAAACAAATGAATGAAATGAAGGGAGTATCATATATGTACCGTAGGCCCAAACTCAACCAGAGCCTAATTCCTCTTGTTTCAAACAAAATGATTTAAAAGGGGGTGTTGGAGTGACTTCCAATAGACATTTTTAAAACTTATAATACAACAATATCGACTTGTAATGCATAAGTAAGACATTTTTTCACAAGTTTAGTATTCAATTGGATATAACAATTAGAGTGAAACATGTATTTTTTGAAATGTCATTATAACACAAGTAGTTCGAAGATATATTTCTTATTATAGCTCACGGTTGAAAATTATAGGGAAACATACAAATTAATACGGAGTAGTCAATGGTGATTAAGGGTTATACTCCCTCCATTTCATTTATTTGTTTACATCGGGTCGGGTTTTGTGAGGAAAACTCAAGCCCAACGTAAACAAATGAATGAAATGAAGGGAGTATCATATATGTACCGTAGGCCCAAACTCAACCAGAGCCTAATTCCTCTTGTTTCAAACAAAATGATTTAAAAGGGGGTGTTGGAGTGACTTCCAATAGGCTCGAAAAAATCGTATTGAGATTTGACAATTATTATTTTTGTCTAAGATAAAAAACAAATTTTTTCCTTGTTACTTTTGATCGAAATAAATATAATTCTTTTTTTTTTCTTTTTTAAATACGCATGAAGGAGCATTTTCAGCGGAAACAAAACAAATGACTTGTGAAAAATGAACACAAATCTCTCTAGACTCTCACAATAAGGTTTTTAGTTTTTACCAATTTAAACCAGGGTAACAAGTACATTCAAACGGAGGGTAGTTTGGGGATAAATGTGTTCATAGTAGGTAAAGGGAGTTGTATAAGCGAGAGTTTGATGGGCTTCAGAAAAAGGAAAAGAGAATAATTGTTAGAAAAAGGAAAAAATTTCCAGAAAAGTCCAATCCAAGAGTACGGGAAAGGTCCACTATTTGCCTCTTTTGTTCTCCAAGCGACCAATGCCCTTTCTATCTCATGTACCTCGTATTTAATTCTCTTTTAAATTAACGTTATTATCAGCATTCCCACGTGATTCCGTCCTGCGTGACCCCCACCCGCTCATCATGTTTTTTTCCCCCTTTAAATTTATCATTCGATTATCGTCTGCGTTTTGAGTCGGGTAAAACCATATAACTACCAACATACGGAAATATGACTTATGAGATTTTAAAATTTGTCTCATATACAAAACTCGATCGAATTTCATATATCTGTAATCTACTTAGGCAGTATGCAATTATAACATAGTTTAATCTGTGGCACTTACGATAATAATTAAGGTCAATGTAAAAATGCTACGCTATAAATGTTTATTGGTTGACATAAATAAAAATCGATGATTTGCTATGCTTGTAGATGCTAGCGCATGTTAAAAAACAAATAGACAAACAGAAAACGTAATGATACAATGCTATCTACTAGGAGTACCAAAAATAGGTGTGACATTGCACTTAGTCTAATTTATAGCCCTCACCACAAGTGGCAGCTTTTCAAATCCAAAGTCTATTTCAAGTTGAGCAATAAAAAGGGGTAAACATTAAGCATCATAGATCGATCAGTCTTTCAATAATATGTCGCATTCAGTTTGTTTGGAATCAATTTGGTTAAATTTTAGATTTACATTCATACTTGCTTGTTCAGACAACTAGTCTAGGCGTATTATATGCACAATTATTATGAACTTATACCAAAAAGTCATAAGTTTATAATTAAGTGTGTTATTTATGGAAGTCCCACAAAATCCTTCTAACGGAAACAAAGTGGGTGGGTTACTATGAACTAGCTTTTGTGCCCGTGAAATCACGGGTCCTATTTTTGCTTCATTTTAAACAAATTAACTATCTAAAAATGAAAATTTATTTCCTTGGTAAAAATGTAGAAGATTGAGAGTTTACCTTTAGGATAACCCCGACCGAAATCATTTTGAAAATAAGGCGTGATTGTTGTTGTTGGTGATGTTGTTTCAATAACATATTAAGCGGATTTTCGCTTGATTTTGATTTGATTCTATTTAAAGAGGCGTGTTAAATCATTTAAACTACATACGGAGTACATGATTAAGATTTTTGTTGGATGAATTTTGTAATAATTGAAATGTTTAGAGGTTCTTGCGATATTGAAAACATAATAACAAAAAAAATTAAAAGTACAATATACTCGTTAAATTCAAAATCCAAAATATACATAATTAATCAACAATTGTATAATTTGCTCATAACCATGACGATCGTATTCCATGATATTGATTATTAAATAGCTATATCAAAGTACAACAACCTATATACAAACTAATAGCCAAAAGATTCTATCTTAATAGTTAATATCATTATTTAATAATTTTTTTTGCAAGTAACTGCATATTTTAATGCTAAAAACTTACTCCGTATATTAGAAGGAAGATTAAAGACCTATTAAAACTATTATTGAAATCACGAGACAATTTTTGATTTATTTGGAGAATCGACTTGAGTATGTCAAACTTAAATTTTTTTTTTTTTTTTCGTTATCATAGTATTATAAATTACAAACCAAATATTGTGATCTATATGTTTTTAAAGAATGCCTTGAGAGATTTTTTTTATTGTTTGTACTTGATATGTTGAAATTTTATAATATTGAAAATTGAAAACCAAAGATATACAGCAAAACGAACTTGTGAATGAATGACAAAATCGGAAAATATACATTACCAAGACTGTTGTATCTCATTATAGTAGTTTAAGTACAATAACTATTTGAAATTACGATAATGAATTGTTATCGATCATAATTTGATAGTTAAACATACTTATACTTTAAAAAGTAACACTACGATGTATACACACAACTAATATAGGTACTAATAAGACATATGTAGACTATTGCGTTTGAAAACCCTTGCACCGTTCTTGATTTGTGTTTTCCCTAGCTAAATTTCTCTCTTTATATACTTCTTAAAATTAAGACGTTACTGATTCAATTGGCAAGCCAAGTGACACAATGTTTAATTAATATCATTACTAAATGAAAAACCTTCCAATTGCCCACAGTTTAATACAATCGATTAATATTTTCATTTAATAAGTCCATACAATTGTCCACAATTTAATACAAAAAAACATATGTTAGTAGAAATAAGAAAAAAAAAATTAAGGGGCTAACCTAATGGTGACACATAAGCGATGACATGGATTTTTTTTTTTTACAACACTGATATCAGCCTGTCACTTGGCTTTTATGCTAGCCTATTAAAGGTATAGTATACTAGTAGATATCTATATTTTTTTTTTATTGTTTGTTTCCAGCACATAATTGGGTTAAGTTTCTATTTATAAAAGTCCATGTTGCTCTAATTTTTTATTTGTTGGCCATGTTGATTTAATTTAGGATCAACATTTTTTTCTCTCTATTTTTGGTGTTCAATTAAGATCGACATTTATGCAATAGCAAGTTATTATTCTAAGAAAGTCTTGCGATATATTAAATCATTTGATTAAATTTAAATGCAAAATAATCAAAATAAATGGAGCGAGAGTGAAATTTACTCCTCTATATATATGCGATTGATAATAGTAAAGTGATTGAATGACATTAGTCAACGTACAATTCTTTCGTGTTTCTCCTTTAAAAAATTTGGAATAGCTCCTTACTTATAAAGATATAATCTCTCTCTTTATCTACAAGGTTATTTCTCCATTTTTTTAACATTATATTGGTCTGATCTTCTCACATGTATGTTTAAATTAATCGTATAAAAATAACAAGTACGAAATTTAAGGTACAAAAAACAAGTTTCAAAGAGGCCAACGAGAAAAGCAAATAAACTATAGTTAGTGGAGTGGTAGATTGGTTGTAAATTTAAAGAATATCACCATGGTTGACATGATTATCTTGGTAACAAAAAAAAATTTGAGAAGAAAATATCATTTTTTTTAATAATATTTTAGACGTACTCAAATCTGTGTTTGTCTTAGCTTTTGGGGGGTGAAAGTGGAGTATCCTGTGGCCGGTGGGGGCATACAATAGAAGGGTACAGTATATAGAAAGCCACGACACAATCCCACTCAAACAAAGTACGGAGTTGTTTACCTATTTGGGGAGTATTCTACATATCTACTCTTTTCTTAGGATCATAAAAACGCAAGTTGATTTCGAATTGCGTATTTGAGTCGTGAATTGGAGTTTAGATACAACGGCTTTATGGTTCGTTGGATGGCCAAATTACATTTATATATCGTAATATGAGAAAGATTATTGACGTCCTACTATGTTCTCTCAACACTTTTATAAATGTCAACAATTCAATACTGTTATTGTTTAGTATAGTTTACTTTGATCTATAAAAAACTATAGACCGTTCTATTCCGTATTGTTTTAATTCGGAGTTTACATTAGATGCCTGTTAATTTATTAGCTTTGGTGTCATGCTTATTTGAACATCCCATATCGTAGGGGGGTCTTATAAGGGTAGGGAAAGGGGGTTATTGCTCCCCTCTTAGAATGTAGACTTGAGTATTTGAGTTGCGAACTGTAGTTTAGATTTCAAAAGTTTAATGGTTTGATATCCAAATTAAATTTGTAACGAGAATGACTATTGACACTACGAAGTTTTTTCAGCACCTTCAAAAAAAAGTATTTTATCTCAAAGAAAATTACGTTATTGAGAGTACTTCCGGAAGACCTATTTGAAGTGTCAATAGTTATTCTTATTAGGTGGTCGTTTGGTTGCATGCGAGAATTCGTAATTCCCATGAAGTGCCACGAATTTCTCCAAACTATTTGATTACATGTGAGTAATGAATTCCCACGGGAACTTCCAATTACCAAGCGGGGCTAGGTAAGCCAATCCCTTCATTTTGTAGAAATTGGAAATTCTCATGATTTTGTTTGACAACCAAACGACCACCGGTACTATAGTTCATAATCAAGCCCGACCTTTTCAGCTTATCAAACTATGGGTGTAACATTTGTATACAAATTATGGACTTAAGAAATAAGAATTAGGATGGGAAATTTCCTATGTCATGGGCAGCTACCGTATTGATACAAAGCCATTTGGCTGGAATTTCCCCAAAGATTCTTGTTGTGGAAGCTGCTTTCGATTCTCCATTCCGGTATTCGATAAGTAGGTAACTCGTTAAAAGTGCTCATATAACTCCCTATAAGAGGGAAGTAGCCAAACAGGGGCGTCTTACTTTAGATTAGATCGTAGGGAGGGGTCTTTAAAAGTAAGGGGGGGGGGGGGGGGGCTCCCCTCTGAAATGTGGAGTGCAATCTATCTAATCCTAAAATCAGCTAATCGCGAAATTTCCTCTCTCCTCGATCAGAGCCTAGCTGAGCTGAGTGGATGCCAAACCAAACAATGAAACGATGAAACGATTTCCAATAATAGAAGTGGGACGAGGGTTAAGCTTATTTGCTTTCACTAGTTGTTCAACCGCGTGCGTTGCACGCGGTTGCCCAACTCTACCTGTTACTTGCATCGTGTCTTTGTGAAGTAACAACACACAAATTGCTTTGACGCAACGACATCATCCATTGCATTTCAGACTAATTTACATTGGTGGTATACTGTCCATAAGCTTTAGTTTAATGGAAGGTCAGAAAGTTTATACTTCCACGTCTCCCATGAACACAGCAAAATGAACAACCATGAACAAAGTACAAACGATAACATCTAGTTTAGGCATATTCATTACATAAAATTGTTCAAATTATTAAACCATAACAATGGAGCAAGTCCAAAATACCGCAACTCAAAGTCACACTACACTGAGTTGCGGGAGCACCATTGTCGCTTCATTCTTTTCATTGAAGCATTCATTACCAAAAAAGACTTGGTTACTGACCCTGTGTTGCTGATTAGTGCTATAACCACACAAAGGCAGGTGACCATGCTGCACTCACTGCAGCCTCTCAACACCCCTGAGCATCCACTTCAGGACCTCATTCCTGTGGAGTGAAGTCGCTGGTCCTAACTTGATGTTGTACTTGTTCTTGGACAACTCCACCGCCATCTCAGTGTAGAATTTGTTTCTATCCTGAAAGTTAAAGTTTTAGGTTGTATTAGTAGGAGACAATGAACTGAGCCAATTGTTATCTTAGGTGTACATAGTAAAGTGTGTATTATGGAGTAACAATTTTTTCGTATGGCACACGATTGTTTCATGTGTTCAAAATTGTGGGCAAAGCATTTATTTGGTTGTAATTAACCAGACCACATTTAGCAAATGAAAGCAGCACTACTTACATATTCGGCCATGTGGTACAGTTCAGTGGCCTGAATCTGGAGCAATTTTTGTGCATCCTCTGTGAACGCCGTGAAGCTCATTTTTCCAGTTTCATCTTTGGCCTCCAGCAACAAGCTCATCCTGCATTTTTAGGAGGCATAATTGGTACTTAGGTCAAGCAATTTCTAAGTGCGTCTCAGAAGTCATGTTGGTAACTAAGTCTAGGCATTAGACACTTACTTGGGCACAGAGGTGACCTTTTCCTTATCGCAGTGTTCGCAATCATAGACCACGTCTATGTCCTCACCACCGCCCTTTCCGCAGCCGCTACAACCGAGGTATAAGCGGACATGGGTCTCAGTGAATGGAGCCACGGTGACCTCCAACCAAAGCCGCTCTTGTATAACTGTGTTGCTCACCTGCGATGTAATCATTGTATGAGGTGTTAATGGAACGGAAGAACTATTAGCCATACATTTTTGTATTTATACACCAGCGGACATTAAAAATTTGTATGATATGACTCACATTTTTGTCCTCAAGGTCAGCAAAGGTTACCATCCTTCTCTCTCCCTCTGGGGCCCTGACAAATTGAGCCACTTGAGCACGTTGTGTCAGCATAACACTATGCTTGCATGCCCTGTTTTGTTTATGCTCTGGTCAGTATCAACAATAGACAGCGTAATTAATCAGATATTGCGTGTCTGGCTTACCATTCCCGCAGCTGATCAGCTTGTTCCCCCTTTGGCTTGATGTCAATCAGCGTGGAGAGAGTTGTTCCAAGGGTGAACCCTGCATTCATCAGAACCTAGTTTAGTACATGGTGCATGGTGCATTCTACTGTTTACGCAATAAAACAGCTTTACCGTTGTAGTCTGATGGCTTCATATCGGTGAACGTAACCACCGGGAATTCAGGAAAGAGAGCCTCTATTTCTTTAGTCTCATTAAGTGCAAGGTCAGCCCAGATCGTAACCAACATTGTCTCATCAGTGCTTCAATGTCCATGTGTTAGCAAAGGCGAAACAATATAGGAGTATAACTTAATTCTGCAAGGCCTATTTCTAAAGTTCAGAACAGTTTTTTGCTAGCGCATTACCTGCAGTCAGTTATGACTATCTTCCTGACAGCAATGTCTGTGCCTCCAAACCCGTGGTGATACCTAAGTGGCTCAACTGCTATAACTACCGCCATCACATCTGTTCATTAAAACATTCACACCAAACAGTCTTACACTATGAACCCAGGGTCAAACAATCAACATAACTTGTAAGCGTACACTGTAATGTTTAGCAGCCTTACCATAGCGATCATCAGGGTTGTAATAGCGAGGGACATTTGCGACTGTATGGTACACAACTTGTTCATCATCCTCTGGGAAATGAAGCTGGCGGATGATGGTCTTGCTGCTGAAGTTAAGTGTGTACGGCAGTTCGTCATGGTTTTGGTAGTCTGGGTGTGCAGTTCTTATGTGTGCATTGGATATGTCGTATATCTTGTTACGCTCAATGGCATTCTCGTACGCAGCTATATCTGTGTTAAAGAGGGTGGTTCTCATACGGGAACCCTGCAAAAAAAAAAAAAAAAAAAAAAAAAAACATAAGGTCCTGTTCTACTATTAAGGGGTGAATAGCTATTGCGACGTCTCACCCTTTCATCCTCAAAGGTGATCCTTTGGTAGGATGTTTTGGGATTCCTGGGAGAGGTCTGCTTCCTCGTTTTATCGATGACCTTAACTTGAACCACATAGTCCCTGGCCTTATTGTCCAAATCCGCAAGGAATTTTCGCTCCGGTTTCATCACCGATTCCTGTAGAGGTCAAACAACAGGTGATTTTAAGCACAGCATAGCTCATGGATGCACTAATAATGACTGAGGCTCTTTGCTGAAATTAGTGAATCCCTGAATATGGAACCACTTTGTCACATAGACATATGAAAGCGCATTTGAAGAACTCATTAACAATTTTTTCCAGAAGGGTTTACTTTAACTGGCGTGAATAGTAAAGTATACATCATAACCGAACAAACACTTTATAAGTCATGTTCATAAAACACTTAACAGTATGTTATTATGGATCCATACCACTGATACAACAAACGCAATAACCATAACTGAATAGCTAAGCATACGTACGGTATACAAGCAAACGTAAGAAAAGTAAAGTCAGAGGCCAGGTTCACAACTTAGGAGAGAAGAACAAGGACAGAAGTAAAGGTGAACAATTTGAATGAGCCTCCAGACTAAAAAAGAAAAAAAAAATGCAGAAGTTCATGTAGCCCAAAAAATAATGTTGAAATTCAGCCACTCTAGCTTGTTGCAAGCAAACGCGTTCATTTTATTTCTGCAGCTCTATTTACATGAGTTAAAAAAAGATGAAGTTGGCTGAAAGTTTTATTCACATGCTATACTCTGGCCGTAATAGTTAAGCATAGACGGTTATGAAGTTTGATTGTTGTTCTTTAAAGCTAGATATTAGTACGTAATTTATTATAGTTCCGGAAGAAAAAACATTATTTTAAGCATCTAAGGAAATCACGAGAGAAAGAACACGCCAACGGAAACAAGCAATAGACAGAATCATTTAGTGCAAAGATCAAAAAGAACATTCTAATAGAGTTTGTTATAAGGATAAGAATCTGACCTTTTGTTAAAAATGCTTTAGTTTGATTCCTCTTTTTGCTATGTAAGCCCTGAAAGTAGAACCAGAAATGTTTTTAAAAGTGGAGAAAGTGACATGGAAGACAATGATTAAATAGATAAAAATAGGACTGAGCAGAATATTTGCTTTCCTGATTTTCTGGAAGAATACCTGGAACTCTGTTGGCTGCTACATCAGTCACTTGTTGTCCCCTTGCTTTTGACCCTTGTGGACTGTATTCAAGCTCTTGGTCATAGACATACGGCTCCATCTCCTCTTGGGTGTCCTTGTGTCAGTCTTTCATCATTTCCCTTTTCCCAAGTTCTCTACAAAAACATATAGCGTTAACGTTTTAATCTATATATATATATATATATATATATATATATTAACTGGTCGCAACCCTTACGCTAGCTCATTAAACATTTGCCTTTTTCCTTTTGCATATCTAACACGTTAATTACCCGTCACCTTCAAATCGAAGAGTATATATTTCAATTGTGCAATGGATTTGTGTGGTGACCTCCACAAATGAAGTTAATTGATTGCGGGACTACTATATTTGCCTTATAACTATTATAAGTAAATACTAACCATTGAAATTTAGTTTTTCAAATGTAGACAGCGCTTAAACAACATATTGAAATTTAGTCTTTCAACTGATCACAAGTTTAGTTTCTATGTTAGATCCATTATTTGTAATTGTTGAGATAATTTCACAAAACGAAAATACGATAAGCAACAACGAGCAACCCCAATGGAACAGTGGCCCATTTTAAGGGACGACATGGTCATTCGCTATTGTAGCAATCAGATCTCCATTGGAATTGCTTGTTGTCGCCTGAGGCACCAGCACTTGTATCATCTGAATAAGAAGTCAAGATCAAAATCAACTTCAAGACAAAAAAACATATGGGTTGTTTGGCAACTGACCATTAGGTTTGACGCAAACCAAGCTGGAAGGGCCTCTTGCCTATGCAAATATCCAGTCTCAAGCTCATCCGTCAAAAGTCACAACCTGTGTAAAAAAGCAGCCTATTTAAGGTTTAAATGGTGCACAATGATTTCACAAAATGAACTCCCCAGCTTTACCTAAGAGATTTTATTTATCCACAAATGACTCTGCTAACCCTGGCCAACTGTTTTTGGGAGAGAGCTGAACTGATTAATGCGCCCATTCTTTTCTTTCGACTGTGAACTATACTCTTCAATATGTACATGTGTCTAAAAGCTGGTACTTAAGAGTGTGTTTGGACAAAATTAGTGAAGTTGTTAGAGAGAAAACATGATATCCAGTTTGAAAACCACAAAAGGTAGAGTTACATATCATGAGTAAAGTCCGAAGATTGTCGCAACTGCACACTTGCTGGCTGATTGACAAATCTGTAAACAACACCCAAAAAATAGCCCGATAAAAAGGCCGTCATACTTCACAAAGAAAAGGAGGTCAAACACGCCTTTTATGCCGCTGTACTTCATAAACCCAACAACATGCACACCCTTGTAAAAGTGCTGGCACGTAGTTAAGGCATCTAAGATGCAGCCAGACTAAGGGTTTCACATGAAAAAATCTCAAACAATTTGTGGAAACAAATGCATTAATCACACACACACATGAAAACAAAGGGAAGATGTATGACAATATGTTGTCGTTGGAAACAATTTTGTTCTTTATAATTAGACAACGCGACAAACAACATGCATCTTGTCTATCCTAAGAGCCATTATGTTTCCGACTTTTCTGTCAAAAGTCTTGTCCCCTGACATACGAACCAACTCCAAAACCCAGACCCAAGAAAGAAAAAATACACAAATGCAAAAAAGAAATTGTAAATTTCTGAATATGCTTCGTCATGATGTGGCTGCATGGGAAAACATGAGCAAAATCCCAGAGCAGCTTGCCAGTTATCGAGGAGCAGTCCTGCAGATTTTTGATAGTTGTGGCATTGTCTTAGGTAATAACTACTTGTTCAGCATTGATGATAGCAGGTAATGACAAGCCGCAAGCCCAAAACAAATATAATAAATGCCAGCTGCCTGCAGAATTGACGACAACATCAAAATTTTAGAGTACATGTAACAACATAAATAAAAAACTGAAGTCTACTATCAACTTAGTGTTAAATTTCCAAATGTTGTATGAAAAAGTTATGCTGCACACTTAGTTTTTATTGACTTGGATAGGGTCGCGGTTTGCATGAACGGGTGCAAAGCGGCAGTGGGGTTTTACAAGGAGCGCTGGCACCTTAGGTCAGCAACGAGAGACTTTGATGCAGCAGTTTACACACATTCTTATGCATGACGCTGCTCCATCAAACTCCCTTGCCGCCACCTGTTGTACGGCCACCTGTAGCAAGGAATAGACGGGTAAAGCTCCAAAAACAATTTAGAAAACATTTCCTAAGTCCGTGTTTCAAATTTTAGGCAAGATTATCGAGCGTCTATGTAAAACCCCACGAAGTGTTACACTTTACATGAGAACAAGAAACTCCCATGGTGCAGATTGATACACCTTGGGATTCTATCGTTGCCACTTGAGAGATCACCACTTATATTATAGAAATAAAAAGGCGAAGGTTGTTCTCAACTTTAGAGAAAATTTCCATGCAAGTTTATTACTCGGCTCATAAATTTATTTTCAGTGACACACGGCACATGTCAAAACTAAGCCAACTTCTAAACCCAACAATATAAACCATTAACATAAGACGATAATCTGACACAACATCACCTCCCAAGACAACAACGGTTTCTAAGCCATATGTTAGTCTAAACATCAGACTTCGTAGTTCTATGACCGCGGTACATTTAATAGCCAAGTTGCAAGGGTCTTACCGTTCATACTAATGCAGTTCAACCACCAGGCAAGGCAGATTGGCCAAGAAGCTAATAATTTGAGTATGTACATTGGCAGTCAACCATCTACGACGAAAGGAATGACAACCTGCACATTTACACATAAACGGTCAATTCCCCCCAAAAACCACAGATGCCCAAATAAATAAATCATAACAACTTGCACATTTACACATAAATAGTCAATAACCCATGAACCAAAGACGTCTTAAACATCTAAAAAGACATACCATAACAGATTCCAACAATTTGACATGTAAAGACCCAACGCACCTAGCATGCTAATTCTCTATAATGCCTGCTCGCTTCAACACTTCAAAAGAAACTATATTTTTCACAGAATTCACATCTTTAGTTTCAGCAGTTGCTGCATCCACCAACACTTTCAATTGTACAGCTGTTTTAGCTCGAGAGAGCGCAACGTACAACTGCCCATGAGAGAAGCAGGGGTGTGGTAAATAAACACCAACACGCTCTAAGGTCTGACCCTGGGCCTTGTTAATAGTCATGGCAAAACACAATTTTATAGGAAACTGTTTTCTCTGGAATTGGAATGGATATTTTGAAGAAGCAGATGGCTTGAGTGTTATCCTTGGCAAAAAAACCCGCTCACCCTTGTAGTAGCCCGCTGATATTTCGCACTCAATCATGTTTGGTAAGAATTTTTTACAGACCATCCGTGTTCCATTACAAAGGCCTGCCGCTGGGTCTAGATTGCGCAACAGGATCACCGGACATTCAGGCTTCAAAGCCAATTCGTGGGGGCTCATCCCCCCAGGGCACAGAGTGTTCAAGAATTCGCAAGGGTACGTTTGACAGTTATCATCCACGACACTGTCAAAGCTTTTGTATGTATGATGCTCCCCTGGAAATTCAGCGATCAATAGGCTGTTGATTGCATCCACATCAACATTTTTTGGTGTCAAGATTGCCCGTTTGTTAAAAATGTCAGAAGAGAAGGTGGCATCTGCTAGCTCCGGGAAGATGACACTGGATAGCTGTGGCAAAAGCTCTGCCTCCTCAGAAGGCTGCATCATTATAGTCGGTGGCAGCTTCACAAAACCATTTCCACTTGTTTGTAAAGCCCCATTACCAAGCTCTAGCAAGAAGGCAGAGAAGCAAGGGTCATCTCTGGCCCTGACATTCTCTGTTAATCTAAACTTTTCTAGCATAGGCCATAATCGCGAACTCACAATACTTGCCTCAACAGCTTCAGATTGAGTCCGTCGTGGAAGTACTGGTAAAACCTGTCGAAAATCGCCCCCAAAGACCACGATTTTGCCACCAAATGGTACTTTGCTTTCACATAAATCACGCAAAAGCAAATCAAGAGACTCTACGTTCTCTTTTTTCGCCATGGAAGCCTCGTCCCATATAATCAGTGTGGTCTGCTGGAGCAAAGAGGCAAGACTGCTTTGCTTGGACACTTCGCACGTAATAGCCCCACTATCATCCGTAGGTATTTTGAAACGAGAGTGCGCAGTGCGACCAGAAGGCATGTTTGAAGCAGCAATGCCTGAAGAGGCGGTTGGTAAACAAATTTTACCCATTGAACGAATCTTAGCGTACAATGCACAGTACAAGAAGGTCTTTCCAGTCCCGCCCGGGCCATCTATGAAAAACACGCCTGGTTTTCCAGCCTTCACTCGGTGGACTATCGCCTTATACGCTGTTTTCTGTTGAGGATTGAGCTCCTTTCTCGCATTGATATACTCTTCTGGAACATGGGCTTCTAAGGCATCAATAATGTCCCGAGTCTGCCGTACCGCCTCGTCTTGCACATCATGGAGGTATTCTAAATTGAAATCTCTAAATGATTTCCCCATGCCTTCTAAATACGACTCAACTTTCTGAGCCGTCATCTGCAAAACCTTTAACTCATTTCGTGGAAAAACCAGTTGGTAATCCTCGGAGAGAGCGTCATAATACTTTTCCCAGCATCTCTTAGGGTCACTTGGCTGACAAAAAATCAACACCGTAGCAAATAAGCGGCGTAGGGCACGTGGCATCTGAAACTCCACAGCCCCATCCATGCAATTCTCTACAGACTCATCGGACTCTAACAACCCTCGTTGGTAGGCTGCATCTTGGAAGGTAGCACATTCATGGCCACCCACTTTTTTGAGGTCCCCATAAGAAGTAGGACCAGGAACTTTTGCCAACAATAGCCTAAGGTAATACCGCTCTCCATCCCCCGGAGCTGCAGAAGCTAACCTGCCCACAACAAACCCACGTTTCCTGTCTTTCCACAATTTTCCTTGGGCATCCCATGTGAAATGTTTAGGGTACTCGGAGTAAAAATACTTACGAACATTAGGCCCCCTTTGCGCATTCTTAGTGAAAAACTCAGTAAGCATCGTTTTTGAGACACTTACATCATTAAGCACATTTTTGATGTTTTCATTTCCTCGAAAACGAACCAAATGCATATTGTTCGTGTGAATTGGAAGGGGAGTTACTGGTGGATAAATCTCAAACAAATCAAACCCAAATATTCTCCAGGCTGCTTCGGGTGGCGAAACCCACCGACCAGCTTGGTAATTTTCGATTTCGTCTACTGGTCCTTTGCCCGTTTCTTGCACAATAGAAAAGGAAACACGGTCGTGTCCCTTGTAAACGTACTTATATAGGTACTTAACCGCTTTGATGGTCGAGCAAATTTCCACGTTCATGTGGCAATCAAACTTGGCCAATAGATAAGGATTGTAAGGGACAACCCATCTATTGTCCAGGTTCGCCTTTCTTACACTGACCGTTTCTCCAGTATCCCTTCTCTTATAGACTGGATAACAATCATCACCAGTTGTTGTGTACTCAGCGAAAGGTTTGGGATAACTTGCCTTGCATTTTTTTGTATGACCATCTAGCTTCATACAAGCACATTTGGGGTTCAAAGATCCACATGGTCCATGCATCATGTGCTTTATGACAGCAGCCCGTAAATGGGGGTTATCATATGATGGGATTTCAGCACACGTGTAGTTATCAAAGACCTCAGGGTTTTGGATTTTGTGCCCAGGTTTAAGAATTATGAGGAAATGAGCATGAGGGAAACCCCTCTTCTGGAATTCAATGACGTATATAAGAGCTGCGACCTCTCCGAACACATGGTTTTCCATTATTTCCTTCTTTAAAGCAATCAACTTTGCACGAAAAATCCTGGCAACCAAATCCGGCCTGTTCTGGTTGTGGTCACCTTTTCGAAGTTGTTCCTTTATCTCAGGCCAATTACCATTGCAAGTCATTGTGAGAAAGAGGTCTGGTTTCCCATATTTTTGGACGAGGGTCATTGAATTGAGATATCGCCTCCGCATGTCACGTGGGCCCCCAATAAAAGACAGAGGCAAAATAACCCTATATCCAATATTGGCAGCATCATATTCGCCTTGAACGACTGTGTCAACTATCCCTTGGTAAAGATCTGCCCTTATCACATCTTGATATCTCCGATAAAAATCCAACCTGGTATTCTCAAGCTTTACGTACATGTCCACAAGGTATTGTTGATATAACCGACCACAATTTAAGAGGTGATTATGAGGCCGTATCTGGAGCTTGTAATTATAATACTCTCTGCATGATATGTTCTTTCCTCGTTTCCCAGGCCTCGCAGAAGCCGCTGGCACCCATAAAAAAAATGAACACAAATAAAGTAGGGACAGAGAAAGGTAAACAGATACCACAAAAGGTGTTAGCAACTAATAACTTTGGTAAGTCACAAACCTGCTTCCTCCCGAGCTAGCAATTCCTCCGCATCGTGTAACACCGTGGCTACATGTGTTGTTTGGGATTCAACAGGTTGCGAGGTGCCGTCTCTAGAAATTCTACTCATTCCTGGATGCCAACCGCAATCTCCTCTAGGATATAAGAGAGGATACTGCAACGGGTCATAGCAACCATAATAGTGCATGATTCTATGAGTCTTTTCAGCCTTTCCATAAACAACTATGTGTGGCCCACTCGACCCATCTGAAGTTGAGGAGTCGAGCCACACCGCAGCAACTTCGTCAGCAGTAGGTGCATTATAGACTCGCTGGTCTAAATTTGGACTATTGTTTAGCGCAATCCTAGTGTTTTCAGTTACATTCAGCTCACTCAGTGACTTGAAAAAGCAGGCATAAGGGTTGTCCTTCATAACATCCATTAAGATATCGACAACTGAAGGAAGTAGCTCTGGGAAAAAACCCAAGCGATTATTCTTTTCATGATCAGCATCATAGAAGTAGAGTTGTAAGTACCGTGGTTTGTCATCATGGGGCAAAAGATTTGGCACGAAGTGATAGATTTGTCCGTGCGCCTTGAAAACATAGATGCCTTGATCACTCATCACGTCAAACGACCCCCCTAAAGATGTAAAGGCAAATAGATTGTTGTACAACCTAGCGTATGTCCTGAAATGCACACTATCTGCACTTGGCCCGGTGAACAAATCCACAAGTTTCTGAGGACAATCATTTGATGCCAAGCTGACCTGTCCATCGGAGCAGCAGAATCCTTTGGATTCGTACATGAATTTGGTCGCCCCACACTTATCACAAATGGTTGGCCGGCTTAATTTTGTACTGTGGGTCGGCACAGGCTGACCGCCCAGGGCAGCTTGCGCACCTGTGTATTTAAAGGCAAGTTTTAGGCATGTGTCCTCACATTTACTTAACTACAATAAATGGTAGCTAAAAAGAGACCGTACATTTCCTCTTTCTGCGAGCCTGTGGTGTTTCTCTAGGCTTTCGAACCCTGGCTGGACCGGTTGTCACATCCTCGTGTGTAGAACCGCTGGTCTCACCTTGTTCAGCGACAGCAAAATTCGTTGGCATGCCCATAATGCAATGCTGCAGCGAGCCTGCGCATTGGGAATGCAAGTTTAATTGTCAAGCCTAAACCCATACGTTAAGCACAACACTTGTTTAAAGCACGTGAACCTTACTCCTCCGTTTTTTTGTTTTTTTTTTTTGCCACCACCGTTCCTGAAGGTGCTGGAGGGGCCGTAAACGTTGGATCAATAACAAGGTTTGTGCCACCATTCAACGACACGCCTTCACGTAAATTGCTGCTCCCATATGAAAGTGATGTTGTTGGCACAGAAGTTGCTAACATGCGCTGGCGCCGTGACACTTGACACCGAAAAAACATGGTTTAGCAGACCAAGATTAAAAAATTATGGCAAGAAGAAGATTTGCGAAGAAGGTTTTGTCTTTTACTTCTCTGTTTTATAGGTGTCTGGCTCATCATTTGCGGGGGAACTACATTAGGCGCAATTGACAGCACATCGAGGGAGTTATTTGCAGCATCCTGCACTTTATCAAGCATGTCGCTGGATCCGCCTGCCATACTTGTTGTGTGGCATGGTACTCCCTATCACACATAGGTTAAATAACACATTGTAGAGGCACTAATTTCCCATAGGAGTATTAACAAAGCGTCTCACCAGATCCGCAGTTGCACCGGCAGGCGTAGAACGATGACTCTTCCTTGCCGCACCAGTCCCAAGGGCATCATCAAGCCATCCAGCGATGTCTGATTGGCTGCGCCCACGTTTTTTTTCTGTTAACAATGTAGAGCGCTTAGCCATCCATTCTTCACAAACAAGCGAAACTATTCTCTAATAGTTAAATCTAAGGTTTCAAGGGTGTCCAGCACACCCTAGAAATTGCATGGTTCTATATATAAGCAACGGATGCCCATCAAAGTTTTGTATATTCACTATTGGTGATATCCTATAACCTGGATTATGGGCATCAGAACAACCTAATTACATACCCATGATAACGCGAGATTTAATGTACACTGCTTTGTTAGAAACTCTAGATATAAACTGAAAGCACCCATAAATGTATCACAACACCATACCATGCCGTCAGTAAGTGTACAAAACATATTTCCACGGCATAAATGGCATGGTCCACTATGTATGCCTACGCGAGCAATCACCAAGAACA
This sequence comes from Spergularia marina, assembly GCA_963680865.1. Lineage (NCBI taxonomy): Eukaryota > Viridiplantae > Streptophyta > Magnoliopsida > Caryophyllales > Caryophyllaceae > Spergularia > Spergularia marina. The sequence goes on from OY804545.1 coordinate 21,621,515, forward strand.
ATAAATCTGCACATCACCACATGTACAGACGTTCACCCCCGTTTATCACCACATGTACATGCGCTCACTCCCGTTTAACACCACATTTTCAATCATTTCAATAGACAAAACGCACAAAAGGCACACGAGAACCCGTCAAACCACATGATAAAGAGGAAAAATTAAAAAAACACACACACACACAAATAGAATTTGGGTAAAGACGTACCCATCAATACAGGCCAAATCGTTGAACCAAGCAACCTCGGCAACAACCCGAAAGCGTGAATTGTTTAAAACACAACGTACGACAATGTCGCCATAACCTGCACAAAAAGGCATACAACACACTGAATTTCCTTCCCACGGCGAACGGGGCACATATTTAGATCAATCCCCAGGAAACCAATAAGTGCTTAAGAACAAACCAATCTTGAATATATTCCCGCCAAATTAAAACACAAACATACATCATAAGTTTATGGTAGAGCAGTAAGGCAAACAAAACGGTGCTAAACATTTCTTTGCTTTTTTTTTCTTCCCAGAGACGTGAATTCCGAACAGCTTTAGAGAAAGGAAAACCAAGAAAATGGCATTATATTAACAATGTCAAGCCGTACACACCTAATTCGATTACAATCACAATTCGTCTGAGTGCACCAACACAACACAGACACAACACCACGCAAGTGCTAGTCATAACGGCCATAACCTAGACACCCAAAAAAGGCCAACCTAAGAAGCCCCAAAAAGACAACACCCTCGTACACATAGAGGATTTGGGGATGGGGGATCTAACCAGTATCCGACCCTACAAACTCACGACCCCTTGCAATTGCCCTCACATGGCGCCATCCACACTGAAAATAGTAGCCAGGTCGTTGGGTATATTGTACAGGCAGCCCGGGGTAACAACAGTATCGGTACCTACATACGAGGTAGTTGTGCCTGTCCTTGGTTTTCTCGGAGCAGGAGGCGGCGACCCAGGAGCTGGGATTTGGTTCTCTGGCGCATGTGGTGTTCTACACTGCATGTCCAAAGCCAAAGGCACAACAGCTAACGATCTCGCAGCACTTCCGAGACTCTCTTTAACAGCGATATAGCTCTCGCGTTCCACCACACACTGTACTTCAGCCCCCCGCATCTCATGGTAGCTGAGGTCCTCAATGTCAAAGCCAAAGAGTGGTTGTAAGCACCTTATAGCTCGCCTTGCCAGGTTCTGCCTTGCCAAAGCCTCAGTAGGGCCTGTAGGACCCATAAGCCACTCCATGCGAACGGCATTGTGTTGTATGCCAAAAAGACACACATATTCCGCACGCCTTAGTTTGAAACAACTAACCTCAGTCACCTCAACAGAAAACTCCTTCAGAACATCCCCTAAAAGTAGTTCAAAATCAATTGACACAGATTCAGTGATCTCATCTTCGGCTACACGCCTTCTTTTTCCAGCACGACCGCCTAGTTTCTCTCGCTGTGTCTTGTAATAACAAAGACAAGCCTCGTACTCCTCTTTTTTCTTCAGATTGTAATCTACAATATGAACCCCCTTTTTGGCCATAAAAAACAGCAAAGCCTCCTTTGCAGCCTCTTGTTCAGAATCAAGGGTCTGAGAAGGGCCACCCTCAAAGTAGTAAGCTAAAGGTTTCTGGTCGTCTGGGCGCACCACCACCGCAACAATATTACCCTGGGCACCTATCCTAGTGTACAAGGGTTTGGTCCAGCCGATCTTCTTCACCACATCAGCAAGCAAGCTTCGGTAACATATCCTGATAATTTTCCTCTCAGTCTCCATTGCCTGTACAGTTCAATTCCAGAATTCAGTCCCAACGTCTCCTGACCCCCACGACACCTGTCCACCCTCACACAGCACCCAAAAACCACGATAAAAAACACACTCTATGCACCAGAACATTTAAGAGAAAACTCTAAACCCCCCAACAACACACACCAACCCGAGTTTTTTTTTTTTTTTTTTTAAAAAAAACACAAGACAACCTTCGGTACAACTGAGCACATAATTTGGTTACAAGAACATTATTAAAATAAGCAAAAAGCACGACAACATAACCAAAGCCAACACCCCAGCTTCCCAATAAGACAGGACACAAACACCGCCGCAAACACCAACATGGAAAACATACCATGGAATTAAGCACAAGCAGCGAAAAGCCCTACATTAGCCATATGCATGCTAAGAGATCTAAAAACACACAAAAGAAAAAAGTAGTCACCAAACCTTGTGTAAGCAACCACAGGTAACGTGCAAAGAAGAACGAAGTAATGTAGACCGCAGACCTGAGACCATGCACAGAAACGTTAGTTAGCTTAGGCACATGCACATCTGCCATATTTTAGAGGCTTATCTAAAAAGATTTTTCTCTTTTTTTTTTACATTCAATTTATAACAATAGCACATGGACAATATCAGTGAAACGGAGACGATAAACAACCGCGCATAGGCAAGATACATCCCGTAGTTAGCGAGTAAGGGCACACCGAGCAGAATTGCTATTAAGCAAAGAAGTTAAAAGTATGCAGCATAACTTTAAAAAAAAAAAAAAAAAAAAAAAAAAAAAAAAAAAAAAAAAAAAAAAAAAAAAAAAAAACAGAGTCGTCAATAAACAGACCCAAGACAACAAAGTTTTCAGGGTTAGGTCATACCCCAAAACCCAAGCACAGTACAGCACTACATGTTTTGGGAAAACTAATACGGATTTATCCACCAATGAGCTTAAGGGCACGAACACAAAGAGCTAAGCACTTTTCTACAACAAACACAGCTCCACTCAAACACCCAATTTGTTTTGAAAGCACAATAAACAATATTTTACAGCACAAATGATTAACGCTGGTTATGTCAAAGTAAGGACTGTGTATATTAAATCCAATATAGCGCAACAATTATGTCAAAGTAACCAATGCGTGTATGCTAACTCCAATATACCATGGTTGTGCCACACAAAGATATCAACACACATATAAAATGTGCACTTGTTTAGTAAAAATGAACACTTGTACAAATCACACAGAGATGAACTCACATGTATAGTCGAGGAATTCGCCATAGTATAGCCCCACACTGGACAGCTTTTCCACGCCACAGACAGAAATCCATCGAGACCCAAATATTGACCAGAGCTCAGGATTTGCAGAGAAATGAAGCTCGAAGACAAAGAACACAACCAATTAAACCAAATCGAACCCAAACAACATAAATACAGATAAAACCGAATGTTGTTACAAACGAAGGAACTATACCGTGAAAATGAAACACTAAATCAGCAATCCAAGATTAGACAACACAGCTGGAAAAAAGAAAAAAAAAAAAATTAAACACCATCTTAGAAAACAATTAACTGTAAACCCATTCCAGCATAGCTTTGAATGATCTTCCTCTTTACGTACATTTGGAGATCAATTATCATGATATTCATCACTCCTTGTTCCTTAATTGTAAGTTAATCACTTCGTTCTTATTAAATTTATAGCAAAAAATGAATACATAATCGCTAGACACGAAAATGGACCTGATTGACTGAAAATTTCAATTAATCTTAAAAATCAAAATGCAATACAAATGGAACAATAATAAAATAAAAACTCTAAAAGTTGCAATCATAAGCAACGAAATGCCAACCTAATTGAATAAAACATCATAAGAACCCAAAACAATTGATGTGTTTTCTGACCTCTTCATAATCCTGAATTTCAAGACAATGTGTTTGTTTTTTCGGCTGATCTCATATACATTTATATCTTGCCATTCAACCCCACAACCGCAAATTTCATTCAAGACAATGTGTTTGTTTTACTGCCGTAATACCAACCAAACTTTAGCTTGACAATTCCAATCCAAATATAATCAAAGAAAGCACTCACCAAGACAAAAAGCAGCCGAAAAAACTCGAAAATGGAGCGCGCTCAGAAACCCGACCGTGCTGCAGAAGCGAACGAAATTAGACAGCCAAATCAAACAAATAAAAAAAAAAAAAAAAATTTATTTGTAATCTATGAACCACCAAATCAATTTAACAACCAAAAGTAATGGAATATAATCTTAAACTAACAAAATAAATTAGCAACTGACAACAATGAACAACAATATGAAACTAATAAAATACGATTACTCACCAGATCGACGATCGGAGACGAGAATGAACTGAAGATGGCAAGAGGAAAGAGTAAGCAACTCGAAAAAGGGAAGACGAGAGCAAATTGAGTGAGAAATCAGGGAGGAAGATAGCTGGGTTTCGATGAAACGAGAAATCAGTAATGAGAGCAGGAAGAAAAGAGGGGTTCCTTCTCCTAAGATATTTTCTGAGAAATTTTCTGAGAAATGAGTGAAGGGGAATGAGAGGGGAGACGTGGCAGCAGGAAACCCATTCCTTACCAAAACGACAACACTAAGGGGGCATGCTTTGCGTTTTTGTTATGAACAGTGTCTAAATAGTAACCCATTTAGACATCTTTATAAGGGTAGGAGATTTCCTCAAGTGGCAACAGTACATCATTTACTTAGGGCCCAGGCACAGGCCCACCTTCCTACAGCTGTACACCTCCCAACCTTAGCCCCCCAAGCCTCCCTTTCCTTTCATGTATCGATATACTCGTATCGATATAAGCTTTCATACTATTATGATTTTATAATTTTTGGCCCTATTGTTTAACCCATAATCATGTTTAAACTTCTCACCTCGATATATGAGAAGGACATATATTTTGAAATGGAGTGAGTAATTAACTACAGTAAATTTCACCACTACTATAGTACTCTCTCTATTTTATTAGTTTTTTGCATTTGGACGGTTTTGAGCCGGACGGGATTGTGCGTGTTGCGGCTCATTGTAAGCGTACTAAGTATGATGCTCGGTGTGCTTCATGGGGCTATGACTTTTACCCCTTAACCTTATTTTCATTAGGAGAATTGGAGTCAAGTGTTTTTGCTCTGCTACAACGAATTCAGCGGTAGTCCAAAACGTAGGACATTGGTTTGCAGATTGTGACACATATTTTCACTCTTACTCGTATTGGTTTTCTATAACCAAGGGTGTGAATGCTCAAATTGTTTCGTGGCTCCCAACAACCTTTTTGTAATTTATTATTTATAATTAATATATCATTAAATAAAATGTACGAAATGAAAGGGTAGATTGTTGCTTTTTCTGCAACACTATATGGATTTGTGTAATACCAATGCATAATTTTATGAGCGTTAACTTTGGATGGTTAACATTTAGTTTCTAATATGTGAGAGAAGTTAAAAAAAAGTGTCAACGAAGAAATAGACGAGTAGATTTGATGGTCATTATTTAAACGATTTTGAACGAATTCGATATAATTTGAATCAATTTATTTACATTTAATTTGGATTCGCTGTTTATTAAATTGTACAGTATCAAACATGACCTAAATGCTCAATAATATCGGCCTCGAATCTAAATAATGCTACACCTTTTTTTAAGCCAATAGGAGTTATGACCCTAATCACTCCCTCTATTCCCTAAGTTATTATGTCGCCATCAACTTTCATTTATGCAATCGGTAAATTTGTAAAGGTGATGGTAATGATTATTAGTCCAATTTGGTTACAACTTACAAAGAAAACAAAAGGCAGTAGCCAATCTGCATACTCCCTCCTATTTATAATGATCTCCTCATTTTGAAAGCAGTTTTTGAGTAGGCATATTCGGAGCTACTTTATTTTAGAGCAAATGAGTCGTACATTTGTTGTAAAAATTAGTACATATTCTATTCTGCATTGCATTCTACCAACTCCACTTGATTTTAAGGTAAACGGATCTTTTATTTGATCTAAAAATAGCTCAGAACATAACTACTTAAAAACTGAAAACGAAAGGGGGAAATCTTAGTGGGTAGGAGGGTGTATACAATACTAATAAAAAATGGTAGGAGTTTATGTATAGATCGATAAAAAAAATGTATATGGTTGGTTTGTTGGAAAAATAATTAAAAGTATATTAAATTTTGTTACATAATTTAGAAAATGATGGATTATAAGGAAAGAGAGACAATAAGTGTCTTTGATTTTTGAAATAAATCAAATTAAAATTCTTGATCTATTGATAGATTCGTAACAATGTTAATTTTACTACCACTGTCATAAATTTACTAAAAAATGTTGATTTTACTACACAATCATATATTTTTTACTATTTGTCATCTTTAATTTATGAGTTTTTGTTAGTGGAGTTATATTAGAGTTACGTGTTTTATTTAATGAAGTTATGTTAGAGTTACGAGAGTTAAGTTGGAGTTACGTGAAGCTAAGTTGAAGTTACCTATTTTAGTTAGTGAAATTAAGTTGGAGTTATGTGTTTTGGTTACTAGATTATTGAAGTTACGAGATTTTGTTGGTGGAGTTATGTTAGAGTTATGTGTTTTGGTTACTAGAGTTATTGGAGTTACGAGGTTTTGTTGGTGGAGTTATGTTAGAGTTACGAGAGTTAAGTTAAAATTGGTGGACTTTTGATGTTATTGGAGTTATACAATTTAATTAGTGGTGTTAGGTGACTGGAATTACAAATTTGATTTTGTGGAGCTAAGACGCTGGACTTACTGATTGTAGTTGGCGGAGTTAAGCGACTGGAGTTATGGAGTTAACTGAAATCAATGGCTGAGATTGTTTCTGAGTTCTGACAAAAATTATATTTTTGACCGGATACACCCTTTATATATATAAAACAAACAAGGGCTTAACTCAAAGAGTATAATGTAAACCGATAGAGACGGTAAATCTAGAATTTGATCAACTGTCAAAATTTATGAAACTCCCGATTAATTATAATTTGACACATTTTTGAGATATTTTTACAATCATCATGAATGAGATTCCTGGTAAAAAGGAAAAGTTATCCGAGTATGGTACATGGTTGCAATGCCATTACATCAACAATCTTGTCCACTCGTACAGAGTCGAATATTCAAGTCTGAATTCGACACTTGCTTGTAGTTACTTTCATGTAAACATTACATTTACAACCTACAACTTGCCCTGCCCTCTTGTCGAGTCGTCTGGACAACCAAGAAGGGATGTTTTGCTCCTAACCAAGCTAGAGTTTCCTAGTAACCATCGCTTTGGTTTGTTTTTCTTCCCCTAAATAGATTCAGACCGTAGCGTTAATTTGAGGGGCTCAGGACATTTACTTTAGAGTGACGGTTTCGGGGTCCTAATATATTAACAACGCCGGACGTGTTTGAAAGGTCATGTGCATGCAGGTGGTGGTCAGTTTACAGCCTTACCACTAAGCTACTCTCATTGAGTTGATACATTGCGCCAATGTAAGTACTATTATATTTAAATTTTGAAAAGTTTGGGACCTCAAAATTTCGAGGCCGTGTTCCCAGCTCGCCCCGGTCTCTACGACACTGAATAGATTACCACCGTTTAGTATTACATAGTTGGAAGGCCGCTCAGAATCTCGAGCGACTACCGACTTGACAATGTAATTAGTGTACTATAAAACCCCCTCTTTTTTTAACCTACTCCGTGTCTTCGTCTATTAAAACTATTCTTCTTACAATGAGCATATACGTGTATTGAATAAGCATTATGACGAATAATTTCTTATTTCAAAAACAAACTTTTTTATATTTATAATAGAGAATACTTGCTAACTTGTTACTCCATAGTAGACATAATTATAGTCGTAAAAGCGTCTCTGCAATAATTAATCATACAATATATCAAGTATATAAAATCCATAACTCATAAAGAGGTAAGGCGTAAGGACACCAAAAACTATTATTAAGCTCGGACAATGAAAAAATATTGAATCGGTACGCAGTACGCTCACTCACCTTAAAGAATTCCGACCATTGTTTTATTCTCTCGTTACGTCGTAACATGAAGACACGAGCATCATATAACATGGTTGACATTTTTTTCACAGCAAAGGTATCTTCAACAATCTCAAATCAACGTGAATCCTGCTGTTTCTTACGGAGTATATATTACTCGATCTGAGAATGAAGTCTTTAGACTTTTTACTGTGCCGTGGTCAAAACTCAACACCAACCTAGTCACGTCCATTAGGATACACTTGTCGAAAAATAAGCAAACAAACGAACAAAATCAAAGGAAAAAGAAATTGCATAAGATTTCATTATCTTCAATAGTGAGTTTGTGACCATATCAATGGACCAGTTACGATCAAGTTGCACATGATCAATTATTGTTTAGAGACGACGACACTTCTTCTGTGTATTGGCCAGAAAGATTGCTCATATTCACACAAGTTTCGATCTAGTCCAAGGTACATTTTCAACACCACATACAACTCCACAAAACGTACAACCTTTTCAAGTACTATTAACCACGTGAAGTTGAAGTTTTACCCCTACAATTGTTTAAAATTTGTTATTTGCGTTTAAGGTTCGCGTCAAAATGAATCAAATCCCGTTGCAAATTTGTAATGTTCTCAATAGGAAATAAAGTTCTTTTAAATATTTCTTATTTGTTGAGTTTTTGTAGATAACATCTGAAAAGTTAAGGGCAAAAGGCAAGATATGACTTACGGAGTACTCTATATAAGAATTTAGTTAGATGAATCTGTTATTGTGTGTTTGATAGACCGCCTTATGAAACCAGTGTCATGTTTACATATTCAACCCATTCGATTAGTGGTTGGTTAATGTTTTGTATCGAAGGGATTACATCATCAAATCTCATCAGTCATCACATCAACTAGCTAATAAAACGAGTAATTTATCTTGAAAAAAAAAAATTAAAGATAAGAGGCAAAAACAAGTTATACATGATTTAGGTCAAAGAAAGTATAATACTGGTCAAATAACAAAAAAAATCACATTAAAATCAAGTGGGTGTCAGAGAAATGAAACAAGACAATCTAGGTAAAAATTGGATGCAATTAAGTTAAAAGGATGGAAAAAGTGAGGCCCAACATTAATGTAAGTGAGGAAAGCAAAGTACAATAAATACAAACCTAATGCCATCCTTGCATCATAATCAAGCTCTACACAATATGATGTGAGATTGGGGAAAGGCCCCCTCCTTACTTTAATTGGAAAGGCAGAGATAATAAGTTAAGGTTGTTTCTTGTTTTGTATCCGTTTCCTCGTAAATGCAATGCTTGTCTTGTCAACTTACAAGAGAGAAATAACAGTGCACATACTAGGGGACCATATTAAGGTATCATCCACCTAATTATTGTGACTTAGCTAGCTTAGCTTGTGAGGTATGAAAGATTAAATTCCAGCGCATACATATGTAGAAATTGGAATGTGGAAGTTATTAAAATCGAGCTAATTTTAGATTTCTTTCTTGTTTTACGTTCATATGTAACTTCTATTTCCTATCGTAGACTAATTCCAATTAAGAAGATTTAAAATTGTACGACAACAGATGGTAGTATAGCTCCAACTAAAAACAGTAAATTATAGTGTCATTACATATTTTGACAGTTCAATAAAATAGTGGTACTTATTAGAAAAAACTAATATATACTACTCCAACTAGACATATGTATCAAGTTGTTCGAATTATTTAACTAGACATCTTAATCAACCACACTTAGTAAGTATATTTGAACATTTGATTCATCCCCCCTTTTAATTTACTATTAGTAAGAACCAAAAGTATGTCATTGCAACCGCCGTAAATCAGGCATAAGAATGAACGAGAATGAATAGTAACACGGATCAAATTAACGGATGGGTATAATTATTTCTCGCTCCATTAACATCCCTACGCAAACTATCAATTGGTCATCGGACTACCAACAAGTAAGGGCACAAATAGGGAAACTTATATACCAAAAATGTCCCTAGTAACAAGTTAGCAGGCATCATACGACATTTACTAGTTGCAGCAACTTGACCTAAAGACTCGATTGAGTACGAGGAAATGGGGTTTGTTGGGATTTAAACGAAGAGAGAGAAACATATGTGATGGATGAATAGACAGAAAAATAAATTAAAATAAAGAGGGTCCATTTGTCCTTAAATTGGCCCTTCATGAAAATGGTACAAAGCCTACTTCACTATACAAGTAGTACACACACACACAAAAAAAAAAAAAAGGCCCTGTAATTAAATTCTAACCGTCCATTTTGTGGGCACATATGACCTTAAGTTTATATATCAAACCTGACACAAATTCAGCTCAATCATGCTAAAGATCGAAGGACATGGTTTTGGCAGTTGGCACATTTAGATTCGCTATCGTAAGATTTAGAAGACCCATCTTTCCTATTTTTTGCAAACTTATTACTCAACTATATCTAAAGGGTATCTCCCAATCATGTGCTCTTCTCTACAAATAATAATGTTAACTGAACATTTTGGATATCGACATGTACAACTTTCTTTCATTTTTTTTTTTTTAGTCTTGGTTAATGCTTAATCGTTATAATGAAACTATCAGTAAACAACAATGCGGTTAAAGTTTGGACTTTTCTTTGGTGAAATGTTAGTTGTCGATTCGACTAGACTGATTGTTGATTTGTTTTTGTTTACTCTTCTTGCCGTTTTAGCTCTAATTATTTACTTTGATCAATATCACTTGAACTCTCTTCCAAGGATGCTTATAAATTTATACGAGTTATAACTTGCCTAATGACAATATGAGTTGTTTATTTATCTAAGTACTTTAATAAAAAAAAAAAAGTACTACTTGAATACTTTCTCAAGTATAAATATATGGATGATGAATAGTGTTTTGACTTTTGATTGACTAGGAATAAAATTATCGAGGAATAAAATAGTGTTAATTAGCGAAGGATTGTGTCAATTAGATCTTTTTGATGATATTTGTATCGTTACAATTCTTGATGTAAGTGTCTTTTGGCAACTATATTAATGAAATTCCGTTTTATTTCAAAAAAAAAAAAACACACACATTGTGATATCTGGACCCAACTATATAAAATGTATGACCAAGCCCACCCAGAAGGTAATACGCCGGCCCGTAATAAAAAAAATGCCTAAAGTTCCAAAGACTCAAGGGATGAAGGTCCAACGAAACCAGTGATTGATATCTTGCAATGGGCCAATGACCAGTCGATGGCTAGTACAGCCCATGTTTGTTTCAATGGTCCACAAATAGGCCCGGGTGTGAGAATGCCACGTCTTACATCCATCATCCAAATTTTTGTTTCAGTGATGCCAAGTCATTTAGGGTGCATACCCTTGTGCGACGTGGTGTTGGCTAGCTGCCATGACCACGGTCTGTAGTCGGGAGCGTGGTGATCGACACCGGAGTTTTTAAAGGCCCATTGGTGCAGGGTTGATTTGACCCGCAAAGTATAGTAGAAGAGTTTGGATGATTTTGGTGTGGATCTTGAAAAACGATTAAACGAAATAACGATAAAGATAGAGTATAACAACGATTGATAGGCTAAAAGGAGGTCACCTAGGATTTACGCAGCGAAAAAGCCACATATGAAAATTTCAGAAAACGATATTATCAAATATGAGATTTGATTGATTTTCATTTGTTTACTCGCTAATACACTACAAACCCATTATATAGCTAGAGCTTTTTTGGGAATAATCTGTCGCACGACAAAAGATAACAAAAAAAACCAAAGTGGCATTTCTTTTGTTTCGGGTGTGTATCAAATTCAGATGCTCAATAACAAATGGTCATGTAGTCATTTGGTTAGTGGTCGAATTTCCCGATAGTATTTCTCGTGTACTGATGGCATATCTTTGGGGCTTTACTCTAAAATTGCGTTTGGAAACAAAAATTTAAAAATTTGTAATCATTTCAATTCCATCATTTGATAATGTTACATTCAAATATAAATCAAATGTTTGGAGATGGTGGGATTTCCAAAATGACACATTTTGAGGTGTCATTTGTTTTTTGCCTAATTGGATTTGACACAAATCCAAATTCTCAAATTTTTAAGTTCTCAAACATGGGATTTGTGTCTCAAATCTTTGTTTCCAAACACACTATAATAGTATTGACAAAAAGCTAAATCGATCCACAAAAAAAAAAAAAAAAAAAAAAAAGACAAGCCAATAACATAGTGGTCCACGTGACTAGTAGTCAGGTCTCTAAATAACACAGAGGTCTATCGCATCATTCGCATATATCAAATCAAATGCATATATTAGTTTTAGAACATTTCCAATAACAAAATGTGAACATAAAAATAATCAAATCTACCCCGAATTAAATACATCAAATATCAATAATCAACGCCCCTAAACAAGCTAAACCAACAAATATCAATACAAATTCAAACCCATCAAACCAACAAAATGAAGGAAAAAAAAAAGAAGGAAATTCAAACTTTGGCCGTGTACTCTTCTCTTTTGAGTATTCCGTTTCCACACCCGCCGCCGCCAAATTGCCAACAGCCTAACAGAGAACAGTCCTGCTGCAATTCGCACATTTTTATATTTTTCTTTTACCTTTTTTTTTTTTTTTTTTTTGAAAATAATTTCACAAGTGGGCTAGTATTAGTAGCCACTGCTTTATATAAATACCGACTTTCCAACCCAAAAAAAAAAAAAAAGAAAAGAAGAAGAAGAAAAAAATCATTCTTTTATCACCACTCTCCTCTTCTCTTTTGCCCAGATCCCAAAATTCATTTTTCTCTCTCCTCGCCAACAGGAGTGTCCTTCCACTGCGAACCACTGAAACAAAAAGGATAATTCCGTCATTTGCTTATCAACAAATTATGGATTCAAAGCTGCTAATTCTAGCGGAGACTCCGTTTCTCTCTCCTCTCCGCGACGCCGTTTTATGCCGCCCTTACTTTCGGCTTCAGTTTTGCCGGAAATACCCCCGTGTTTCTAGAACCTTCTCTTTATCTTCCTCCGGTAAATTGCGCTGCTTCTCCGCCTCCGCCGCCCCCACCACCGCTCATAGTACCTTGACGGACCATTCTACTCCGGTCTGTTTTTTTCTTCTTTTTCTTTTTTTTTATTCTTATGTTTGCGGTTAGTTTTGATAATTACGGTTTCATATGATATGACTATTCATGTTAGGTGACCGCTCAATCATCGATAATTGCGCGTTTCACATAAATATCGATGAGATTCCGTATTTTGTTTTTTCAAGTCAGAATATCACTTTACGGAAGGAAATGAAGTTTTATGACGTGGCATGCGGTAGAAAAGGGTAATTTTTGGGCATATGGGCCCATAGCTTAGGATTTAGGATGATGCTATCATAATTCGAATTCATTTAGTTAGCGTTTGGAAACAAGGATTTGAAATTTTGGTAATCATTGTATGGGGGTATTTAGTAGTGTTTCGAAATTCGGAATTTTAGGTAGAATTTGCAAATGAGGAGGTTTGGGGGTTGGTCTTTGGTTTACATATGAAAGTTGACCAAAATTCCGAATTTCGTAAATTTTTAGGATAATCAAACTTGTGATTTGGGTAGATTTTGGATTTGAAATGAACTCCCCATTCCCAAACACTCTTTTATTAGAAGATTCATGAGACGAACCTGTGGTTAGGAATGTCCACCTTGTTATATAAGGACGAGGTTGGGGTTCGATTCTTATTTGTGACTTTGTAGTTTGTTGCTTGAATGCAAGATTGGTCTAAGCGAACCATTGTTCTTAAATGAGGGATGTGTATAAGGTTCCTATATAGTTTATGTATAAGTGTCATAAGGCTCCAATCAACTTACTTTAGCCTAGTTCGGTATTTATGCTCGCAACATATTAGACAACTTTTTGAACATTGGGATCCAGGTTTTTTCTCTCCATATGAAGTAATAGCGAAATCAGTTCTATTTGGTTATGTTCAGACATTCAGCTCATGTCCACCAATTTAGCTCAGCTCCAATCTCACATTAATCTTACCTAGACTACGACAACATTACTCCGGTGTGGCGGTGTCTCAATGGCTATGGTGAGGTTTTCTTGGGGGGGGGGGGTTGGTGAGTGTACTCAATCTCACACCTATTCGTAAACATAGAGAAGTATATTCGGATGATCCATCATGAAATTTGCGTGAAAATCACACCGACCACTACGTGAGAATACAATGTTTGTCAGCTACGTCCTTCTTTCCATCTTAGCTCAACTCCATAATTTAAACCCAATTCTAGATAGTACTCAACTACTTTCTAAGCAGGATTTCTAAGTAAAGTCATGGGCGGTAATCGGGCATATTTCTCGCATCAGTTGGGTTGAGTCATCTTCTTATCCTTGTGTGTGATATAGTGTAGTGAAGGTGTATTGTGCTATGCCCTACTAATTGAAGTGGCTATCCCCCAGTTTATATTTGATGTAAGATTTTGACTTGTAAAGATATATTTTGACAGTGCAAAGGGATTTTATAGGATCTATATACTTGTACCTCTCTTTCCATTTCCAATGGAGCCAAAGACTAATTATTCTTTGACTTTGGGATATTATGGAATAAAGCAAATTGGCTCATAAAACTACCTGTGCTTCTTATTTTGTGAAGTAGCACGCAGTAGATGCGATTCTCGAAGCAATTTTCATTTGGGTCATTCGTGCGCAACCTCTCAATGTTTCAATAGGGGTAAGTCTTGCGTGCATCCGACCCCCCCTTACCGCGCCTTATGGCGGGAGCTTTTGAGGCACTGGGGTAAAGATGTTGTAGATACTTGTACCTCGAAGAGTAGGATTTGTGCAACACTTGCCAAGCTACAGTAATTGTCTGAACTCTGGAGTGTTGCGACATGGGGAAATCAGATATGTTGTTCACTTAGCTCTTTAACAAATTTAACCAGCCTGTGTAGTGTGAAGCAAAATTAGCATGTATATGTACCCATTCCTTTTGCTGCCTTAGCTGTGTCTTTTTAAAGAAATTGTTGTTTCATTTCATTGTTTGGCATTTGAAACTGCTGTGGGTGCGTGGCAATTCAATCTTGCTTTTCCTTAGCCGTTTGCTTCTTGGGTACTGAAATCTGTATTAGTATGTGAGTATAATCTCTTCTAATTTATCAACAGTGGATATGAAATTAAATTTGAAGCACTTTTGCAGTCAAAAAATGGTGTGTATACTGTTGGTGACTTCATGACGACAAAGGAAAATTTATCAGCTGTAAAACCTTCAACTACCGTAGATGAAGGTATATTTGAGTCCAACATTCTTTTTTTTCGTGTGCCAATTTCACCATTTTGTGACGTTTTCCCTTTATATTTCCGTTTGTCTTCAGCTCTGGAGATTCTCGTAGACAACAGGATTACTGGGTTTCCCGTGATTGATGATGACTGGAAGCTGGTAAGAGAAAGCTCCTTAAGATTTTGCTTTTGCTAATATTATGAGTGAAAAGTGTGTCGTAGTGAGGCTGTGGTAATGTCTTCCGGGTATAAGAGTACAGTTCTAGCATTCCAATATTAGTAGATGCTGTGAGAATGACATACACAAGATGGTTACATATGACGATTCATGTTAGCCAACCCCAAATCAATTTGAGAATAAGGCTTGGTTGTTGTTGTGGGTGTCTTATAGATGCTGTTTAATGATTATGGACTTATGGTTGTGAAAGTGAGAGACACATGTCTTACTTTATGTGTAGGTTAAATATTTTTCGCTGAACACACCTTTGAAGTTAAGTGTGATATGTCGCATGTCACTTTTGTTTTCTGACTGTAACCACAAAAAAAAAAAAAAAAAAAAAAAAAAAAAAAAAAAAAAAAAAAAAAAATTTGTTTTCTGTCTGATCTTTCCTGCTTCACATCAATTTGAATGTTTCTAGCATTGTTGTTTATGGATTGCTTCTCTCTTTGTCCTGATTTCCTCCATGCCCTTTCTCCTTCATTTTCGAGCATGTGAAAAGTACTGCCTGAATATGTTCTGCGCCACTTCTACATCAGTAGCCATGTTGTTGAATCTTTTCTTCTCTCTGATGCAGGTTGGTCTAGTTTCAGATTATGATCTGTTGGCTTTGGATACTATATCAGGTAGCTAATCATTTAAGAAGAAATGCTTGTTTGTGGATTATGGTAGGAAGTCCTAGATGTGCCATGATTTGTGGATGATCATTATTGTGCATGTTTTATACTGTTGAATTTCAGTCATGCTAGTCACTTTGTTTTGTTAATTTATTGGCGCCCCTTCATTAATTTTTTGTCAAATGACCTACCCTGATCGATAGGTCACGGGTTCAAGTCCTGGGAGCAGTCTCTTGTCAAATAAATTGACAAGGGAAGGCTTGCCCTAATTACACCCTTGTGGTGGAACCCTTCCCCGGACCCTCGCTTAGTGGGGGCGCCAATGTGCACCGGTCTGCCCTTTTTAGTTAAAATCTGTTGTGGTAAAGGATAGGAAATTTAGGCATGACCGCGCTGATGAGAAGCTTTCTTGCATGTTACTGTTACATTAAGTGCCTCTTATATGGACGGAGTTGTCGTGAAGAACGCAGCATAACATTCAATATTGTTTCAGGGACTGGACTAGGGGAGACAAGCATGTTTCCAGAAGTCGATAGCACATGGAAAGTATGTAGAGATGGCTGCGTGCCCCTGTCAATTATTTTGCTTAATGTTTCATGTTAAAGTCAACTGTTCATTTGCCACTCCCCATTATATATTCCAGGTTTTTAATGAGCTGCAGAAGTTGCTTAGTAAAACAAATGGTAAATTAGTTGCTGATGTGATGACACAAGCACCTGTAGTTGTTCGTGAGACGACTAATCTTGATGATGCGGCAAGGTCCGATTGTTTTACCAGCTTTTTCTTTCTAGATTCTCTAAAGTTTTTAAACACTTTCTATTTCGGCGACACTGCCATTCGTAACAAGAAGTTGAATACATTTGCTTTGTCTGATCCACAGATTACTACTTGAGACGAGATATCGCAGACTCCCCGTTGTAGATGCTGATGGGAAACTGGTGAGAACTTTAATTTAGTCCTTGCTAAACTGTCATCTTATCTGTAGTTCCTTCCAGCTGATTTTTATATTTTTCCACCCTAGTATTACCTGGTCTATGAAGACTTCATTTCCTCTTATAGTATATGGTTGCTACACTGGCGTTATCCAGATAGATAACTGACCTTTTCTGATTACAACTGTCTCAATGAGCTTGCTGGTTCCATACAGCGACACATATACTAAAATTGACTATCATTTTGAAGAATGAAACAAATGAAACCCGACTTTTATGCCCTTAATCCATCGATTGGTACTTCGGAAAGTTTACATTTCCTAGGTTTAGGCTTTAATGTTCGATTCCGCTTGTAGGTGGGAATTATCACTAGAGGAAACTGCATAAGAGCTGCTCTCCAAATAAAACGTGCTATTGAGAAGGAAGCTCAATGATTGAGACTGTCAAATGCAGATAATGGCAAAAAGTGGATGCCCAACACTCCCAGGTTGCTACTTTCTTGTACGGAGTAGTATTTTTTGTAGAGGTGGGAATATATTTATTTGCCTTTCGTACCCATTTTTGTTTTGTTATAGTATTTTGTATAAAAGTCTTATGTAAGCTAGCTGTTGCTATCTATATATAATGGTGTAGTTAAATTCTCCCAATCTATGCAGCTCGGCCTTGGAAAGCACTGTTCATTTTCAATTTATATTGTTTGTGCCAGGACTCCCGAGAAATCTGCTAGACTTGTTGTACAACTGTCGGATAATGATTTTTACACTCATTACTCGTTAGTACTCCCGGAAGAGTAAAAATCAGTTCCCCCAACTTCGGTGTCCATGCTAGGCCAAACTTCCTTTAGGTCCAGTTTCAGAAGTTAGCTAAATACACTACTAATAGTTTTCAACAATTGGAGATGTTTGACATCTGTAAAATGTTTTTTTTTTTTTTTATAATACATGTCGATATTTCAGACAATTTTGAACTTTGAACCTTAAAAACTCGTTTCCATCTTATATTGTCGTTGGATCGTCTTATTCAAGTTTTTGCCTTTTGAACTGTGTTATGATTTTTATCGTCAAGTATTTGCAAATATCTATTCTATTGACATGCCAAAGCTGCACTCCTGATTCCATGGGGTTTACGCCGTTGGGCTGAGTTTACAACATGTCCAAAGTGCCTAATGTCGATGCATATAGATATACTCCGCGACAAGCCGGGATTCTTTTGCAATATGCATTTTGTTCTTTTTCGAGCCAACAAATTCTCGGCCACTTTTTCCTATTAATTTTTATAACTATAATCCGAAAAAATACAGTATTTGGGTATTCTGATTTTTCTAGTGATTTAATTATTCCATCTCTTGAAAAATGGAAATTATAGATTTATGAATAGGTTTTTCATATGCGACTCTCTTCAACATTCAAGTTTTTCTAAATTTAAATACCGAGGATGGCTTTATTTATATTTATTTTGGGTGGAGAAAGTGTATATTGTCGTTTAATTTATGAACAATTTTTTTAAATAATGCTAAAAAAATGTTAAAACAAAATGGGTTGGAAAAAAATTTGTTCAACAAAATGGGGCGCATGTCACCTATATATAAAACTGCCAAGGACCATGGCGGTTCCATGACTTGTGAACAGTAACCAAAAAAAAAAAACTTGTGAACCGTAAAACCACCAAGATCCTTGGCGGTTTTACTATTCACAAAAAAAAAAAAAAAGGTCCTAAAAAACCGTCAAGAATCTCATCGATTTATATAAAGGTGACGTGCACCTCATATTGTTGAACAACCTTTTTTTCCATCTATTTTGTTTAACAAATTTTTTTTTTTCGGACACTATTTCATTAAATCGTTCTTAATTTATATTGTTTAAACTTTAAAGGCTATATTGGTAATTCACAACAATAGAGTGAAAATAAAATCTATAATTTGGAGAAGAAATGCTATTATCGTGTGAATGTTGTTCTCGAAGGAAAAATTAGATTACTTCAAGTCAGCATCCTTTATACGTCCTCCAGTACTTTTTTCTGGTCAAAATGAAGCAGAGTAATCGGCGAAAGTGGCAATTTGCCCCCTACACTTTCACCAATTGTGCAATTGAACACCCTAACTTCTAATTGAGCAATTTACCACCTCATTTTTTCAATTCGTGCAATTTCACTCCTACTTCTATTTTCAACTAATTTTGTAATATAAATATATTTCTAAATTCACAAAATATATAAAAAAATTTATTTAAGCATTTTATACAGTAAAAATACAAAATTACGATTTTAATATTTATAAATGTAAGATTTTTATGTAAAATTTACGATTTTTATACTTAAATGTTTTTTTATTAAAAATACGAAATTTATATTATACAGATGCTTATACGATTTTTATGATTTTTATGTACAAAATTTACGAATTTTATACTTAATATATGTAATGCATTTTTACGGCTAAAGCTATTTTGTAGGTGTAATATACTTAAAAGTTTTTTTTAAATATATTTTGTGAATTTAGGAAAAAAGAATTATATTACAAAATTAGTTGAAAAATAGACATAGGTGTGAAATTGCACGAAATGAAAAGTTAGGGTGGTAAATTGCTCAATTAGAAGTTAAGGTATTCAACTGCACAATTGGTGAAAGTGTAGGGGGCAAATTGCCACTTTCGCCTAATCGTATAGACGTGGACTTTTGTGATAGAAATCTCTAATTTCTGATCACTTGTGAGTCATAGTCGCTGAGGAAGTTTTTCCTTTCACGCTTTTAGTTTAATTCATTCGTATTTTGGTTGCTTGTATAATCACTTGAATGATGTCAGTGTAATTTGCCATGGTGTATATCTTCAATATAAAAGAATAAAAATTGCATACAAGTATGCCCATCAGAGTATATCTTTCGAGTATAATTTGAACTAAAACAGTGACATTTTAAGAGTGAGTTTTTGTAAAATGCATATTTAGAATAATGAAATTGTTTATTTAACCGCATTATTCCATATTTTTTTTGCTTTCACTGCATTCTTAATTTGTTATTTCAACAACTAAACATGTTATTTAGAAGAGTATTACTCCCTCAATAAACTTTTATTTGTCTTTCTCACATTTCGAGACATTACCTTTATCCATCAATATTTCATAAATAGTAAAAGATGTGAAACTATACTTGCGTGAAAGTAATTTTCTATATGAATCCAATGACATATGTCTCATAATTTTTCGACGTGTATTACTCTCTAGAATCGTTAGTCAAACCCTCAACTCGTAATCCGAAAACGTCATATATTTATTTATGGAGGGAGTATATATCACCAAATGGCTAACATTTAATAGCTACTCCCCCCATAAATAAATATATATGACGTTTTTGGATTACGAGGTGAGACTTTGACTTGCGATTTTAGAGAGAAATACATATAAAAAAATTATGAAATAGGTTGGATTCGGATTGAAAAATTCTCTCATGCAAGTATAGTTTCATAATTTTTACTAATACGGCTTATGACATATTGATGGATAAAGATGACGTCTCGAAATGTGAGAAAGTCATATATAAATTTATGGAGGAAGTATTTGCTAATGAAACTATGAAAGTGCTACCTACTATTAAACAACCGAAAACTACATCAACACTACCAAAGAGACCCTAAGAGTTTATTACACTTACATAGTTTTGTAATGAGATGGAAAAAAAAAAAAATAAGAACTGCACGTAATATATATCAGAAAAAACTTTTCAGTTTGAAAAATCATATTAGCATGAAAGACCTATTTCTCAGCTATTCTAGATCCAAATTCAATTAGTTGTTCTTAATTTATTTATTTAACCATATTAAATTACTCAAAATTGTTGGTGAAAGAGGGGTGGAAATGTGGAATAATGAAATTCACTTTGTTGAAGACAATATCCCCATGGCCATGAGCAATGAAATTAAACCAAGGCAAATTAATTGTCCATCTTCACTCAGGTCCAATTAGTGTCGCATTACTCCTAACATTAGCGAAGATTATACATGCACTACTCATTTAAAATTTATGATACTCCATCGTTCTAATGCATGCGGATCCTAAAAAGTAATTGTAAAGTATTTGACAAGTATTGCAAAGCACCATAACATGCTTTTGACTCGGAATGAGACATGGAGCAAGACAAAGCATCCGCTTTTATCATCCATATGTCCATATTCTAGCAAATGTTAGCATTTTCGAAGGACATAAATTATAATCCATTGGAAAAGAAAAATTGGAAACAAAAGAATGGGCAAAGTCGTGGTCAGCTTCCACTTCCGAAGTTTTCCGACAAATAGAGTACCCACAGAGGTTCGGTGATTGGACCAAAAACAAGAGGGGAAGATCAAGGCAAAATAAATACCTAACTTAAATCCTTATCACTTGTTGTTTGTGGCGGTTGGTTTCTTTATTTGTGGACTCCCCCTTTCTCTCTCACGCCTCTATTCACTCCCCTCCCCCTCTTTGTAGGTCCTTTGTTGTGCCATCTTTTGCATTTTTTAACAACATTCATATTCGTGGCCACTTAATCGCGCCTAAAATGGATTTGGAAGTGATGCTACCAAAATTACATCCAAAAAATATACAAATGGGAAGACTTGTAGTTGATTTTAGCTATTATTTTCTCCTTCTCAGAATATATGTCATTCTTATTTATGGAGGTGAGATGTTTAAATGTACTATAATAATCATAATATTATGATACCCTATTTCGTTACGAATCTAACGAGTATAACTTGAAAGTCAATACGTCACCTTTAACCGAAAACGTCATATTTTGACAAGGAGGGAAAATTTATGAATAGATAAACCTTTAAGGGGAGTAGTGGTTCGCTGTAATAAAATAAACGACAAATGCATGTGGTGTTTCTGAGTTTTGACATTTTGCACATGGTGTCCCTGCTTTTGAAACTACTACTTTGTGGTGTCCCTCAGTTTTACACAACCCGGCACATGGCGTCCCTGGGTCTAACTCTGTTAACAGAGTTCCGTTAAGTGATGACGTTGACGTCATTAGTGGTTGGCAGGAAAATAATTAGTGTTGTTAAAAAAATAAAAAAAAAATCTCTAAAAATTCCAAAAAGTTTCAAAAAAAATCCAGGTTTTGATTTTTCAAAAAATAATTTCGAATATTGATTTTTCGAACTTTTTCCCCGAAATTATGTTATTAGTGAAAAACACAGTGCACATAGTGTCCCTGGGTTTTACACTTTTGTGCACATGGTGTCCCCCACATTTACAATTTGTGTATGTGGTGTCCCTGAGTTTTCCAATTTAATGCAAATGGTGTCCCTGCTTTACATTGAATGTATTGTAACGACTATTTTTTTTGTAGCCGTTGTAATTGCATATTGTTGTATAAATAGACACCATCATACCTATGTATTGATCTCATAAAACCTTACATTACACTCCCAAATCAAGCGTTATTAATATCAAATTAACGAGGAAACAGAGAAAAAAGAAAGAGGAATGAGTTTGGCGAGAGAGGTGGATGGATAAAAAGGATAATTTCCAATTTACTTTCCAAAGAAAGAATAATGGTGGTTACTATATATGTTAATTACATTAATTAGGAAGTCATTTGCCGATAATATATTTGAATTGCGCTTTACGTTTCCCATCACTCTTGCATGTTCAAATCTTATAAACATAGAAAATCCAAAAATAATGGAGAGCTACTATATGGCATCATCCAAAATGCTGAGAGAGTACAACACCGATAAGAAAATCCTCATTAGATCATAGGACAATAAAATTTGACATAATAATACATACTCTAAACAAGGCCTATGAAAGCAAGTATTAATGGTTGTACTAACATTTAATTTGCCATGTGAGTAGTTACCTAATGCACACCTTTTTGGTGAAGTGAGAAATAGACTTGTAGACGAGTAACATGATTGCATCAAATTTATAATTCACTATCATAATCAAATTTCGTCCCTATGCTATTCGATAGATAGTACTACCAAACTCCCATAGGTGGGAGAACTTTGACTTACCTGTGTCGATTTGGTCGGTTGGTTCCTCTTTTTTTTTTTTTTTTCTTTTTTCTTTTGGCACAACTCTCTTGACCAAGACAATGGAGTACATTTTTCAAGCCGCTAAGAATTTTGTAACAAATATTTGCATGAAGACTTGTGTTCACGGAATTCACTATTGAGAACACATCCACACACTTAAAACACAAATTAAACGACACTGTTACGCCAAGTTCATAACAATACCATGTCGTTTATAACAATATCACGTCAAATACCGTGAATTAGTTTTTGTCCGTGAAATATACCTCAAACTTTCATCAACTCCGAAAATTTGTGAACTACAGATTGTAGACTACACCAGTTGTTGTTTAGAGCTAAATAGTGCTATCTTCACTTTTTACTCTCTCCCAAAAGACTATTACACTCCACATGAGCAGGGAATTACGAGCTAGGACTCTATTTCAACTGTAGAAAAAATCAATTGCGATAATGTAAAAATCATTACCCATCATAAAAAATTAAAACAGGTTGTAAAAAAAAAGAAGGTAAAAATAAGGAACGAGTAAAAGGCGATGTATATTTACAATATTTTCTTACAAGCCCTCCCCCCAAAAAAAAAATTTCCTTGGCCATCTTCGAGGACAAAGAAAATTCAACGTCGCAGTAAAACATAAACTAATTAACCCCCTAAACAAAAACAAAAAAAATTAATGAGATAAGAGAGAGATACAGAAAAAAAAAAAAAAAAAAAAAACTAAAACTAAAAGAAAAAAAAAAAAGTGGAAGAGAATTAATCGTCTACCCACCGACCCACATAGAATTGTTTGCAGTACTACTCATCTCTCTCTCCTCGCCGCAGCCATCATCCACCGACATTCCATCACACCATTCTCATCCTGCTACTTCGCCCCCACCCGTTTACCCACCCACTCACCCGACCCAAACAAAACAAAAACAAAAAAACAAAAAAACAAAAAAACAAAAAAAAAATCTCCCCCCTCTCTCTCTCTCTCTCATTCTCTCTCACTATATTCATCATCATCATCAAATCATGGGAGAAGATTGAAAACTCTTCTTTTCGATCTCTCTCCTCGACTTAGCTTAACTTGACGGGTTCCTTCTTCATCACGTCTCACGAGTCTTCTTCCCATTCGCACTCTTCCGGTTCCGGTTTTTTATTCAAGTCCGGCTTCTCATCCCCCCAACACCCCCGATTCGACGCCGTCACAATCACACCACCACCACCACCACCACTCGCCACGCCGGAATCACCACCGTGGTTGTGGTTATGGTTGTGGTTGTGGTGATTATTATGATTCACTCCGCCGCCGCCGCGCTGAAAGGCGGTCTCGAGAGCGTCAACCCTAGCCCCGACTTCAATAGCCTTTTGACGGATCGAGGCGGCGGATAAGTCTCCTAACCTTCCTTCTCCCATAAGTAACTCCGGAAAGTTAAGCCTAGCGGATGGACCACGGAGATAAAAAACGGCGGTGTCGTAAGCTCTTGCGGCGGCTACAGGGGTAGAGTAAGAGCCAAGCCAAATTCTTGAACGTTTATTAGGTTCTCGAATCTCGGCTACCCATTTACCCCACTTTCTCATCCTTATCCCTTTGTACGGCTTCTCCGCTCTCTCTCTCTTCTTCGTTGACCCCACCACCTCCATCTCCTCCTTCCTTCTCCTGCTGTTGTTTCTTTTGATTGATTGATTCTCTCTCCTCTTTTTTTTTTTGAGGGGGTTTTCGGTTTTTAAGAGAGAGAGAGAGAGGAATTTTGGGAGGTTGGGTTGTGTGTCGGAATTAAAATTCGTTATTTTGTATTTATACTCGTTTAATTAAATTAATTAAAAAAAAGGTAAATAAAAAGGGGAATTAAATTTTGGTTGGGTAGGATAATAATAATAGGTTGGGTCGAATAATATGATATCACCGACATGGCTGGGTGATCATAAAAAAGAAGAGGGTGTTTATGGACGGCATGTCGATATAGGATTGTAGCTGATTTCGTTATTATTACGTCACTATCAATCTAATCTAATCTAATCTAATCTAATCTAATACTATATATTAAAACCTGAAACCAAGTCTTTCCTAAAATGACACTTGACATTTATTGATTGGATATAACATAAAAATAACATTAAATATAATTATCGGTTAAGATATGGTAATAAATTATTATAGAGTAGTATAAGGTAATTTATTTGAACAAAGATAAACCAACATTTTTCTTATAGAGTGAGTATAAACAATATAAATATATAGCTCGGGCGTAGCACGAACATGCAAACTATTACTATATATTAAAACCTGAAATCAAGTCTTTTCTAGAAGGACACTTGGCGTTTATTAATTGGATAGAACTAAGTAATTACGTAATATGAAAATTATTAGTTAATTTATGGAAAATAATATAACTTATGGTGATTTTGGTGGTAAACTAATTTATGGAAAATAATAGTGTTGCTAATAATATTACATCAAAGATAAACTGACAAATTTATACAAATGAGTATAACAATAAAAATATAGGCGCGGGCCGGGCATGCAAACTAGTTTATCTTTGTTTTTGGATTTTTTTTGGAGCTTTATTTCATCGCCAATGCAATAATAATTGGGCACTCTGCAAATCAGGAGTAAAGTGAATTTTTTTCTGTTTCCTTTTGTAGTTTTGAGTTGGCATGTTAGAAACTATTTCTAGAATAAATGAAACTCTCCTTTGCTTTAAAATTTAGTAGAGTTGGTAGATTGCATTATTGCAATGCAAATGAAATATTTACACTTTTTGCAGCAAGTGAACGATTCATTTGGTCTAAAAATAACTCTCAACATGACACCTTGAAACCGAAAAAGAAGATAGGAAAATCTTTTTAAATCGGAGCTGAGGGAGTATATACACTCGGACTTTATCGTGAATAGATTGAAATTTGTCACCGCCATTGATGTTAATTATGCATCTTGACCGATCCTTGATTTTGATATACGGAGTATTGGTGTATGATACTCCACATCAATAGTCCAAAAACAAAAGTATATATGGTGCATGTCTCGCACAAATGATTAATAACTTTTTTGACGAAAGAAGAGATTATATTGTTGTAGTATATGAATTAATGCATAGTAAACTTTTCGGTGAAAAATAAATGCGGAGTATAGTATCGCATTATGTTTTCAAATAAAAAAATAATGCGAGACCGATGTATATTGACGTCCCTACAAAGCGAGAGTTCGAGCAAGGTAACTACCACAAGGGGAACAACTCTTCCCTTATTGTTATGAACAAGAAGCTATTCTCAAAACTTAAACTTGTAACCTAATCTATTATAAGGTAGCACTTAAATAAGTGTGATATTGAATTATCTATCTTCATAGTTCATAGTCCTTTTCTTGAGTGTGGGACTGGAATACTCCTATTCTCTTATTGTTATTATTATTATTATTGTAACTCATGTTTATCTATTTGGCAACTTGACTTGGGCTTAGGTTGGTTGATTTATAGGAGAGATGATAGGGGAATTGGTGAGAACAACAAATTTGAAAAAATAATGCAAAATATCTGGATGTGGGCAGCGAATGGTGATGGTGGGTGTCTTCTGTGGGGCGAAGAAAGTGAACGAGTGGTGGAGTCATCGGAAATTATTAGTACAGTACTTTATTTTTCCTCGTTTGTTCTGAAAATTCTCTTCCTCTATTCAGTTATTGAATTGAATGATCGGTACGTATACTTTAGTATTTTTCTTCTTCACGATATAATAAAAGTTATTTCGATTGTAGTGTCTGATTTATTCTATAGCTCTGTAGCATAATTAATAATATTTAGGTTAAACACTATAAATTGAACCAATTGAATTTCATGTCAATTCAACTGAGTGTTCATGATCATGAGTTTGTATGCCTAGGTCTTTGGTGCAATTAGGATAAATATATACCACCAGGGAATTGACTCGTTCTTTATAGCCATGAGATGACCATGTTAGCTAAGGGTGATCCTTTTGTTGTTTGTGGACCCGTTTGTGGCATTTACGCCAAAAAAATCAAACATACATTATTAGACGGATGATTTATAGGAACTTCCTGCTAAAATTACTAACCATATCATTAAAGGATCCCTAATATACGGAGTAAGTTTGTATGTTAAGTAGTCTCAAAACACTACTACGGATTAACTTTATATTGTTCACCAACAATAACCATTTTCTGTCACGAAACATTATGATACTGGTAGAGGCAACCAAAGAGAATGGCAAGCACCCCCAGTCCACCACATTACCGAATATAGACCACACATACTAATTATAGTGCATGTGTACCTTCTCTTTATACTAATTATTAAAATATTATATGCTTACGTTATTCGAGTTGTTTAGTGGTAATGAGTACTAGTATTATTTTTGTTGTTTCGCCATTTAAAACTTTTTTTTTTTTATAATTATTGTGTGTGTATTGTAATGCAGTAACATTGGTTAGTTGTACTTTATTTTGTTTTATTTTATAGTCCTAAATATGATGATGAGGGTAATGAGAGGAGGGTGGCAGTGGGTAGGCCGGTGGTCGGTGGATACTGTGATGGTTAGATTAGATAGATAGATAGATACCGTTATTTGGCTCGACTTTCCGTCTCCGCAATAACAACTTTCAGTGATTAGTCGGTTTTACCCCTATGTTCTTTTGTTTTCTCCTGTGATTGATGGGTGTGCCGGGGGTATTTGTTGTCGAAAAAGAAGGTGAATCACTGTTTTTGCCTGCATTTTAGGAAGAGGTGCTCTGTGTCTCAAAGTGATGCCATCTGTTGCGAGCTCTGAGGGTCAGCTAGCATTCCTAGCAACAGACATGCCATTCAGGATATTCCCTTCTTTATTTTCTTTTTTCAACTTAAATGAGATAAATAGTCGAACGTGCGAAATAAATTTCAACTTAAATGAGATAAATATTTAGAAGGAAATGAGATAAAGAAAATCGAAGTATATATATATGTTCCGTAACTTAGAATTTAGTCTTATTAAAAACGAGATGGGACCAAGGGGAGCATCCAGCTAGTTACACTGGTGTAAAACTGTAGAGCTCGTATAAGAGTCTAACTCGGCCCAAATCTATAACTCATGCTGTTAGGGTGAACTCTCTCAAGTTCCGCTCGTGGCCAAGCAACTATCTATATACGAACTTGTATGAATAAATGTCGTATGTGTTACAACCGTAAAGAAGTAATGAGTGGAGTTCATATCACTCATATCACTCATAGGTTGATGCGTTTTTCTAAATATATAATTTTCTCATTTGTAAAAAAGTAAGTATGTAGCAAAAATATATACTAGAAGGCGTAGAACACCCTCTCCTAAAAGTACTGTGAATTTAATATTTCAGACGGATACTCCTAACTTATACTCCTACTTGAGAAGCGATATGATATCCTTTATCAAAAAGATCTTCAAGTACTTCATTCGATTTCAAAAGTATATACAAATGAGCTCAATGCTTAATTTGTAGTTTAAGAAAGTGCAAAAGGAAAGTATGGAAGCTCAAAAAACGTTTTTCATCCTTTCTTTTATATGCTTGATCTAATAATTTTATGGCTAATACCTGATTGGTGTGGCACACCGAATGTGAAAAATGTTGAAAAGTCTCGTAATATTCGGACCACCTATAAAAAAAAACTACAATAAAATAATAACGATACCAGAACTCGAACATCGAACATCAAAATAGAGTGCTTTATACTTTGCGGACGAGATAGACAATTCCCACTCACGGCATGTATTACCAACGTACACGATGACAAGTTCACACAAATGACGCCTGATTCCTGAAGACGACACGACTTGCTTAGAACCTACGAACTCTGGGGAGAGGAGTCAGCCTTTCGGACCGCAAAGATAGGAGCGCAGATCAACCCAAACGCCACGAATTTTATTCCCCCAATTTAAAAAAAAAAATTAAAATGAAGAGGAAGAACACAAAAAGAAGTTAATTAAAAGTGACGAAAAGTAAGCATAAAAATCACCAGCGCTTTCTTCGTGTGCAACACCATTTCAACACGTCGCCCCTCTTTTTTTCTCTCTCTTGTCCCCAAATTTTATTTTTCCCCTAATTGTTAGGGTTTCCTTTTCTGGAAAATCAAGTGTCTATGGCGAAGGCGAATCTTGTTGCTGAAGATTGATCACATTTGTTCGTTTTTGATCGGCGACGCTGAGTTAGTTTTCTTTCTTATGGTTGAAGGTTTGCCGCGATCAAATCATAATGTTTGAAGCGCATGTAAGTGATTTTTTTTATATGATTTTTGTTGCAGTAGGAATAATGTTGTTGGTTTGAAATGTGTTGCGAATTTACGATGCGAGAAGTGTGGAAATGCTTGATGAATTAGTTGTTATTTCTGTGTTATGATGAAATTTGATTAGATAGTTGTTGATTTAGTGAAATTAGAACGGAAATGTAACTTAGAAGTTTGATTTTGAGGAGTGATTTTTTTTTTTTTTGCGCCAATTTGTGTAAGGTTTTATTGAATATGTTGCGTTAGAGCGGTTGAGGTGAGAGGGAGGTCGAATTCGTCTCGAAAATGTGTTTCAGACAGCTGCATTTTGCTATCGAGTATCCTTGTTTCACACGTTAAGAGAATGACTAAGGGTTAGATGTTCGCGGTGGAAAAAGCCGAGGATATTTTTCACTTGGAATGGTTTCCTAGTGAGATAGATATGGATTAGACGCAGGTGGTGGTAGTATGTAAGTCGAAGCAGGTTTGGCTTTACTTATAGAGTAATAGCGAAGTAGGTCTGGTTAGGTGGAGTGGTGGACAACGGAATGTCATTTTGTGCTAGTGTGAAGATTTTAAGACGTACAGGAGCGGAAATAATGCGAGTCAAATTGATTTCTTTCTGGTGAGGAATGCTTGGCGCAAGAGTTTTACGGATTGCAAGGTGATACCTGGGGAGAGTGCGGCTACACAACATAGATTGGTGGTGTTGAAATTTCAGAGTTAAGGGATGCTTTGGGAAGGGGCGGCCACAAGTAGAACCAAGGATCAAATGGTGGAAACTTGAAGGAGAGCACAAGGAGGCTTTCTTGGAGAAGATGGATGGGACGAATTTGTGGTCAACTAGTGTGGAAAGAGATGTAGACTCAGTATGGGTTACTATGTCGCATAAGGTAAAAGAGGCAGCAAAAGAGGTTCTCGGTGAATCTAAGGGGAAAGCTCTACCGAGTAAGGATACATCTTGGTGGAATGAGGAGGTGCAACAAGCGATAAGGAACAAACGGAAATGTTATAAGAGTTTGGGGAAAGATAGAAGTGAGGAGAACTACGAGAAGTATAAGGAGGCAAAAAGAGCAGCAAAGAAAGCTGTAAGAGATGCAAGAGGAAAGGTGAACCAAGACCTCTATACAAGATTGGATACCAAAGCAGGAGAGAATGATATCTACAAAATTGCACGTATCAGGGAAAGGAGGACTCGAGACATTGGTAGGGTGAAATGCGTCAAGGATGTCGATCAAAGAGTCCTTGTTGATACGGAAAGATGGAGATCGTACTTTGATACCTTATTCAATGGCGATCGAGTGAATGATATTGGAAATGTGGACATTCATCCGGGTATTATTAATCGGGAGTTCATGCGGGGAATTCAGAAGGGAGATGTGAGGATGGCTTTGAAGAAGATGGGACAAAAGAAAGCAGTGAGGCCAGGCCAGACGACATACCTATTGAGGTTTGGAGGTGTTTAGGAGACAAAGGTGTGGAATGGTTGACGACGTTTTTCAACATGATTTGGAGTGGTAATAAGATGCCGGTGGAGTGGAGGAAGAGCACTTTGGTCCCTTTGTATAAGAACAAAGGGGATGTTCAGGTGTGTGCCAACTATCGCGGGATCAAGTTGATGAGTCATACAATGAAACTTTGGGAACGGGTGATTGAGCATAGATTAAGAAGAAGTGTGAAGATTTCGGAGAACCAATTTGGATTCATGCCGGGGAGGTCTACTATGGAGGCAATTCATCTCATAAGACAGACTATGGAGACGTATCGGGATAGGAAGAAGGACCTACATATGGTGTTTATTGATTTGGAGAAAGCCTATGATAAGGTACCGAGGGAAGTGCTTTGGTGGGCTCTAACTAAGAAAGGATTTCCGGAAAAATATATTAACATCATTAAGGACATGTATGAGGGAGCTAGCACGAGTGTACGGACTAGTGTAGGGAAGTCAGAAGAGTTCCCTATTACAATTGGAGTGCACCAAGGGTCCGCACTTAGTCCGTTTCTTTTTGCTATAGTCATGGACGAATTGACGATGTCAATCCAGGATGATATACCATGGTGCATGATGTTTGCAGATGATATAATGTTGATTTCAGAGACGAAAGAGGATTTGGAGAGGAGGTTGGAACTATGGAGGCACACTTTGGAGTCTAGAGGGTTTCGGTTGAGCCGAAACAAGACCGAATATTTGGAGTGTAAGTTCAGCGGCAGTAGGCGAACGGAGACAGAGACGATCAGGTTGGATGGAAAGATTGTTCAGGGATCGGATTTCTTTCGATATTTGGGATCGATTCTTCAAAAGGATGGAGAATTAGATGGAGATGTGGCCCATAGGATCAGATCAGGTTGGGTGAAGTGGAAGAATGCCACAGGGCTCCTGTGTGATCGAGGAATGCCTAATAAGTTGAAGGGTAAGTTTTATCGTACGGCAATCAGGTTAGCACTGTTATACGGCACGGAATGTTTGGCCGTGAAACAGTGTCACGTTCATAAGATGAGTGTGACGGAGATGCGCATGCTACGCTGGATGTGTGGACATACAAGACATGATCGGTTAAGAAATGAAGTTATTAGGGAGAAAGTAGGGGTTGCGCCCATCGCGGACAAGATGATGGAGAACCGATTGAGGTGGTATGGTCATGTGAGGAAGAGGCCTAGTGACGCGCCGGTTAGAAGAGTAGAAGGGTGGGGAAGTGATAATATTAGTAGGGGTCGGGGAAGACCCAAGATGACTTGGATGAGGGTGATTAGAAGTGATATGAGCTTCCTAGGGCTTGAAGAGAGTATGGTGTTGGATAGGGCGGCGTGGAGAGACGCTATCCATGTGGAGGACTAAATGACTATTTTTAGTTTCTTTGTTTGGTTTTCCTAACTTGTTCAAAAACTTTTCCTTACTTGGTATTCAAAGTTATATGTTTTTCGCTCATTTTCAAACTTTTTACTTATTTTGAGGACTTTCTAAAACTCTTTCCGAAAGTGTTTCAATGTTTCAAAATGGTTCACAACGTTTTTGAAATTTTATGTGGCGCATAAGACGGTTCTTAGACGACGATTCATGTTAGCTGACCCCGAATCATTTTGGGAATAAGGCTTGGATGTTGTTGTTGTTGTTATTGTTGTTGACATGAGAATGTGGTTATTGGAGGATATGTACTGCTTTGTTAGGACGTAGAGGAGGTAAGTGAGGCGTCACTTGAATACGCTAATCGATTCATTAAATACATCAAAATTTGGAGAAGTAACAACGATGCCATTGGAGTGGAGGAAGATACTTGAACCTCTCGATAATGTGAAGACTATTGAGGGATCAACTCAATGAGTTATACTATGGAACTTTAGGGACAAGTATTTCGGCAAAGCCTTGAGATAAATGGATATTTGGAGAGTCAAGTTGGATTTATGTCAGGAAGGTTGAATACAGAGTTCATCTATATCATGAGACTTATCATGAAAACTACATGATGGGAAGGATGATTCGCATATAGTTTCATTGACTTGGAAAGGAGCATGATAAAGTATGTAGAGAAGTATAAAGAGCATGAGTAGTGACCTCCACCTCCATTTTATGTCACAAATTCGTAGGACTCAACCATCTCCTTTATAAGCAAAATTTGTGCAGGGATTCTAACCATAATTTAACTAGTTTTGCTGGTATGTATATAGAGCTTATTGGATTTTTCTCTTTACACGTATGACGTCATATTGTTGCGGTTGCAAGTGTCGTACCCCAACCCATGGAAGTTCTTGTATTGTTCCAATCTTAATGGGTAGGATCTCATTTCGTTGAGCGCTCTCAGTATGAGGTTCATGCGTCAGAAATACCAAGCATTGGGTAATGGGTATAACACAATTGGGAGTATGGAACTCACTTGTGATGAAAAACTAACAAACCAAATGAAGCCCTTATAGTTTTGTTTGTATGCTAATCATCTCCAAAATGTCAAGAGTAAGGTAATGGCAAATGGTTTAGAAACTGAGGATGAATATGGTTTACAGTTTTGTTTGTTTCATCAAGTGTTACTTTCACACCGACACTCGACTTTCATTCTTTTTGTGGATAAAATTTCTCATGATAGTCCTAGAGTGTGATTAGCTCTCTTTTGCTTACGGGCGTCACCCCTTTAGGTGTCTTTTTGTATATGGGAGTCACCCCCTTGGTGTCCTTTTGAATATATTGATATCCTATCTTACTTATCCAAAAAAAAGTTTTGTTTGTTTGCTAATCATCTCCAAAATGTGAGAGTATGGTAATGGTAAATGGTTTAAAGACTGAGATGAAACTAGTTTTTTATACTACATTTTGTGTTTATTTGTGGGAACTGAATATTGTTTTTCTCTGTCAAAAAAAAAAAAAAAAGAATATTGCTTTTAGTAATATAATGAATCATTGATTTATTATGGTATGTAATGATTAATTATTTGGGAGTCTGAATCCTTAGTTTGAAGCTTCTTCAAGTTTTAACAAGTTTGTGGAGCAAGGTCTATTCTAACTGCCCTGAACATGTTTAGTTGCCACTCGTTCCTACTAAACATATTATTAGCTAAATTACATATGTTACCTATTACTATCTTATAACTTACTGTTCATTGATTTCACATAAGCACTTAACATAGTGCCTTTTATGTCGGATAGGTCACTGACAAATTTACTGATTTGTTCTCAGAGGGGCCACAATTAAAATGCGTTACTTGTCGTCTAGTTAAACTTTGCACATTTCTAGTTGTATTATGCACTGTAACCTGGTTTGCTACTGCTTCTCTTCAAGTTTGTCTCCATGCGACATTGCAATATTTGTTTTCTTTGCTCGCAGGTTCTACATTTGCTCAAAAGATATCTAGGTGAATATGTCCATGGCCTGTCCTTGGAGGCTTTAAGAGTCAGTGTTTGGAAAGGTTGGTTACTGATTCTTCTCTGTGCAGAACTTTGTGTGCTATGTTTCTGTTAGACATTTGATTATTGCTGAATTTGTTTTAATTTCAATTTTTTTAGAGTAAAGATGATTCTTGTGGATTATCACTTGGCGAGGCACTGTTATGTGCTAGAGATTAACTAACAACGTCAATTGACCACCCGAGCTTTTTAAGTATCATGACTCAAATATTTGGGCACTTCTGTTGGTATTTCTTGCATTTTTATCCAAAACCTTGTGTGTTCTTTCTGGATAAGGTAAGAGCATTGTGATAGGACATTGCTGTTGACACTCATAAATTAAAGACGCAAGGAGTTAAAGAACACATACAATTTAGCTCTTGTACCATCGTGAGAAATATTACCTACGGAAGGAGAAAGGTCCAGTTGCATTATATTAGCTTCATGTCCATGGAATGTGACTTGACTAATGCTGGACACCACGAATCTCCTGCGACACCCCGTCATCTGGGCTTGAGACTGGAGTGAAGGGGAAAAAAAAGGCACTTTAGTTTCAATAAGGAAAATTTTAACTCTTGAAACGTAAATTGAATCCCATCAAATATACAATGATTCCTCCAAATCCAAATACTAAACGATTAAAGTAACCAGTTGTGATACGTGGGAGGAAAGGGGGATCCGGCTACCCAGATGTGGTGTGTTTGGTTTGAACGAATTTAATGAAGTATCTGAAATAAAGTGCTTGGATTATTTATGGGGAGCATTTGTTTTCTTAGCTTTCACTTTGGCGCAGGGGAGCATGTAGTTTTGAGGGGATCCCTATTACTTTCCGAAAAATGATATGGAAAACTTGCAATTTCTTTCAACATCTTCTGAAATAGGATTTAAGACATTACTGATATATTAAAGTGTGGAAGATGATTCCAATAGCTATTTGGTGGTGTACTCAGAAAGAAAGAAATCATCGCATTTTTGATGATATTATGTTGACACACCAAGAATTCGATCTTAGGTGTTTGAGGATGTTGTATAGTTGGAGTCAAGTGTTACATTTCCACCGACACTTGACTTTCATTATTTTTGTGGATAAAATATGTCATGATTGTCCTAGAACTTGATTATCTCTCTTCTGTATATGGGCGTCATCCATTCAGGCGTTGTATTGTATATGGGATTATGGGAGTCACCCCCTTAGTGTCCTTGTGAATATATGATATCCTATACCCCCTTAGTCACCACCACCAACGCCTCTCCTTTGCCTCTCCGACAACCTCGACTCTTTTTTGATGGTGAAACTCTTGAATTCTCCCTATCCCCGACGTCACCGCTGCCAGGGTAGATCGGGATTGAGGGAGGAGATCATAGGTGGAAGAAGATCGAGATTGAGGGAGGAGATCGGAGGTGGGGTAGATTGAGGTAGTAGATCAGAGGTGGAAGAAGGAGAACCAGATGGAGGAGAGGTGGCGGTGCTTGGGTTCAAGGACGGCAACATTGGGAGGGCATGGTCGCCAGTCGTCGACGGTGATCTCTAGTCGTTGGGATCGGCCGCAGTAGCTGGTTGTGCGTGGGAGGGGAGATGTTTGGGAGGAAAGAATTCTGGTGGGGGGATAAATAATGGGTGGTGGGAGGAGAGAGATTGGGTGGTGTGTGTGAGACTAATTAGTGGGTTAAATTGGGTTAAAGTGTTAAACTGTTAAACATGGATAGGAAATGAATATGAAAGGGGGAAAAAATACAGAACATACCATATGAGGAAAGGGGGGAAAAATAGAGAATAGGAGGAAGTATTACTTTAAAAAAAGAAGTTTTTGAGTTTACCTTGACCTCTATTCCTGGCCACATTAGCCGCAATTTTCCGCAATTACCGTGACGATCTCGTTTTCGGGCAATTGCTATTTGGTGGTACCGCGATTGCTATGCATATGCGATATTCATACCAATCTTATCCTCTAAGACTTTGCTTTTTTCTTATTCATTTTTTTCTTACCTGATTAGTTTCTAACTTCTTAGCTGGAGACAATCTTGTCCTCTCTGGTTTTACTTTCTTTGGTATAAAAACTTTGTGATCTTGGTTGAGAGAGATCTTTCATTGCATGCAAGTTGCAGCTGAATGTTTGGTGTAAATCTGTTTAACCTTGTGGACAAGATGGGTATAATTGGTCAACCTTCAATCTTTTATGCCAATTTCCTTGTGTAGTTCACGCCCACTCTCCCTTGAAAGAAAATATCTATTTTAGATGTACATGGATCTCCTTCTTTATGTTGGGATTGGTTTTGGATCATATGAGTGTCATCCTGATGGTGTGTAGCTTTCAGGTGATGTTGTCCTCAAAGATTTGAAGTTGAAAGCAGAGGCTCTGAATTCACTTAAACTTCCGGTTACTGTGAAAGCTGGTTTCATTGGAACCATAACATTAAAGGTACTTAGAGTAATTTAAACTGTTCACGTTTGCTTCATCCCTGTACTTGGTTGGAGGTGTTTTATCTTGATTGTGCTGTGTAGGTCCCTTGGAAAAGCCTGGGTAAAGAGCCTGTGATTGTTCTCATCGATCGTGTATTTGTTCTCGCTAATCCAGCACCCGATGGAAGAACTCTCAAGGTTGGCTGTTTGTGTAATGTCATAGAAAGCTCTTTTTTTGGCTAATGTGAATTTACATGGCCTTGATGTCCATTTTACTGTTATGTGTGCTAGGAAGAAGACAGAGAGAGGCTCTTCGAAGATAAACTTCATCAGATTGAGGTTTGAATTTAGGGGTTTACGTTTGCTGTGTGATATAGTTTCGTTCAGCAGTAAAATGAAGCTCTAGTGACTTGTTAAAAACGGAGCTGTAGATTTGATTTTTCTTCGTTTTTGCTCCAGCACCTTGACTTGTGTATTCTGGATTTTTTTACGCTTGTAGTATTAACTCTTTACTTGTGATTCCAACTCGCTGCTACCAAGCAGATTGTTTTTCTTCCAAAAGTTCTTATGCTAAGCTTTTTTGTCTTTCTTTGAAATAAGTTCTTAACTATGAAGGGGTGCCTTGGTCTTGGCGATGGCTGGAAGTGCTCTATTCAGCCGATTAGTTCTCGGTTCTCTGCACCCAAAAAAGAGCAAAAGAAGAGAGAACTTCTATAATGCTTACATACTTCACTCTTCTTTCTCTGCATGTATCACGACTGAACTGACTAGTGCAGAAAGTCTTTGTGTGTAGTGTTTCATCAGTAGCTTACACATGAGCTCTTTGTGTTTCATTAGGTCAAGAAGCATATTAGTTAATTATAATCCCACAAAATTTTCTTACAGGTACTGTAAATGGCAAGCTTATGTGATTTGTTTCCATTTTGTTTTTCTCCTTCCCTTTAGATGCAATTTGGTACTGGTAGATGAAATGCGTCTCTTATTTTTGATTTCATCTTAAATGCTGGGGATGCCTATTTTATGTTCTGGTCTCTTGTGTATGGAGTTGTGACTTGCGTGTTTTCCTCATCTCTCTACCTTTTACTTTAGGTCTAATGAAATAGGTGAGTTAAGAATGGGGTGAAAATATCAGCTGCGCCTTTTTGTTTCCCTGGTTTTTTATGGGATCTAAAAGAAGGCGGGGATGTCACGTTTGCTCATTTTATTTTCTTTGTTTCTTTTTTCTGTCTTGTGCAGGAAGCAGAGGCTGCTACTGTTGAAGCAATGTCTAGATCAAAACTTGGAAGTGTACGGCCTGAATTGTTATATGTTTTAGATGATTTTAAGAGTATATATTTCTATCATTCGAATCTGTGTTACCTTTAAAAAGTATCATGTCAAGTACCTGTCCTGGCTTGTTGAAAGTATTGTTGAAGCTGAGTTACTAACTCTTTTCTTGTTTTATATTTACAAATACCTTATTTCCTATGTCAAGATAAATAAATAGATAACAATTTCGGTATCAATAAGCTTCGCTTCTACAAAGACAGCTGAACTATTGACCATGTGAACTATAAGGGTCGAGAAACTAGGATTTCCCTTGCAATAGCTGGTAGATAAATGTTTCTACCATTATTAGGATATATATGCTAGGTGTGATTGGCAGGACAGACGCCCTGACACAAACACAGAGGCGCACACTCAGTCACGTTTTTGATAGTGGAGGTGATGAAGAGAAATGTGCCCATGAGATTGATGCCCATGTACAAGAAGATATAAACAAGTTTGAAAAATCTTATTATAGTGTTATCATAATCCTTAAAAAATGATCTAGGATGCAAGTTTAGAAGTGCCACTGAGAGCAACTGAGTGGGATATTGTTTCACTTATGTCCCTAAGAGTCATACTAGTAGTTCCTCCTCTCTTAGATTTCTCTAGTACCTCTGTTTAGTTCAATACTAGCAGTAGTAGTATGTGACGTCAGCAAAACATGGCTTCCTTGGATGTCACCTTGCTTACATTTTGTCGCATCTTACAATTGTTTTTGTATAAGCCTTATTGTTTAGTTCATGAACTGTTTACATTTTAAGTGAGAGCTTTCTTTATGATGTGTGAAATGGTGGTTTCTGTTTTTATTTTTTTCCCCCTTTTTTAAACGCACAGTAACTTGGAACTTGTCGTTTATTGTATTTTTGAATTTTCCTTTGGCATAAATTGTTACCTTTTATGGTTTTAATTCGCTTTTCATCTTGCTTTAGGCTGTTTGTGGATACGTTTCTTTGTTTGCATCTTCTTCTTCTCTCTTTCTCTTAAAAAGTTTCCTGTAGTTTACTGATTTTCTATATTTATTTGATTGGCAACTTTTTGTGCAGCATACTAGTGGAAATTCTTGGCTTGGCTCTCTTATTGGTACTATTATTGGCAATCTTAAAATCACAATTAGCAATGTTCATATCAGATATGAGGATTCTAAAAGGTTCGTATGTTTTGCTGCAAAGGATATTCTTTCCACTTTTCCGTCTGCATCATAATTGGGTAGTCGTATTTTTTCAGTCATTTTTTTCCGTTATAATTCGCCATTTCCCTCTTGTGCAGCAATCCTGGGCGGCCATTTTCCTGCGGTGTCACCTTGGCCAAGCTTGCTGCTGTTACAATGGATGAGCAAGGAAATGAGACCTTTGACACAAGTGGCGCTCTGGATAAATTGCGTAAGGTGAATTTCTGTAATCTTTTTTTAAGTTGAAGTGAATTCCTCGCATATATATTGGTGGTATATTATTTGGTATAGAGTTTTCTTTTGCTTATGTCATTTTTGTTATTTGCATGGTTAACTTTGCTATATGCTACTGAAAATCAACTATTGTTGATCGTGGCAGCAATTTTTTTTTTTTTTTTGTATGTTGATTTAGCTGGTATTGTACTGTTGTCACTAGATCCATTTACTATCTCTTTTTTGTGGATAATGTTTCTGGCTATAATTGAAGAGCTAAATCAACTTCTTTTTGGGTTATGGCCGTCACCCGCATGGTGTCTATTGTAATTAGGCTCCACCCTCGCGGTGTCCTCTTTTGAATATATTGATTTCCTCTCTTAGTTATGAATAAGTACACAACAACCTCTTTTTGTGTTACAGTCTTTGCAGCTTGAAAGACTTGCCATATATCACGATTCCAATAAACCTCCTTGGACTATTGACAAAGGTTGGCAAGATCTTATTCCAAGCGAGTGGATTGAGGTTTGTGAACATTTTTTTAGATTCATTTCCATTAGTAGTTAATAGAAATAAACACTTCTTAAGGTATTAGGTATTAGTTTTGTTTCTTCTGATTTATCTGTTTATTCAGATTTTTGAAGAAGGTGTTAACGAACCAGTAGCTGGCCATGAAGGTGGCAAATCATGGGCTTTAAATCGTACATATCTAGTCTCACCTATCAATGGAGTCCTTCGGTATCATCGCCTTGGAAGTCAAGAAAGAAACGATGCTGATATTCCATTTGAGAAAGCATCACTTTTTCTGAATGATGTTTCTTTGACGGTTACAGAGGTAAATGATTAATTTCTTATTGAGATAAATTTCTCATTATGTTAGGAGTACTGGTTTGTTGGCTGAAATTATCTTCATTTTTAGTTGTTAAGCTTGAACTTACATAGCCTAAAAATATTTCTTCAAAAACTCTGCTCAACCTCATACATTAGATGTTATCTGTGCTACCTTAGAACTTGGATACATAATAATTTCTGTGCATTTTGAAAGCGATCACATGGTGTATGTTCTGTTGGTCAAGTATTGATTATTTATCGATTTGTTCCCTTTCAAATCCATTTTAAATTTAGTTCTGAATTATTGATTCGCTAAAATATGAGGCATTAGTTTTGTTGATCACTTTCCTCTCTTGTCAGTTGGTTATATCTTTGTGGAATCTGGCGGGGATGTGATTCATTTAGCCTTCTACAATTGGTGATGTAATCGTAACTTCGGAAAGAAGGATTAATAAGTTTTGGATCAATTATGTAAGGAAAAGGATTAATAACTTGGGAAAGAAGGATTAATAAGTTTTGTCATCTGGGTGTGTATTTGGAAGGAGAGGGATTTAGGCAATCATAAGGTAAAGAGCCTACGTACAAGGGAATGAAGTACTCAAGTCTTCCTTTTTGAGTTGGTTGTATAATTTGAGACTAGCAATTTGTCTCAAGGCACGTATGTTATTTCTCTGTTTTTTAGATAGATTTATGCATGATAGTCTAAGGGCCTGCATCTGTTTTTGCTTCTACCCTTCTTTTGTGAATGGGCTTAGGCTTTTCTTTGACGTTACCCCCTTTTTGATTCTTCTGTATGCTCACTTGGTTACTTAAACAAATGGAATGTTTGTGGTTATGGGCTCATGACCTTTTCTTTGTCAATGAGATATCTTGGGCTTTTAAGATCATGTGCTTTTGTAATGCATTTGCTTTTGGTCCTTTTCGTATACTTGAGTTTAACTTATTGACTCTTCTTAGGCACAGTATTACGATTGGATCAAACTCTTGGAGGTTGTTTCAAGATATAGAATGCACATAGAGGTTTCACATCTGAGGCCTGTTGTACCAGTCCCTGATAATCCCCGTCTGTGGTGGCGTTACGCTGTACAAGCGTCCCTTCAGCAAAGAAAGATGTGGTATTGTCCATTATCTCTTATGCTTACATTTATATTGGCGATTCCTGTTCTCATAAGATATTAAGTCTGGAGCTATAATTGCTTGTTCAAATTTGCAGCTATCGGTTTTCATGGGAACGCATGCAGCATCTGTGTCAGCTGCGTCGTCGTTATATTCAAGTGTATGCGAACTTGTTGCAGCAATTGCCTGATGTTGATAACCTTGAATTGCGGCAGATTGAGAAGGATCTTGACTCAAAAGTAATTCTATTGTGGAGGTAAGATTACATCATTCACACATATGTTCGCTAAGCAGGCAATGTAATCATATGGTTGGTTAGCCACCCTCTACCCCTTTCTCTGTTTCTTGCTACCAGGAGTTGATATCACCTGTGTGGAAAGGTCTATTCTGCAAACTTTTTATTTTTAAGGATCAAATATATTTTCTGTCTGGGGGAGGGTTGTATGTTCTAGCTTCACTTTTGGCTTAGACATCAGGTTATTAGAACGGATGCCCATTACTTTTAAGGCTTTACATATGGTCATATGAAGCTTTTTTCTTCCATAAAAAAGGACCAAGTACTCTTCTTTCGCTGTCCTTGACATTGTAATTTACCTTCTTCTTTCTTTTAAGGTTACTTGCTCATGCCAAAGTTGAATCAGTGAAAACCAAAGAAGCTGCAGAGCAGAAGAGGCTCGGGAAGAAAGGCTGGTTCTCTTTTAACTGGTATGTTAGAGCATTTCGGAGTTTTTTCGTTTTGTACTGATTTTCTTGTTCTCTTGATAGCCATGCACTGACTAATCCCTTTGGTGGTTAATTAGTTCCAGTATAGAAAATACCTCTTGATTTAATTCTCATATGTGATGATTGTCATTTCATGAATTATCAGGCGTTCTGCCCCTGAAGATGCTGATGGCGTAGATGGATCTGACATGTCAGAGTTGACGCAGGAAAAATTGACTAAAGAAGAATGGCAAGTGATAAATAATCTTCTAAGCTATCAGCCTGACGGGGAACTTGGTTTGTATTCAGGAAAGGATGCTCAGAGCATGATACAGTTTATGGTAGATGTATCTATTGGTCAGGCTGCTGCAAAGATAATCAACATACATGAAACGGAGGTTCTTTGTGGTAGATTTGAGCAGCTTAATGTTTCAACTAAGCTCAAACATAGGAGCATCTATTGTGACGTATCTCTGAAATTATATGGGTTGTATGCTCCAGAAGGTTGCCTTGCTCAGGTTGGTTTCCTTGAATAGATAGCATTTTTGCTTGGATACAACAACCAAGCCTTATTCCCAAAATGATTTGGGGTCGGCTAACATGAATCGTCGTCTAGTAACCATCTTGTGTACGCCATGAAAGCATTTTTGCTTGGATATTCATTTAAAAAACAACAGGTGGTGGGTATGTACAACACCCTTGTTTTTTGGAAGACGATCTAAATTTATCACTTCTCTCTGTGTTTTTTTTTTCTTCTATAATTGGTGGCACCACTTGCTGTCTCAATCGATGCCACCTCTTAAGAAAAAAGGTTGTGCCTTTATGCAGGACATTTCTCTGCAACTTTTTATTTTAATACTAATCATAATTTCTGTGCCCATGAAATTTCGAATGTTTTTGCATTGCTTATGATCTTCAATTGGCTATTTATTGTTCTGCACAATGTTTTTTGGTAGAGTGTGTGCAGTGAGGAAAAGCAGAATGCGCTGGCTGCCAACTTTGTGAGGTCACCTATTGGGGAAAATGTAGACTGGAGGCTGTCATCAACCATGTGTCCTTGCCATGTTACGGTAACTATGTGTCCTTGCCATGTTACGGTAGTTTCTGCTAATGCTGATTGAGATTTAATAGTTGGGTCTCTTATTGTATATGTTTAGTGTTGACATTGTTTTGGTCGTCTTCTGCTGTACATACTTGTTGAATGGTGCTTCTTTGTGAGTTCGTTGTGAATTTAATTGGTGTGACAGACCCTACAAGTTGGGTATACTTATTTGTTGTCCTTGGGAAGACTTCAGGTTCATTTTATCATTATTTATGTTAACATGATCTCTTGATTTTTTGAATGACATAAGAAATTATAGTAACCCAGAGTTCTCATGTGCTCTAGTTCTTTCTTAGTGTCTTCGCTATTGCTAGTCGGGCTCATTATAGTAACCCCGCTTTCCAAATCAGGGTGTCCCCCATTGAACACCGCTCTCTAATTGGTGTAAGATCTCTTAACCACGTCTCTCCTTTTTCTTTAACACCACTATCTCCAACAATTGTAAACAATTACCCATTAACACCCACTATCTCCAAAAACAATCCATAAGCAATAAACTGCTCCCTTGCCTTGTTCGTTGTGCAGACCCCAATGGGGTGCTTATATGGGGAATAAGGGAGTAGCTATTAGTTCTAGGGCGAGGTCTTGTTTCTGAATTCTTCAAAGATTAGGAGAAGGAAGCTCATGATAGAGTGAAGGAATCAGAGACAACAAGATGTGCTCTGATGGCTAGTGGTGGTATGAGATGAGCTCTTTTATTTGCAGTTGTGGGAAGAGATCTCAGAGACCTTTTTGGGGCTGGAAGGACTGTTTTCAGAAACTTTATAAGTAATCAGATAAAAAGCTCTCTTGACATGAGTGAAGGAAGAACAGAGGTTGAGCTGGCCTGATAATACTAGTTGTGATTAATATCATGAGGTGCATTGGGTGTCTCCTTGTTCTGTGAAGTGAATCCTACACAATAGTCTTTGTGGTTGGAGTTTGGACTCAGAAAGCCTGCAAAGCCATAAGCAGGGGCACTTAACTTAAAAAACTTGCAAAATAGGATCTGAATAGTGGCGGATTTTCCCTGGTAGCTTACCACAAAAGGCGCTTTCAAGCAGATCCAAATTACGTGTCTTTAGAGGGTCTTTGTGATTCCATCTAGAAAATTATGTTATTGCTGAAGGTTAATTTGGAATTGGCTTTAACTTGATATCAATTTCTGGAGATCAATGGTTCTGTTTTTTAGTTTTGTCTGTCTTTCATAGAGAAAGCAGGAACATGGTTCCAATAGCGATTTGGTGTTGTACTTGGAAAGAAAGAAATCATTGCATTTTCGATGATATTCTGTTGACACACCAATACTTCAAACTTAGGTTTTGAGGATGTTGTATAGTTGGAGTCAAGTGTTACATTCCCACCGACACTT
The DNA here is from genome assembly GCA_963680865.1 of Spergularia marina. NCBI lineage: Eukaryota > Viridiplantae > Streptophyta > Magnoliopsida > Caryophyllales > Caryophyllaceae > Spergularia > Spergularia marina. The sequence goes on from OY804545.1 coordinate 21,665,577, forward strand.
TACTTCCCTTCTTTTGTGGATAAAATTCCTCAAGATAGTCTTAGAGCTTGATTAGTTCTCTTTTGTATATGAGCGTCACCCCTTTAGGTGTCTTTTTGTATCTGGGAGTCTCCCCCTTGGTGTCCATTTTAATATATTGATATCCTATTTACTTTACTTATTTTTTCATAGAAGAAGCAGAAATATGGTTTTGCTTAATTGTTGGCACAGCCTGTAGATAGTTTTTATAATGTAAATCTGATGCTATGTAGTTTGTTTATTCTGAAGCTTCTCGTGCTCTGCATTCAAAGAGACCATTTCTCCGTCTGTCTTTTGTTCAAATCTTTTCTTCTGTCTATATTGAACCTGATTTTGCAATGAAGGTTTTGATGGAGAGCTATGACCGTTTCATGGAATTTATCAAGAGAAGCAATGCAGTTAGTCCTACTGTTGCCATGGAAACTGCCACTGCTTTACAGGTGAGATAGTGAGGCTTATGCGGGTTTCACCCGTTATACTCTTTAATTACCTATGCAATGAAAAGGTGAATTCGATGATGAGGCCTTTTTGAATACTAAAGTTCCTGAAATGTGGCCAACTTCATTAACGACTTGAGAGGCTGTTCTGAAGATAAAAATGCTGTTCATTGGAAAAAAAAAAGTGAAATTTCTGGTTTTTATTTTTAATCATTTGAGATGGTATTGGAATAAAGCAAAATGGCTCGTAAAACTGTCTGTGCTTCTAAGTAGCAGTTAGTTAGTGCGATTCTCGAAGCAATTTTTATTTTGGGTCATCCGTGCGCAACCTCTCTATGTTTCAATAGGGCTAAGACTTGCGTGCATTTGACCCCCCTTACCCCGCCTTATGGCGGGAGCCTTTAAGGCACTGGGGTAAAGATGTTGTTGTTGAATAATTTGAGATGGTAAGTTTTTATTAATTAATGTAACTGGTATTGTATTGGTTTTGGGTTTGTAGTCAGACAAAGCATCTGGAAAAGGAATATATTAACAAGCTAAACTCATTGGTGGATTATTATTGTAATTGGAGTCAAGTGTAACATTCCCACCGACACCTGACTTTCATTCTTTTTGTGGATGAAATTTCTCATGATAGTCCTAGAGCTTTATTAGCTCTCTTTTGTATATGGGTGTCACCCCTTTAGGTGTCTTTTTGTCTATGGGAGTCACTCCTTCGGTGTTCTTTTTGAATATATGATATCCTGTTATATCTGTCAGAAAAAAAAATTTGTAAATGTGTTATTAGTTTTGATTAGAATGTTAGTTAGCAGACAAAGATTGGAAATCTTTACTGTCCGACCTATACATCTAATTTATGTTTATACTCAATTGTCTTCTTCCTTGATAACATTGCCCTTCCTTTCATTGCTGTTTTCTATTATTTTTTGATAACAAGATATTTTTCCGTCATGAATTGTTAATGATATCACTTTTTCGATTGGGCAGATGAAGTTTGAGAAGGTGACAAGAAAAGCTCAGGAGCAGTTCCAACTGGTCTTGGAAGAACAAAGCAGGTTATTATTTCTCCCCAGATACTGCGATTCTGCATTCCTTTTCTTTCTGCTTTGTCTTTTTTTTTTTTTTTTTTTTTTTTTTTTTTGATAAGTTCTTTCTGCTTTGTCATAAGTTGTTCCTTTCTAAATGTTACCATGCTGTTTCTTATTCCAAATACTTTAGGATAATAATTCAACAACTATTATGGCTAGGTTCTATTGAAGAAGATCTTTCCTTAATGGCCAAGTTGTCCAAGCACTGCTAAATTAACCATACAAAACAACCTTGATGTAACTTCTCGTATGTAACCTTCCATTCTACCCGATAGAACACTTCATTGAACTGTCGCATAAGCACAAGATCTCGTATCACAAAATAAGTCCCAGGTCCTAGAGAGCAAAACACCACCTTTGGTATCTTTTGTCTTACTGCCTAAGGAATAACTACCCAACTAAAGCTTTGCCTCTTTAAGTATATCTAGTGTTGGGGTTGTCTCCTTAGCTATTGCTCAAGCTAAAGGCAAGCTTTTGAAAAGGCTTTTCAAGTGGCAGCAATAGAGAAAATCATCTCGTCTTCATCTTCTAGGACAACTTTAACAGGAGGATTTAGTCCAAAAAAGTCGAAATGGAAAGCCTGGAACATGATATATCCCTATGATTTTTTTTGTATTATTATTATTATTTTTTATTTATTTTTATTTTAATGTGGATAAGATCCCAGTGGCAAGGATTATCATTTTAATGAGAGTAATGCTAAGCTTAGCAGTTAAAGAACCTAAACGCTGCATGAAAACAAGTTATTTGTCTTTTTTTTTTTCCTTTTTCCTTTTCTATTTTATTTGTTAATCTATACTTTAAAACTTAAAATTTGCAAGAAATACTTTCTATATTGTTTTGTTTATTTTTATTATTTATCAACCATACCTTTGGAAATGATTATTCTGCAAAGCACTACATTTTATTTTTATTTTGATAAGTAAGATAGGATATCAATATATTCAAAAGGACACCAAGGGGGTGACTCCCATATACAAAAAGACACCTAAAGGGGTGACGCCCGTAAGCAAAAGGGAGCTAATCACGCTCTAGGACTATCATGATAAATTTTATCCACAAAAAGAATGAAAGTCAAGTGTCGGTGTGAAAGTAACACTTACTATACAACGTCCTCAAGAACCTAAATTTGAAACCTTGGTGTGTCAACATAATATCATCAAAAATGCGATGTTTTCTTTCTTTCCAAGTACACCACCAAATCACTGTTGGAATCATCTTCCATACTTCGGCTAGCCACCCTTTCTTCGTTCTCCTTTTCCAAGCCGAGAGAACATATTCGGCTCTCCGCGGATGAACCCAGCTCAAACCGAACAACGACAAAGCAGTGTGCCACAAAGACAACACCCAAGGACAAAAGAGCAAAAGGTGATCCACGGTTTCTTCCGCCTCACAGCACAAAGAGCAACGACTAGCCAACGTAAACCCTCTTCTTTTAAGGTAGTCCAAAGTTGCGACTTTGTCTTTGGTTATCTCAAACTCATCACAAACTATCAGGCAGCCAGGTTATCTCATCCTCATTTTCTGAAACAAGTTTAACTAAGGAAAGGATCTCCAAGAGAGTCAAAACTGAAGGTTCCTCCCAATCATTAATAGACCTCGAAAACAATATGTCCCAATGATGATTGTCACCTTCCCATAAAACGACATTACCCACTGTAGCATCCTTATTAGAAGCAATTCTGAAGAGATCCGAATAAAATATGTTTTCTAGCAAAAAAAAAGTTATTATCCGGCGTTGACCAATAATAGTTTGACAACAGATGGTCCGTTTTCACATTAAAAGGGCCTAACCCTCTTGAAATTGGTCGTAGTTCCCAAATCCAACCTTCATTTTAGCAAAACCGTCTTTCTTCAAAACAATGAATGTTGCCACTTTAGAAAATATCGATTTTGGAATAATATATCTAAAATCCAGAATGTTTGCTAATTGAATGTCGTATTGGAATCTTCTACAAATTTCAAGTAGGATAGGACTTTAAAACGTCGGAATTTGAGAACTAAGAATCAGTGGGCGATGGTCATGAGTCATGAATACTTCTGAGCATATTTTTCCAACTTGGTTTCTGACATGGGCATCGCTGTTGATTTCCTATAAATAATAGGATAGAAAGAAAAACAAATTCGGTGATTAAACTGTCTGTGGACTGCGGTTATTTTTTAAGTATCAGTTTGTTGATGCAATTCTCTAGTGATTTTGAATTGTGGTTTTGCTGAAAACAACCTTTCTATGCTTTCATACTTAAGGAGTAAGGCTAGATTGCTTAGACTCAAACCCCTCTTTACCTTGCCATGGGCAGGAGCCTTTTGGGGCTCTGGGGTGATGCTCTTGTTTGTCATCTTTGTAGATCTAAAGAAGTTTTGTATTGAAGGGACAGACAAAGTATGTGAAATAGCAGTTAATTGGTGCTATGCTAGACACAATTTTCCTTATGGATCATCCATAAGAAGCCTCTCTATGTTTTCAACATAGGGTTAAGGCATGGATACACCGACCCCCCCTTCCTTCGCCATAGGCCAGTGCCTTGTCACTGTTGTTGTTGATATTGCTGTTGCCTGTATGGACATGTCATCTGTTTTTTGTTTTTGTCAGGTTTGCCCTTGATGTTGATTTTGATGCTCCTAAAGTAAGGGTGCCTATTCACAGAGGTGGTTCATCCAAATGTGAAAGCCATTTTCTTCTTGATTTTGGTCATTTCACTCTAAAGACTAAGGCAAGTTATTTACTTATTGTATACCAGTCATTTCATACAACTGTCTTTCCAACAGAACACTTAGTACCGAAACAGAGATATGGAGAAGTATGGACATGTTACCTTTCAGGCTTTCACTGTTGGAAATAAGCTGGCTTTTTGTAACTAAACTTATTCTCCGAGGATAGTGTGTTTTTTTAGGTCTCAATGAAACCACGAAGTTTCATGAATATCCAAACGCATTTTTGTATTATTATTGTCTAAGTGTCGGGTGAATGGTGTTGATGCTTCTTGGTGATTCTTTGATGATGGGACAAGATAGTTCATTATGTAGAGGAACTGAGTAGTTTGGAAGTTTACTTCATAGTGTTGGTAGCTAGCCACGGAAAGTACTAGCTATGGCAAAGACCTCTTGGTCGATATTTTCTTTATTTTAATTTGCTTAAAAATTTGAATAATACTCTTACTTATTTACTTTTGATTGATGACGTCTAATGTCGTATAAGTACTTTAGACAAGTTTCCAGATTTCTGTATGTTGCAATCACCCCCTTTTGATTTATTTCGTTTCTTTGTATGTGCTATATAAAATATTAACATTCTTTGTTGCAGGATGGTCAAAATGAAGAAAAAGATCAGTCATTGTATTCTCGCTTCTACATCTCAGGAAGAGATATTGCTGCTTTCTTCACAGACTATGGATCTGAAATTCAAGATTGCTCATTGTTTTCCCCTCCGAGGAACTGTGATCCTTCAGGGCCTCCATCGGAATCTACTGACAATGTCTGCTCCTTGGTTGACAGATGTGGAATGGCTGTTATCATTGACCAGGTATCTCTCATTTTTAAATTTTTTTAATTCATTTACTGCCCTGGGTTAAGGCAGCATGTGCCTTCAGCAATTTTCCGGAGTCCAATTTTTCTTCCACTACGAGACTGTACTAGTGTACTCTAATACCTTTCTGTAATTGTCATTTGTGATGCGTTCTCATGTGGGTATACTCACGAGCTTATTCTAATCTGGTGAATAACTAAAAGAAAAATGTATTTCACAATTATTGTGAATTAGCGGTCCATGCGATTTTCGACACAATTTTAATTGGTCATTTGTAAGCAGCCTCACTATGTTTCCGAGGTAGGGGTAAGCCTTGGATACATCTGACCCCCACTTACCTCGGCATAGGTGGGAGCTAAGGCACTGGTGTGATGCTGTTATTGTTGTTGTATCTCAGAACTACAAGGGTTTTGCTTTTCCTGCTAATTGAAGTTTTTTCTTTGTTTACTCTTAAGATAAAGGTACCCCATCCAAAATTTCCGTCAACGCATGTCTCAGTTCAAGTGCCAAATCTTGGGGTTCACATATCACCATCCAGATATTGCAGGGTTGTGAAATTGCTCAGCATATTCTATGGTACATTTCAGAGCAGTGGTCAGTCTGTAAATGAGGTCTCTGAACCTGAACATGCCCCTTGGCTGCCAGCTGATATGGCAGTGGAAGCAAGAATACTGGTTTGGAAAGTATGTCCTCGTATATTGCTCCTACTTGCACATAATTCTGTTTTTTAGACCTTTATTTCTATGGGCTTTTACCCTTTCCTTAGTTGGTGTTTTGATGGCTGTATGATACAGGGAATAGGCAATTCTGTTGCAGCTTGGCAACCTTCTTTTGTTGCTTTATCAGGATTTTATCTTTATGTTCTGGAATCTGAAAGGGCGTATTCCTACCAAAGATGCACTAGGTCTGCTGTTTTTGTTATACTTGTTGATTTGTATATGTAGTCATATATTGATAATTTGGTATCCTAGCTTACTTATCAAAAAATAATTTGCTTTATTTGTATGGTTGTACTGTTTCTTGAATCATCTGTTTGCTGAAACTCTGCAGTATGGCTGGGAAACAAGTTTTTGAGGTTCCTCCTGCAAATGTAGGTGGATCGCTATTTTCAGTAGCTGTATGCTTAAGAGGAATGGACATTCAGAAAGTAAGTTATACATATTCATTGCCTTATGGGAAAGAGATTTTTAAAATTATTCATGTTTGTGTTAGATAATAGCTTAAGAGTGCTTTAAGGTTTTATCTGTTTTTAATATCTAGTTAATTTTCCTCCAAAAGCTTGTTTTTTCGCGTGGGCAACCACTAAAGAGAAAATCCCAACTTTGGACTACCTTAAACGAAGAGGGTTTACTTTGGCTAGTCGTTGCTCTTTGTGCTGTGAGGCGGAAGAAACCGTGGATCACCTTTTGCTCTCTTGTCCTCGGGTGTTGTCTTTGTGGCACACTGCTTTGTCGTTGTTCGGTTTGAGCTGGGTTCATCCGCGGAGAGCCAAAGATGTTCTCTCCGCTTGGAAAAGGAAAATGAAGAAAGGATGGCTAGCCAAAGTATGGAAGATGGTTCCAATAGTGGTTTGGTGGTGTGCTTGGAAAGAAAGAAATCATCGCATTTTTGATGATATTATGTTGACACACCAAGATTTCAAATTTAGGTTCTTGAGGACGTTGTATAGTTGGAGTCAAGTGTTACTTTCAGACCGACACTTGACTTTCATTCTTTTTGTGGATAAAATTTCTCATGATAGTCCTAGAGCATGATTAGCTCTCTTTTGTTTACGAGCGTCACCCCTTTAGGTGTCTTTTTGTATATGGGAGTCACCCCCTTGGTGTCCTTTTGAATATTTTCATACCCTAATTTACTTATCAAACAACAACATCTTCACCCCAGTGCCTTAAAGGCTCCCGCCATAAGGCGGGATAAGGGGGGGTCGAATGCACGCAAGCCTTACCCCTATTGAAACATAGAGAGGCTGCGCACGGATGACCCAAAATGAAAATTGCTTCGAATATCACACCGATTGACTGCTACTTCACAAAATAAGAAGCACAGACAGTTTTATGAGCCATTGTGCTTTATTCCATTATACCCCAAAGCCAAAGAATAATTAGTCTTTGGCTCCATTGGAAATGGAGCAATTTACTTATCAAAATAAAAATAAAAAAATTATTTAGTTATTTTTCAAAATTTTGTGTGTTATTTGTTTGCAAACGTAGAAGTTTGAATATATGAACGGACTTGTAGATACTGAATGCCTTATTTTCTCGATATGCTGCTCTTGAAATCTTTCTCACTACGTCAAGTAAATTTATTTCTGACATTCTGTCACATCCTTCGTTTGAAGGCTCTGGAATCCTCAAGTACGTTGATTGTAGAGTTTCAAAATGAGGATGACAAGCATATCTGGCTCAAGGGTCTTGTAAAGGCTACATATCAAGCGTCGGTAAGAATTGCATATTTCCTCTAAAATTCACGCATATTGTATATTTCCCAATAAGTTATGTACTTATGATTATTGGTGAATCAGGCTTCTTTATCCATCGGCCTTTTGGAGGATTCTAGCTATAGTATTGCCGATCAAGTTAGTGACCGGGCTGCTAGTTCTCAGGCTGCTGATCTTGTAATTAATGGAACCTTAGCAGAGACAAACCTATATATATATGGCAAGGTTATCTTTCTATCAAGCTGCTGTCCTGTTGAATTCAGCTTATAGAGTTTTTGCTTCTGTGTTTATCTTATAATTGTCATATACTGGCGGACTTATTCGTTACATCTTGCCTCGCATGAAGCCTATTCCATTGTTTGGATTCTCAAGCCTAATTTTTGACGAAGACTGTTTCTTATTAATATGTGGCTTCAAATTGTTAGAGGTTACTCTCTTTAAGAGTTAAAGTCTTACGTTTGAGGGATGTATTTTTCTGTAGCTTTCTTATACGTGTGTCTCTATTCGGCTGAACCTTTACTTGTTGTGCTATTTTTCTTGATGGATGAGTTTGCAAAATCCTATGTGGATCTGGGTGCTTGGTCATGAGTCTCGAAAGGTAGTTCAAAGCTTAAAAGTAATTGCAGTTTCAATTCGATGCTTTGAGCGAGTTCGTCATACCTGCTGGTACGACTCTGTTTTCGCGCATTTGCTCATGGTTTATACGTTGTCTTTTTGCGGAGTTGGTAAAGAAAAAGTGCGTTGGTGTGTACTTGCAAAGTCTTGTTATTCTTAAAGAAAATCTTGTCATGCTTACTTTTCTGTCTGTTCTCTCTGCCTGCTGGTGTGGAACTTCTTGTGGTCAATTCATTTTTCCTTTCTGGTCTTCTTAAATTTCTGCCTTGGTTATACTTGTATTGCTGACACTACTCGGTGTCTACTTAGTCTTTGGAGAAGTTGCGTTCTAGCATTTGACTGTAGTATAGAATGTGAGGGAGTTTTTTTTTTTTTTTTTTGGTTACAAGGTGAGGGGGTTAATGACTCTGAATTGCCCTTGAATCTTGATTCTACGAATCGTATTGAAGGTTTTTATGCCTCAATCCCATCTTGTCTGGTCAAGTGTAGGGTACTGTTGAAGATTTATGTTCAACGGAATTACAGTTTTCTTTTAGATAAGTCAATTGTTTACACTCACAAACTTAATTAGGTTGGTCTTGTAAACCTTAATTTGACGACATAAATGGGACAAGCAAATGTAATGCGTATTTTCAGGCTTACGTCTCTTTATTAAATTTGACCTGGTTGAATGTTCATGATAATTTGTCGTTGGTGTCTGGCCACAGAGTGTACAAAGTAAGCTGTGTGGTAAATATAAAGAGAGGGTTTTCACCAACTTCTTTTATGCTTAATTTCAGTGCGGAGAGGAGTCTCAGGGGAATCGTGATGAACAACTCATTGTCGAGCTGATTGGCATTGGAGGAAAGGTTTGAAATAGCATTGAATTTGTTATAAATGTTTAAATTTATTATGGTGTTGACTCTTGTGAATTTGTCATGCTAAAGGGTACATGATGCTCAGCTACAAAATACAGACATCAGGTCTATAGACTATTTTGCGAAATCTCGTCCACCAATATAATGATGTACAATTGAGTGTTAGGATAGGTCACTAGACTCCAGTTGTACAGGAAGTTAAAAGAAGAAAATACATATTATGCCTAGAAGAATCTTTACTGTCAACAAGTTCTTTTTCCCATGCACCACCTGGCTGTCAAAGGTCCTCCAAGCATTAGTGACCCAATACTTAACTAACCTTCTTTTCCAATTGATACCACATACTTTAAAAAGGATAGGGGTTCCAATATTATAAACTCCACAGATATAACTAACAGAGTATTGTTAGTTCATGAACATTGGTCTGCAATAGTCACATTATTATATATTCGAAGTTCCTTCTTGGAGTTCAATATTGTCTATGCTTAACTCCTGTACACGTGTAGGTGCATGTTATTCGTTCTGATGGAAACTTAACTGTCAAGATGAAGCTGCACTCTTTGAGAATTAAGGATGAATTGCAAAGTCAGTCGACAAGAATTTCCCAGTATCTAGCCTATTCTGTTGTGAAAACCGATCAAACAGTGACCTCCCCTTCTTTGACTGATTCTCAAGCCGACAAAAATTCCCCAATGCTGACTGAAGAAGATGACATGTTTAGAGATGCTTTGCAAGAGTTCATGCCCAATGCAGATATGACTACTGTATCACATAACTCACAAATTTTAGAATGTGATGCTCTGGAGATTTCCAATTCTAGCCAGGATTTCGGGAAAGGCAAAGGATCCTCCTCAGAAATATTTTATGAAGCTCTTGGAAGTGACAACTCTGATTTTGTGTCAGTAGTATTTACAACAAAGGATCCTAGCTCTCCTGACTATGAAGGCATCGACACGCAGGTTTCATTTCTGCCGTCTTTTCTTTTTTCAATGGTGAACAGAATTGAAAATCCCATTGGAAATTGGCAGTATTTGTAATATGATGTCTTTATTTCTACAGATGAGTGTTTGTATGTCCAAGCTGGAATTCTTTTGTAATAGGCCTACACTAGTTGCTCTAATTCAATTTGGTCTGGAAATCAGCTCTGCTAATTGCGGAGTAGATGATGAAGGTGTAACTATGGCATGCGAGGACACAGAGACTACCAGAAAAACGAATAAGAGTGATGATGGCGACGCATTTGTTAAGGGCTTGTTGGGTTATGGGAAAGGGAGAGTAGTGTTTAAATTGAGCATGGACGTAGATAGTGTTACAGTGTTTCTTAATCATGAGGATGGTTCCCAGTTCGCAATGTTGATTCAGGAGAGCTTCATTTTGCATCTCCAGGTATGTGGTATAGCATGGTATTTTTGTGCTGTCCTTTTTCTTTCTTTTTTATTTATTTTTGCTATATTTGTTCTTATGTGATATCTGCCTTCACATTTGCATTTGCCTGAGTACTTTTCTGGTATTTACATTAAGTTGTCAATATTTCCTTTCCTATTTTACAATCCAGACATTTTATGTACAATATAAGATTCTGCAGCACTACAGACACCCATTGTGCAACAATTGAACTATAGCCTCATACATTAGTCAAATACTTTTGTCGTGTCGAACTCCCATTCTGTCTCTTCTACGAGAGCGACTGATAGGAGAGGCTTGGGTATGGATACCCCAGCTATATTGTTGGTGGTCGTGTCGTTGAGAGTAGTCTTAGACTGGGTGACCTCTGCGGAATTGTGGATGCTTTCGGTGTGTGAGGCAAAAGTGCTTTTGAAGGATGTGTGATGGTCTGTGGGACTAGTGCACAACTTGACGAGCTGTTGTAGATGATTCAATCCCTTCCCCTGAGCGGCTGAGGTGTTTTACCTGTACTCTCATCGGCAATAGGCTTTTCTACTTTTTGTTGATTAGCTTACTTATGATAGGCTGAGAGCTGTAGTATTCCACTCCTTTGGGATCTTTCTGAACATATGGGTCAACACTTGATGTCCTTTAATTGATAATCCCTACTACTGTATTCATTAAAAAGTAAAACAACACTGCTGGTTTCTTTAGTGAAGGTGTCACACAATGTTTTTATTTCATTCTCTTTTATTTATTGTAAAGGAGACACGACCTTTCCATTTCCAATGGAGCCAAAGACTACTTATTCTTTGGTTTTTGGGATATAATGGAATAAAGCAAAATGGCTCATAAAACTGTTTGTGCTTCTTATTTTGTGAAGTAGCAGTCAGTCGGTGCGATTCTCGAAGCAATTTTCATTTTGGGTCATCCGTGCGCAGCCTCTCTATGTTTCAATAGGGGTAAGGCTTGCGTGCATCCGACCCCCCCTACCCCGCCTTAGGGCGGGAGCCTTTAAGACACTGGGGTTAAAGATGTTGTTGTAAAGGAGACACGACCCGGCTCTGTTTAACTTAGTGGGCTTTATGTCTTGACTTGAATATCTTCTGTAGGTGCACCCTTGCTCTATTTCCATTGGTGGAACACTTGGAAACTTCAGGCTTCGTGATATGTCTCTGGGTGAAGATGATTGTTGGAATTGGCTTTGTGACATCCGCAATCCAGGTGCTGAATCGCTTATCAAGGTAAGGTTTTATTTATATCCCGTTTGTTCTTCTCCCTTGGGAGTCTTTTTGTATTCTGCTGTAACCTGTCTTTGTATTGATATGCTCTCTTCATTAATGAGAGATAAAAGGTTAGCCTTCTGTCTGCTTGGCTCTTTTAACTTCTATTTGTCAGCACGAGAGTGACTGTGCGACTAACTTTTTTGAGTGCATTATTGCTCTTATCAATATTTGGTGAATAGATTGTTCATCTTGAATGGAGTTGCTATTAATACTTTCTGTGTACTGCTATCTCAGTTTGAATTCAAATCGTATAGTCCCGAGGATGATGACTATGAAGGATATGATTATAGCCTTAGTGGTCGCCTTTCTGCAGTTCGCCTAGTTTTTCTCTACAGGTTTATCCGTGAGGTAATGTATACTTTATGTAAATATTTTCAATTGCTAGCTTATTTCCATGGCTATGTCTAAAGTGAACTGGCCTCTTACTCGTTTAGTGAGACAGCTTCATTGTGGTGAATAAGGATTCAGTTTTAACCATTTTTTAAAAAATTCTCCAGGTTTCAGTGTACTTCATGGAACTAGCTACGCCACATAAAGAAGAAGTGATTAAAATGGTTGATAAAGTTGGGGGTTTGGAGTGGATGATTCAGAAATATGAGATGGATGGAGCAACAGCTATAAAGCTGGATCTTTCACTGGAGACTCCAATAATAATAATTCCGAAGCATTCAACGAGCAAAGAGTTAGTACCCTCTCCTGGCTTCTGTTTAAAACTTGAGATGTCATTTCTTAAAACATGCCGTTATATGCACCTCGTTTGTTGGTTTGAAATATCTTGTCAACTGAATTGTGCATGAGTTAAGAATTTTCCAAAACTCATATGCTATGAGTATGAAATAAGCATTTGTTTTGTCTTAGTAAAAAGGGTTGTGAGCTATTCCTTGCGCAGCCTCTCTATGTTTCAATAGGGGTAAGGCTTGCGTGCATCTGACCCCCCCTTACCCCGCCTTATGGCGGGAGCCTTTAAGGCACTGGGGTTAAAGATGTTGTGTACCCCGAGTCCCAGACCTCACAAGTTATCTTGGGAAAGGTAACAAGACGAGATTCAAATAAAAGGAAGAAGGTTTGTAAAACAATATAAAAAGGAGAGATCTCAATGGGATATATCGAATGTAGTGAAATATGTTATGTTTATAATTCCCTTAGTCATTATGCCTGTCCCATCTACTTGGTGTGCTGTCTGACTTTAGTTTCCAAATGAGTAAGGGTGGTTTTTTCATGTCGACCAATTTCCGTTTATTAAAGTAGTTACCTTGGTTATAATTATGGTTACATTATATGGTTCTGCTGTGATTTCAGCTTTATGCAACTTGACTTGGGGCAGCTACAAATACGAAATAGTTTCAGTTGGCATGGAAACCCAGAAAATGATCATTCTGCCGTGCACCTTGATGTACTGCGTGCGGAGGTGAGCCTGTTCTATCTACACTGTTTAGTGGTTGGAGAAAAGGATATTGGATTCCACCCTTCCTCCCAAAAAGGAAGGAAATAATAAGGAACTTAAATAAATTTTGCCTGTGCATACAAAGAAATGTCTTTGCAACCAAGAAAATCTTGGCTTAATGCAATACGGGTGTAATACCTATAATTTGGTAATAGAGATTCAATGATACTATCAATATAAAAATGTAATTATTATCAGCTGCATGTGATGTTGAATTAAAGAGATTTGTAATTGGCCTTCGCCCCCTTGGTGACACTTTTGAGATTTGTAGTTATTATCGACCATGATGAATTACTAAGTACTAAGAAGACTGTTATCTCTTGATCATGTTTGTGGATTTGGTAGGAGCCAACGAGGGAGTATCCTTTCTAATCTGCAACGTTAACGGGGATAATACTGTAATTTAGTGGAATGTCGATCCTATCTTTTCTTGCGAAATTGTCCTGGACTTTATTTGGGACCAGATTGTTTTTTTTTTTTTTTTTTTTAAGCTTCTCTTTGTAGCTCTGAGTTCTGGAACTTTACAAGGCAAGAAATAACATAAAATATTAAATAATGGTGGATGACTTTAAAGCTTGGTGCTAATGCTTTTCACTATTTAATTTGCCTGCAGATCCTCGGGTTCAACTTAGCTGTGGGGATCGATGGTTGCCTTGGAAGGCCAATGATAAGGGAAGGCCAAGGACTTGTCGTCTGTGTACGTCGCAGTTTGAGGGATGTATTCAGAAAGGTTCCAACTCTAGGCATTGAGGTTCAGGTAATTATGGTGTCTGTTCGTGTTCTGTCTCATCAGCTAGTTGGTATCATTGCTTATTATATGGAACTTAGTTGTGGTTAAGTGGTCACAGATGTACAAACCAGTCATAAATGGCTAGCATTGTTTGTTTTCCTGTATTGAAATGACTGAACAACCGGAAATGTGGTTGTGCTTGTCACTTCTGTTTTGAAACGAATAGCCTCAGTTCCTGTGTGGTCTGTCCCTAACACAGCTGACTAAAAATATCTAAGATATCTAGAGCAATAGACGGAATTGGGAATTTTTGGGGTAGCCGCTATGATTGAGGCGATAAAAATGACTTTATGAAGCGTTCCGTCTAACACGCACTGGCCCCATTCGCATCTCCCCTGATCTGGAGTGATCGATCTTTGTGGGCCAGGCGGAGTGTTGACACATTCAAGTACTATTATATGGTGTATGGGTTACTTTAGATTCAATTGACCAAATTCGATAGACTATCAATTAACGAGCCTGGTATCCGGATTTAGTGAACGATGAGAAATCCCTTTTTGGAATTTGTTTGCCTATTGTGGTTGTTTAAATTTAGAGAAATTTCATCAAAGATGACAAATGTTCAAATTCGATAGAATCTCTCCAGTGGATTTTATTTACGATGTTAATTGCTTCTTCTGCTTGTATTGAAAGGGAAGATCACAGAAACGTTTGTAATTAGAAGATACTAGATGTTAATGGGAAGGGTGAGAAAGGAGACTCTTTATGGTACATATCTCAAAATGGTGGGAGGTAAGATTTGAATTTGTGTTTTAGGTTTTGAAGACCACTAGGCTAGAAAGGAATAGGGAGAAGGAAGAGTCGTGGCATTGTGCTTATTATGGCTTCTATTTGGGTTCAGCTGGAGACTTCTCGTTTTTCTTACGATTTAGTATTGGGGGAAGCCATTTACATGGCGGCTTCTTTATGGGCAAAAGCAGTGGGTACGGAAATCCCTTTCATTAACCATGACAAAAATGGAGCAATCTGTGTCCTCATTTGTTTTGCCGTTGTTTTGTCTTTAAAAGTTAGAATTAATCTTCAAATTTAAGATGTGATAGATGAGCAGAGCCTATGTGAGATTCAATATTTACAGTTGAATTGGTGTAGAGATTAGACCTTGGAAAAGATGGATGATGAAAATACCATGTCAAAGTTTTCCTTCGAATGTTCACATATATGGTTCTCAGTAATTGAACGGGACAGACAGAAATTTGTGACCTAAAGTTACCGTATTTCTTGTGTATCTTTTGATTTTTGGCTAATGGTGTGTTGCAAGGTCCTTGGAATGTCGAAATTTGTCCTTCTTGCCTCCCTTGTTAAATGACATGACAAAGTGATAGATATCAGCTTGTAATCCTTGCTGCATATCCTTTTTTATTTACTTATTTCGCATCATGTTCCTCAACCCATTTTGGGAATAAGGCTTGGTTTGTTGTTGTTGTATTTTGGAGTATGTCCATTTTCTGAAATTTTATTTGTTGGTTTTTTGCCTTTTGACCACAGGTTGATTCATTGCATGTCGTCATGTCCGACAAAGAGTACAATGTTATATTGAACTGTGCTTATACAAATCTGTACGAAGAACCGAGACTTCCTCCTAGTTTCCGTGCTAGCAAATCCGATCCACATGATACAATGAAGTTGCTGGTCGATAGGGTGAATGCAAATAGTCAAAGTTTTTTATCACGCACTGTGTCTATAGTTGCTGTTGAAATCAATTATGCTCTTCTAGAGTTGCGTAACGGGATGCAAGATGAGTCAACATTGGCACATATCAGCGTTAGTCTCCAGTTAACATCGTTTGCATTTAACTTTTGTTATTTCTTATATTTTCCTTTTTTTTCATTCTAATTCAGCTTTCGGTTACAGTTGGAAGGTCTATGGGTGTCATACAGAATGACTTCTTTGGCTGAGGCAGACCTCTATGTCACTATACCCAAGTTTTCTATCGTGGATGTCCGCCATGATACAAAACCAGAGATGCGGCTTATGCTTGGAACATCATGTGATGTTGGCAAACAGACTACTGCTTCCTTTAACAATTCATCTTCGGTTACTGGGAACCTGACAAGAGCAGGTTCTGGAGTTTCTTCTTCTGATATGCCAATATCGACCATGGTTTTGCTGGACTATCGATGGAGGGCAACATCCCAATCGTCAGTTGTAAGGGTTCAACAACCAAGGGTTTTGGTTGTACCTGATTTTCTTATTGCTGTTGCCGAGTTCTTTGTGCCATCATTAGGCGCGATAACTGGAAGGGATGAACTCATGGATCCAAATAATGACCCTATTTGCAAGAGCAGCAGCATTAAACTTATATCTGCTGTTTACAGGCAGGTAGAAGAGGTAATTCAGCTGTCCCCAAGTCAACAGCTGATTGTTGATGCTGCTGGGGTTGATGATTATTTATATGATGGTTGTGGGAAGACTATATGCCTGAAGGAGGATACAGATTATAAAGATTTTCAGCCCTCGAAAACTCAACCTATCATTGTCATTGGTCGCGGAAAAAGGCTGCGATTTGTGAACGTGAAGATTGAGGTAATTATAATTATACTTGTTGGAATATCTATATGCGTGGGTAGGTCAACATCTATTTTGCATTTTGTGTTTAGCTGAAAAATGGATCTGATTAATCAGAATGGTAACCTGTTGAGGAAGTATACATACTTGAGCAATCAAAGTAGCTATTCAGCAGCTCCAGAGGATGGTGTTGAAATCAAGTTTATGGAAAATCATTCGTCTGATGAGGATAAAGATTTGGGAGGCAAGAATGAATCCTCTCACAAACCAAATTCTTGTGTTTATCCTGTTGATGAAACAAAGAAGACGCAGAGCTTTACTTTTGAGGCTCAGGTAGGATCCTTTTTAAAGAACATACTTCTTTCAAACGATGGTGTTGATTATGTTGTCTGCTTTTTGGTTTTTTGTTTTGTCAGTCTATTTACATCTGCATATCTACCGGAATATGGGGTACTGCTTGATATAGATTCTTATTGCGTGCTTTTTTCAGCTCTTGGTAAACTATGAATTTTATTGGAGAGACAAATCATACTTGTCACTTAATTACTGAAAACTGGTGTCATTGCAATTCACATTCCAGTAATGAGATGTGAGACCCTATTCTTCGTCTTCACCAAACCACCACCTTCTCATCTCAATTCTATTAACCTGTCCTAATACTCGTCGCCTCTATTTCCTGATTCACTCCTCGTTTTCCCCTTCATGGCTCCTCCAAAACACAAGCTTCTTATTATTGAATTCCAGTATGGAGAGCGTTATTGTCCCCATGCATGAATCGTAAAGCTGTAGCCTTTCCTTTTTTCTATCTTCAAAAAATTGTCCTATGTTTTTTACTCCAAGCTGATATTTTCAATCTGTACTATGGTTGACATCCTGACCATGAGTACCTAAATCTCTCTCTCTCTCTCTCTCTGATTGTCATTTTAGAAGGGGGCAGCAAATATTTTAGACAACGTAAAGGTGGTTTGGAAAAGTAAATGGTGAAATGTTTCAACTGGTGTTTGTTTGTAGGCAGAATTTTTGGCTGCTGCTTGTGGTCATGAGTGGCTATTATGGATTTCTAGCTGTGGTGAAATGTTTCCCCAAAGTGGGTATGTATTTAAATCTAAGGGGGTGTTGGGGAAAGAGGAAAAGGGATTTTTGGGTAAGTGAGTCAGGGATAGTTGAGCAGCGAAACCGGTTGATATAGCCGCCTTAACAATTACGAATGGATAAAGAACAAAGTTTCCTCTTTGGAACCTAAGAAACTGTAAGTACTTTACACAATATGAACCATGCTGACTCTGGATACCTCCTTTTATGCCATGATAACCAATATAAACCACACTATCCAACAAAACCGCTGGATCAGGAGGCTCAAATTATTATCTGTTTACTTTGTAACCTGCCGTCAAGATTGGCTTCCGTAAGGCCTCTTTATACCAGAGAAATATTTCCTTGATTTTGTTAAATAGTGTTCGAGTAGCTGGTGGGCTTGTGCTCGCATCTCCTTGATCTTGTTGCTGATGTTTGGAGAGGTTTTGTTCATCTCATTTTCTCTAGTTCTAGAAGTGGTGTATGTGATTTGGTGGTGACAAGTCCTTTGTCTTGTGTCATCAATCAATGTATGCTGTAAAACTTACTTAGCTCGAGGAGAGTGCAAAAGCTCCAGCAAACCTTCAGAATGGGTTCATTCAAAGCTCGACTCCGATTTAGTCAAACCAGACTTCTCACCATTATCATAAGTGTGTAACGTGAGCTTACTAAGCACAGATTGGAAGACTTCCTTTGGCTTGGTCATCCAGAAATCAACATTGCGTATGATTGGAGTCAACTTAGCTCTTTCTCTTGAGAACATAATTGTATAAGCTGCAATCTTTCTTCTGATTCCTGAGTAAAATTTCAGTTTATGATATTTTAAAGTGCTCACCAATTTGATATCGATTTGAATCATCCATATCTGTTTTGCTGCTATTTCCAGGTGGTGTCTCCTGAACTAACTTTCTACGATGGAACCAAGTCATCTCATGATGATTCTCCGTACAGCGAAAAGCTTGTGCGAGCAAAGTTTGATCTAAGCTTTATGTAAGCGTGTGGCTTTCTTTTACATTCATATTTTATGTCTACCTTGTTTATTACTTTGGGCTGTATTGGCTGTTTGAGTTGAAGGCTAGGAAGTTGATGATCCTAATTCTTTTTTTTTTTAGTTCATCGACTTTTCTAGTCCTGGGAGCAGCCTTTGTCCAAAAATGACAAGGGAAGGCTTGCCTCCAATACAACCTCGTGGTGGGATCCTTCCCTGGGCCCTCGCCTTGCTGGGACACCAATGTGCACCGGACTGCTCCTTATAATCTTCAATGGGATCTCAATAGCCGCGTATTGATTCTTTGGAGCTTCCCTTGGTTTAACAATTCCCTATTCAGTGATTTAAACTATCTGCCGCAGCTCCCTTGTGCCGCCAGTACCAAAAGATGCTGCCATCACCAGGGCTTCCATCCATTTCTATCCTTCAGACCAGATTCTATTGTACCCACACCCACAAGCTACTATGGCCCCCATCGCCACCTCCCTCAATCCAGATTTTGTACTACTGCTCTTTGCGCTCCCTTGAAACCACCATGTTCATTTTCTCTCACCGTTAGAGTTCTGCATGTGGACTGTGTGACTCTTTCGAATTCATCACAGTCAGGGGTAAACAAAAATGCCGGGTATTTGAACCACTAAGAATCTCTGGTTCCTATACAGATCCAGTAATCATGGTTGATATTTAGGTAAGAAAAATATGGGAACCAGTCATTTTAGAATTGGAATTGATACCTAATCAAACTGTCCCCAGAAAGTGCTGGAATATAATGGAATAAAGAAAAAAAAGGCTCACAAAACTGTGTGCTTCTTGTATTGTGAAGTAGCAGTTGGTTAGTGGGATTCTCGATGCAATTTCATTATGGGTCATCCATAATAACCCTCTCTAGAAAACATAAAGGCAAGGCTTTGAGGGATTAGAGTAACGTTGTTATTGTTGTCGTTGTTGTTGTTGTTTTAGTGGTGGGATCGGTGGAACAAAGCTAACATCTTACTTTAAAACCACCTCAGCATTGCTAATGATTCACTTGATGTTTTTCTCTCATTGATGGCACATCTATGCACTTTTAGACTAGCTCAACGTGTTAAATCTACTGTCTTTCACAGCTTTCGTTATTTGATGGTACATTTATAGAAATTTTAGATGAATTGATGATTCTGCAGTTTTAAAATTGTAATATTTGTTCAGCAAGAGTGCAAGACTTTATGGGATATAGAGTTTCACCAATAAAATGCAAATATCCAATTCAATGGTTCAACATCTTTTTGTAAAAAGTGGAATGGTTTGGAAGCAAGGACTTGGTATCTGGAATCTATCTTGGAATTATTTTTTCCTATTCCGAAAATATGGGAATCGGTTTGACTGATTCAGATTCCCAAAGAAAATATGGGAATTGGATTGGCTGATTCAAATTCCCAAAGATGATGGTATATGTATCATTTCCCACTGTGTAGAGCTCTTTGAAAGTGAGAAATTGAGAGGTTGTTTGAAGACTCTTTGTCTTAGACGTCGTTTAATCTGTTTGATGACAAAGTTGCCTTGTATATTGTATTCATGATGCTTTTCCCACAGGTTTGCGTCTAATGAAGAGGATACATGGGTTAGGGCGGTTCTGAAGGATTTAACCATTGAGGCTGGATCAGGTCTTACAATCTTGAATCCCATGGATGTTTCAGGAGCTTATACCTCTGTGAAAGACAAGACCAATATGTCGCTCATGTGTACGGATATGCACTTTCATCTTTCTCTAAGCGTCATATCTTTGTTGCTTAACCTCCAAAATCAGGTAGCTGGTGCATTGCAGTTTGGAAATGCCAATCCTGTGGCATCTTGTACAAACTTCGAGCAAATATGGGTGTCCCCTAAAGGTATTTGAAGTGACCCCTAGAGTTATATCATGATGGCTGAAAATAGTTTAGCATTACCATCCAGTGTTCCAAGATGCTGTTGTTTGAGATTCTGACCTGTTTTGTTACATGTGTAGAAAATGGATCCAAATGCAACTTGACATTCTGGAGGCCTCGTGCGCCTTCTAACTATGTTATTTTAGGCGATTGTGTGACATCAAGGTACTTTCCTCACAATGATAAGGTTTGAAGTGTTGTACATGAGAAAGTCCGT
The DNA here is from genome assembly GCA_963680865.1 of Spergularia marina. Lineage (NCBI taxonomy): Eukaryota > Viridiplantae > Streptophyta > Magnoliopsida > Caryophyllales > Caryophyllaceae > Spergularia > Spergularia marina. The sequence continues at coordinate 21,686,149 of OY804545.1, forward strand.
TAAACCCTCTCCCAATCTCCGCCTCATATTTTGACTCTATGCTCCTCGACCTATATATTGACCTTTCCTTGTTTAGGCTTTCAGCTATTCGGTTTAGCTGTTTATTATTTTTCCCTCCCATCAATTTCTTCATTTTCTACCTTTATACTGGCTAGGCACTGGGCTGACATTGTTGCACTTCCCATCTGGAAATATATCTCCTTTTTTTTCTGGGTCATCTTAGCTTAATCATGATTGCTCTTGCACATGCACATGTATTCAATGATATGATTTATTATCTCAAGGATTTTGCTGAGATCATACAATATACACTCTTGAAGAATTAGCTTTTCTGGCTGCCACATATGATAAGCTTCCTGATTCTGCTTTTCTGTAATGTATCCCCAGGTCTATTCCTCCATCAGAGGCGATGACGGCAGTGAGCAATACTTATGGTCGTGTGAGGAAACCTTTGGGTTTTAAATTGGTCGGGTTGCTTTCTGAGATTATAGAGTTCAATAAATCTGAAGGGAACTTAGATGGTGACAGAGAATGTTCTTTGTGGTTGCCAGTTGCACCACCAGGCTATGTAGCGTTAGGCTGTGTAGCAAATACAGGAGTTCAACCCCCGCCACTTCATATTGTCTTTTGCCTTCGAGCTGATCTTGTGACATCTACGACGTTTTCGGAATGCTTATTTAACGTGCCATCCAATCCTCATTTTCCATCTGGATTTAGCATATGGCGCCTTGATAGCATGCTCGGCTCTTTCTATGCCAATCCTTCAGTTGGCTCTCCTCCAAAAGAGGTTTGCTATGATCTGGTTCATAGTCTTAAATGGGGATCTCACTGGCATCACTCTTCTTCTAGAAGGCCTGCTTCGAAGTCCAACCTGAACTATGAACCTACTGTCTCCCAGGGAAGTGAACAGTTTTCAAGTACAAGTGGGTGGGAGGTCCTTAGATCATACTCAAGATCACATAATTGTTTTATGTCAGTCCCAAACTTTGAGAGGATCTGGTTGGACAAGGGTGGAGAGTTCCGTCGCCCAGTGTCAATTTGGCGGCCTATAACACGCCCTGGTTATGCTATTTTGGGGGACTGCATAACTGAAGGGTTGGTCTCTATCCATTTCTTTGTTACAATGTCTAGTAAAGTCTTAGATGCTGAAATATCTGATGCTTATTTCTCAGGTTGGAGCCGCCTACTCTTGGCATAATTTTTTTGGCTGATAATCCAGAAATATCGGCAAGACCTGTGCAATTTACGAGAGTTGCGAATGTTATAGGAAAAGGTATGGATGATGCGTTCTTCTGGTATCCACTTGCGCCCCCAGGTTATGTTGCTATTGGATGCATTGTAACTAGAACAGATGAACCACCACGAGCTGAATCATTTTGCTGTCCAAGACTGGATCTTGTTGGTCCTGCAAGCATAGTTGAGGTGCCTGTTTCTAGATCTTCAAGTTCAAAAGGATCTCATTGCTGGAGCTTATGGAAAGTTCAAAATCAGGTTGAAATTAGAGTTTCATTTATCCTTCTTCTGTAACTTGAGATGAGTAATTATTAACAGTTTTGACATATTGAGTTTAGAATCGGTGCAATTTCCTAGATTAACTTTTGGGAGTATGTATATGACTCTTCTCCATTCGCTAGGCCTGCACATTTCTAGCGCGTGCTGATTTGAAGAAGCCATCAAGTCGTTTGGCATTCACTATTGGAGATTCTGCCAAGCCAAAGGCTCGAGAAAACGTGACATCCGAGATGAAGCTGAGGTGCTTATCTGTCACGGTCCTAGACAGCCTGGGGGGAATGGTAAGCCTCGAGCGCCTTTCATCCATATTTCTTTTAGCAAGCTATTGTAATTTGATTAAGATTACACTTTTACCTTGTAGATGACACCCTTCTTCGACTTGACCTTTACCAATATTAAGCTTGTAACTCATGGCCGAATTGAAGCAATGAACTCTGTGCTGATATCTTCAATGGCTGCATCAACCTTCAATAGAACATTGGAGGCTTGGGAACCACTGGTGGAACCTTTTGATGGAATCTTCAAGTAATGTTTTTGCACCATTGAGTTTCTATTTGAGGCTTTTGACATGATTATGATACACGTTTCTGATCGCACTTCTTCGTATTTTTATCCCGTAGAAGTATCCTTTCAATATCTATGTTGTGCACGGCTCAATCGGAACTGACTTTGCTTTCTATGTTTGGAGGTTTGAAACGTATGACACGAACGTGCATCAAAATCCTGGGTCGGGTAAAAGAATACGCATTGCTGCAACCAGTGTGTTAAATCTTAATGTCAGTGCTGCCAACCTAGATACTTTTGCTGAGGGTCTTGCTTCTTGGAAAAGGCAGAGAGAACTTGATCAGAAAGCAGCAAAGATAAATGAGGTAAATACAACCTTTTATCATCTTCATATTGGTGGAACTTTTTTGAAATTATCTAGCTTAAATTCTTGCAGGACGCTGGTGGTCATCATAGAGTCGGAGATGATTCAAGATTTTCTGCACTAGATGAAGATGATTTCCAGACTATTGTAATAGAAAACAAACTTGGCCGTGATTTCTATGTGAAGAAGCTAGAACAAAATTCAGATACAGTTGAAATTTTGCATGACAATCGGGCTACTTCTATCTGGCTACCACCTCCTAGGTTTCCTGATAGATTAAATGTCGCAGACAATAATCGTGAAGCACGTTACTATTTTGCTGTTAATATATTGGAAGTAAAGGTATTAAGTAAAACTTGGCTTGATTTGACGTGATTGTTGCATGTAATTATATAGGTCTAGTACGTGGCTAAATTTGGCAACTTTCCAGGATATACCAATGGTTGATGATGGCAATAGCCATAATTTCTTCTGTGCTCTGCGGCTCGTGGTGGATAACCAGCCTGTTGATCAGCAAAAACTTTTTCCTCAAAGTGCACGAACTAAATGCTGTAGTCCTGTAATCGTTAAATCCTTGGAGGCAGATTTGGGCACTGCCAAGTGGAATGAGCTATTCATATTTGAGGTTCCTCGAAAGGTGAATCTTATTGTTGTGTGCCATGGTTTAATCTTCTTCTTAGTTTCATCATTCTAACATTATGCTACCTTATAACTTATTTGGTGTTTAAAAGTTCTTTTCACCTGAAACGTTTATAGTGCTATGTCGATTTGATATTTAATATATATATTTCTAGGGTGCTGCTAAACTGGAGGTGGAGGTCACTAATCTTGCTGCCAAAGCTGGAAAAGGTATATACTGTCATTTGTATGTGCTTTTGCGCTTTCTGTATTAGGTTGTAGGAAATTATCAGCAGTAGCTATGGATGCATGAATTTATCAGCCTTTAAGTCCTTTACCTACACCAGCTTCACTCTGCACTTGTAATACTAATGTTCTCCTGATTTTATTGCTAATACTAATATTCGCCAATTTCTAATCGTACTAATGGTCCCAAATATTATCCTAGTGTTATTATCCATTAAAACCACCTTACTGCAGGTGAAGTAGTTGGATCATCATCATTTGCAGTGGGACATGGCACAAATATGTTGAGAAAGATTTCTTCATCCAGGATGCTGCATCAGCAGCATACATTCAAAAATATAGCCTCACATCCTCTGCATAGAAAGGTCAGCACATTCTCCTTTTTATATTATTAATTATTTCATGCTTGCTTGTTTTCTGTATGATGACCTCTCTGAATGCAATTAATCAGGATAAGAATGATGAGGGAACAAATAATGTCGGCTCTCTTCTAGTTTCTACATCCTACTTTGAGCGAAAAATAGCTTCAGATTTGCAAAACGAGACATTTGATGAGAATGTTGTCGACTCTGATGTGGGTTTCTTGGTTGCACTTCGTCCTGATGGTCCATGGGAGAGCTTACGGTCCTTACTTCCTCTATCTGTCATACCAAAGTTCTTGGAAGATAATCTTGTTGCAATGGAAGTTGTTATGAGGAATGGGAAAAAGCATGCCATTTTTAGAAGCCTTGCAACTGTTATAAATGATACCAATCTGAAACTGGACTTGACTGTACAGCCATCATCCATGATCGATACAAGAACAGGAGATGCTCGTAAAGGGATGGAGGGTATTGTAACATTGGATCCTGGATCGAGTTTCATTCTCCCTTGGAGATCCATGTCCAGGGAATTTGAGAAATGTCTGTTTGTTCGACCCTTCGTTAATCTTTCTGCTCCATCTTACTCCTGGGGTCTTACAGCCGCAATTAGCTCTGCATACAATGGTGGAAAAGATCAACAGCCTTCAGAGCAGGGTTCACTCTATCGGCAAAGTACCATGAAGCACGGGAGTACTGCCAATTCTGCAGTGTTCAAGCTGAATGAGCTTGAAAAGAAGGATACCCTTCTTTGTTGCTTACCAAGTGTCCATAATAAACAGTTTTGGCTTAGTATCTGCACGGATGCATCAGTTCTACATACAGAGCTCAATGCCCCTGTTTATGATTGGAAAATTTCCTTAAGCCCCCCTCTCAAGTTGGAAAATCGGCTTCCTTGTCCTGTAGAATTTACCATTTGGGAGAGGACAAAAGAAGGCAAAGGCATTGAGAGACAGCAGGGTTCTATTCTCTCTAGGAAAACTGCTCATATACACAATGCCGATCCAAGAAAACCTGTGTATCTTTCGTTGTTTATCCAGGGTGGTTGGACGTTAGAAAAGGTATTTGATCTTGTTGACTTAGTGTATATGATGGGTTGTGTTTGATCTCAGTTTTACTTGATCAGCTGCTTTCTTCAACAGGACCCTGTTGCCATCTTGGATCTTTCCTCTATTGATCATGTTTCATCGTTCTGGATGGTTAACCAGCAAAGTAAAAGGTGTAGTTGATGTTCATTTTTTCTTTATGTTGATGTTTAAATTCTAGTGTGCACAAACTTCTTTCATATGCCCAAGCTTATTTGAGGTTCATAGCCGCAGAGTGCCTACAACAAACTTATAAAACTATTTTGTCACTAGTATTTGTTCATCTTTCCCCTCTACCCTTTTATTCCGAAATTTATCTGCCTCTTCCTTTGGAGGGGTAGGGCAACGAAAAAATTTAGTAGTTGCTGACAGCCTGACAGTCCCTTGGGTGGAAAAAATTGGTTCTAGAGGTTGTTTGCTGACAGTCTCTTTCTTTAATATAGACTTGTTCAGGTGATAACTCGCTTTCATATGGACTGTTCTTTCCCGCAATCAATATTCAATGACATTTATAAATTATCCACGCCAACGACGCCCAATACGAGTGGCTTCGCTTACAGGCGGAGCTTTTTTACTATCACTGTTGTTTTAGTCGGGTATTAGTGCTGTTGTCGTTTTGCTACGTGGTCGCTGTATTGCTGTATAAAAACCTGGAATTTAACCTTTTTCTTTGTTTCCAATCTACAGGAGGCTGCGCGTGAGCATAGAGCGGGACCTGGGAGGCTCAATAACAGCACCCAAAATTATTAGATTTTTTGTCCCTTACTGGATTATTAATGATTTTTCTCTACCTCTGGCTTATCGGATTGTCGAGATTGAGCCTCTAGATACTGGGGACAGTAGCCTTCTTAAATCAGGAAATCAGTCTGTTCCAAGGAAAAATGTCCAGATCTTAGACGTTATTCAGGATACTAGCCCAACACCTAGCATGCTATCTCCACAAGATTATGTTGGACGTGGTGGAGTTCTTCTCTTTACATCTCGTAATGATACGTATTTGTCACCCAAGGTTGGAATTGCTGTGGCTGTACGTGATTCTGAAAATTACAGTCCTGGTATTTCACTTCTTGAGCTGGAGAAAAAGGTATCAAGGATCCTTTTATTAATGGCTAGGTTTTTCCATTTTAAAAAAAAAAAAAAAATTAAAAAGCACTTTACAGTTTTATGCCTCTGACATGAACTTATTATCAGGGCCGAGTCGACGTTAAAGCCATCAGTTCAGATGGATCTTACTATAAGCTGTCAGCTCAGCTCAACATGACATCTGATAGGACAAAGGTGAGATTTTGTTCTTGAGAACCTTTTCTCCTGCCTCTACTCTTAATGTGAATCCATCAAGCTATTGTTTTCACTTTTTTTTTTTCTTTTTTTTTTTTGATAAGTAAGATAGGATATCAATATATTGAAAAGGACACCAAGGGGGTGACTCCCATATACAAAAAGACACCTAATGGGGTGACGCCCGTAAGCAAAAGAGAGCTAATCACGCTCTAGGACTATCATGAGAAATTTTATCCACAAAAAGAATGAAAGTCAAGGGTCGGTGTGAAAGTAACACTTGACTCCAACTATACAACATCCTCAAGAACCTAAATTTGAAATCTTGGCGTGTCAACATAATAGTATCAAAAATGCGATGATTTCTTTCTTTCCAATTTTACCACCAAATCAGTATTGGAACCATCTTCCATACTTTGGCCAAGTGCAGTCTTGATAAAATTTACTTCTATTATGATTTAGCTTATTGCTCTGAGATTATCTGGTATTTCTATTTATCGTGCAAAAGTTTTCTGGTTGTGTTTTGGTTGGATTTAATCCTTCGTACTGAATTTTTATGTTCCAAATGGTGATATGCGTCAAACATGCAGGTTGTTCACTTTCAGCCGCACACCTTGTTCATGAATAGAGCAGGCTTCAGTGTATTCATCCAGCAGTGTGGTACTATGTCTGTTGAGCACATTCGTCCTACAGATCCTCCAAAGCCTATCCGGTGGCAATCTTCATCAAAAGCTGAAATGCTAAAGGTACAGAGAGTTGGTCTTCAATTATTTACAAAGTTGAATTTTTTAGTAGATCCTTTCGTATTTTGAGCTGATATTTATAACTGCTGCTTCAGGTACGGGTGGATGGATATAAGTGGAGCAGAGCGTTTAGTGTTGGGTCGGAAGGCTTAATGTCCGTTGTCCTGGAGAGTGATGCTGATGGTAGTGAGATGAACATAAGGGTGGCTGTGAGAAGTGGGACTCGAAATTCCCGTTATGAAGTTATTTTTCGACCAAACTCATTGTCAAGTCCATACAGGTCTGTGACAGCTCTGTGCTAACTTATCTATCTTATGGTCATTGTTTTCATTCATGAATAACATGATATCATCTATTGTAGCTTGATAAACTAGTTCCGTTTGATAGTCGAGCTGTGTAAGTAACCAAATGCTAAGTTGAAGATGTGGTTTGGGAATCTGAGATGTTCTCAAAGAATTTGGAAGTTATGGATGTGATACACTGCCATCATTATTTTCATGTTTTATGAATTACTAAGATTCTGAGAAAATATTGTTATTTTACTTTGTGACTTATTAAATTATCCGGAGAAAAGAGGTGGATATAGCCCACTTGCTGCGACAATTAGTGCTGATCTCGAAGTCATTTGTTGGAACTTACTGAAATGTTAGATTATATTTGTGGCTCAGTGCATTGGCGTCTTGAAATTTTTTGTGCTTGTTTGTATTCTTTTTTTTAATAAAGTAATGAATCATTTTTTTTAGGATTGAGAATCGTTCTATGTTTTTACCCATTCACTTCCGCCAAGTCGATGGACCAAGTGATTCCTGGAGATGTCTCGCTCCTAATGCAGCCAGTTCTTATATATGGGAAGATGTAGGAAGGCGACGTTTATTGGAGCTATTTGTGGACGGATCTGACCCACAGAGAGCAGTTAAATACAATATTGATGAGGTATTTGATCATCAGCCCATGAATGTTGGAGGTGGACCAACTAGGGCTATATATGTGGCGATTGTTAAAGAAGAGAAAATGAACATAGTTAAAATTAGTGATTGGATGCCTCAAGATGAGCCTCTACCTGTATCACATCAAGGACTTCCGGCTTCTGTATCACACCTTGCCAGAAGCGATTCCGAGCATCAATCCACCGTTAGAACTGAGTGTCATGCTGTTATTGAGCTGTCGGAGCTTGGTTTGTCGATTATTGATCATACACCAGAAGAGATGCTTTATTTGTCAGTTCAGAATCTTGTTCTGTCACATTCTTCAGGCTTGGGTTCTGGGACTAGTAGGTTGGTCATTCTACACTTTAAACCTGATTCCCCTTTATCATTAATCAAGTGTCTAAATGATATGGGAGTACTGGTGTTTTCTTTGCTCTTCCTTACATATAACTTCTATCTGCTTTGACCAGCTGTTAGTGCTCACCCTTGAAAAATCTGAGCTCCCCAAACTAATAGATAGCTCGTGTTTTTTGTGAATAAACCATTATCATCCCTTATTGCAGATTCAAACTGAAGATGCGTGGAATTCAAGTTGACAATCAGCTTCCATTAACTCCAATGCCAGTTCTATTTAGGCCACAGAGACTTAAAGAGGAGATAGACTATATCTTGAAGTTCTCTGTGACATCACAAACAAATGGGTCACTTGATTTGTGCGTCTACCCATATATTGGCCTCCATGTAATATTTCTAAGCTCTTATTGTTTCTCATGGTTTTTTTTTTTTCTTTCTGGATATGAATCTTTTGTTCATGAAATCATCATATACTTCAATACACAGGGTCCTGAAAGTTCCGCCTTTCTGATAAATGTCCATGAGCCAATCATATGGCGCCTCCATGAGATGATTCAACAGGTCAACCTTAGTAGGTTACGTGGGAGTGAAACAACTGCCGTTTCCATTGATCCAATTATCCAAATTGGGTATGAAAAGCTGTCTTCAACTGTAACAGTCGATTGCTTTTCTTCATTGATTTTGTGCCTGTAATTTGAATGTGTGGTTTTTTGAAATTGTAGGGTTCTCGACATTTCAGAAGTACGGCTCAAGGTTTCAATGGTTATGTCACCAACCCAACGACCAAAGGGTGTGCTTGGTTTCTGGGCATCCCTAATGACTGCACTGGGGAACATGGAAAATATGCCAGTAAGCAGGATTCCTTTAGCCTTTGAACCCATTGTATTGTAGCTCTATATATCTCTCTGAATTTCCTACTCATGGTTTTCTGCATAAATTATTTACATGGCTATCTTTAGGCCAAGGGACAGGAAAATGAAACAAAAAAGGGAAAAAATTAATGATAGTAATGCCTTAACCCCAACAATTCTACATACTTCCTTTGATCTACTGGATCCTTTATGTCTTTTCTTTTTTATCAGTCCCACTGGACTCCACATTTGCTTTCTTGGCAAGCAAATCGCTTAACCCCACTCCCGTCATCAAACAAAGAACCCAATTCGTTTGCTCAACTTAAAAACCCATGTAAAAATCCAATCAATTTGAGGTTGTCTGTTTTGGAGACCTGTACTGTTGGAGTGTGTTCTTGCACGTTTGTATTGATGTTTATTACACCTTCCGTATTCTTGGGAAACTAAAGTTGAGTGTTATTTTTTCTCTAATCATAGGTGAGGGTACACCAAAGATTTGTTGAAAATGTGTGTATGCGTCATAGTGCTATCGTAAGCAATGCAACCTCAAATGTTCAGAAGGATCTGCTTAGCCAACCTCTTCAGCTGCTTTCTGGTGTCGATATACTTGGAAATGCAAGCAGTGCGCTTGGACACATGAGTAAAGGTGTTGCAGCATTATCAATGGATAAGAAATTTATACAAGGTCGACAAAGACAGGTTTGTTGCTGGCACTTGGAGCTTTATTTGTGTGCCTTGTTTAACACTGTTTAGTATGCTAAAGACACGGGCAATCTGTTTAGTCAATCAGTTGCATATAAATTATCGAGTGTTGAAAGTATTCGGAGATCAGTTGCATATAATTCGGTGGCTACCAACATTCTGGTTCTACAAAGAGCTATTGCATATTGTCATCATGTTCTGTATTGTATTTTTTTTTCTTTTTTTCTTTTTGAGGTCATCATGTCATGTATTGTAGCTGCATAGGTTAACTACTTTAAGGATTAAGGTTGGCCTAGTGATTAGGAATTTAGGATACTAACCTCCCTGGGGGTTCTCCAGGGTTCGAGTTCTCATATCCCGACCTTCACAGGCAGCTAGTGCATTAGTTGTTCCTATGTATCAAAAAAAAAAAACGGTAGCCTACTTTTTTTAAAATTACGCAAATGGAAACTTAATAGGAATAAAATAATGTCGAAACTTTGTTGAAAATTACGCAAATTAAAATTCGAAAGGGCTCACTAGTTGGGGCAAAGCCGAAACATTACCCCTGATTGAGCTGCTTAAGGTCAACCCAGTCTGCTTTGCTGTATCCTTGTATGTTTTTAAGCTCTAGTCAAGAAGGCTTTTTGAAAGAATTGGCAGAGAAGTGTGATTACATGATGGGTTATTGGAGATGTGAATGATGGTGTTGTCCTTATTGCACCATGTATCTTTCTTACCTCTATAAAACATGCATTATGTAGTAGCTTCCATGCCACATGCTAATAGGCAGCCAATATGTTTTGGAACAGGAAAAGGTGGAGGACTTTGGTGACGTTATCAGGGAGAGTGGTGGAGCTTTGGCAAAGGGCTTTTTCAGAGGAGTTACAGGGATCTTGACAAAGCCTCTGGAGGGTGCAAAATCGTCTGGTGTTGAGGGCTTTGTTCAGGGTGTTGGAAAGGGGATAATTGGTGCAGCTGCACAACCAGTTAGCGGTGTGCTAGATCTATTGTCAAAAACCACTGAGGGGGCTAATGCTATGAGAATGAAGATACAAGCTGCTCTAACATCTGAAGAACAATTGCTGCGGAGGAGATTGCCACGAGTAATAAGTGGTGATAACTTGCTGCGACCTTACGATGAATATAAAGCACAAGGGCAGGTATGGCTAGTGAAGATTTCCTTTTCATGTACTACATTTCATATTCTATAAAGGGGGTGGTCAGGTATTTATGTGCAAACAAGGCTGTTAATGGAAGGCATGATACCTTCTTTCATAGTCTTACATGTGCATATATGTCATGTAGCTTTGTTAAGATAGGTTAATTACTAACCTTGAAGTTCACTAGATCTACAAAGTAATCAATGTGAACCAAACATATTGCCTATTTCATTTGTTATGAGTGCCCCATCAGTCACGAATTAGCTTCTCCTGTTTTATCTTATATGCAGACATGTGATGCTTATTAATTGGTTTGTTGTCTCGCTTTTCTATCACTCGAGTTCCACTTCAGTAGCATTTACCCGTCTTCTCTGTTTATTGTATAGGTCATACTGCAGCTGGCAGAATCCGGGTCTTTTCTGGGTCAAGTTGATTTATTTAAAGTGCGTGGGAAATTTGCACTGACTGATGCCTATGAAGATCATTTTATGCTTCCTAAAGGAAGGTTTCTCGTAGTCACCCATCGTAGGGCTGTACTTCTGCAAGTAAGTTGTGGCATAGACAATACTGAGTCCTGGTTGTTATTTTCCTCTCTTTGATTGCTGTGGCCCCTGTTTGGAGAAAGAAGGGGGGACCTCCAATGTGGGGGTAAAGAGAATCAAACCTTAACTTCAGTTTGAAGGCAGAAAGCCTACCACCAGGCTACCACCCAATTCTCGTATAGAATCCTGTCTTGTAGAAATGACCGAGTTATCTTTCAGTATTTGCCTTAGCAATGCCTGGGAGCTAAATTGTTTATAATATTGTCACTTTTCAGCAACCATCGAACATTATTTCTCATCAGAAGAAATTCAGCCCTGCCAAAGATCCATGTTCAATCTTATGGGATGTGCTATGGGATGGTCTGGTAACTATGGAGTTGACAACTGGAAAAAGAGACCACCCTAAGGCACCACCCTCTCGTGTCATCCTGTACCTACGGACGAAGTCAATAGAACCGAAGGATCAAGTTCGTGTGGTCAAATGCAATCGAGAAACTAATCAGGCCTTGCAGATTTACACTGCTATTGAGCAAGCAATGGGCACATATGGACCCAACCAGTCGAAGGTGAGCATGATTAATGCAATCCACCTTCCAAAATTCCATTTACTTCTTTTAATTCAAATTCATGTGGAAAATCCCAGTTGAGCATAGTCGTCGCTTCTACATGACGTTATGAAGATGTGCACGGCATTTGTTTTTGTGTTTGATGTTGTTCACTGTTTGGCTGGTCTGATACAGTATCTTGAAACACTTCTTTTTCCAACTGAGAACCACCAAATTTCAGTAACATGCTGTTGTGAGGAGCTTCTGCATAAAAGCAATTTTTAGGATTTGAATTGTAGTCAAAAGCAATGGTCATACTGCGTGTTCTAAATAATGTTGTTGATTATGCATCTCTCTAATTCTTATGCTACTGAATCCATTTCATAAAGTCCTAGTGGAACATGTGAAAGCTACGTCATACGTGGACGTTTTGGTCAATTAACTTCTGAATTGGTCTGTTTCAGTCGAAACTACTCCCATCTTTTTCCGTATGGCCCGGTTTAATTAACTATTTATTCAATAGATTCTGATCAGATTCAAACATTCGCACCACATCATATCAGATTTATTTTGTGTAAAAAAGTATTTCATTTCTGTTATTTTTTACATAGGGTCTCTTTAAAAGCAAAGTTACAAGACCTTATTCCCCCGCATTGGCTGATCAATCAAGTGTAATGCCTAAGGAAGGAGTTAGTGCTTGGTCTGCAGCACAAGTTCCAGGATCACTCCCTACAAGGTCGTTGTTTGGCACCAGCCCAAGCTAGGGAGATAAGTTAATTGCTCTGCCATGGAGCTTCTTTTTCCCTACCTGCAAAAGGTGGCAAAGATTTCGTAGAAGTAACTAGTTGGATCCTCTTTGATGCATATACGGTCGTGATAGGTAAGATACAGGTTTGCTCGTTGCTTATATTGCATATTCCTGCTTCTCTCCTATGTACCTTTTCACTTCTGGTTCATGGAGTGGTTTCATTTTTATTTTTCCCGACAGTAGGTTATATACCTGTTGTCCACAAATCTATATCTGGATTTTCAAGCTTCTCAAATACTTGAGAGTTCTTACCCAAATCTTACATTCTTCCTAGTTCTCTCCTCTATTTTAAGTAGTTGTTCATGAATGGTCTCGGTTAGATTCTAACTTCTATTTGTTCCCCATTTTCTGAGCAGGTAGGCTATGCTAAGTGAATTTTGGAGGTTATGCTGCCTGGGACGACTTTGCTTTAGACTAGGCTTCCCTCAGATAGTGAGGCATAACCGTACATATCTAAATACTTGTACATAATTCGCTACATACTCTGAAAGGTTTTCTTTACGGGGATACCTTCCCAACACTCGTGTATATCTTGGCCTCTAGCCTCCGAGGGAGGAGGGTGCATTTTCACACAACTGCAGTATATAGATGGGAATGTAAAAACAATTTTGTTCATGTGTTGGGAGTAATTCAATGCTCAATTTCCCAGTTGTCAGCGTGATGCTGTTTCTCCTTATATGTTATAACCTGTGGATTTCTGCTTATAGACCACCTCATATGCCCGAAGCTGGGCCTGTGTTTGCTTCTTAGAAAATCTTTACCACCAATTCAAGTCCAGTCAACTTTCGTCTTTGACTTCCTCTCGTTGCGTAAACAAATTTTTAAACATGGAACAAAAAAGTGACAACATTTTCTAAGAAGCAAACGCAGGCCAAGCTTGGGCTTGGATGGGGGTGAGGACTGAGGAGTGGAGAATCATTTAGGTGGAACTGTGGAAGTCCAGGGTGGGTATCGCTGATCATTGGCGCCACCCGAACGTCTAACGTTCAGACCATTTACGAGAAAAAAATTAATCATTTGTTTTTCAGATTTCTCATTTTAAAAGTATAATTTATTTTTCCGTAATTTATGAACGTTCCAATGTCCCAGTCCCAATGTCTCATATAGAAAAATTACATTCATTGTTATTTCTGCCTAAAGACTTATCCCTTTTTTGAACTGTTGTTTTGATTGGTCATATTAAACTTTAATTCTAGACCAAATAAGAGATCCGTTTAAATTAAAATCAAGTGAGATTGGTAGAAACAATGCAAAGTAGAACATATATTAATTTTCAAAACAAATTAATCATTCCTTTGAACTAGAAATAACTCCCAACATGGTTAGTCAAACAGCAAAACGAAAGGGGAGAAGTCCTAAGATAGGAGGTTAATATGCCCGAAGATTATCAATATATGTGTAGGCAATGTGGCTATAGCGTTATCAACTTTACGGTATCGTAAGATTATATAAGTAAACGTTAACTTTCTAAAGAGAATGATGCTTAACGAATGGTAAACGGTCAAAAGCGACCAAATTTCTTTGCTCCAAAACATCCAAATAAAAACACGACATTTTAATTCCTCAGCAAGCTTCTCCAAATCTTCCACTTTCTTCAGGTTCGTTTTCACCTTCTCACTCTCTCATAGATCTATATATATAATATTCCCTCTCTTTTGATCCTCTAGAAATTTGTACGAACCAATTAGTTGTAAATTCTGCATATTTTGATTAATTTGTTTTTAATTGATTTGGTGATAAAATTCAAGAAAAATGGGTGATATGAAGGATAAATTTAAAGGGTTGATGAAAAAAGTTAACAATCAATTGTCAAACCCTTCTTCTGGCAAATTTAAAGGCCAAGGTAGGGTTCTGGGTTCGTCTTCTGGGTCCACTGATCCAAATATTGCCCGACCATATCTTAATCCTCACAGAAATTCAGCCCCAGTTTCTGTTAATTCGAAACCCTTGTCTCAGAAGCTACCCACCTCTGTGCCCTCAGTGAATAGACCTTCTGTTGAGGGTCAGAATGATCCAAACCCTGACCCGAACCCGATCGAGAATAGCCCGGTGGTAGATGGGTTTGACCCGTATGGGTCTTTGATCACTACAGGGAAGAGAAATAAGAATGGGTTTGACCTTAATGTGTTTGAGTGTCCGGTTTGTAACTGTGGTTTTGGTTCGGAGGAGGAGGTATCGGTACACATTGAGACGTGTATATTAGGGGATAATAAAAGCGATAATGTGGGTCGTGATGAGCGTGTTGATTTGGGTTCCGAGGGAGGTTGTGGTGTTATGGCTGAGTCGAAGAGTGAGGTGGAAGCTTGTGTAGGTGTGTATCTATCGGGAAATCCATCTGGGGGTTCGGTGGATGTTGTATTGCGATTGTTGGGAAATATTGTTAAGGAACCAGAGAATCAAAAGTTTCGGAGGATTAGGATTGGCAATCCTAAGATAAGGGAGGCTATTGGTGATGCTGTAGGAGGGATTGAGTTGTTGGAGTTTGTCGGGTTTGAGCTGAAACAAGAGGGGGGCGAAATGTGGGCTGCCATGGAAACACCTTCAGAAGAGGGTGTTTTGGTGATCAAGGAGGCTATTAGATCACTAGAGCAAGCAAAAAATATGGGTGGATCATCAATTGCGACTCTAGTGAAGGTTGATGACAAGGTTGAACCCGAGAATGTTCAAAAGAGGGAGCCTGTTGTCATTGATCGACAAATTAAGGTGTTCTTTTCGGTTCCTGAGAGTGTTGCAGCCAGGATTGAGCTACCCGACTCATTCTATAAGCTCTCCTTGGATGAGGTGAGAAGAGAGGCTGAGATGAGGAAGAAAAAGATGGCGGATTCTCAGCTTTTGATCCCCAAATCTCTCAAGGAAAAGCAAGCCCAAGCTGCGCGTAGGAGATACACCAGGACTATCATCAGGGTCCAGTTTCCTGATGGGGTGGTTCTTCAAGGTGTCTTCTTGCCTAAGGAGCCAACCAGTATACTCTATGAGTTTGTGAGCCTGGCACTTAAGCAAGAGGGCTTGGAATTTGAGTTAATTCACCCAATTCCGGTTAAACGGCGCGTAATCCCATGTTTTCCTAAACCCGGTGAAAAGGTATCAACACTTGAGGAAGAGGATTTGGTTCCCTCTGCTCTGGTGAAATTCAAGCCTTTTGAGACTGATTCATTGGTGTTCACTGGACTTACAAATGAGCTGCTCGAAATAAGTGAACCACTTGGTATTAGCACTTCATGACTTCCATTTACTGTTCAATTTGTACTGCGAAATTAATGATTAGAGACCCAAAAAAATAATATGTGAACTGTTCCACCCGGAAGAAAATATGTTGTGATAGTTACAATGTTCATTTTACACCAACCATGTTCCTATTCTCTGTCTCTGATGTCTCTTCTAAAGGAAAAATCGTGGGTAGATTCGACAAAATAGCATGTACTGTAATCCTCTTCAACCATCATATTCATCGAGGTCATGTTGGAATAGCGTAAGCGCGTTGTTATGAATTTTGTTAACGTTTTAAAATTCACACCAATCGGGACTATTAGAATCGAGTTTGAGCTGGATCGAGTGTCCTCCGTTGTCGAGCTTGGACCAACTGAATTTCAATTAGCTCTTATGAGATGTCAGTCACGAAAGCAGCCTTGCGGATTCGATGACACAGTGTTTCACCACTTTCTTTAGTTATTTTGGACTAGGTTTGTTTCGGGATGTACATAAATCCACAATCATTTTAGACCGTTTTACATATAGTTGAGTCTGGCACGTGTATCATAACTATACCCAAATTTCTCTATCTCCTACCTCAGTTTACTCCCACATTTGGAGTGAAACTTCTTTCTCACTTTGTGTCTCTTTTTGTATGACACACTAATGGAATGCAAGAATTTCACCAATGGATATTATCCTCATGCGAACCTCTCAAGTGTAAGTTTATGCTACATGCATATATGCAATTGATATTATCCCTAGCGATACTTATCAATTTGATTTTCATGATATGATATTTATCAGCTTGAGTCTAAACAAGAACAAAATATAATTGTTTTTTATATTTGAAGACTTTGCTCATTACTCATTAGAGCATCATTTACCATGCACAAGTTTTTCATTCATTCACATCTCTCTACCAACTTTCTCTCTCATCCCTATATTTTTAATCAAATTTTCATTCACCTTCTACCACCATGCATGGAATTTTCATTCATCCAATACCCCACCATATCTTTTCTCTTCTAATAAAAAAAATTTAAAATATTGTGTTAAAATATAACAAAATTGGTCTCTATCTGTTAGAAAAATAAAAAACTAGAATTATTGATATATTTTTTATATTTTTGTATTAAGTATTTTAGAAGACATGGGCATTGAAAAATTTGATAAATCTTAATTTAAAATATTGGTGAGAATAGCCATGTGTCGCCTTTTAATTCGCTGGAACACATGGGCCCGTTTTTTTTTTTTTCTGTCCAGTCTTTATGAAACGACGTCATTTTGCTCAGAAAACAGGCAAAACGACGCGTTTTGTGTACAATCCATGTAAAAAAAAATTAAAAACGTGAGGAAGTTGGGGAAGTGGGCCCCAATCGCTGTGCATATTTTCTCGTAGAAATCATTCATTCACTCATAAATTCATTCATTGCAACAACACCACATTTCCATTCATTCATGGAAATTTTTTGATGAATGAGAAATTCATTCATGGTAGCAAATGCTCTTACAATGTCCAATTTATAGCTCAAACTCTACTGCAAGACTCCAATCTTAAATATTTACCTATGTGCGTGGGCCAAACCAATTTACCTCACCTGAACAACTAGAGAAATTGCCAACATGAAATAAATTACAGACGGTTCTTGCTCATCATGTCCCCACGACCACAAGTCTACGATCTACATTTTCACATGGAAAGCATTTACATCTAGGATGATCCTAGATTCCTAGGAGTTTATACTTAATAATTTAATATATTTTTAGTAAATTTATGACACTGGTAAAATCAATATTGTTAGTGATGTATTAATCGAAAGAAATTTAAATTAATTTGTTATTGGCAAAAACAATGATCTTTGATTGTATCTCTTTCTTTATACTAGTATTTGTTATTTCCTAAATTATGCAAGAACTTTACTGCACATTTAATTATTTTTACTATAAAATAACCGTAGACACTTTTTTATATTTACCTATAGACTTCTATCATTTTCTTTTATTGTGATAAGGAGTACCATGTTTCTTGTGCTCCCGAAACAAAAATTCTATTATAGTTGTCAGTATTTGACAATGAGGATAAGAAATGAAATCGGAACCGTTAAATTAGGATAAGATAAATTTCAGTCATTTGATTTTTTTAACTATGGTTAATAAAATATCCTACAATATACCTTACCACACAGGATTACAAACTAGAATAATTTTTTATGTACTTAAAATATGTTTTCCTTAATTACTTTGATTTTGTCTATTAATTATCATCTGAAATATTTCAATTTTTGATGACAGAAAAGTTGATTAATTCTCAATTTTAGAATAGAATTTTTTTTTGAATAAAAAAATAAAAAATAGAACAAAAAAACCGCCCATCTCTTTCCCTCTCCCTCTCTTTCGGCCCTCTCCCTTCCCCCTCACTTGACCTGCCCCTGCCCCCACCGCCGGTCAGCCCCACGACCGACGACTCTCAAGCCATCCTCACCGTCATTGTCCGGCGGCCACTCAGCCATGCTTCCCTATCCCCGCACCGCTCATTCATCTCCTCCTCCATCCTCTTTTTCCTCTCATATGTGGCTAATAGCACCTCCGTCGGCCACCCACCTCCGGCGTGCCTAACAAAACATTGCGGTCCAGACGACGGGAGAGCCGCCGGTCATGGGGTAAGTCGTGGCTGACCGGCTGTGGGGTCGGGGAGGTCAGGTGAGGGGAAAGGGGGAGGACCGAAGGAGAGGGAAAGGAAAGGGGATTGCTGTGTCGGTTTTTTTTTTTTTAATTATTTTTGGGGTCCTTTTTTGATGAAATCAATGAATAATATCTAATATATGTTTAACAAATCTAATTTGATATTTTAAAAAAGATTATGCAATACTTATTATTATTATTTAATTATTAATTATGGTTAAATCTTATCCTAATTGTCAAAAACTGACAATCACCATAGAATCATCGCTCCCGAAAACATGATATAATTCACAAAGTAGCACAGAGTATTTAAAAAAAATTAAGGAGAGAAGAAATTCAATGATGACCCAATGCTTATACCATGCTTCCGGGAGCACAAGGAGCAGGGTGATCCTCCTCACAATAGAGGAGTAGGGACCACACTTAAATAGATTTTAAATTATTTTAAGTGTGGTTCTCACTCCTCTATTGTGAGAAGGATCATCATGCTCATTGTGATCCCGGAAACATGGTATAATTTGCGATGATGACCTATTGAGCTAGAAAGTGGTTTTTCCTTTTGACAATCAAGATCAAGCTAAGGCTGCGCACTTTCACGTGAAATTATACTTGAAAGAAAAAACACGTTCGACCTTCGGTTTATTTGCATCGTGGAGTAATAAGAGTCCTAAAACTTACCAATAATGTCAAGTATAGTCCACAGTTTTCTCCATGACCACAAGTATGTTATTGCGTTCCATATATAGATGGGTTAAGTTAAAATAAAAACTCAAAAAATTACATTTTTCACGGCTCAATCTCACTGCTCTTATTACTACGAGAAAAAAAATTCAAATTAAAAAAATTGTGTTCACATTAATGGCGATGAATGCATCACTTGTCCCTGAATCTAATTTTTTTTCTTGGAGTGTTTTTTTGTTGTCCTTCAGATGGATTCTTATTTTTAAATTTTCATGTGATAAGATTTTATTTTGATAATATTAGTTTTTTTAATATTATATTTGACGGTGGTATTTTTGGGAGATATTGAATATCTCATGATAAATTGAGAAGATGCTAGATTTCACCAATTGTGAAACTTGTGGGAGTCAATTGCTCCTTTCAATATTTGTGGGGCTACATTTCACATAGAGACAAACGTACGTGGGTTATAAACCACTTTCGCCAATTAATTAATTTCATATAATTATAGTCAGATCATTAGGAAAATTCTGTTTAGACTATAGCACGTTCAGATTTTTTTTAGTATTTGAGATCGTTAATTACAATCACTTGAATATGTTGCAAATCATATCTTTAATGGAACGGTGACTAAAAAACTAAAATGCTAATTTACATTGTGTATTGATAATGAGTATGACCCAAATTATAATCTCGACATATATGAAACTAAACATTGCTTACAATTTAAACAATGGAAAGGTAGTATAAAAAATTCTCTTGATCAAGAAGATTACAGCAAGAGTCCGGACAGTCAAAGTGCTTGAGAATAAAATTACCTTCGTCATTATGTGAAAATAACAGAACTAGCTAGTAGTTATTAATTAACTATATAGGCAGTTCTTGTTTTGTTACTGTAATATTTTATCAACTCGTGATTCATTCACAAACGGTCGTATTCGTTCCTATCGAATTATTGCCACACTAATGAATTGAATGCATAAATCATTATTATTGAAACGACATTGTACGGGCTATGTGGAGCAAGATTGATGGCTAAGCGTTAAAGACTACTCCGTATTGGATTTCTTTTGTTAAACATTTCTCCCTCCGTCCAACTCAAACACTTTATGGGTCAATTATAGGAAAATAACGAAAAATAATACAATAAGTAAAGTGGAAGAAAATCTAATACTATCTAATACTATATATTAAAATCTGAAACCAAGTTTTTCCTAGAACGACATTTGACATTTATTAATTGGATAGAACATAAAAATAGCATTAAATATAATTATCGGTTAAGATATGGTAATGAATTATCATAGAGTAGTATAATATAGCTAATTTATGGAATATCTAATTTATGGAAAATAATTATTAAGGTAATTTATTTGAACAAAGATAAGTCGTAGTATAGTATAACTAATTTATGGAATATAATCATTATGGTAATTTATTAGAACAAAGATAGGCCAATAATTTTTCTTATAGAGTGAGTATAAACAATATAAATATATAACTCGGACGTAGTACGGGCATGCAAACTAGTTAGGAAGAAGATAAGATAGAGAATGTTGGAATTAACAAAACGTATGAGAGTGGAAGGAAAAGTTGAAGGGGGCTCAAGGTAAAAGTATATAACATCTTGTAAAACACTAAAACTCAAATATCACGGTCTTATAAAGGAGAAAATTAAAATGTAAAAAGTAAAAAGGTACCCCTAATAATTTACAGAGGAGAATCGAGGAAAAGAAACAAAGCCTACTTAAATCCGAACTTGAGAGGAAAAAATGAGAATCTTTTTTTTTTAGAGTGGACAAACGAGGAAAAACCAAAAATAGAGGGGAAAAAATGAGAATCTTTTTTTTTAGAGGGGACAAACGAGGAAAAACCAAAAATAGAGGGGAATAAATGAGGAAAACAATAAAAAAAGAGATGGGAAACAAAAGCAATGGAAGAGGCTGTGTGGAATCGAACCCCACCCATTGGCTGGACACATAATGTGAAATCGACCGAGATCAAGTTTTTTATTGAATTACAATTGTTGCACTGTAAACTATTTAATCTTAAAACCCAAGGGGGGGCTCGGGCTCCACCTCTGTGAGAGTGAAGATTAGCAAAAAGTAGGAGGATATGATATACCAAAATAGACGGGATGTTAGAGGAGAAACACCTACATAAAAAAGTTGGGGAGTTTGCGTTGGGCTGGAGAGATTGTCTAATAAAACGTAATCGTGTAAAACATTCCATTATATTCTCATATACAATGTATTTTTGTAGGACAATTCCAGGCCAAACTTGACTTTCCTACCGCTTTACGTCATTGATAGCCCTAAACACATGGCTTCTTATCGATTTCCGCCCCCTACTCTGCATTATTTAATATTTTCTAATCTCGTAAGAAATGAATCATAAAAGGCTCAAAAATACAACACAACTAGTATAATACCCGTGCTATGCACGGAAATGTGTAGCCAAAAGTTTTAATATCGTAACGTGCGGCAACACGTCTAGCTTAACTTTGTCTTGATAAAACGGATTTATATTGTTGGCGTTCGAAACGTAGTTATATACCCGAATCTATTTCTCGACTCAAGATATCAAGGACTTCTTTAAAAAAAAAAACTGAATAGCTTAGCTATCATGTATACGTACGACTTTAATTTGCACTTGATAAAATGCAATCTCATCAAAGTGTGTGTGCGTGAATGTATCTCTAAGTATGAATATTAGTAAGGGAACATTTGTATTATGACAAATTTATTTACCAACTCAAAATTTCAGTGACTTTACAATCCCATGACTTAGAAATAGAGATGAAATTTGCATTAGAAGATTACACAAATAAATAAGAACACAAAAAGAAAAGAATAGTGACCTTTAGTTACCTCTATTTGAGCGAGTCTTTAGCCATTGAAATGGTTAATCACTACATCAGTGAGTAAGAGGACAAATTTTGATTGTAAAGTAGATAAAGAAGAGCAAAATTTTGGGATATACTCCGTATATATATATATATTTGGTTGAAATAGTCTCATAAATTTAGCGTAGAAAATTATTAGGAACATATTAAAGTTGTTTTTTTTTTTTTTTTTGTTTGTTAATAGAAGGCCTTAGCTATTAGCTGTTTTTTCATTATTAACTTAGAGTTGTTAGAATTTGCAACAAATTAATAGGAACAAAATTATTAAAAACCATGTTATTAGGAACAAAAATTTTAGCGGGAAAATGTATAGCCATTGGATGCCACGTGTCCTAGTGGCTTCTGTTTTAGTAGAACTAGATAGATATTATGTGTACCCCCACAGTCAATGCCATTGGCGGACAGTGCGGATTATCTATCCAACTTTCGTGTCCCAATATGTGTACCCCTCAAATTACGTGCTACCATTTCATTATTTTATCTTTTAAAGATTATATTTTGTGGAAAGATTCATGAAATGGTAGCATGCGATTGGAGGGGTACACAGAGTGAGACACGAAAGTGGCACAGGTGATCTACACTAATTGGCGGAAGTCATTTTTTGGTGTCTCTCATAAGAATACATTGTGTAAGAGAGTATAAGACAAAATACTTTTATAAGGGAGTGTTTTACAAAATATGTTCTTAACATGTGAACATGTTAGAAAAGCTACTCAAAAATCGTAAATGAAAGGGGGAAATCTACCACGTGTAATAACAAGTTTGTTTTTTTTACAACCGGCTTGATGTGCAAACATTAAAACTTTTTCAGTCACATCATAATTATCTAGTATACTTTGGTAAGTGCACTACTACCATATTCTAATTTTACTAATTTCAAATATCTATCTATTTGATAAGGATTTTTCGTCAAACCGCACCTAATAAAAATATTTTTTTTTGCCAAACCTCACCTAATATAATAAATTTTGTCAAACCACACTTAATAAAGTATTTTATTTGTCACACTACACCTAATGTCGACTTTCGCCCCTTAGTCACCCAACCTCACCTCCTTACCCACCGATAATCGCCCCCTTACCCACCCATAACCACCCCTAGCTACCCCACATCCACCAAAATTGTTTTTTTTTCCCTTCCATTTCGAATACCTCTAACTTAATTCCCACCCAAAGTTTGATTTTTAGCTCCAAAATAGATTTGACTTCCTCCATTTGAAAGAATTTGTGATGAAATAGAGTGAAGAAAAAAGAGAAATTTTTGAAGAAATAGATGAAAAATAGCTCACGTGTAAAGCATGTGGGTTGGGGGCGGCAGTGAGGTGGTTAGAGTCGACAATGGGTTTGTAAAAGGCGGCAATGGATGGATGAATCTCAAAAGTTGTTATTATTATTGGAGGGGAGCAGAGATATTATCTGAGCTCCCACCCCTTTGGCTATGGTAAAACCAATCCTACTAAAAATAAAAGCTACACTTTGCGCACCGATATCTTGCATCCTGGAGAATCGCTGGATCCGCTTGAGCAGAGCAACAACTGTTGGCTCCAACTCCCCTATAGAGGAGAAAGAGAAGGGAGGGAAGGTATAACCCAAAGCAGCACACCTAGCCTCATACTTAGCACGCTTATGATTGACCGCTTCTCATACTACCTTACCTGGCTCAAAATTAGTCAATCTCGTTTGAGTCAAGGGCGAAGACTCAGTCAAATCGACGCAAACGTCGCGTCCGCCAACCCACGAATATAGCAGCATGTCCGCTGGACGAAGAAGTCGTCCATCAGCGCCCACCATGCCAATGTCAACCTTCTTCCCAGCTGAGATCACAGATCGGTAACAGATGTCAACCAGCGTGTCACGGACAACATTATGCCGATGCTTGACGCCCACACCACCCGTACACGAGACAACATGATCCCCAAATTTATCACCAACAAAGATCCGCGAGCAAGCAAAGCACGGGTGTTCCACACGGTGAACAAAGGTGTCCCCAGACGATAGCCGCAAAGTACGCAGCGATAGGTTCGACCATTCACAATCTAACCCAACTCCGAAATCGGGACCACCTAAGCCAATGAGAACTGTGCATACCCTGTTGAGACCTCCATAAAACTAACTGACGCAGTGTTAAGGAATAAACAGAAGCGGCATCCCTAGCAGCCTGTGCGAAATACAAATTGGTGCGAAATACCCTATTTTATTTTATTATTATTTATTGTTGTTGTTGTTATTATTATTATTATTATTATTATTATTATTATTATTATTTGTTATACCTCATGTATATATTTACAAGTCGCTACCCTCTCCTACCCAAA
Source organism: Spergularia marina (assembly GCA_963680865.1). Classification (NCBI taxonomy): domain Eukaryota; kingdom Viridiplantae; phylum Streptophyta; class Magnoliopsida; order Caryophyllales; family Caryophyllaceae; genus Spergularia; species Spergularia marina. Next base: position 21,710,502 of record OY804545.1, read on the forward strand.
GATTCCCCTCCCAGTGTCGTGTATGGGCCTGGGCGAGCTGAGCCTGTGCCCAGGGCCCCTTCAAAAGAAACAGATAATTACATTAAAAGTTCCCGTTTTATTAGTTCTATTTCTGTCAGCTTAGTGGAAAAGATCAATGAATGATGCCCGAGACATTCGGGTTCGACTCCCTGCGAGAACGTTTTTATCCTCTTTTATTAGTTTTTTGTTATTTTCTTGTTTATGTTTTTTTTTTCTTTTTCTCGAAAAGGTTCTTTTCTTATTTTGGCTTCAAACATCGTTCTAATCCTCTTTTATTAGTACACTTTATTTTCATCTTTCTCTTTGTAGATCTGAGCTTTCTTTTTTCTCCCTTTTCCTAATGTTTTTTCCTTATCATATCTTTCTCCACATTCACATATATATTTCTCGACCTCTACAAATACGAAGTATGTTGCAATGTTTTAATAATATTTATTATTCATTCATAAAATTCATTTGATTATTGAACGATATTTCAGGGACAGACTTTGTATACAAAAATTTGATATTTCAAGGGGCCCCATTTTAAAAGTTCGCCCAGGGCCCCCGAAATCCCCCACACGGCCCTGTCCCCTCCCCCTTATGTTTTGTTGTTTTGATTGACCATTTTGGAGCTAATTCTAGATCAAATGAAAGACACAATTATCATAAAATCAAATGTATTTAGTAGAATGTATACAGCGGAACAAAACATGTATTGGTTTTTACACCACATAAACGACTGGTTTGGTTTGAAATAGAGGTGTAAACAAACTAACCTTGCTCTCCAAACCCTCGAGTTTGGTTCGGTTAAACCTTGGCTCAGGCTCGTTAAAACTCGGAAGCTCGAATTTACTTAAAATAATAGCAAAAATATAATTAAGGAATATATGATTAAATTATAGATTTATAGTAAGTATATTTATGAAGATTTATAATATCATTATTGTTCATCGTGTTTAATAATTTCCATTCGGTGAATCACAGTCAACAAATCTAGAAACACAAGAACAATATCGGACACGATTTTGTTAGCAGATGATGTTCGCATTGATTTCTTACTACTAAAATGCTATCAAAACCAAATAAAAAATGAGCATGGTCTCGAGCCCGAATAAGCCCGAGCTCGAAAATGATAATATCGCGCCGAGACCAAACACCCCAAGCTCGTGCTTGGTTCGGCTCGTTTACTCGAGTCAAAACAAAAACAAAAAAAAAAATGAAAACATTTTAAGAGGTTAGTATGCTTTATTGCATTGGCATTAAGGCATACCAATAATGGCTACTACAAAAAGTTGGGTTGATTAACACGTGCCGACAAAAAGTTTGAAATCTTTTAATTCATACGGAGTACGAGTACATAAATCGCGCATTATAATTTGCCAATAGATGCCTAGTAGGGCAAGGCAACAACCAAACTAGAGGCAAGACCACATGTTAATTGAAGGCATACCACAGGCTAGAATTTTTTTAAAGTGAAGTTGATGGCAGCATTACGTCGGGATATCTACCTCCATTTCGAGCAGTTGTGCTCTAAGTTCTCTACTTGAGTTGCTTGTCTTTCTTTCATGTTCAAGATTAGAATAGAGGAGGTTAAAATTACCCTAAATTTTACTTCTCTTATTTTGTTTATTACAGCCTTATATATACGCATAATAATAACATCGATTTCTTGTGAATTGAAAGTTGTTCATGAAATCCTCACAGAGTCGCAGTACATTGTGTGAAAATCGTTAAAGTGTCGTTTGGTTATAGCCTTACAAACATAATAATACTGTACGTACGCAATTGATAAATGGAACACATTTTTAAAAGTGAGACAAATTTGGGGTAATTTTGTCGAAATTTGTTCACATACAAATACTGGTATAGCACATCGAATTCTCGATTGCTCCAAAACTAAGTACAGAAGCTTTCTTCCTCAACAGAAAGGTTTCGAGGACCCGTTGATATGAGCCTTCGGATTATTCTGAGAGGTTTATATGCTTAATTGTCAGCTTATTATAAATTGAGCTTGACTTTGAATGTATGGTGGGTCTAATCCCCTGCTACACTAATTCAATCTAATCATATAATACCAGGCTAAATAATTACTCGTTAAAAGTAATGGGAAGCTAATGAAAACAATACTACTCGTATGATTTCGGTATAGTTCAAATATTATCATATCTGCCTCTTTTTATTGGATTAATAGATACTAACGTTGACATGAATCGATATTATTTCCGACCTTAAAATCATACATAAAAGCTTAAATGAGAACAAAATGTTAACATCCAAATCTTGCTTTCGAAAAAACCATACTTTAGTCTAAAAAATTTATTTACGCTTGAGTTTAAAGGAGCACGTACTTATTTTAACCCGATTTAATTTACGCCGGTTTTTATTTATGCAAATCGGGTAAATATCTAAAGAGTGAAATTCTGCTAGTATGGCTAAAACTCCCAAAGCTTGAATTAAAAAAAAAAGTTAGCTCCACATTGTTTAGTGTCGAAGTTTATCGTCATGATTCATGAGTATCCCATACTCCCAAACAATTTTTTTTTTTTTTTTTTTGAAGGACCTAAACTGATTAATTACTCCGTATACGGAGGAGTATCTTTTAGTGCACCAATGTCATTTCAACATTTCCTCCCAAATCTGAGCATTATTTCCTCCTCCATATTATTAAGTCAGAAATCGGATTTTTTTACCTCTCATAAATGGTGAAAGCATTTGTTATTATTTGTACTAATTAATTGGAGTGGGTCAGTATCACAGTATGTAATTATATAAGTGCTCGCTTAATTTTAGAAATACGTACCTACCAAACACGTACTAAACTCAATCAAATAAAAGTGCAACAACCTTCCCATAAACTTTGGATTCAGATTGCTTTCTAGATCTTCACTATTTACTCAAAAATAAAATTAGCTAATTAATAAATAAATCATAGGAAAGTAGACACTTGGACACGTACAAACAACAAACCTCAACAATAAAATCTTTTCTTACTTTTGGCCTTTTGGGTAATACAACCCTTTATTATAAGAAAAAGAGGCAGGAAACACGTGAGATTACATAGGACAACGTTATAAGATTATACCCGAAAAAATTAAACTAAATTAAGCATACTACTCCGTATATATTTATTGCGAGGTACTAATGAAATAATGAAGATTAGTGCATCAGATTTTTTATTTTTTTTTGGGTACGTTGATTGATCGAGGATTGAATGGACCATTATTATGTGATTGCAGTAGGCAGTAGCCGAATAAAATCCTCAACTGTGTTCTTGTTCACTAAAACAAAATCTTAATTGTATTAGTGACGTGATCTGATAGTTATTTGAACATTTCTGATCTGATCTAATTGAATGTCTCTGAATTAATCTAAATACTATTTTAATTAAATCCTATCAAACAGGGCTTAACACAAAATCTTAATTGTATTAGTGACGTGATACACTTAGGAAGAAAGGACTAATAAAAATGTTATTAAAAGAGAGTCTGAGCACAAATAATAAAAGGTTGAATACATGCGGAGTTATGGGATTGGACGGTAGTTGTAGTTCGTACTACTATTACTAGTTTACTACTAAACTAAGTTCTTCAAATAGAGGAGCTCTCAAGTGTCAACTCACGAATTTGCATACCAACTTCAACCATTTCTACTCTCTGTTCTCTCTCAAACAATAAACACATCCAATTGGTGAGAGATCGTCTAAGTTCTTCCATCTATCTTGTTCTTCAAGCTAAGGTAAATTAAATTCTATATTACATTTCACAACAAGGTCACTAGTTACATTACAATGTACTGTTTTCCAGCACTCCAAATAGTCGGAGTGTTGTTGGCTTTTGAAGTGGCCGGAATAGTGTATGTGTATTCAGTTTATAACAAACTTTGACGTTTGTGCTGTTTTAGGTTAACGTATTCTGAGTTATTCATTTTCATTTGTCATATCTAAAACAGGGTCTATACGTACACATTAAACTTGCTAAAAATGGAAGACTGGTTGGCGCAATTGGTAAGTCATCTTACTAGTATTTCAATTTCGCAGTGTACTGTCTCCTATAGTAACATTCCGGAAAATTAAATGCTCTGACTGACTCACTAACTTACGGTAAATCGTAAGAAGACTTCAAAAAGAAAAAGGAAAATAAGATTTAACTCGTAAGAATATGACATGTGCAATTGTGAATGTACGTCTCGGTTTTGCTTAAATGACCAATAATATTCACCATGTAGGAAATGGCATGGAATGATGAAGCAATGCTAAGCAATAACAAGTACCAAGAAATTGACACACTTGGTGAAGAACTTGCTGCCGTTCTTGGAGAAGACTTTTCTTTTCTACCGGACACAACAAGCATATCTTCACCGCTTAATTTTTGCACCTCGGGAAACCCTACTAACTTATTATCAGTAGACCAACCAATTATTCATGATGACGATCAACAACTTGTTATTTCACAGCTATCAGATCATCATGTTCCTTCTCACAATCAAAACACCGAGGACTCTTCTCGAAACTCATCGAGTAAATCAATTACTAAAAGCAGTCAACACGTACAAGTACAAGACCAAAACCCGAAAATTACAAATGGATCCCGAAAAGAAGCTATTACTAATAATAATAATACAATTGATGAACAAGTTACGAAAGGTGGTAGAAAGAGGAGAAGAGACCCAGAGCAGGTGCATTGCCATATTATTGCTGAAAGAAAGCGCAGGGAACTTCTTACACAACGATTTATTGCTCTTTCTGCCATGGTTCCTGGCCTCAAAAAGGTCACTTTTCTTACCTTATTTGCTTTTCTTATACTCTTACTTTTTATTCTACACGCCTTTACAAACTCTGACAAAACTCAAATGAAATAATTTACTCCAATTTAAAGTAAAAAAGATACTCCGTTGCATAGAGACAGTGGGAACTGAGAAGAGGTCAAGCTAAGACTCAATAGGTAAGGTTACCGAGTATCTACTACTCCCTACATTTCATTTATTTGTTTACGTTGGAATTGGGTTTCCCTCACAAAATCCGACCCGACGTAAACAAATTAATGAAATAGAGGGAGTAGTAACTTTTAATGTGTCAACTAAAATACATAGCACTTGTGGTCTTCTAGATGATAAGCGTGATAGTTTATGGCTGGAGTTATGAGATTATTAGCATTTCATGTCTTAACTCGCTCGTAAGTTAGTAATCTGGCAAACTGGTCGCATGTTTAGATTGGATTACCTTTCAGATCATATATTGTGTCAACTACAAGTTAAGTTCAGATTAGGTCAAATTTATTAGGACAGATCAAGTCAAACTAGCTAGGTAATTTCAGATTGGTCAATTCCGATTATAAGTGTCCAGTTATATTACATTGTGAGTGCAATGAGTAACTTTAAACGTAAAACGTTCTTAGTCTTCTTACACTAAACTATTATTATTAGACTCAAAAGCGACTATGTACTTTGTATGACATTTTTTGTGCACTAAAATAATCCACCATTCAGAGGAGAATGGTGTTTGGTGAACTTATTAATATCAAGAAGACTTCATACGATCACTGATCAAGCTGTCATTTGCAGTTAAAGCAAATGGGACCAATGATTTGGATCTTTTAAAAAACCCATAAAAATGACATCACTTCTAATCTAAAAGAAATATAACGCTAATACAATCTTAGGGATGTTCCAAAATATTCTAGGCGACGACATATATATACTTATATAGTAATGCATCCACTCTCCTGGAGTAATGTCTGTGATTCGAAGTGTCGGGAATCTCATTACATTTTAATTACTTACTTTATAGACGTAATATATAACTTATTTGGATATCACGTCTCAAACATCACTGTATGTAACAATTTAATTATACAATTTTTTTACCAAAACAATTCTCGTGATGCGACAGAGAAACTTGTACTTAATATATTTTTTTAACCGTATATTAAAATATTTTTATGCGTTACAGGTGGACAAAACATCGATCTTAGAAGAGGCAATCAAGCATTTAGGAGAAATGAAAGACAAGGTGAAGGTATTAGAGGAGGCTGCTACATCTAAACAAAATATGGGGTCAGTGATGGTTGTGAAGACAACCCACTTAGTTTTGGACGACAATGACAATGTGAGCGAATCTTCAGCAGTAAGTTCCGTAGATGACACTACTTACGAAAATAGTGACGGTCACAAAAGGTGTGAATTACCAGAAATAGAAGCAAAGATTTCCCGGAAAACTCTTCTCTTGAAGATTTGTTGCGTAAACCGTAAAGGGATTTTGGCCAGAATTTATCTTGAAGTCGAACGTTTTCAAATGATTATTCTTAATAGTACTGCGGTTACATTTGAGGACTCCGGCTTAGACGTTACCATCCTTGCTGAGGTATGTATACATTACGAGTATATCTTACTAAAGAAATATAAATTTATATCGACTTTTAAGAGAATTGCTAGCCATTGTACTGTATTGACGTGTTACTTTTGTTTCCAACGCCTCCAGATGGAAGCAGCACAGGGGTATGACGAGCAAGTGAAGGATCTTGTTAGAGCTCTCCACTCAGTCCTCCGAATATCATGATGCTGCTCGCGGTTAATCATGCGAAAATTCATCAAGATCACATTGCTTTTTTCTTCATAGATGCAAGTCAAATTCTTTGAAACTTTATGTGTATGGGTTCTCGAGTTTGACACAGCTGGCTTTAAGCTTAACTTGAGCTAGAAATAGAAATTATTGCCAATTTTCTTTTTTGAGAAAAGAGGAAGGAATAACTCCCCAAAATAATAAACAGATGTTTCTCCTCAGTTTCCGTTATGGCATTGTCGAAATATTCCAATAAAGTTATAGTTGGTGAGTCGGTGACGTAGCTACATTTTCAGCCTCATACTAGTTTGCATGCCCAGCTCGCATTCGGGCTGTATATCTATATTGTTATACTTATTTTTTTTGAAATTGTTAGCTTATCTTTGTTATAATATTATTAGCTACCCAAGCACAACGTAAACAATTGAATTGAATGAAATGGAGGGAGTAGCATTCTTAAAGGTTATTCAAATCACGAGGATTAGAGTCTCATCAAATGCATTGAATCTAGCATAAATTCGAATAAATCAATAATACTGTGCTAAATGTTTAATTAAGGAATCCATAGTTTTTTTTTTTTTTAATTGGTAAACATGAAACCTAGTACACTACCTACTACAGTACTACCTAGTTAAAAGAAAGAAAGAAAAAAAAGGTCACACATAGGCTAGCACTTGGATTAGCCGAGACTTACAAATACGCACACTACAATCTGATCCATCACACATTCAACTTCAATTCTTCATGATGAAACAAGTACGGTCTGCCACTTCTTCAGCTCCCACATACGAACAATACAAAGCAAATCGCGCTTGCTTCCTCCTCGACAGCTTGTTCAAGTGCAAGCTATTTACTACTTATTTCTTCGTCGCATCCCCATTCTTGACTTTGCATATCTGCATTACGTTAAGCAGAACTGACCGTTGTATCCCACGTAACAATGGAGATGGAGAAAGAAGTAGGGGAGGGGGGGGGGGGGGATTGTTATATTCTTACCCAAAGGGGTGAACGGCCCCCTACGGTAAAAATTCCACACTCAGTATCACAAACAAATTAAAAGGTTAGTTTTAGAAGTTCGTAATATTGTGAGAGGGACTAAATCACTACTGGGAGTAGGAAAGTATTCTCGAGAGAGGAGGTGAGGGTGGTGGGAGAGGAATAATGGAGGAGAGCACCAAATGAAAACACAATCTACCATTAAAAGGATACTCCAAACGCATGCCCTCGCCAGCTGGGGAGGAGTGGAGAATGGTTCCTTGCAAATGAATCAAAGCCTCCGTTGAACAAGCAGTATCCTGCAATGAGAAAAACATAATCTCATCCTTGCAAATGTCTTTGGGGTGATCCTCAGTTGAACAAACAGTATCCTGGAAGCAACAATCACACTAACAATCGCACTTCCCAACCTAAATCTAACTAAGATATTCCCGAAAATCTACTCTACAAACCTAACTCTACAGAGCCCAGGGCCATTGACGAGGTATAGCCTATATTTCATGAGCTATCTTCAAATTATTATAAATTTCAAGGGACGTGCCAAAATGAAAGCATCCGCTATCTCACTCACTGAAAAGAAAGAGGAAACTAATTCCATGAAAGAATGTAGACTCTCACGCAACAGAGAGGTCATGTTCATAGAGAAAATACTGCATATAGTATGCATCAACTTGACATAGGGTCTTATTTGTTCCTTTTCAGATGCTGGGACACATGCAAACACAGAATGGGCAGAGCAAGAGAGTAGTACAGAACGAGTAATTACCTTGAAATCAACAAATGCAACTGGAGCTCCATATGCCCTCTGAAACTTTAACTTTAAGAATCCCCGAGATCTGTTTATCAGATGGATGTACATAGTCAAGTTGTAGGCCAAAAGGACAACCATCACAGCCCCCCCCCCCCCCCCCCCCCCAAAAAAAAAAAAGACGGCAAAGGGGGATAGGGAGTAGACAAAGCTGCCAAAAGTACAGGTCAGTCACTGCCACAAACCTTGAAAAGATTTGTTGAAGTTCTTGCTCTGAACACTTGGGACCCAAATTAGCTACAAATATTGTTGGACATGGAGACTTATCTTGTGGAATAGTGGATGAGATACTTGTGTTCTAAAACAATAACGAGGTATTGTCAGAACCATCTACAGCAATTATCAACATTGGAGAAAGGATATAGAAAACCAGGAACATTCATCCAGCAGAATCATGGAGTGATATACATCAGATGATCATTTCGGCATTTGGCACATAGCTACATAAACTCTTAAACCACAGTAATTCTTAAACATTGTCGCTCCGTTCATATACAAAAGTGGCAGGTGTTCATCTATTGAGATGTTATACCAGACGACTAGACGAGTATCGGGTTATCGGCCAAGTTTTAACTTTCAAGTTCGTAAAAGTTGTGCCCATTGTAGAAGTTTGGTGGTCAGTTTCCGGAATTGGCACAAACATGAGATAGAGATAAAGAGACTTCATAAGGGAAATTGGTGTTTGACTAGGGCCTGGATGCACTGTACATAAGCCATGCCCCACACAAGAGAGACTTGCAAACTGCATGTTATGGTCTTTAAACCTCACTTCAGAATAAACCAGTAAGACATTAATAATAGTATCCTACAAGGTCACGTCATCTACTAGTTATGAACAAATGTATTTTCAATCAACCAACTGAAATAAGAATAAATGGAAATTGACATAGGGCATGGAGTGGGTCAAAGTTTCGAGAATTGAAGGCACGAAAACAAATTCCTACTAGATACTACAATTCCCCAAAGGCTTTTTATGCATGAACAATCGACCAAACAGTTCGAATTTTGGCTACGCTATTACACCAATATAACATTAGAGGATGACAAGGAGACAACAATTTTTCGGCTGATAGCATCATAGCAGTCCAAATGACACAATTACATCAATAAAACATAAAAAGAACTAGCAAAGAAGAGTCAAGACTAAATCGCAACTATATTAAAAGCACATGACTTACTGATTGAGCAACACTTGCGTCAAAGATCCCTCTGCTCAAGTGACTAAGTGCAAAAAGAAAGGAACAAAAGTCAGATAACCACCAGAAGGGCCAGATGTTGACTCCAAAGAAAATAAAGTGTCACTGATTTGGAAAAAAAAATGACAAAAAAATATATATTAACCTATATATCAGAGAAGACAAGTCGGAGCTGTTGTGGACATGAATTAAAAGCAAAAGGTGAAAGCCAAGTATACGTGCTTAGTCAATAAAGACATGTTTTGTCCAAATTAACAAAGATGTGCAGCAGTGCAAATGACCTTTGTGCAGATGGATAACCAACCATGTCGTGATGAGAATTATCCATTCCAGGAATGTGTAGGCTGCCAAGACCTGCTAGTGCCCAAGTGTGGAAAACAAAATTGTGCAATGTGAGTTTGTAGACAAGAGTGCTCTCATGTAACTTTCTAGTATCTAGCACCGTTTTGCCTTAAAAGAAAAAACAATCAATCATGGATACTACAGTCCTATGGGTTATGACCTATCCACCACCAATCCCCTCCGACAAACAAATCATGGGGAGCACTCACCTAATAAAAGCACAGCATAAAAAGTACAAGAGTGTGCAAGATATCCACGAATCACCTAACCTGACTCAACACTGCCTCTAGGAAAAACAAGTAGATTCTTGTGCTTCTTAGCTGAACCAGTTCTTTCATCATCTGATCACAAAAAGTGACGTGATTGGTTGTACAGTGTAAATTCAGCAAAAAGCACATAGAATAGGTATCTACACAGCCTATAGCATGAAACTCGGAGAAGAAAAGGATTACCAACCTATTCTCTGGCGCTTAGATCGTGAATTAGATTTTGCAAGGTCAATGAACAAAGTTGAGCCTTTTTCTAAATCAAAAACCATGCCCTACAAAGATACGAAATTAAACACATGAAATTAATTTCCTGTGGAGATCACACTTAACAATGCAATACTATATGAATTAACCACACGTCTTCCACACAAATACGGAACCAACGAATTACAAAATTACAAAGTGATAAACGGCAGACACTAATAAGTAATAACTCTTTAACCCCTGGCAAGAGTAAGGAACTACTAAGTGTACTTGCACCCTGACTATAGTGGAAAGTAGTCTTAATGCCCCAGCACTTGTCTATACCAATTATTTACATTGTAGGTTCAATAATCTGCACTTCTGCAGTCAAGCGATACACACTGTAACATTATAGGTCAATTCAAATATCATAATTTACTTAATATTAATTTACTTTTTTCGCCACCAATCATCTTATATTACATTGATCCTAATTTTCCGTAAAAAGTCAGACTTTACATATTATTGTATCTTATTTTATTTCTCCTTTGTTGAAAGTAACCGAATTTGAAGAGCTTTTGTTCAGAGCCATTTTGGGCAATTCGGGCACTTTTTGCAAGTAGCCAGACGTTATTAAAAGTTTTCCATGGACACTATCGGAGCACTTGTGATGGATATGAGAGGCCGATTTGGCGATTTTCAAGTGCGTGGAGTGTTTTATCCCCTCAAACACATGCTACCTGTTGAGGCTAGGGTGTGTTTTTCACCGATTTGGGGCACCAATCATAGGATTGTAGCTCTAATATTTTGCCAATACATTAAATATGACCCCTATGAGCTCCCACAAAAATTTGAGCTGTTTTTGTGCCACAGACATTTTAAGCCCAAAACCGTGGAATATATACTTCAGTTTTTTGCAACTTTGCCCACACTTTTTTAAAGTACCCAATAAAATTTACCACGTACAGCCTTGGAATGCAATTGAAGAATATGAAGGGCAGTTCCTCCGCTAAGTTGTTCTCTAAGTCCCTTCCGCACATGTCACCAGTTGAGGTTATTGTGTGGTTTTTGCCAATTTTGGGACCTACCATAGCCCATACGCCTTTGGCTCTAATATTTTGCTAAAACACAATTTTACGTCTGCCGCTAGGGGCTTTCAGAAAGACTTGAGCCCTTTTTGTTCGGCATCCAATCTGGACAAAAAATCGTACATCATGTACTAGGGTTCTGGACAAATCTGACCAGTTTTTTAAAATTAGAAAAATGTTCTCTAAACTTTACTATGGACAGCCTAGAAGTACCCCTATTGGATATGACTGTTGGTTCTTTTATCCAGGAAGTTCGGTAAGCCCTTTTGGTACATTTCACCCATTGAAGCTATCGTCATTTGTTTCCGGTTTTGGGATTTACCATAGATTTTTGGCTCTATTATTTTACTAAATCCTACCCCTAGGAGCTTCCACAAAAATTTGGGCCGTTTTGTTTATGGGGCCATTATGGAGCAAAAACTGTGGTATATATACTTCGGCTTTGGCCAATTTTGGCCACTTTTCTGAATGTAGCCTCATGCTCTCAACACTTTACTATGTACAAGAGTGGAGTATCTTGATGGATATGAGAGCTGGTTCGTCTGTTAGGAGAATTCTATAAGCCATTTGACATACGTCACCAATGAGGATAGCGTGCGAGTTTTACCGATTTTTGGAAGCCACCATAGGTTTTCGGCTCTAATAGTTTGCTAAAACCCATAATTTGACCCCTAGGGCTTTCACAAGAATTTGAGCCGTTTTTGTTCACGGGTCATTTTGGCAAAATATCATGGATTTTGATTTTGGCCAATTTGACCAGTTGGAGGAATCCATTGGGGCCCCACCCATAATGCTCTAAATACTCCAAATACTTTATTGTGGACAGCCCTCAAGTCCCTTCTAGATGTAGAGGTGTGGTTCCTAAGTTAGGGATGTTCTTTAAGCCCTTCCATCACATGTTGCCCACTGAGGCTAACATGCGCTTTGCCGATTTTGAGATTTACAACAGGTTTTAGGCTTAGTATTTCGCCAAAAAAAAATAAATCATAATGAGACCTCAAGGGTTCATCAAAAAATTTAGCCATATAAGTTCCGAGTATATTTGGGCAAAAACCTTGTCAAAACTGTACTCACGTGTGATGCAACCGGCCATTGCCTGAGATAAGGTGAGGGGAGGCGAGTTCCGTGAGGCGACCTCAGGTCAGGCGTGAGACGAACGCCTCATAGATTTGAGACGTGATAAGTGACTCTTGAATTTCATTTTAAGTGCTTGATATGCCAAGCTTATTCTATTTAAACTAAAAATAGGACACCACATTAAAGGATCATTAGGAAAAACCCGTCCTACCTCAACCTAATAATATCGTCCGTTCTCTAGCTCAACGTTTCTTTTATCTTTTTCGTCCGTTCTTTCATCTGTTAGCCTAAGGTTCTTCTCTTCTTCTTTCATTTTTCCTTTCTTTGTTTTCATTTTTGTCCTACTTAATCTTCTTTAATATTTTTTAGACGAATTAACAAACCTCTCGCTCCAGTGAGGCCCTAGCCTCAAGCCTCGAAGCCTCAGGCCCTCATCGCCTAGGAGCGCCTCATGCCTTTTCAAACTAAGGTTTTGGATAATGACCGTTGGTTCCTCTGTTAGGGAGATTCTTTCAACTCTTTCTCCACATGTCACCCCTCGAGGTTAGTGTATGGTTTTCGCCGATTCTGGAAAACTTGCAAGGCTTTTGGCTCTAACATTTTGCGGAAAAAAAACATTATATGACGGGCTCCATAAAAATTTGTTCGGGGCGATTTTGACCACATTTTCGAAAAAAGCAAAAACTTGACATAACTTTATAATGGGCAGCCTTGAAGTAACCTTTTCGGATATGAAGTCTAATAAAATTTTTAGAGAAGTGCTTTAAGACAATCTAGCGCACGTCAGCCGTCGAGCCTAGCATGCGGTTTCTGCTGATTTGTTACATAGACGTTCAGGCTCTAGTGCTATAACCCATAATATGGCCTTTAGGGTTTCAACATAAAATTGAGCTCTTTTCGTTTCGGTTCCATTTGGGCCGAACACCGTGCATTATATACTTCAATTTTGGCACTTTTGATAAACTTTTTGAATGTAGCCAAATCTTGTGAAAACTGTACCATGGACAGCCTCGGCGTGGCCTAGTAGGATACGAGGACCTGTTCTTTGGTTGGGGAAGTTGCTTAAGCCCCATCAGCATATGTCACGCATTAAAGCTAGCGTGCGCTGTTTGCCTATTTTAAGACCTACTATGGGTGTTTGGCTCTAAGACTTTGCCAAAAACCATAAAATTGCCTCTAGGTGCTTCTTCTAAAATTTGAACAATTTTTGTTCCGGAGCATTTTCGGGCCAAAATGGTGGATTTATACTTTGGGTTTGGCCAGTTTTGAGCACTTTCATAAAAGTAGCCCAATGTCATCAAAACATTACCATGGACAACCTTGGATTACCGATACTGGTTTTGTAGGTAAGTTCTTAAAACCTTTTTCAGCACAAGTCACGTGTAGAGACTGTCGTGCGTTTTATGCCGATTTGGGATTTACCATAGATTTTTTACTCTAGTATTTTCAAATACGCATAATATGACCCGACAGGACTTTTACATAAATTTGACGAGTCTTTGTTCATGTTCATTTTAGACCAATTATCGTGGATTAGACTTCAGTTTTGGCAAATTTTAAGCACCTTGCCGAAAGTGGCCAAACGTTCTCAAAACTTTACTACGGACAGCCTCGAAGTACCCTTGTTGGATATAAGGGCTAGTTACGAAGAAAGTTCTATAAGCCCTTTAAGCACACGTTACCCGTTGAGGCAAGGGTGCGGGTTTGCCGATTTTTTAATCCTATCATTGGTGTTTGGCTCTAATATCTTGCTAAAACCTATAATACAACTGATAGGTCCTTCCACGAAAATTCAAGCCGTTTTTGTTCCGAGGCTAGTTTAAGCCAAAAACCATGGATTATCATTCGGTTTTGGTAATTCTGACAAAAACAATTTTTAAGTTCCCAAATGTTTCTAAAAATACCATGGACACCCTTGGAGTATTCTTATTGGATACGAGGGGTGGTTAGAGAAACTCTTTGAGCCCTTAGGGCGCATGTCAACCCTTGAGGCAAGCGTGCGTTTTTTTGCCGAGTTTCGAAACCTGCCAAAGGTATTATGCTCTAGTAATTTGTTTAAGCCTATAATATGACCCTAAGGAGCTTCCACAAAAATCTGAGCTGTTTTTGTTTAGAAGCCATTTTGGGCCAAAAATCGTGAATTATATATACTTCAGTTTCAGCTAATTTTGATCAATTTTTTTAATACGAGGGTTGTTTCCTCTATTAGGGAAGTTCTACAAGTCTTTTGGGCACACGCCATACGTTGAGGCTATCGTGCGTTTTTTGCTGGATTTGGGACCTACCATAGGTTTATAGCTCTAATATCTGGCTAAACCAAACTATTAAGGTAATTGAACTGTTTCAACTAAAATTAAAGCCTTACCCAAAGATTATATACTTTTTATTGAAACTCGTCGTGCTTTTTTGTTCTATATGATAAACTTAATTAAAAAGTTTGATAATCATTATAAACGAAAACTTAAGGTAAGTGTTAGGCTTTTTTTATATTTAAGCCTATAATATGACCTTGACGGGCTTCTATAAAACTCGCCAATGAGGGTAAAGAATTGACGGCAGCCATACAACTATTTACAAAAAAAAAAGAGCTTGAACACTTGAGGCGGACAAGCGATATAATAAAACATGACAATTCCTTAGAGTCCAACTAAACTCCCAAATAGCCAAAAGAACCATCTTTCACACCTTACTAGTCCCGTCCTGTTCATGCTTCTTTTCCAACAACAACAACAACAACAACATCCAAGCCTTATTCCCAAAATGATTTGGGGTCGGCTAACATGAATCGTCGTCTAATAACCGTCTTATGCGCGCCATAAAATTTCAAAAACGTTGTGAACCATTTAGGAATGTTAAAACACTTTCGACAAGAGTTTTAGAAGAAAATACTGATCGAAAGAATATCTTTAGACTTAATATTTAAATTATCTGAGAGCTCTACTAAGAAAATACTGAAAAACCTGGATGACTTTCTCTCCATTGCAAAGGCATTGCAGCCAAACATACCAGATAAAACATGGTCCTCTATGACTCCAGAACTCTCACCCTCTCTGAACTATCGTTGCCTTCACACTTACACCACCTTACTCCTAAAATGATGTGGGATCGGCTCCCTTACAACTTCACAACAAATATATTGAAAGGGTAACACATTCAAAACCCCTGCGGCGCTAGGAGACAATCTGTGTATCCTTCACCTAGATAGTAATTCCAGAGACCAAGAGTTCTTCAACAATATGAGAGAAATTTGAGGAGGAGATGAGCATTTCGTCCCTAGACTTCACTCACTTTCAAGTTGGGAAACATATGACTCCCAAAATACATGAAGGCATTATGCCACTACCCACCTAATTTGGTCAAGTTCACCTTGAACTCCAACAAGAGTCCACACATGAATTCTGACAAACAACCATTGGTTCAAAAAGCCCAAAAGTTCTCAGCCCCCAAGGTTCAACATGGACGAAGAAATAAAAGAAAAGTACAACTTCAAACAACATTCATTTTTGTGGGATTTTTCTTTTCCTAAAACCATATACACAAGTAAACAACCGAGATAAAGCAAATACATAGGAGGCACTACATTAGGTGTCTCCTTGAAAAGTCCAAACAGTGTTTGGACGGAAGCTTCAAGCAACAGATGCAAGCTAAAGCAAAGACTAGCATCACCTTAACTTTTGTCTTGCTGAAGTTTCTATACTTAGGGTTTCGGAGAAAATTTATCGTAAAGGATTGTGACAGTTCATTGCCAAGAGGGAAAAATTATTCACATGCTCATTCAAACACAAGGTGAGACAAATTCAACCCAGCAGACTGACTACACAATCATCACACACGATACATGTGACCATCTGAGGATCCGAATAACACTCACAATCAAGAGCGTGCTTAAAATGTTACACAATCATCAATATCAATGTTGAGAAATGCAACTCATTTTAAACATTGCAACCCTAAATCAACAAGCAACCCATAAAAATCAAATACTCGTATAACACTATAACATACATGTACAAAAGAGAACAAACAATGTCCAAACAAACGAGTGTAAAGTCACACCCTAATGAAACCAACACTAGGGACATAATACTAATTGCATATTTTTGTGTATTCCTTGCTCCTGATTATAATGTTAGCTGGGAGAGCACCTAGAAGGCTAGAACTAGAACCATTCTATATCCGTGTTGAAGGTATAAAACCATTGTGGGTGCTCTAACCATCGGTCTAGACTTTTGGCTAAGTTGGTTATCTAACAATCCCGACAAGCTATGTAACAAAATTAGAGGGCGATAATTCAATAAACGGAACAGAAGCCGATTTATGCATGCATTGCACACAAAATTCACAAAGTCACAATACGTATTACACAAAGGTCAAAGTGGATAAGCAGATATTCAGCAATAATAACAAACTCAGCATGCTTACATTGAGTTCATGCATTGCAGCAACCGCCGATTGTTGATCCGTGAATACAGCAAAGGCAAATGCCTGTCACCACGTAAAAATGCACGGCTTACAAGTCTAGTATTCTACACGCCACATTTTCAATTGAATTCCAATTGATTCCAATCGATTTTGTTTTGCAACGAATAGCTCAAAATTGTTGAATATCAATTGCAAAAACGAAGATTACAGAAATTAGAATTAGGAGAGAGAGAGAGAGAGAGAGAGAGAATGAACCTGCGATTTGTTGGAATGAGTGCGGAGGTTAGAGGAAACAAAACCGGGAAATTCACGGAAAAGGTGGAACATTTCGCGGTCTTTGACATCTTCTGGAAGTCCGGCGATGAAGAGAGTACGAACCTCGTCGTCGCCGCGCGGCGGGAGATGATGTGGCGGCAACGGCGGAGGGAGCGGTGTTTCGGGGTAGGTGAAGCGAGGAGGAGGGAGGGGATAGTGAGAATAGTGTATGTCGGGTTGTTGTTGCGGTGGTGGTTGTGGGGCCGTTTGAGGAGTGTAATACGCTGTCATATCGTCCATTCACAAAAAAAAAAAAAAAGAGGGAAGGGAGAGATTGTGATTTTGTGATTATGAATTTAGGCCGCATTGTGTAATTCTAAGGTCCTAAACAAAGAAGTATCACAGAGCGGTATAATATTCCATCTATCAACCGTACATTTACAAAATAGATACTACGTACAAAACAAGTGGAGGGAAGAGAAGAGTAGAAGATAACATAGGTGGCGTCGATCGTTGGACATGGTGGTTGGTCGTACAACAATGGGCGGTTGAAGGCGGACTGGTAGTGTAGGTGTGGCCGCGCGAAGGAGGCAATTGGGAGGAGAGAGGATGAACCAGTGGGGGTTAAGAGGAGAGAGAAAACTTGGTGGCAAATAGGGTTAAAGATGCGATGGGTGGGCGATTAGCCGGCTGTCGGGCGATGGCGGTGGTGGTCGGAGCCGCTGGCTAAGGTGGAGGTCACGGTGGGGTGGAGTTAACGTGGCCACTAGAGGAGGTAGGAGGGTGGAGAGGGTGAAGAGGAGAGAGAAAAGGGGTCAGGAATTCCAGATGACATGTTTTTGCATGGAAATTAGAAATGTAATTTTTGTACTTGTTGGAAATTGGGTTGGAATTGGGAGAATTTCAATTCCAAATTCTTGGAGTTCCCAAACGCTTTGAATGAATTGAATTCCAATTCTCCGTTCCCAAACACAGCGTAAAGGAGAAGCAAATTTACGAATTAGGCATCCGACAGACTAGGACGAGCATAACATGCATCTCAACATGGGCATAAAAAAGTCATTCACATTTCACACCACAGCACAGCACCTAACACTACTACACAAACGGACCACAAGTTTTCACAGAGAATCAAATCAATTTGACAGTCAGAAAGTGATACCTTCAAAAAAGGCGAAAGAACATAAAACACACAAGACACATTGCACCAATCCACCAACATAGCAAAATATTTGAATTTATAGTATGGAAATTGAGCTTTCCAAACAAATTAGGACTACCAGAGTCGCTACATATCAACAAAAGTCAGGATTTATACATAAAACGCGTAGTAGCATGAAACCTCCAAAGCAGCAGCATCACTGCTAACCACACTACCACTCTCCTTTAGGAATGTCGGATTCACTGTCAAACCACAGCTGGGTACATCTTAGCTTGTTGGCGAACCCTTTTCTTGTACTCTGTCTGGTCCGGCTGTAATCAAGAATTTGAATTTAGTATGAGAGATGAATATTGAAGCAAAAAACTTGTTAAATGAAGCACTGCTGAACCATGAGGAAGATCCATGTTCACATGCTTTTATCTGCTTCTTAAACAGGATAAACCTCAAAAGCCAAATAGCGTACTTATTCAACTAGTTTAAGTTTCTTGTTATCTATGGAGTAGAACTTAATAGGCAAATTTGCTGAACATTGCAGCTGCGGAGAAACAGAGTGAACAACACAACAGTAAGAGACAACATTGTGGAAACGACCACAAAATACAGTAACTCCACAGTAGATGAAGGGATGAGTTGTGCAATCGGAGTTACAAACCACAACTGTCCCAAATGAAAACCTCAAACACTTCACTATGGCCACCTTGAGAATGCCACTTGAGTCAAAGAAGTTTCAACCAGGCTGTCCCATGGCAGGGTATAGTGAGTTATTAAGATTCTGAGGTGAGTTTTTAGCTTAAAACTTAAGCATCGTGTCATCGCATCTCCTTATTATAGACTGTCACGCAATTTTCAACCTGCTAGAGTTACTTGGAGTAAATTTATTTAGGTACCTGAATGAACAAATGATATCCTTCTGTTTGTGCAGGATCTTGCGGATTAGGCTGGTCCAACAAGTCTTGAATGCCAACCAAAATCTGCTTCACTGTAATTGCAGGTCTCCAGTCCTAAAATTGGAGGAATTGCAAATCAGAACCAATATACAGCTCTTTAGTATCTTTTTGGCCACATCGAAGCTATGGGAATTGAACAAAGCAATAAACCATCAATTCGCAGATAAATAGAGGACACCAATACTCACACAATCTTCATTCAGAATAGACAGGCATACTGTCCCAGATGGGTAGACATTAGGATGAAAAAAGTTGTGCGGAAACTTGCATTTAGGTGGTTTGCTGGGGTACTCTTCAGTGAAGTGCATAGTCAGCGGATAGAAACCACCCTCCCAATCAGTCTGCAACAATAACAAATCTTAGTGTGAGTAATTTCATTATTATAAAACAAAAGCATGAAGATATAATCTAGACTCAGTTTTTCGCACCAAAACCTGCACCAAAAATCTTCACACATTTAAAAATGGAAGACACAACATACACGATTCCTGGACAGCAGAAAATAAACTCATACTGAAGGTACAGTGACAAACTGATACACATAGGAAAACATATACTCATCAACGGAAACATCTATACAAAGACTTAAACAAGAGCTAAATTAACACGGACGCCCACAATTGCCGATGCACATACAGGTAAAATGCAAAAACTCGATATTTAGAACTACAACGCTGATTTTAAACAACACAAAAGCACAATACTGATAAAAGCTCATACGCAGTAGCCTGCAAGCAGTAAACACAAGTTGCCATAATCGAGGGTATAATTTAAACAATGAGACACCAATCACTTATCAGTTACAATTCCACACAATACACATACACAACCTCGCCCCAAAACCCTAATCCAAATACCAATTTTCAAGAGAATGTCACTTAAAACACAATCCACAGTCGCACTAGAACTTAGAATTTACACACGATGCTGAACTTAAACAACAAATAACCACCACAATACTAATTAACAGCAACATCAATCCCACACACACACTAATTCATCCTCTCAAATCCAAAACAACAAGTCTCGAAAATCGACAATTCGGCACAAAAACATCATCGATCAACATCCTAGCATAGGCTTCCATAGAAATGAAAATCATTCGCCCAATATAACATCAGCGTATAATCAGTGATCAAACAACAAAATGTAACAATAACAATTTACGCACTAACTTATCTTATCATATCAAATCAAACCAACAGCATAAGAAATAATTGTAACACACACACATAAAAATCAACAATCAAAAAACTTAAAACATACGCCAGCTTTGCCAGGGATGATGCAATGCCACAAGAGCAGATTAACAGAACCATCTTGCATAGTTTCCGGCTTCGCCACAAAACCCTAATTATTCAACCAAAACAAAATTAAACCCTAAAAATCAGACTTTGACAGACGAAACAATATCAATTGCAAAAAAATAGTAATATAAAATTAAAGCGTATGAATTACGATTCTATTTAGAGAAGAGAGAAAAGGAACGAACATGAGGATGATTCTTCCGCCATTGTTTCCTCTCTTCCGCGAGACGCCCACGAGCAATGCCTCCTGACATAGTTACAATTCAGTATTTTCTCTCTCTAAGAAAACAACCACTTTCTCTCTCTAGTTTTTATTTTTTATTATTTTTAGAGGAAAGGAGGCGGATTATAGACGAGGTTTTACATGTGTTCCCACGCCTCCAAGGTATGATTCTTCCTTGCACAATCTTTTAAATTTCCCCTTTTACCCTTGAATAAATATCCCCAAGTCAACTAGTTTTCTCGGGGTCTGTTTGCATGTTTGGTAACCTTGGCGGTTGAGGTAGCTCTTAACATTTTAATAGTTATTACGAGTAGTTGTTTCATTACATGTTAGCGGGTACTATTAGTTGTTCGATATAAAAGTAGTTGTTAACTAAAACGTGTCTGACATGATTAGCGATTGGAGTAATTAAAATGAGCATTTTATTTTTATATGAAATACTATTTCTCCAAATGAAATGTTCCTTTATTTGTATGTAAAAGGAAATGTCTTGGATATATTATGAGAAAAGTTTTGACATTTTATATGACTTGATTTATTAGTCGTATATCTGTGTGTGCTCGTCGTAATATAGGTGATGGCTTAGGTTAAATGGCTTGATATTTGGATATGTAATCGAAAATTGCATAAATTATCCTATAGGGGCTACTTTCACACAAAAAACAAAAGTTATGTCTATAAAATTCATCTCAAAAGCTATGGTTGATAGCTTACTTTAAATTGTCTTTATGGTGTACCGTGTACGTGAAAAGGAACTAAGTACAACAAAACAGAGAATAAAATCATAAATGATCAAATTTTGGACTAAACTTTATAGGGGGTGAATGGGTGATATAAAATACTATGATCAAATTAATAGCCAATGCGTCTAATTAATTTGGATTTCTAATTTTCACTTTGTTGGGATACTAAATCTAAAACAAATGTTAACAATTCATTGGAATAAAGAGAATATATATTAAGTAATCATACTTTTCATCTGTGTAAATCCTACTTGTGTAAAGCCTTTGCCGGCAAAGGTAAATTAAGCGTCATAATCTCCTATGCTCCTCCCATTTTTTCTTCTTTTGAGAACTTTTTTTTGGGGTGCAAATCCTTCCGAGTCCTCCCATAATACTTCCGGACTTTTGGTGTGTTATGTCAATATGTCTTATGTGGTGGCCTCCTTCGCGTACAGAGTACGCTACTCCATAGACTATTGTGGTCAACGGAAGAAGTCCATTCGGTACATGTCCTTCGAGGCTTCGAACAGACGGATATGCCCTCGTTGATTGTAGCTTCGATTTTTGGAAAGTTGGGAACTTGGAATGTGAATGATGCTAGATTTGCCAGGTTCATACACTTGAAAATTTTCATACTGTTCACTCGTGGTACGGTCTCTTCGATACTTTTCAGTTTGGTCAGCTGCAGGAGTATATCTTACATGATTGCAGAGTATACAAGTACAACTAATTTGATTTGATGAGGCCGTAAAATGAACTTGATTAACAAGGTTACTCGGTGGTGTCGTGCACAGGGGTGAATCAATTTCGAGAGTGCAAAATTCATCTTCCGCTTTGTGATGTCAATTTATCCAAACAACCTTCTCAATTCCGACTTGGGAGTTAGTCAAATTGGAATTTCATTGTTTAGAAACACTCTTCTATGGAATCGAAATTCCTCCCGTTAAAGAAAAAATACACGCAATCACACAGATAAGAATGGTAATAGTGGGTTAGATTAATGATATCGTAAATCAAAATTCTATTGTAGTACATGAATGCAAACAGGGTACAAGACATAGTTGTTTTTTTTTTTTTTTTTTTGAGGGGAAAGACATAGTTACTATCAAAGGAACAGCATGTTTACACAGACAAAAAAATACAAAGCCTCGTACGCGCTCCATTTTCACCCCCTTCATTGTAATTTCACCATCACCAGCTCAGATCCTTCACCTGTAAATTGTAATCACCAGTATTTACTCACTCGGTAATATTAAGTAAAAAACTCTGGTTACGCCAAATTCCCACAAACTTGTAGTCCAAGATCTAGTACTCCGTATATTTGTTGAGCCAAGCAGAAAATCACGGAAAGTGATTTGTAATCACAGCCTTCACCCATCGATTTCTCAGCTGTCCCACAAACTCGCAAAGCTTTAACAACTACCTCCCTCAACTCACCAGTTTCAACCACTCAAGCTGACGGAATTTACTCCAAGATTCAATCTAGAGCTTCCAAGAGCTTTTGGTTGTGGTTTTGACAAGGTGCGTCGTCATGATTCTGGGCTAAAGTGTCAGTGGAAGAATCATGTCGAGGAGGTTGTGGTTGAACAAAGACGGTGTTAAGCTGCAATGGCTAGACAGTCGTATTTTCAGGAGGCGGTGATTTTATGTGGATGGCGGTCTACAAGGGTTAGCTAATGGCTACCAAGCCAGCAAATGGAGGTTCAATCACTGAAGGTTGGGGGTGGGGTAAAATAGTCAATAATAACCTGAAATCCTGAACCAAGCAAGCCTGCTAGGGAAACAATATTTGATTCTGATTCCTGGAAATCTATAAAGGAGAAGCAAATCTAGGTATTGGACGTCCGACAGCCTAGGACGAGCATAACATGCATTTCAACTTGGGCATAAACAAGTCATTCACATTTCACACCACCAGCACAATTCTGTCTTCATGCACCTAACACCGCAACTAAGAAGGTCCACAAGTTTTCACACAGAATCAAATCGATGTGATGGTGCAGAAAGTGATAACTACAAAAAGGCGAAAGAACATAAAACACACAAGACACATTTGCACCAATCCACCAACATAGCATAATATTCGAATGTGAATTGTATGGAAAATAGGATTTCCAAACAAATTAGGACTACCAGAGTCGCTACATATCAACAAAAGTCAGGATTTATACATAAAACGCGTAGTTGCATGAAACCTCCAAAGCAGCATCACCACTGCCAACCATGCTACCACTCTCCTTTAGGAATGTCAGATTCACTGTCAAACCACAGCCGGGTACATCTTAGCTTGTTGGCGAACCTTTCTCTTGTACTCTGTCTGGTCCGGCTATAATCAAGAATTTTAATTTAACATGAGAGATTGCAATTTAATGAACAAAAGAAACAAACAATTTAATAAATGAAACAATGTTGAACCATGAGGAAAATCCATGTTCACGTGCTTCTATCTGCTTCTTAAACAGGATATATCTCAAAAGCCAAACAGCACAACTTATTCAACTAGCTTAAGTTTCTTGTTTCTATGATATCTATGGAGTAGAACTTAGACGGCAAATTTGCTGAACATTGCAGCTGCGGAGAAGCAGATATAGACCAACACAACAGCAAGACAACATTGTGGAAACGACCACAAAATACAGTAACTTCTTAGTAGATGGAGGGTCAAGTTGTGCAATTGGACTGATAAACTACGGAATTCAACATAACACAGCTGTCCCAAATGAAAACCTTTAAAAACTTCACTATTGCCACCTAGAGAAGTTTCTACAAGGCTGCCCTATGGCAAGACGTAGTGAGTTTTTGAGGTTCTGGGGTGAGTTCTCAGCTTAAAACTTAAACATTGCATCTCCTTATCATAGACTGTAAGGCAAGTTTTAATACGCTGGTGTTACTTGGAGTTAAATCATATAGGTACCTGAATGAACAAATGATAACCTTCTGTTTGTGCAGGATCTTGCGGATTAGGCTGGTCCAACAAGTCCTGAATGCCAACCAAAATCTGCTTCACTGTAATTGCAGGTCTCCAATCCTAAAATCAGAGAAATTGTGCATCAGAACCTATACACAACTCTTTAGTATCTTTTTGGCCACATCGGGGCTCTGGGAATCGGGAATTGAGCTAATCAATAAACAGTCATTTAGCAGAAACAGAGGAAACCAATACTCACACAATCTTCATTCAGAATGGACAGGCATACTGTCCCAGATGGGTAGACATTGGGATGAAAGAAGTTTTGCGGAAACTTGCACTTAGGTGGTTTGCTGGGGTACTCTTCACTGAAGTGCATAGTCAGTGGATAGAAACCACCCTCCCAATCAGTCTGCAACAATAACAAATCTTAATAAATAATTTCATTAACTACAACAAAAGCATGAAGTAATAATCCAGACTCATGTTTGTATCAACTTCTGCGCAAAAAATCTTCACACACTTAAATGAAAGCCATAACATACACTGAGGCCTGGACAGCAGAAATTAAATTCAATATTTGACGTAGAGTGACAAACTTCTTCACATAGGAAAACATATACTTATAACTTGAAACATCTATACAAAGAAATGAATGAGAGCTGAATTAACACACGCACGCACAATTGCCCATGCACACACAGGTAAAATGCAAAAACTCGATATTTACACACTCGCTGAACTTAAACAACCGAGATACACAATACTGATAAAAGCTCTTACGCAACAGCCTCCAAGCAATAAACACAAGTTACCATAATCGAGTGTATAATTTCAACAATGAGACACCAGCAACAAGCAACTAAAATTCCACACAATACACATACACACCCTCGAGCCAAATCCTACTCCAAATGCCAATTACCAAGAGAATATCACCTAAAACACAATGCATAATTGCACTAAAACTCGGAATTTACACACATTGATGAACTTAAACAACAAATAACCACCACAATACTAATAATTAGCTCTTACGCAACCAATAGCCGCAAAGCTAATATCATCCGACTGTCTAATTTTAAAGACGAAACACCGAGACTTACACCGATCAATTAACAGCAACATCAATCCCCCCCAAACACTAATTCCTACTCCCAATATCCAAAACAACAAGTCTCGAAAATCGACAATTCGGCACAGAAACATCATCAATCAACAGCCTAGCCTACGGTTTCCATAAATATGAAAATCATGAGAATATTTCGCCAAATAGAACATCAGCGTATAATTGCTCAGTAATCAAACAATAACAGTAAAATCATAATTTACGCAGTAACTTATCAAATCCACAGTGTAAAAAACGACTTGGGAGTAAAAAATTAAAAAAAAAAAATACATAAGAAAACTTAAAACATACGCCAGCTTTGCCAGGGATGATGCAATGCCACAAGAGCAGATTAACAGAACCATCTTGCATAGTTTCCGGCTTCGCCACAAAACCCTAATTATTCAACCAAAACAAAATTAAACCCTAAAAATCAGACTTTAGCAAACGAAACAATATCAATTGCAAAAATAGTAATATAAAAATTGAAGCGTATGAATTACGATTCTAACAAGGAGAGAGAGAAAAAGAACCAACATGAGGATGATTCTTCCGCCATTGTTTCCTCTCTTCCGCGAGACGCCCACGAGCAATGCCTCCTGACATAGTTCCAATTCAGTATTTTCTCTCTCTCGGAACAGGAAAAAAAAAAAAAAAAACAAACAACCACACTTTCTCTCTCTAGATTTTTTTTTTGAAGGATGAAAAAATGGAGGTGAGGGGAGAAGGGGGCGGATTATTGAGGAGGTTTTATTACTGGTGGTCTGATTTTAATAATATTAAAATACTGATAAAAGGGGAAGGTTTTTTACTGGGTAAATCGTACGGCTAAGATTTGCTGAGACCCTACGCCCAACAGAAATAGCAGTAGTACTAACTAGTACGGCTGAGAATGAAAAATGTTGGGCATAGGATCTCGACTCCCCACCAATTTCTTATAAATTATTATTGATTTTTTAGTTGATATAATATAAATTTTATGAGAAGGAAAAATAAAAAGAGTTTTGACGTCTTATATGATTCGATTTATTAGACGTTAAGACGTACGAGTATATATGTATGTTTGTGTGTGCTTTGTCATAATATAGGGGATGGTTTTTGTCAAATGGCTTGGTGGTTGAATTTGAAATCGGAAATTTGCGTGAAATATGACGGCTACTTTTGCGCAAAGAAGAAAAGTTGTTTCTTTATAATATTCGTCTTATAAGCTATGGTTGATATCTTACTTTAAATTGTCTTTAATTGTCTTTAATAGTGTACCGTGTACGCATAAGGAAACTAAGTACCATATACGAGGGATAAGAATGATCAAATTCCCTGCTCTACTCTACTTGCTTGTATAGGGGGTGATATAGTACTACAAACAAATGAACTAATTGTCAAACCGTCTTAATAATGTGAATTTCATTCGTTGTTTTGTGATGATACGTAGAACTCACAATTCGTGCGCATTGGGTGAATTGTATTTTCATGTCACAACTTATAGACTACTCTATAGTCTATACTCCCTCTATTCTTTCTTTATATTTGTTTACGAGTAAGTTTTATTGAAATATTTGAGTAAGTTGAATTCAAATCAATTGTTAATAATTTCTATGGGTAGGGAGAGAATATAAGGATAAGTCGAGTTAATAGGTTTTTCAGGACCCGAACTTTATTAAATTTTTGATTTTAGGACCCCGAACTTTTTACAGCTGAAATCAGGACCCATATGGGCAGCCGTTAACGGATCAAGATCCTCTGGAGTTATTTTTCCTAGAGTTCCCTAGAGTTTACCTGAAATGGAAAAATAAATTTATGAATGTCTTTTTTTAAATAAGGGAAAACACTACATGGTAGAGTGATATTTCCATTTCAAGTTAACTCCAGAGAACTACAGGAAAAATAACTCCAGAGGATCCGAATCCGCCGTTAACTATAGCAAACTCCGTTTTCTATCTCCTCATCTTCTCATATTCCAAAGTCTTCATTTTCTCTTTTCTTCCCGTTTTACCCGAAAACAATTCCAATTCATCATCATAAATATTTTTTACCTCATCCTTCCACTTCTAATTTGCTTACATATACGTTGTATATGTTTGTCAAATGTCAAATTTTTGGGGGAAAGATCAAAATTTGATGAAAATTTGATGAATACCCAGGAAAATTCACAATTTGATTGGATGTAGGCATCTGGGTATCAAATAGAAAAAGGTTTAGGTTTAATTGTTCCGATGATCTTGAGCAGCATCTCTATATTAATTGCTATTATTTTCTAGATACATATTATAAAATATAAAGGAGAATAAGACATTGAATAATATTCGATAAATTGATGATGTGTGTCAATGACTTGGGGGTGAATCCCCCATTTATACAAATAGATGACTTGGACGTTAAGACGTCAGACTAATCCTAGATCTATAACACGATTATACTCTTACCATAACTAACATATTCCAAACACTGACATTTCTAATACAATATATTTTCCTAATTTTTGATATATTCCAACACACCTCCGCAATCGAAACGGTAGTAACACGGACGATTCGATTGGACTGGATAATAGCAATGCCTTGAATAATGACGTCGTCGAAAGAAGAAAAACTACCGGGCAAGCACGAAGTCATCGATAAGAAAAACGCCTAATACTGTTGATAGGCTGAAATCCGGGACTGCCTACTGCGATTTCACTAGTTAAGGGCCGGTGACAAAAACGAATGACTCGGCTGGAAGACGGCCACACAGTTGAAAACGTGTTAATTGCTCCACGTGATGACGACGGACGACGAAAAAGGTGAATGGCGACTATTATATTGCACTGATCATGTCATAACATGACCGTGGCGATAAGCCGGTGATGCACCACAAATCGAGAACAAAAGAAGAAGTCAATAAGATGGAGTGCAAGGAAACTAGCAGGGTGTGACTAGGAAATTAAATCGGCTATTTGACAACTTTGCCGACGATATACGAAGATGAAACTGACTTTACATTATTGTGTTGGTAATTAACGACATGATGATGAATGACATTAAGAGAAGATTGAAGACAATAATTTGTTGAAAATACTTGTGTTTGGGGTTATGGTAGTGCAAGACCACGGCCAAAAAAGACATGATTTTTTTTGAATGAAATTGACGACAAACGGAAGAATTGATGATTATCGACTAGATATCCCGCCGGTGGGGTAGATTAGATCACCCACCGGCCGGAGCGGAAGCAAAATTTGAAGAGTTCTCACGAAAGAGAATCTAATACCATGATAAAATATAAAGGAGAATAAGACATTGAATGATATTCGACATATTGATGATGTGTATCAGTGACTTGGGGGTGAATCCCCTATATATACTATACAAATAGATGACTTGGACGTTAAGACGTCAGACTAACCCTAGATCTATAACACGATTATACTCTTACCATAACTAACTTATTCCATACACTGACATTCCTAATACAACATATTAGATTAGTATTCCAACAAAAGATTCCTCACCTTTTCTTTTCCCCGAAACAAATTTGATGAGAAAACATGATGACTTAGACGGCGGTGTGGTGGTGTTTGACCTAACCTGCACTTGTGTGGCGGTGGCGGTGGCGGAGCTGCGGCGGGGGAGTGAGATGGTTTGGCTTGGCTGGGGAGGAGGCCGGGGGTGGTGGACTGGTGAGTCGACGGAGATGAGGTCTTGCATGTCGTCCTTTCATCTGAGATGTTTCATGATTTGCGGTGAATCATCATTTAAATTATGATGGCATTTGATTATCAATTTGAAGGGAATTAAATTGATTTGGAGAAAAAAATATAGAGGAGAGAGAAAGATGTATGAAGGTGGAAACTGGTAACTGTGTTAGTGAGATTGGATGGAAAATTGGACATAAGTCCTAATTTCAGCTATAAAAAGTTTAGGGTCCTAAAAGTAAAAATTTAGCAAAGTTCGAGTCCTGAAAAACCTATTAACTCCGGATAAGTCCATGCTCCTCTATTTTTTCTTCAATTGGGACTTCTTTTTGGGCTGCAAAAGCCTTCCTAGTCCTCCCATAATACTTTTGGAGTGTCATGTAGTGGCCTCCTTCGCGTACAGGGTACGCTACTCCAAAGACTAATGTAGTCAACGGAGGAAGTCCATTTTGTAGTACACTAGTACATGTCCTTTGAATAGACGAATATACCCTCGTGGATTGTGTAACATGGAAAGTTGGAACGTGAATGATGCTAGATTTGCCAGGTTCATACACTTGAAAATTCTCCTGCAGTAGTATCTGGATTGCAGAGTTTACAACCAGAACTTTGATTAACAAGGATGTCGTGAGAACCAATTTCGAGGGTGTAAAATGCATTTTCCGTATTGTGAAATCAATTCACCCAAACACACTACATAGTCAAATTGGAATTTCATGATTTAATAATGCCCTTCTGTGGAACCAAAATTCTTCCCATTGAAGAAAATGTTAGAAACTAATTGAAACAAAAATCTAGACCGATGGTTAGAACACCCACAATGGTTGTATACCTTCCTTCAACGAAAACACACATAATTATATATATCAGAATGGCAAAAGTAGTGGTTAGATTTATGATATTGTAGATCATATTTCTCTTGTACATGAATGCAAACATGGTACAAGACATAATTACTATCAAAGGAACAGCATGTTTACACAAACAAGAGAACAAAGACTCGTATGCGCCCCATATTCACCCCCTTCATTGTAATTTCACCATCACCAGCTCAGATCCTTCACCTGTGGCTGTAATCACCAGTATTTAGTCACTCGGTAATACTCCGTGTTAAGTAAAAACTCTCGGATTTGGCCAAATTCCCACAAACTTATAGTCCAAGCTCTAGTATTTTTGTTGAGCCGAGCAGAACATCAAGGAAGGCGATTTGTCATTCTAGGACACACTGTCAAATCAGAGACCTCAGAACTTTCCGTTCAGCTCACGTGCTGCTCAACACGGGCTCAACCCCAAGTCGTTCCTTGAGCAAAACTTCAGCCAACTAACTACATGCTTCTTCATTACTTCTATCCACATAGAAGGAGCCCATTAACCTTAAGGACCTATGCATACCCTGAAGAGGTATCGATGGCATCATCTGGGCCGACACTGGCTTTTATTCTTTGTATCATCTTCAATACTTGCCACATTGTAGGTCGCTGTTCGGGAGATGTCAAGCTGCATAAACTTGACACCTCCACAAGCATTCCTAGTTGACTATCCTCAAAGTCATCGTCAACCCCTCTCACCGCCTTCACCCAATCAGGCATATCAGGTGGTGCAAGGAACGGATGTTGTGAAGGAGGTTTGCCTGAAACAAGCTCCAGCAGAAGAACCCCAAATGCATAGACGTCACTTTTATGTGTTGCCCTCCGGCCTGACTGACGAGCCTCAGGACCTCTGTATCTAGCAGAATCAGGATCATCATTCTCAGATGCTGCTCCTGCTAATGTAGCTAGACAGTAATCTGTGACACACGCCTCAAAGTCTGCGCCCAACAGCACATTTGATGCCTTGAGGTTGCCATGAATGAGCTTTGATGCTTGATGGATGTAAGCAAGGCCTTGAGCCACATCCTCTGCTATTTTTAAACAAGATGTCCAATGAAGAGGCTTTGCTCGTGTTGATCTTGACCCTGTACAATTTAAATGCAATCTGTCACAAAACTTTGACAGTTCACAGTTGGCACAGCCGCACAGGAACAACAAAAGAAACAGCGGTGGGCTGTCTGCTTCAACCAAGACACACACATGGGAAGCCTTTCACAGCCAGTTTAGGCAAGCGTACATCATAAGAAAATGTTACTCATAAGAACAAGGCAAAGTGAAAGATGATACAGTAAAGAACCAGCTACAATCAAGGAGTTCATCCTCATGATTTGCTTAAGCTACACTGCATTCGCGATCAATACCCCTAGACTTCATTGTATGGAACTTGAAATTGCTGAGCATTAAACCAGTCAAGATAACTATATCATGTAAGTAGCATCAGGCAGAAACTAGCCTTCCCCCAGTCAATAGAGCCAACACTCCGGGGTGATCATTAACTTTGCTCTGATGCCTGAGCAGTAACTAAGTACCCGCTCTTGTGACTCTTTTCCTTCCTAAGAAATACAATACACCACAAAAACAAGTCTCACAGCCTTCTTCTAGGATCAACTATAATAGAAGTATTGGGATATGAGTAGCACAAAAGGGGAGACTAATGCATGTTTACACTCACAACCCATTTCTAAAGGTGACCAATGGACATGCACTTGAAATTGGAGATGAAAACAGTGGTGCCAAATGCCCAACAACCTATGTAATTCAATGTACCAAAAATCAACGTAGCAAACGGGATGGGCGACCTAAAAATAGAAAGATTACTGTCTGCTTTGAGGAAAGGATGGAAGTGTTTCGAGTCCAAAATCCGTCTTCTGTCTGATGCAACCCGAAATAAACTACTACTACTAACTTGACAATTACACCATCGACTATTGACCAGACCACATTATAGACATGGGACTCATAATACCATCTGCATATGAACTCATCAGAAGTCAGAAACCCCCATGTTAGACATTTGCACACCATTTAACCAACAACAACATCTTTAACCCTAATGCCTTAAAGGCTCCCGCCATAAGGCGGGGTAAGGGGGGGTCGGATGCACGCAAGCCTACCCCTATTGAAACATAGAGAGGCAACACACGGATGTGAAAACTGCTTCAGGAATCGCACCGATTGACTGCTACTTCACAAAACAGACAGTTTTATGAGCCATTTTGCTTTATCCATTATATCCCAAAAACCAAAGAATAAGTAGGCTTTGGCTCCATTGGAAATGGAAAATTGCACACCATTTCACCAACAAGTCAAAAAGCATAGCGCGATCCTCGGCAAGCTTACTCACCCTTCACCAATTTCCAATAAAACGGACACACACACCACTGTCACCCCTCTCTTATAAGCCAGTGCTTGTGTTTTCCCCCATACCCCACTCCGCATTATTATTTACTTGATTGATTTTGGAGTCAAAATAAACGTGACGATTATATAGACGAGTTTCAAAACCTAAGAGTAGTAGTTGTACCAGTGCACCATAGTCCATAGATACTAAAATAATAGCATCAACTTTTACCAGTAGTTGCAAATTGATACAGTGAAAACAACTCAGTAATAATAACAAAACGTAATTAATAAACAAGAGGTAAATAATTAGTAAAGGAATTACCATGAATAAGGCTAAAAACGCTGCCATTAGGCTGATAATCAAAGATAATCAACCTCTCATCTGTAGCCTGAAAAAAGGCTCGAACAGGGACCAAATTCGGGTGTCGCAACCTTCCAACACCCTCCATATGCCGCTCGAACATCTCACCGTCGACTCCGCTCATCTTCATCGCATCAAGCCTTTTAACGGTCACGATTAACTGATTATCTAGCTTAGCTTTATACGTGGTCCCCATTGTCCCTCTCCCTAACATCTCAGCCGACGCTCTCATCAACTGTTCTAGGGTGTACAGTTTCGCCTCTCCCATGCAAAACACCAGATTACCGCTCTTCTCTCTCCTATTATTACTCTTTTCGCCACCGATTATTTCGCCGCATTTCTCCTTCAGTTCGTTGCCGCACGAGTCTAGCCTCACTCGAATCACCTCCGGCGACGGCGGCGTGCTTATCGCCGCCGAGAATACGGACTTTCCATTGGTGTCGGAT
This sequence comes from Spergularia marina, assembly GCA_963680865.1. NCBI lineage: Eukaryota > Viridiplantae > Streptophyta > Magnoliopsida > Caryophyllales > Caryophyllaceae > Spergularia > Spergularia marina. Next base: position 21,743,760 of record OY804545.1, read on the forward strand.
TCGGCGGCGGCGGCGGCGGAGGTGTGATTTCTTCTGCGCATTCTTGTGGTTAATAAGAGGCAGAGGATGGAGGAGAGTAAGACCATTCCGCCGAAGGTGAACACTAGGATCAACACTGATGCAGGCGCAATTAGCATAGAAACCAAAATGGAGAGTTCATACAAGTGTATGAACTTCAGGTTTGCGCAGTCAGGTTTGAGAGCCTTTTACGAGGATCAAATGAAGCTTATTCTTGGCGTGCCATATCATTTTGGAAAGCCAAGACATAGAAATAAACCATGGAATTGGATTTACAATTAAATATCTAATGGTTTAGCTGCAGTTTATTATTTACTACAGGTCACAGCAAGCACGAGTTCAGGAACTGCAGTTTTTATGGCTTGGGTTGACAAGGCATATCTCATAGCTCAGAGATCTGTTTTTGGCAAAGTTTATGTTCAAATTGAAGTTCGGAAAGCTAGCTTTCCAATGGTATAAGTTAGAGCTTTTACGATAAGGTTTGATATGTCTGCAATCCATTTCTGCACTGTCACAATTCTGAAATGCTCTGTTTCAGTAATTGTTGATGTCTGAAGATTGTGTTACAATTATGGTTTGCGTAATGGGTGAGCTAGCACAATAATTTGGAGTTAAATAAGCTCTCAATTATGAGAAACCTCAAGGCTAAAAAACAAGGAAGTATCAGATGCAATTGGAAGACTTTGAGGATACTTTGACAGTAAGAAAGCCTCTCATTGGCTCCTTGTTCAAGCAGCATCAGCAGCCTTATTCATGCTTTTATTTCTTTATTTTCATAGGCTTTTCCAAGCTTTTTTTTAATGTATCATAATGTAATATCTAGGGTATTTCGTGGCTTATAAATAGAAGCTGGCCTCCTTTGTAAAACACAGAAAAATGATGAATGTGAAAATTGAGAGTGTTTCTCTTACAAAAAATCTGGAATTGCATATCATTAGAATTAAGGAGTCTAATGTGTGGAGCATCTAGTAGTCTAAGTTCTATGTGTGTGTCATATCCTTAGAGTGAGGGCTATCCTTTTAGTTGCTTAATTTGGTGAGTAATATCTAAATTAGGGAGCTAATTTTAGTTCTTAATTTGCTGAGTGTGTAAACACAAGGCTATTAAGTCCATATCCCTTGTTTTTACAGTTTTACAACAATCGAAAATCAAACAAAAAGTCATCGGTTTTCATTTGAGTTTTAATGGTGTTTAGGTGTGCATCAATGTATCATAATAAGAGGCAGAGGATGGAGGAGGATGGTGGTGTTTTCATTAACTAACTAATTACAAGGGTTTCATTTGAGTTTTAATGGTGTTTAGGAGTGCATCAATTGGTATCAGAGCTTCGGCTCGGGTGTCCTACTGATAAAAACCCATCCTTCAAGTAGAAACATACACACGCCAAACACAATCTGTGAGGATGTTGAAGCATTCTGAAAATGAAACGAAAAGGAGAAAACAGAAAAAGACGTTTATGGATGAAATTGATAGAAAATTAATGGAGATTGCTCTTCAAGTTAAAATAGATAGAATTGAGAAGAGTCTAAGAGAGAATGAGCAAAGGATACTGCAGTTAGAAGAAGAATTGGCTAACAGCAGTAGGAAAGAAGAAGCACAAACAGAGGAAGAAGAAGGAGCAGCAACAGAAACAGAGGAAGCAGAAGAAGAGAACAATGTTGGGGGTGGTGTATTGCAGCAGACAAATCCAGATATTCCAGAAAAGATTTCTGAAATCATTGTGGAGGTAAGGTCTCTGGGTTTAGCCTTTTACACTACCTTGAAGGAGCCTGCTGTGTCAATTTGCAACAATATCTTCAAGGTCAAATTCTGTTTTTTTCAAGCAATGCCTATTGGTGTATGTCCTGAATTGTTAAGGTTATTGCTTCGGAGTTGTGATTCATTCTGCAGCCAAAGTGGGTCTTGTTTTGTTTTTGATCCAGGAGGGATTGATTTCAGTTGGTTTCATGAGTTTTTAGTATGGATAGGGGTGCGTCAAGAGTCTAGCATTACGTTTTGCAGATCAGTGTTCTGTTTTGATGAAGTCTGCATCAGGGTCTCGGTATTTTGGTTACTGCAAATAGCTCAGGTGTCTACTGGTTTGGCATGATACTTTCCTGGAAAATTTGGGATTTTAACTAAGTTATAGATTTGGTTTCATGTCAAAGTTATTTTTAGAACATAAGTTATAAGCGTTTGAACTCAGGTGCGCAGTATCACGAGTAACAGGTCAGTTCTGACCTGGTAGTACAAAAACACGCATAACTTTTGCATCCGAATGAATTTTTGGGTGAAATTTGTTCTGGGTGGAAGCTAGAATCTGTATCTACGTTTTGGTATGTCATGAGCTTGGTTAAACCTACTGAGTTGAAAGTTATGGCCTTTAAAGTCGGAACTGGTGCAAGCAGAATTCTTCAGTTTCCGGATTTTGGTCACTGCTGCGATTATGATGAAGCGTCTTATTTTGATTATCAACTGCTAAGATTTGAGGTCAAATCTTCTTTGAAGAAAGAGAGTATGATGCAGAGATAAATTGAATAAAAGGTGCAAGAAAATCTGTTTATACGAAGCCAAGTTAGCAACTGAAATTAAGTGATTATCAAGTACAATAGAAAACCCTTGTGAAAGGGTTTGCTATGAACAATCAATATTGAGTTCAACTTGCACACTTTATACAGCAGCCATTTGGGTAAGAGACTCACGCCTAACCTCATGTAATAAGCTCATATAGCAGCCCCAAGGTGAGAAGATTAAAGAATGAAAAAGAGAGCAGCAAGTAGAAGCCACTTGCAGTCCAAATCAGCAATAACTACAATACTATATTAGAAACTGATTATTCTGTGTATTTCTCAAGTCTTTCTTCAATATAAAATCCAGCAAGCAGCTCCCGAATCATTACTACATCTCTTCAAAGTGAAGATAAGAGGACAGCAAAGTGAAGCCCCCAAAACTGACAAAGGCAGCCTATATTTGCAGAAATCAGAAGCTTTATTATCCTATCTATTTGTTTTGTATTTCCTTAGATTATTGTAGTAAGTTTACTTACATTATTGTATCAACTTGTAAGCTAATTTTCAGTATAAATAGGGCCTTAATGGTATTGTAAAAATCAGATTATATGAAATGAAAAACCAAACTTTCAGATGTGAATTCTGTTTTCTTGTTTAAATTCTTAGGGTGAGTTTATCTCTTTGAAATTAAACATAACCTTGGTTAAGTGTACTTAGGGGTGATTAACCTGAGTATTCTAAACCTAGTTCTTGAAGAGAAGTTGAGAGAATCAATCAATCTTCAAGTCCATATCTTTATTTTCAGTACAAAAGTCAGAAAATCCAAAAAGAAATTGTTGATCGTTGGTTTGAGCTTTGATGGTGTTTAGGAGTGCATCAATCCCTTGATGGACTCCTACACACCATCTTGATTTTTTGCACTCCTAAACACCATCAAAGCTCAAACCAACGATCAACAATTTCTTTTTGGGATTTTCTGACTTTTGTACTGAAAATAAAGATATGGACTTGAAGATTGATTGATTCTCTCAACTTCTCTTCAAGAACTAGGTTTAGGTGTGCAACAACCTGAGGCCATTACAATTGGTGTTTAAGATGCACACATATGCCTCTTATTATGATCAATTGGTGTGCATCAATGTATCATAATAAGAGGCGGCGGCGGCGGCGGAGGTGTGATTTCTTCTGCGCATTCTTGTGGTTAATAAGAGGCAGAGGATGGAGGAGAGTAAGACCATTCCGCCGAAGGTGAACACTAGGATCAACACCTTCCTCCGCCGCGATCGGTGCGGCGACGGTGGAGAGAGAAGCGAGGTTGAGGAAGGATTGGAGGAGGACGGGCGATTTCCGGCGGCGGCGGAGGAAGAATCAAAGAACGGCGAAGGAGAGAGACAATGCTTGTGAATTACCTCGCCGCATAAATTAGGGTTTCCGGCGAAGGCGGAGGGCGGGAACCGAGACAAGGCGGAAGTGTTCGGGATTTCGCCGGAGAAATTATTCCCCGCGATGTCGAAGTTTTCGAGTGTCGATTGGTTGAGCAGTGGCGGAGCTCCGTCGAAAGCGTTAGACTGAAGCTTCAACGAGATAAGCCGGTCGAGCCGCCATAGCTGGGGAGGAACAGTGCCGGAGAAGTTGTTGAAGGAGAGGTCAAGCACTCGGAGCTTGTAGAGAGAGACGACGGAGGCAGGGAAGCTTCCTGAGAAAGCGTTGCGAGATAAGACGAGAGAGCGGAGGTTGACGAGGGCGGAGAAGTCAGGGAGTTCGCCGGTGAGAGAGTTGTTACGGAGGACGAGGACGCGGAGATGTTGGAGGCGGGAGAAAGAACCGTCGGAAGGAAGGCCGCCGCGGAGGGCGGAGCTAGGGAGGAAGAAGCGGACGACGCGGCCAGCTTGGCATTTGACGCCTTGCCAATGACAGTAGTCGAAGTGTTCGGTGAGAGTGTAGTGGAGAGTGTTGTCCTTGTCGGCGGCGGATTTGAAGGTTAGTAAGGCGATAGCGTCGTTAGGGACGGCGAGGTTGGGGTCTGATGGCGGTGGTTGTGCGGTGGCGGAGGAGAGATAGTGGAGGAGGAGGAGGAGGAGTATGCGGTGGTGCATTGTTGTTACATGGATGGGGATATGGGATATGGGAGTGGAGTAGAGTAGAGTAGTGAAGAAGCTTTAGGGTGAGAAAAGGTGAGTTTATTGGAGATAGTGTTGGCAAGAAAGGAGGAAATTGTGGGGAGCAGCTGGCTTGTGGGTTAAACAAGACGAAACAAAGGAGTCACGTGGCTAAGTAGACTAGGACTTTTCAGTCTCGTGTGTAAAAGTGTAACCCAATGTTGGGAACTGGAGGCTGGAGAGTGGAGACTGAGAAATGCCTGAATCGGAGAATTGATGGTGAAAATTTGCTGATACAGACACACCATTAGCATTCACCAATGCTCTCTATTGTTATAGGCAGTCTCAATTTTACTTAATTGGTGGTGAGTCTGCTGACTAGTGACTTGTGAGTCTGTGATAATAAGGGCGAGTTTCTATATCGGACCACAAAACTTTGTTGTAGGCGGTCTTAGTTATTGGCAAATGAAAATGGCGGAGAGACCAAACGAGGGAGCCAAATTCCTACTCTATATTGCCCACTATGTGGGCAAAAAAAGATACGGTTATTAGCTACTCGTACATCTTACATCCCATGTAACCACGAATCATTATCTTTTTACATCGTGTGTTAGCAAATGTTCATTGGTGTATTTAAAAAAAGAAAAACATTCCCAAAGAGAACAATTTCCATGCAAATATTTCAACTCTATCTATTCAAACATGCAAATATTTCTAACTCTATCTATTCAAACTTTAAATTGTTTCCGTTTTTCGTTAGTTGTACTTTGGAACAGCATACCAATTTTTTATTTTATTTATACGTCAAAAACCATGTTGAACTAGCTCACACATATTATAATGATAACAACTAGATTATGGTGAACACGAACTGAATCAAGGTGCTCCCAAAGTCCTAAAGCTAAGAACCTACTACTCCGTACTTTGTTGATTTGTATAAAATCATTAAAATGGTGAACTTTATTTAACACTAGGTTTCTAAATTCTTCATGACGCATCATGGGTCATCCGATCTACAATGGGCCTCAAAGTGTGGCCTTCTTTTCTAGAGGTGCGAAAATGAATTGAGCACTAGAGTTTTTTTTCTTGATTGAAAAGGATGGCAAAGCTTTGAGTCTTTGACTAAGTGTTCATTCATTTTTAGGCAGCCCTGCGTTGCTTTGTTGTGCTTCTGATTGCTGGAGTTTGGTAAGTTTGCTACCAAATGGTACTTGATAGAGAATGAATATAGATTCCGTATGTCATTATTATGTACCTAATAATCTATAAAACTATCCGCAATGGTGCCATGCTATGTCCTAGGGCAATCTACCAAAAGCGATTTGTGGTTAGTCTAACTCGTAACTTTGGTTCCTTTATTTGTTTGGTGCACCATTCGATTTTCGGTAAGTTTTAATAACTCTTACTACTCTGTTAGGCCTATGTGAAGTTAATTTCAAAATGCATATTAATTGTTAGTTAGACTATATTGTAGTGCATTCGTTACTGAAAAGTATTTACGTTTGATCAACTATTATGTTTGAAACTTATAAAATGAGAGCGATATTTCGCCACACACTATACCGTAAAACTCAACACGATTTGAAACTAAATAAGAGGCAGGAAAAGCAAATCGACAAGTGACGTACAACGGTACAAGGGCCACTATCACGACTTCATTACTTCCATCAGGGGATGTTGATAAAGGGGATATTATTGTGTGTTCACTTTCTCCACTCCAACTAAAGATTCAATGTTCTTTCAGGAAAAATATATAAAAAAATAATAAAGATCCAATGGAATCTTGATTAAAGAAAAAACAAAAACAGAGAGAAAAAAGAATCTTTGCCAATTTCTCCTTGATTCCGCCGCCTCCAGGCAGAGTAAAGATAAGGAACAAAGAATCCAACTCATCGTAGATTCATTCATTCATGGCTACTGATTTCACAACAATTCCGATCATAGGTACTACATACGACCCATTTTTATAATTACCCTTCAATTTTTCGCTCTTCAATTAACAATATTTATATTTGTTTCGAATATACACATGATGATTGATACGGTAAGAAAAGGGCAGTTCGGTGCATACTGGCGTCCCCCGCTAAGCGAGGGTTCAGGGAAGAGTCCACCACAAGGGTGTAATGGGGGCAATCTTTCCCTTGTCAATTTATTTGACAAGAGGCTGTTCCCAGGACTTGAACCTGTGACCTATCGATCACACAACAACACCTTTACCGGTGCGCCAATGCTCCCCTTCGTTGATCGATACGGTGAACTTTGTAAAATACGCGCACGTGAGAGGATGATATCGAAATTGAGTATTACCCGATGTTATTAATATACTATGGTTTTTGTTGTTGGTAATTTGATTGATGTAACGCAGATGTTAGCCCTTTGGTCACCAAATCGTCAGATGATGGTTCAAATATGCTTAAGGATGTTGATGTGTGTCAAGTTGTTACACAATTGGATCAAGCTTGTAGACAGGCTGGTTTCTTCTACGTGGTAATTATTATATTTACCTAAGCTAAGTAACTAATTTAAGTTACTTTTGTAGTTTATAAGCTTAGCTGGTAAAGTCATCGAGAATAAAAAATGCCGAGGCTAGGGCTTTGGACCTTTCTCTAGGTGTTATGGGTTCTAAGAAAGTAAGAAGCCAAAGATTTTTATGTGAATACTTTTCGGCCTTGGATACACTTGATTTATGATGTTTTACCTAAACTTCTTTAGCAAGTTTCGATATTTGCACAATCCCATCTCTACGGCTAAGATAGTTTATAAAGTTGTATTGTCACAAGAATTTGAAAGGCTTAATATTAATGATCTAAAGTGCTTCAAAATGAGCTGTGGTGTTGTATATTTGAAGTTATCGGCTATGCTTTGTTACATCTAAGAGTAGTATTGTTAGGGATGAGTAGTGTTATTTGCCAGTATTGTGTTTTATTAAAGTTTGATGTTCAAATGCTGATTCTGGTTGCTATTTTGGTTGAGTAGAAGGGTCATGGGATCCCGGATTCGCTTCTAAAAGAAGTCAAGGATATCACACGCGAGTTTTTTCACCTGCCTCTTAAAGAAAAACTCAAGATCAAGTTGTCTGCAGAAACAGGATACAGGTTAATTCAACTGAAAATGGAATGCTAACGTCTTTACATTTTTCATTTGGCCGGCATTTTCACATTTTAACCTGTTCGCTCTTAGTAATTGTCACTTGAATGCTAAACTGCAGAGGGTATCAGGAGGTTGGGGATAACGTAACCAAGGGTGTTCCTGATATGCACGAGGCCATTGATGTAGGTGGTCTTTCCCTCATTTCTGAAGTTCGGATTATTGCTTTCGACAATATTGTTGCTCATGGTGATCAAAAACTACATAGTAACATATATGATTATATGTTTTGTTACTGAAACTATTTATTTGATGCCATCTTTCGTACATCAAAAGAACGACAAAGAACTATTGTGTGATGGATCCATTTGTAGGATATACTTAATTACCAACTTATACTGTTATTGGTTCTCAACCGGTTAAATTAACATCCTTCTGTTGTTGTTGTTGTTGTTGTTGTTGTTGTGGCTGCATTTGTGCGCAAAAGAATTGTTTGAGCAACATAATCTGATGTACATCTTTGGTCTTTTAAAACCTCTGACGTCTTCTGAAATTTTTTGACATGATCAGATATCATAATTATTTTTGTTGGCGAATTTGCATTTTTTTTATGCTAGCTTCTGTTTACCATTCAGTGTTACAGAGAAATAAAAGAGGGTGCATATGGAGATCTCGCGAAACCTTTGGAAGGAACTAACTTATGGTATGTTCTCGTGCAGCAAGTTCCATGTGTATGTATTGAGGACATGGTAGATGCAACAGCTCCTTAAGCACTTATTTAAGTTATTTTGAGCATTTCATAATGATACAACGATCGAGTGTAATAGGAATGTAGGATTCCATGGTTGTGGCACGATAATAGGTTTGTGTAATGGATCTTGCTCTGCAGAATGTCCTGACAGAACAGATTTTCTTCTTGCAGGCCAGCTATCCCCCAAAACTTTAAATCAGTGATGGAGCAATATGTCGCCCTTTGCACTGGTGTGCATCCCTTATACTGGTCTGACCAGACCAAAACTAAGTTTTTGCATTGCGTGTTATGATTTAGTATAATTTACATAACATATACCCGCAGAACTTTCTAGAAAGATATTGCAAGGCATTGCTCTGGCCTTGGGTGGCTCACCAGATGAGTTAGAAGGTAAGATAGCTGGTGACCCATTTTGGGTTATGCGTTTGATTGGTTATCCTGTGCTCTCAAAAGCGAATGGTGGCAGCAAACCTGAACATGATATTGGATGGTGCGTTAAACATTTTCTCTACGTTGTATCTCGTTTGTTTGATTTGACCCTGTCGGTATTTTGTGATTATAACTGCTCCTGTAAATGACTGCAGCGGAGCTCATACCGACTATGGTTAGTTCAAGTTAAATATCACGAAAGTTTTTGGCTTTTTATACAGTGCCATAATGGTAGTTTTTGATGGACTATCTCTTCAACAGGTCTTCTGACATTGGTCAATCAAGATGAGGATATAACAGCTCTTCAGGTATGTCAATTAAGATGAAACAAAACACAGTACTCCCTTCATACCTGTGTTGCTTCAAGGTAATCTTATATTGTGTGTTCTACTGTTCTTTAAGCGAGATGACTTCATGCTGGAAACATGTCGCTCGCATTTGCTTCACTGCTTGTATGTAGGAGTCCTTTAGGTAACCAGTGAACTGATTGATGGGGATCGCCTTGTTACAGATTATATCTTCCCCTTGTAAGATACAGAGTCTGAATTACAAATTATGATCAGTTTTGTGACCGCTAGCCTGTTTGAAACCCTGGGGTGACCTTAGACTTCATTGATTGCAGTATTCGAACTTACAGTTACGTTGTAGTTTTGAGTTTTAGTTTACGTTTAGCTAGTTCTTAATGCGCCTCAAATGTTGTTGAAGGTGCGGAACCATTCAGGAGAGTGGATTTCGGCTCCACCAATTCCAGGTACATTTGTCTGCAACATCGGCGATATGCTGAAGGTTTGTGCCCTGCATTTTGTGTTCAGTTTGTTCTCCGTGTTTTGTGAATTATACCTGAGGTTATACCCTATGCAGATTTTGACCAATGGATTATACGAGTCCACCCTTCATCAGGTCGTCAATGATTCTCCAAAATACCGGATTTGCGTGGCTTACTTTTACGAGGTTAGCTTCCTTCCTTCATGGCTCTGGGACTGTTTCATCATACTTGAGTGAGAACTAAAAATAAGTGCATGAACGTGCAGACAAATTACGATGCAGCGATTGAACCTCTGGACATCTGTGTACAGAAGACTGGAGGGGTTAAGAAGCTTGGGAGAGCAGTTTATGGAGAGCACTTGGTTGGCAAAGTAACAACTAATTTTCGGTATTAGCAAAACTTATTTGTGTCCTGTAAGCAAAAATGCCTGAATTATGTTTTCCCTTAACTGGTTGTACTTATTTGTGTCCTGTAAGCAAAAATGCCTGAATTACGTTTCCCCTTAACTGGTTGTACCAGTCGCTACTATTCATAAGAAATAATAAGCGTCTTTTAGAGTAAACTGCGCATTCTAGTTTTATGTACATAAACATTTATGTACAAAGGTAACTCATCTTTGTGGGGAATGACTAATAAGCCTAAACAACTGAGTTCTGTTTGCAGCACTTCTATTTTGGTTTTCGAGAGAAGTCGAAATTTGACAAGACCCCAATTATTTTGGGAATAAGGCTTGGTTGTTGTTATTGTTGTTGTCGAAATTTGACAAGACCATCACTACCAATTCTCAAGTTTCAGCTGTTTTTTGTTTTTGTTTTTTTTGATAACGAGTTCAGCTGTTATTGGCATTAGCAGGTTTAACAGTCTGGTCTTTTTGATTCAAGTGTGAGGTCAGGGATAAGTCCGGACTCCTGAACTTGCCCGGGCTCAGGGGAGGCGTGAAGGTTCTGAGCAGAACTCGTGGAGGATTTGAGTGAATTCATGTACAATCGCGCAACAGAGAATGAGATAACACCACAATAGAATCTATGTAGGTAACTCCGTCACCAGAACCAAACAAATACAATCACTTGAGCCGTCTAATGCTACTAACAGCTGAACTTGAGAATTTCGCGTCATGATATGCCGGGTAGGTGATCAGAAACTGATTACTACACTAATTCACAGTGGGACTGACACTGTGAGCTCCACATCGACCTTATTAGCACGACAGAAAAGCGTACGTTCGTCCTTAGGAACCATATCTCACCCGAACCCGGATCTACTGACGTTAGGATGATTTGAATCCGAAGAAATCCATTAGATCAGACCCCATGAAAACTACTTCCTTGGAAAATTTCGCACGTCCTAGAAGAAAGGGTTGAAATATCCAAGAAAGCAATTCCATTTAGTATACATGAATCTATGAAAGTCAATCATCCAACTTTGCTAACTACAATCAACAACTTCTTCAATAAGACAGACCGATGTTAAGTGTTGAATTTTCACTACCTCATCACTAGACAGACCAACAATGTCCCTTCTCCTACTTCTCTTCACCACCATCATCCTCTTCGCATCATGGCTTTTCATTGGACCCTTGGTGTGCAAACTCCGGAACCTCTCGTCAACCCCTTTCGCCCTCCCGGTCCTTGGCCACCTCCACCTTCTCAAGGATCCACTCCACGAGACCTTATTAGAAATCTCCTCAAACCCCATAGCGCTCCTCCACTTCGGGTCTAAACGTGTCCTACACGTAACATCACCAACCGCGGTAGAAGACTGTCTCCGCCACAATGATGCCATCTTCGCTAACCGCCCTCGCCTCCTCACGGGGGATATATTAGGATACTCTTGCTCCACCCTAATATGGGCCCCCTATGGTAACTTATGGCGGAATCTCCGAAGAATTTCCAACTTTCACGTGCTCGGCCATCATCCACTCCAATCCTCCTGGGAAATCCGATCCGAGGAGGTGAGATTGCTGGTTCGGCAGATCATCGCCAAATCCGGTCAGGTCGTGGAGATTGGGCCACTATTGTTTGACATGACCCAAAATATAATGATGAGGGTTATGGTGAAAAATGGGTATAAGGGGGAAGAAAGGCGTAGATTTAGGGAGGTTATGGAGGAAGTTATGAGGGTTGAAGGGACTTCCACCATTGCTGATGTGCTGCCATGGTTGGGGTTTCTAGGGTTTAAGAGGAGATTGAAGGAGAAGTTTAAGGTTTTGGCAGAAGTGAAGGAGAAGTTTCTGGACAATTTGATGGAGAAAAAATCAAGGTAAAATGGAAGAGGTTGCTCCAGAAATTTGGCCGAACCAGAGAAGGGAGACACTGATCGAGGTATTACTGTCGTTGCAGAAATCGGAGCCGGAAACTTACACCGGTGACATGATCAAGGGCCTTTTCCAAGTAAGTAGATTCTTTCCAGTTTCGAACCCTTCAAAAATTCTTAGATAACAGTTACTAGAAGTAGGATCAAGGTGTATATTACATGCTAATGGTGAACACTATAATGGTGAGATAGGTATTGCTACTGGCAGGTACAGACACTACAGCAGGGACAATTGAGTGGGCGTTGTCACTCATGCTTAACAATCCGACAACTTTAAAGAAGGCACAGGATGAGATCGATCTACATGTCGGAAATGACCGTCTTATTAATGAAGCAGACTTGAGCCGTCTGCCTTATCTACAGTGTATCATATACGAGACACTCAGGTTATACCCAGCAGCTCCACTCCTGATCGCTCATGAGTTGTCAGAGAGCTGCACTGTGAGAGGTTATACTATTCCTCGCGGCACCATACTGCAGTACTGCTGATCAATGTCTGGGCCATTCAGAATGATCCCAAGCTCTGGACCAAGCCAAAAGAGTTCAAGCCAGAGAGGTTTGAAGAGGTAGAAAAGGATGACGAGCAGATGAAGTACAAATTTATGCCATTTGGGTCAGGGAGAAGAGCTTGCCCTGGTGAGGGCATGGCCATGAGGGTGGTTGGCCTGACACTGGGCTCGCTACTGCAGTATTTCGACTGGGAAAGACCCGGACAAGAGCTGATCAATATGAGTGTGAAGACTGGGCCAAGCATGCCAAAGGCGAAGCCTCTTCAGGCCAAGTGTCAACCGCGGAAAACTAAGGCTCACCTGCTTTCTCAAATTTGTACTGATCAACCAGATGCGGCCAGCATTGTCGAAAAAATGGCAAAAAAAAGGACGAGATGCAGCCAGTGAACTCATATAGGGTGATGACAATACAAAGCACTTTAACAGTGAAGTTCTAAAGAAAATCTTCTGTAACTAGACTTTTTTTTTTTCACGATGGTGTATAAATCTTCTGTAAATAAATTTGAAGTATGAATCTGTGCTTTAACTTGACAATTGATACAATCAGCAATGTGCGACAAAGCCACATGAATATGAATACAAAAGTGATCATGTATGTAACCAGAGAACCTACGAATATTACTTCTCTTAGCAATTGCAGAAACTAGAAATCAGCTAGAAAGTATAGCGAGATACCTGATGAAGCATAATTGACCAGCTCGCCACATAGCGTTCAATTACTAACTTGGGTCACTGTGTATAACATACTACACGGTTTATCACCATTTTCAGCGACAGTGCCCACATTATCCTCCGGATGAAGTGGAATACTAACACCTAGCTCACGGAGCTGATCCACCACTTTGTAAAGAAACTCAAATGTTAACTTAGATTGTGAATTGAGTTCCTCTCTCACTTGGGGTTGTAACCGGAACCACTCCCCTAGCATCTTGTGAACATGAGCACGAATCATCCTCCAGGGCACAGGATGCTTTTCGCAGAATTTCAGGTATTCTGTTAGCAGTTCAGCTTGGTCTAACTTTGCATTTATACCATTCACCTCACCATCACCTGCCCACTCAGCAGTGCGGAAACCAGCAAAGAGGGCTGGGTTTTCAAGAAGAGCATCCGCTGAAAGCACTCCTTCGCAACCAGTTGCCTCCAAACAGCTTTCAACATCTTCCATGTGTCTAATATTTCCATTGGCAAGGACTGGGATTCGGAGAGCATTTTTTACCTCCTTAATTGCGCTCCAATCGGCCCTAATTTTTCTCTGATCCTTTTGATCTCTAGTTCGACCATGAACAGCTAAAAGAGAGCAACCAGCTTCCTCCAGCATTTTGGCATAGCTTATAGTATCTTGCAAAATTGGAAAAAGTCGGATTTTGCAAGAAACAGGAACATGAAGGTTGTGAGCCAGTTTCTCCACTAAAGACCGAACAAGAGGGAGATTGTCCATCAAAAAAGCTCCATAGTTACCCCGTCGAGCAATACGCTGAGGACAGCTGCATATTATGCATTCAGCAATGTTAGATTGTCAAATGTGTTACTGCATAAAACACAGGCAAGGAGGCCCAAGAAAACACTGCATGAAATAATTACATTACAAAGAACGTTACCCTAGATTAATATCAACATAATCACAAACTGATTCCACCTTACGCGCTGCTTCAAGTAAGATATCCGGATCATTGGCACAAAATTGGACAAACAATGGTCGATCCTCCTGCATATATATCGTAAATTAGGCATCATTATCTAGTCCGTAAACCATAATCAATTCCTCATCAAGTTATGCACATCACGCCATTCACTCATTCCTAGAATTGGCACTAATGAAAGCAGACATACAAAAAGGCAAACTTTGAATAGGGTGTATGAACTTGAAGTTATACAAGAACAGAAGACGGGACTTCTATGGTTGCTTAAAGGCATTATATCCTATTCAATGGCTTGTGCAGAAAACGTATTTTCAAATGACATTATTCAACCTTAAACGCAATCCCACTCCACATTGCTCGTTATTGTTACCCGACTCCAAATCACTCTTGTAGTCTTGTAGACCCAACACCACATGATATGAGAAAACACAGCAAAATTTACAGTATCTAAAGGGTAATACAGCTATTAAAACCCGTAAATCACCACTATGCTTCTCTAAATCTTTCATTGCACAGTTCATACGCATAAATGTTACGAAACCTTCACACACTTCTTCAACCAACTCCAAGTTCAGCGCCCCTAAACACTAACCACATTCCACACCAAACTCTGCAGCCAGTGCTTCAACAAGACTGCCTAAAGTTCACAAATCCTCGACACAACTCCTATAAGCTACATTCAATCGCGGTACCCTTGACCACACTCGAAAATTACGCTCTCTCTTAACTAGTTAAGAGCAAATAATCAACATAAAACATCAACCATTATCGTATCTCCTAAATACTACAAATCTATGTCATAAAGTTGAATCCCGCATACATCCTACCGACTAGTTTGCCATATGACCTTTTTGATCATTTTGATAGGGGGGTCGCCATTATTGTATCATTATTAAAGGCTCAAAGATAAAAATGCTCTTGCTAAAAACCGAATTATAACTAACTTCAACTACAATCATCAAACTTTCAGTAGCAATTCCACCAAATTACGCAAAACTTACAGACAATTCAACTAAAAAAAATCAAATTAGTTGCAATTTACTAAAAAACCTAAAACCCTAATTTTGAGGAGAGAGAAAAAAAAGAAACCTGAGAAGTGGAGAACTCCATGGAGCGATACTTGTCACACTCAGAGAACAATCTAGCGTGCAACATAGGCGTATATGCAGCCTGGGCCCCATACTTTCTACAAAGCATCCTAAATGGCAGCTCCGAACAATCCACCATCGGAGCTACCACCGTCTTGGGCCGGCCCAGCTTCGTCCAATGGGCCCAAGCCCGTTCTATGTGTGCTTCTCCGCTTAAGTACCCATTCGGGTGGCCCATCGGGCTTCTCTCCTCTTCTGTGGGGTCCACCGAATAAGTATGAGGAGAGGGAGCGCAGAGGCTGTCGTCGAGGTTGTCGGCTTCAGGTTGAGCTGTAGAGAGTGGAGACGCCATGAGTGGTGGTTGTCGGTGGTGAAAGAGGTTGTTGTTGTGGCGGCGGAGGAGGGAGAGAGTGGATCTCATGTGCTTGTTGCGGCGGGGCTGCCCATTGCCGCCGGAATAATATCGGTTTTATTACTATTACTAGGATGAAAGCCCGTGCGTTACACGGGTTTCTTAATAATGATTTCTATTTAACTTATTAAAACTGAAATTTGTAATTTATGTTTGGATATAGATATTGTGTGGTAAAATCTCTATTTAATAAAAACAAATTCATAGTAATCTGTAAAGTTTTTTATACATTGTATAACGTATTTGTTTTTCGAGTTAGCGGTTTGATGGTCACGAAAAAATATTTCAAAACAATTATGAAACTTCTCGTTAGATTCTTGGTGAAAATTAATTTCATAAGTGTATAATATTATAATCCAGCCATTGTATTTTGAGAGATATTAACGTTAAAGGAGTGTCACGAAAGTTAAGCTCTTTTTTTTTTTACAATGAATGATACTCCCTCTATTCATTTCCAAACTTCCCATTTTTCTTTTAGGAGAATTCACTACCAAGCTTCATGTTTCCAGTTTTTATAACTTCTGAGCCACTGAGAGGCCTCCTCCATTTCTAAAACTTTGTGCAAAAGGCAACATGAAGCTTGGGAATGAATGGATGGAGTAGTTTGAGTTTAGACAGACACTACAGGTTATATTAGACAATTAGATTAAAATTATACAACCAATAGGTTGTTAGTGGCTAGCTATACTTTTGGAAGTCTCTTGGAAATGTTCTTTCGGATGATAAATATATCAGCTAATTCTTTTGAGAAAACAAATAAAGAAGGAGAAGAAGCAAAGCTTACACAATTATATTTATACAACCTATAGGCTAGATATTGGACACGCTTATTAAAAACTCATGCACAAAGTACGTAGGTTTATAACGTATTTCGTTGAGTTAGGATAAGTACGTAGTGTACGTCTTGCGTTTAGTTCTGTAATTGTGATTGGAAACACCTTCTACACTAACGCATATCGTACGCTAATCCTAACAAATGAAAAAGGCTAACTACAATATAATACTACATATTAACTGACAATAATGGAAGTTATATAGGGGTTCTAAATACTTCTTGAGATGAAAATCATATTGGAACCATTTATTATCAAGAGACATGAAAAATTGACGAATTCAAGATCATCACAAAGTTTCCAGATGAAAACCCACCAATCTTTTGCAATAAAATTAATATTTCAGCCAAAAAAAAAAAAAAACCAATCACATTTAGCAACATTCACTTGATTTTTAGATGAATATAGTTAACATTAACTCCTAATTAGAATGTGTATTATCGTACTATAGCAATTATATGACATAGGACTTTGGAAACTACGTATTAGTAGGATTATTAGTACAATCGCTATATGGTACCCCGGGGGTACGTGGCTCTAGGTACCCCCAATTCAAATGGTATATAATGAGTGAAAATTGGAAATTAATGAGTGAAATTCGGGAAATAATGAGTGAAAGTTGGGAAATAATGATCGAAAAGAAGCTGTATATAATGATTGGAAATTCAGAAATAATGACTGTATATAATGAGTGAAAATCGGAAGATAATTAGTGAAAATTGAGAAATAATGAGTAAAAATTGTAAAATAATGAGTGAAAGTACATAGTGAGTGAAATTGAGAAATAATGAGTGAAAATTGTAAAATAATGAGTGAAAGTATATAATGAGTATAATGTGCAATATAATGAGTGAACAGTTAACCGGGAGTACGTAGCTCTAGGTACCCCCGGGTACCTAATAATTTGTGTTATTAGTAGGATTGTCTATAAATATTATTATTATAATATTGTTATTATTAGAAGATTGTCTAATTAAAAGAGTTTCACATAAACTTGATAACTAAATAATATTAAAAAATTGTCAAAACTCTCTAATAACCTCCGGTCATTGTGAGACCTCTAAAAAAGCCTCCTTTAATAGTATAGAAGGATTATGGGGAATTTTCGGAGGAGAGAGAGAAAAAAGAGAGGCTTCTTCAGCACGGTTTAATAAAAAATCTGGCTTCACATTATCTGGTTTGTAGTTTCAATGAACTTGGGCCGCGACCCAAAGATAATTGCCTTAATTGTATAAAGCCAAACAATACCTATATGGGTTTGAACTGGCCCAACGCCAAGGTGATTTTTTTTTTTTTTATACTACCACTAGTTTACTATTCGGGCTACGCCAGAACCAATTTTTGAGTTATCGTTAATTTTTTGGAAAGAGTGTACGAATGTCAGATAGGTAATAGCGTTAATATAAGTGCTAAATGATAAAAATTGTATTTGAAAACAATGGAAAAAAAAATTATTACTCCGTATGTTTTTTTTTTAACTATAATGTCACTTGCCAAGGGAGATAGCTTAAATGAAGCGGGTGTATGTAGTCGTTACCTCTAACACAACTCTTAATATATAGTATAAGATAAAAAGATACCCTTGTATATATGCTGTTTTTTGACCCCATAGCACGATCAACTAGTGATATAGTATGATGAGTTATCTTTTATTTTTTACGAACACGGAGATATGTTATTTATATGTCGTTTGATTTGGTTATAATTTCCAGGTCTAGTTTGATTTTAATGTTTTGATTTGATTTGATTGAATCTGAGTGATACTGGCCATATTGAACAAGTATGTTCACAATTTAATTCGATGTGGACATATTAATAAGTAATAACAAGACGAAACTAAAGTCACATGCTGTTATTTGGATAACTATAATTTCATTTAATTCGAGTTGAAATACTCCATGTGATTTGAATACATGTGATCTTATCTAAAATGACTGTTTTTTAAGTTGAATAAAAAAAAAGTCTTAAGTTCTTTGTATTAATACTCAAACAATCATACTAAAATAGATGTTCATCAACTGATGTATACGACGATTTATTAACAACTATCACTACCATGAAGCCGTGATCCCATCAATATGTCTTATTTAAAAAACTGCGCATATCCCCGAATTGATAATTTGTTGAAATATGAGTTTCTCCATATCCATTACTGTTTTTGTTGAAATGCATACTCATAAAAACTCTACATATAAGTATCCATATTGGAAGAATAGATGAGAGAGTCGATCACTTTATAAACTATGTAATTACTCCTTTCAATCTAATTTGTTTTGAGCTGAAACATATTCGTTCTTATAAAGTAGACGATCTTCCCCCTTACCGATGTGTAAAGGCCTGTGTGTAATTTAACACTTTCAGATTATATGTCATACGATGAGAAGATTTTTTTTTTTTTTTTTGGACGAGTGAAGAAAAGCAAAGGTTGATGATGAGTGAAATGCGACGTGGAGTAGGATGTAATCATTTGACGACAAGTTTGACATTACCTAAAGCTAAAGCCAAAGCAAACGAAATGACATAGACAAGGACACCTCGTTAGCATAAACGCCAAATTTGCAGAATACAGTACTCCATACGGCCCAGTAAGCAGTAGCCTCTTCTTTTTGACTTCGTCGTCCTTTAATTGTATCCAAATTCCTGCTTACGTTTTCCCACTTCCTCTGTTTTCGTTAATTAACCAGTTTTTGCAACTCTGTTTCTATGTGAAATGGTCTTGTAATAAAAACCAAATATACTTGCTCCGATTTACATTGTTTTGGAGTACTCGGTATCTTTATTAGGGGCTATTTCGAGTTCGAACCATATTATTCTCACGCCTATAGCATTAGATGCTTCTACATACCAATTCAGAAAGAGAGTTTGGGTATGACATTTTCAATTAGGTCAAGAGTTAGATAAGCAACATCTTCTCTAAAGAGCAATGCGGAAATCCAAGAATAATTAATCTTACCATTTTATTATGTTAGCTAGATAACCTGTGATCTCAGTCATTTTTTCTTTTCCATCGGACTAAAAAAAATTCCTACCAAACCCACCATATTCATTTTCTGTACTAAACTAAATGAAGCTTCTAAAATACACATGTGTACAAAGCAATGAAGTAATTAAAGCACATTCCTAACCAACTAAAAATCTCCTTCGAGATGTAAGCAAGGATCACACATTTGAGAGCTCTATTCTATAAGACAAACACAAACTGCTACTCGTACAAATTTTGAAATTACTGACTAATCATCATCATCATGAATTAACTAATTATATTAATTATATAACTTAATTACCATTAAATCCAATACTTAAGATTAAGAAGACTCTAGAATGAGGCTGGAGGTTTCAGCGAGAGAGAGTGAATGGTTGTGCTCTCCTTCGTAAGTCACAATCAGCATACTGGCATCATCCGAAGCTCTCTCGACATGTTTTCTGGCTGGGCATCCTCTCACTGTACTGCACTTGTAGTATCCTCTGTAATACCAATAATCCCAACTTTAGTCGTAAATTCGTAATCAACAACCATCAATATCATTATTATCATACGTTAACAAGCTTATAAAAACCGTCAAAGCGCACGCACCCACATATAAGTCGTCGGATCGTAGCACACACTGAGACAAAGGACACTTATTCGTAAGTCCGAATCGTGGTGAGAGGTTCACATACGGGTCAGAATATTTTGGAGACTATTGTTAATCTTTGCAAAAAGATGGAACTCTTGTGAGTTACACCATCAACATCTAACATTATTTTCGTAAATAATTTGAAATTTGTCTATAATTTCAAACCCAAACAAAAAAATGTCGCGAAATAAAAATTGACTACATGAAGATTTATTGCATTAGAGACAAGCTGCATGAGCCAGACCCACATGAATAACATAATAAGCATAACAATATGATTGGTTTCGATATCGTTCACATTTGTTGACTAAACATACACGTTTACATAGAAAACAATTCTCGGTATATTATTGATTATTAGTTGATTAAACACCCCTCTTAAGTATTGTTGACAGCTTAACTGCTTAATTAGTACTAATATAGCTTCAAAATTGACTGATGATTGCTTGATTGCCAAGAATCAACATTCAAAACAATCACGCACGTCAAGTGCAGCCAATGTATGTGAATGCGAGCATTCATTTCTGATGGTTGGACAAGTCAAATAAGTATTCATGACGTTTTGGCTTAGCTTATATGATGAAAGGGCCGATATGATTCAACTTGAAAAATGAATGATTCAATTTAGGTCCGATACATCTAATCCTAATATTAGACATGACTACGGCTACAATTCAAATCAGATCAGATGTTCGTAGTGAATTCATACACAACAAAGGAAGAATGGAGAATGTAATTCTTAACACATTGATTGATATTTTTTTTAGTCTTATTTAAGATTTTAAGTCATTGGAGGATTCGAACATGCAACTATCGCAAATACTACAACACTTGAACACGAGGGCGACTTTCGAACCTAAAACTTATTACATTTAATATCCTCATGTAACCTCTAGGTGAAGACTTGTTGATAACAAAGAGTAAACCCATCAATTTCAGCCGAGAAACAGAGCATTTGTAGTTAGTTGGTCAGACTTAAATTTAAGAAAGAGCATTACTTTCGCAGCCAAAATGGACTCTTTTCCTTCAAGCTGTACGCAGTTAAAGCGTTATTCAAGGATTCCTTGGACTGTTGAGCTTCATTACGAATCCAATTACACTTTACCTTTTTTTTTCGTTTTTTTGGTTTTTGTTTTTTCTTGTCAATTTTATCAAAAGAAGACGACTTATTCCCCTTTTTGTTGGACTACCCTTTGAAAAACTTCACTAGAACATATTCTTGGTTCATTCCATCAAGTCCAAACAATTTGATTGATTATTGATTAGTGTAACTTACAAGAGATGCATTGTCTGATACAGAGAATGTCTCTTACTATTGCTAATTGACAAATGACAATTCACAACAAATCATTGACAATTGTACAAAATCTTCTTATTATATGATGCAACTTATTAAACATAAAAGTTGTGCTACTATTACAATAACCAAGGTCTAAAACTCGTTCACGTAACTATTGCCCTTTATTTTCATGACTTTATTCGCTCGACTTTTCAAAACTCTAGCCCCCCGCCAATAAAAATATTAAGAGTGTTGATTCAACTAGTTTTCTATTGACACATCTCCCTGATAATGGTTCTTTTTTTTTTAAAGAGCAGAAATGAATACAAACATACCCTAAAAAGTTAGAAGTATATCGAATGAGAGTATAATTTGATATGTGAAGAAGCTACTTTGGATTCCTATCTAATCTCATTGTCTAAACTCTAAAGTCACATCGGATACTAGTTTCTCTATAATAAGTTACCATCTTGACTTTTCATCAATGTCCTTTTGTGTTTCCAAAAACTACTAAGTGCTATCTTGAACATTACACATTTTCCCTTGTCTTCTATTTCTCCATAAGGTATTGCATATACGTTCAAGTTTCGAAATGTATTTAATTTTAACTTTCATGTAGACCAGAGGAAGAGCTTAATTAGCACAAGTGACAATAATCTTAAATCTGAGCAACGGAACACTAGTTTAGGCTACTTTCGAAAATAAAAAGAAACGATAACAAACGAACCCTTAATTATAGAATAACCG
The DNA here is from genome assembly GCA_963680865.1 of Spergularia marina. NCBI lineage: Eukaryota > Viridiplantae > Streptophyta > Magnoliopsida > Caryophyllales > Caryophyllaceae > Spergularia > Spergularia marina. Next base: position 21,765,837 of record OY804545.1, read on the forward strand.
TATTGTTGCATCCTATAAGAAAAATTAATGTACCTTGGATGAGGGGATCCTTTGATAGGCTTTTGTCCATATTTCCTCCATGAATAATCATCCGGTGGTATATCTGCCATTTTCGAACTTATTGCTGGTATCCTCACTACCCTCTTTACCTTCAACTTCCTACATTATTTCACAACTTAAATTAGATCCACGAAAATAAACATTTCTACTACTTATTTAACTCAAAATAATTCGATTTGGATAAGACAGTTCTACATACGGAGTAGTAACTAACTATCGATACTCCTATTAGTAAGATAACATACGTACTTTTACAAGTAAAAACGTTTGATTACGAGTTTACGACAAAATTAATTACCGAATTTAAAATGCAATCGAGTTTATTGTAAAACCGTCTCATTACGTAAATACGAAGAAAAAAAAAAAAAAAAAACACGTGAGAATAGAATTGTATGTACTAACCTTTTCTTACTAGAACAGTGACAGCGACCGGAGGAACCGCACTTGCCATTTTCCGAGTGACACTTCCTGACCTTAAACGACGACGTATGACACAACGGCGGCCTTCCAGCTGACGACACCGCACCGGAATAATTCGTCATCTGAAACGACGCCGTCGTAGCACCACCACCAACACCACTAATATTATTATTATTACTATTTTTATAATTATTCGTCGTGATGTGCTGACTATTACTATTATTATTAATATTATTATAATAATTATCTGTCTCGCCGGTCAACGTTGACTTCAACGAGTTATTCCCGGAAACAACGGGAGAAGAAGTATACGTGAAATTAATCGTAGCCGTTGGTTGCTCTTTCTCTCTCATCCCAGCCGTTAAATAATAACCGTTGAGATGCCCGTTCGCCGGCGGAGGAACCTGCTGTATCGGCTCCGGACATAAAACGACGCCGTTTCCTTGGCCCAAGACAGGCCCGCGCCGGAACCTGGCGTGGCCCGACCGAGCCCGACCTAGTAAAGAAATAACATTCTTAAACCGCAAAACGGCGTCGTCCGCGACGGCGCGGCAGTTGAGATCAATAATAGCGTGATTATTACTACTGGTTGTGGTAATTTTGGCGCGAGGTGATGGTGACGTGTCGGTCGTAGGGAGGAGTTGGAGGAAGTTGTGGACGCTGCGAAGTCCGGCGGAAGCTTCGTGAACAATGGCATCCTCCATGGAGGTGGTGGTTGTGGTGGTGGGAATTTTATTCCGATAAGAGGAGAGAGAAAATGCGGTGGTTGTTGCGGTGGTGGTGGTGGTATTGTTTAGGTAACCAACCATGAGATCTGCGGCCATATTAGTAGTATATAATACTAATAATTTAATTGTACTGTAGTATATACTAGAAAATAAAGTGAGTAATTAAGTGGTAATTAAAGATCCATTAAAGCTTACAGATGATCATATGAAGCACAAAAAAAGAAGAGAAATGGAAGAGTAAAGAAGAAGATACTCTTAAATGGAGTTTGCTGGGTTTAATTGTTGGTTATTGTGGATGTGTTTGAAATTTTGGTCAAATAAGATGCCATCGGCAATGTTTTATCAAAGGACAAAAAGGGAAAGAGCAAAAATAAAAGAAAGAGAGAAGAGTCGTTGTTGTTGTTGGATGACTGACCTTTAATTTGCTTTGCTTATAGAGTAGACTAGAACTTTAATTTGAGACTAAAATTACTTGGGGTTTCGTCAAACTTAGGTATGAGTTATCATATTTCTTTGGTTTTTCGTGTTAATTTAGCGTTCGACTTCTATAGAGATAGGAAAATGTAATTGACGCTCTACTACTGCTTTCCTGCACAGTCTCCCACTCTCTCATCTTCATTAGAGGTAAAATATTCTGAGTGGAAGTAACCAAAGATTAAAGTGGAGTGTCGATTGTCCCTCCTTAAATAACTATCGAGTCACATTTATACTCCCTCTATTTATTAACTACTTTGCATTTGGTTTGAATTCCTCTCACATATAATACGGGAACTTTTGTTTAAAGACTAAGAATTCAAAACTAAAGAGTAGAGTAATCTACAATTCCACATTTCTTGAGATTGACTAATAAGAAAGGGATAATTGAGTTTCATTCTTGGCCTTGATGTGAAAATTTTCTTCATGGTTTCCGGTTAATTGATAAGTAGGGTGAGTGGTAACAAGAGTTGTCGTGTTCTTTGACTATTGCTTTGACGGGCCCACTAAAGTTGAAAATATTAAATCGAGATGGAGTGACCAAGGGACAAGGACAAAACCTTCGTGGGGAGCTGGACTCAAGAATAAGTACATTTTCAATATTTTGAGCCACTAAAGTCAATCAAAGATGGTATCCTCCTTCCATTTCATTCATCTGTTTATGTTCGGTTTGTTTTTCACTCACAAAACCCGATTTGACGTAAACAAATGAATAAAATAGAGGGAGTAATAATTTAGCTAACTTGCCTTGTAAGTTCTCTAAAATTTTTATTAGCCGAGTCATATGAACATCTTTCTCCATAAGATTTACATCGTATTTTCTATATTAGATGATTAGTAAACCTCTATCAGACATATGTTTAGGACTCAATCTTTATTTAAATGAAACTTCATATTTTGTTTTGTAAATGGGAATCCGAATTAAATAATGAAGGAATTACAAAGAACAGCTGAGTGAGCTACTCGAGCTAGACATTCGAACTCTTCACCAATTGTTATTAGAGTGATTCTTGCTGGCTTAGAAATATAGTTTTTAACTCGTAGAGTGGCAGCGTACGTGAGGATAAAATGCCACTCCAGAGTCCAGACCTCCAGTATCGGACCATCGAAAACATTGTCGGAGTCCAGTATCTTGGGCCTTTGGACTTGATTGATGTATAGGCCTGTAGCTCGTACTTGGTCCGCCCATTTTGAATTGGATTTTTGCCTTAAGGATGTAAGGATATGTGCCATAACCCATATGTATGATGACTGAGCAAAATTTATTGCCTTACATTTTTTTATTCTTTTTTTTTTAAAAAAAAAAAATCAAGAAAAACAGGAGCACTTCATTATTCGTTAGCGACCAATAAATCCGTGGTGCTGCATCAAGAACAACAGGTCGGCACCATCTATCTAGACTCAAGAGTTACATAATCTAATGAATTCAACTCCAAAAAATCACACGGTCAACAACTTTATTACCTATTCTATGTACATGACTAAAAATACACGAATTAATTAAACTTACGAGACAAATTAAAAACGTGTAAGGCTACTAGACTAAAGTAAGGATCACTAAAAGATGTAGAATTAAGAACATTTACCAAGCGAGGACAATGTCTTGAAGGCCTTGTTGCATTGCATAGCGATCTGAAGTCTGAACTCTGTTGTCTTTGCCTTCACCACGTGTGTTCGAGTTTGCGACGAGCTGAGGTTAATAGAGTATATTACCTTGTACATATGTATTCACGTTCATTAAGTTGATCGACTTTCGGAAGGAGCTTATAGCCCGACCAAAGGCAGTGCTTAACATACCACTCCGTCCCAAATTAAACTTTCCATGGAATGGTATCATGGGAGAGGATATTAAATCATTTGGGAAGTTTAAATTGAGACGGACTAGTAGCTCGTTAGCATTATGTCTTGATGTAATGACAATTCATGGAGTCATGGTCTAGCCGACTTATTGAACATCTTACATCTTACATCTTGTCTATTGGTCGAGCTTATAACTACTAATGAGCTCTAGGCTTAATTTAGAGAAGTTTAGGGATCTATGTAGTTGCTTCGAAATTCAATATCCTAACTAAGCAACAACTTCACAAAACCTAACTCTTTTGATTTTCTAGTTGCTTAAATAATAAGTTAAATAAACAGATCTAAACAATTAAATGAGCCAGATACACAAATGAGCTGTTCACATACAAGGCGATAGTGGTTTATGACCCCCATACCGCCACACGTTTGCCTCTACGTGAAATGTAGCCCCACAAGTTTCACAATTTGTGAAATCGAACCCCTTCCCAATTTATAGCCAGATATTCAATATCTCTCTAATATCTCACCTATAAAATTAATATTATCAAAATATTATATAAGTTAAAATAAAAACTCAAAAAATTACATTTTTTACGGCTTAATCACACTGCTTTTATTAGTACGAGAAAAAAAGAAATTGTGTTCACATTAACGGCGATGAACGCACTTCATATGAATTTTTATTTTTAAATTTCCATGTGATAAGATTTTATTTTGATAATATTAGTTTTTTTTAATATAATATTAGATTTGAAGGAGGTATTTTGGGAAGATATTGAATATCTCAATCATGATAAATTGAGAAAATGCTTGATTTCACCGATTGTGAAACTTGTGGGGGTCAATTGCTCATTTCAATACTTTTTAAACTACATACATTTTACATAAAGGCAACATATGGAGGTTATAAATCACTTTCACCCAAAAGTAATAAACAAGTTTTTTCATAAGCATAATCTGAAAGGTTGATAATGAATAATTACAATGTTAGTAAAGTTCTGGTCAGAAGAAAAATGTTTTTAAAGTTAGTATTTCAACTAGATTTACCGTCCAACGCGAAATTTAATCCAAAACATAATACGAGCAGTAGTATACATTTAGCTTGGATTATTAAAAATAAAAAATGAATATTTCTCTTTTATCGAAACTATTTAAACAATCTTTGAAATGAATTCGGTCCCAAAGTTCTCTCTAGTTGTTGTTTTCGTCCCGCTACTGTATATCTCACACAAGAAACAAGCTAGCCACTAACGTTTGACAATAGGACCGACACAACATGACAAAAAACATGCACAAGACTCCGAAAACGTACAATTTCGAACATGAACTCTAGTCCCAAATTTCCACTTAACGCATATTGAATTTGATAGTATATAACCCGGCGTTCAATATCTTTTACGGTACTATCTCATATATATGCGATCCCGTTTAATAACCGTATCCATTTCGCTACTCCCAAAGTCCGAGACCATTGGTAAAGTCTTCCTACCACCCCAATTTTTTTTATTTGTTTTCCCCGACAAATCAGTAAAACGCTACACTTTTTACTTTTTACCGTCTCTTCCTTGCGCTATATTTCCGCCATGCCATTTCACACATTTTAGTATTTTACATACTCCACATCCGGTAAAAGTTCCTTGTCCGAGAATTTACTGAAAATAACGACTGTGCTACTAACTAGCAGTTGCTGGAAAGTGACAAACAAGCTAATTAATCATTCTTTAATCTCAAGCAATCTCCCCCCTTTCACCAACAACTCACCTCATTCTTCTTCTTCTTCTTCTTTCCCTACTAAAATCCCCCAATTCCAGTTGAAAAAAAATCAACGAATTCATTTCAAACTTCCGTTAAAAAATGAAGCAGCTCTCGCTGCTACAACAGACGGCGACACGGCGGAGCAACAGCTTCCGTAACACGCTTGACAGTGGCGGTGGTGACGGCGGCGTTATTAAATCACCGGCGGCGTTGTTCTGGCTTATTCTTCACGGTTTATGCTGCTTGATTAGTCTTGTTTTAGGTTTCCGATTCTCTCGCCTTGTCTTCTTCCTCCTTTTCTCGCCGTCGTCCGACACCGCCGGAACAATCCACAGCATTACGTCGCCGTTTTTGTCTATTTCTTCGCCGGCGATACTGCACCCTCCGATCCCGGGGAATCGGACGGCGGCGAGTAGGGTGGTGGTAGGGAGGCACGGGATCTTGATCCGGCCGTGGCCCCACCCTAACGCGGAGGAGGTGATGCGGGCCCACCGGATACTGGAGAGAGTTCAGAAGGAGCAGAGGGCGGAATACGGTGTGAAGGATCCTAGGAGTGTTATCGTGGTCACTCCAACTTATGTCCGTACGTTTCAGGCGCTTCACTTGACTGGCGTAATGCATACGCTTATGAATCTCCCGTACGACGTCGTTTGGGTTGTTGTTGAGGCTGGTGGACCTACTAACGAGACGGCGACACTGATTGCTAAGGCGAATAAGGTTAAGACGGTTCACTTAGGGTTTCAACGGCGGATGCCGGTTACTTGGGCCGATCGCCACCGTGTTGAGGACCTTATGCGGCTGCAGGCTCTCAGGTGAGCTTGTTGATGACGCTTGGTTGTTGCTTTAGTGTGAATTTGTTGCCTGTTTGTTTCGACATTGTTGCAAAATTTGAGATGCTGTTAGTTTAAGATTATGTGTAGTTGATTGCGAAATTTAGGATGAATTGATTGCGAAATGTAGGATGAGTAGTGACTTGCTTGTGACTCTTCTTGTTATTACTTATTACAGGATGGATGGATGAGCGAGTTGAATTGTAGTGTAATGGAAGTCATTTGCGTTACTAGATTGAATCGTGGCGTAGTATGACCGGATAGTTATGTGGCTTGTTGCGAAGATTTGTATTGATGGATTCGTTCTCATATTCTCTTGTTATCGAAAAGTTAAAGATGAATTGTACTAATTGGTTGTGAGAATGACCGAGTTGTGAGAATGACCGAGTTGTCAAGGTGTTGGATTGAGTCTTACGGTTAAAGCTATCACCACCAAACATCGAAAACCCATTCCATTTTGGTAGACCATCTCTTTGAAACTTCCGTTTTGGGGTTCGACCCAGGATGTGAAATGTAGTGTGTAGTGTAATTCTTTCCCAAGGATTGGCATTAATATATGGATCGATGTTTTTTTCTTTTTTCTTTATGGTTAATTAGATCAATGTTATTGCTTGTTAGGAGTGTGGATTATGTTAAGTTAAATCAAAATTGATGTGACCTTTTTTTCTTTTCTTTTTGCACATTGAGCAGATTTGTAAGCGAACAGAGGTTGGATGGGATAGTGATATTTGCTGATGATAGTAACATGCATAGTTTGGAGTTCTTTGATGAGGCCCAAAAAGTGAATTGGATTGGGGCTCTTTCGGTTGGGATTCTAGTGCATTCGGGTGATCCCGGCTCGCCTTTGAAAGTGGAGAATGAGGGGAGTGCTCTGCCTGTTCAAGGTCCAGCATGTAATTCGTCGGATAGTTTGGTAGGCTGGCACACCTTTGATGCAAGTCCATATGCGGAGAGGAGCGCTGTTTTTATAGGGGACATGGGGATTGTTTTGCCTAGAAAGACAGAATGGGCTGGGTTTGTGCTAAATTCGAGACTATTGTGGAGGGATGATGTTGATAAGCCGGAATGGGTGAATGATGTGGATGGTTTGGCCGATGGGAGTGTCGAGAGCCCACTGTCATTGCTGAAGGACCAGTCTGTTGTAGAACCCCTTGGAAGCTGTGGCCGCAAGGTTATGCTTTGGTGGCTTCGTGTTGAAGCTCGCGCTGACAGCAAATTTCCTCCTGGGTAAGTTAATTCAGTTGTCATTTGCTTTAATTTGGTGTGATCTTGTGATTTACTGATGCCTTTTTCGAGTTAACGTGGCACCCCATGATACTGAAATAACTGTTATTCTCGTTGAGTGACTACTGTTTGGTAAGTTCAGTACTTGGATAGGAAGATTAAAATGTACAACTACACATGTTTCAACCAGTCCTTAAATTTGTCTAATGGGAGGAGTAATCATTTGATTCCGCTAAGTATTGTCTTCTTGCTGATGTTGAAGGTTATTTGGTTGAAGACATAGGGCTACATATTAGTCATAAGTTTGTTTTCGGTTGAAAGCCTTAGGTAGAATTTTTTTTACACTTGGTTGAGTTGGTTCAGTGTTATTACTTGTTAGATTGTAAACTAACTCGGAGGTACAGATAGTTATTAACTCCACAATGAACATTGCCTTGACGCCCTTAGAGGGGACCAACCTAAGTAGGTAGCTTTGTATGAGCATTTAAGGCTGGTAGCTAATTCGAGGGTAAAGATATTCAACTGTCATATACTTCTCTAAGCTCAACTTTCAACCTTCGTATGAGCACTTAAAGTTTGGTAGCTTTTGCTTAATGTGCAAATATTTCGCTTCCACTAGACTTGATAAATTAGAGCGGGAATAACAATTTCCACAATCACTTTTTGGAACTTCAAACTAGACTTATAAAGGTAGCACCAACTATGAGAACACAACCCCACCTTATAGCTTGATACGGGGAAATCAGATGTACTCAGCCTTACCCCTATGCTTAAACACAGATAGGCGGGTTCAGATGATCCTTAGTAGAATTTGTGAAGAGTGCATTGACGGATTGACCGACCGCTACTTCATAGTATAAGGATAGTGAGTTCCAGGCTCAACCGAAAATGAACGATCAAGATGTGACGTACCAGCCAAGCACTTACAAGTTAGAACTATGCACGGGATGGTATAATTGTTGGTGCGTTTCAAAATTCACAATACAAAAAAGACGTAGATGGTCTTCAAGACAAATAGGATATAGATCCTCGTCAAGACAAAATAAGGCTCCATTCATATTGCCGGGGAAGGAGGTGGTGGTGCCTGGTTAGTAATTGGTGGTTGGGGTGGTGAACGTAGATATCATCTTTAGTAGAAACCCACCAAGCAGATTTAGCCTCTGCTTATTTGTTCGGGCCCAGTTCTAACTCTTCACATACACTTGACTAATCCATCCCATCCACGACCTATCAACTTTAGGAGAAACCCACCCATATTCCATATATGACAATCTCTAACCCCCAGCCCCCATCATTGTTAGATCTATAAACAAGATTCCAAGCAACTAAGAGAGAATGATCCGATGCTCACTGGCTCACATAAGGAATTCCCACACAAAATTAACTTTGGCAGGGTGACTGTTGTGATAAGAATGAAGGTTTATCATCACTGCATTATCCAAGATACCTTCCTATGTTCCTAGAACCCCAACTACAAATTCCTCTATCCTCCTTTTGGACCTTTTCAACCAGAATATTGCAATCACTAATAAATAACTTCTTTGCAGAAATGGGAAAACCTAGGTATATAAGAGCGACTCCAATGGTGAAAATTCTTTGTAGTTTAGTTTGGATATACCTAGCTTGCCATTGGAGTTGCTCTAAATGGTATCATTCCACATTTCATGCCAAACACCTGCTGTATATCATGCATTATTTCAGTGTGAATATGCTCTGCTGTACCATAAAGCATATGCCTGACTTAAAAAGCATTCATCTCAAGATCGGAAACACTAGGGAATGTAGCAAAGCCTCAAAGCAACTTTATGAAATCACCCCTATGCCCGCTGATAGACTGACCCACAGATAAAGAATGCCATCCTCATTGGAATTTTTTTGCAGGTAGATTTCTGCGTCAAAACTTGCTAGATACTTTTTATTGGAGACGTCGCCCTTGTATTTTGGTCAAGATCTCGCAAGGATGTGGGATGTGGGTTATATATCTGTTAGTGAGGTTGTGTCCACTGTAGTGTTGTTATTGATTCGATAATCATTCTTGAAATATAACCTTACTGTACAACCTGGGGGCAAGAGCTTAAGTGAGGGCTAAGTCATTAGAGCCTAACTTCTTTGCTGCACTACACTGCATCATGTTCTGCACATTATTTCATCTTCTGCGTGCTTGTTGTGTGTATCTGCTAGGCTACTAGGAAGCTGCTCTGTTATTACCCTTGTCTTTGTTTCATGAATCCCATTTTCTCGGAAGTGGAACGAGCGGGCGAAATTCCGTGAGAAAAAGAACCCCTCGGTGGAGTCTCCAGTCCCCCGGAGGACAGAATAGCACTTGAATCTCTTTAGTCCAAAATGTGTTTCTTTATCTCTTAATGTATATGGAAGCACCTCTGTAAATTAGATATGTGCTTTGCGTTGATATGGAATTCTGTAGGAGGGCGGATACTAATTCTTTATGTCTCTTTATTCTTGCAGATGGGTAATCGACACACCTTTGGAGATAACAGTCCCTGCCAAGCATACACCATGGCCAGATGTTCTTCCTGAACTCCCATCTAATGAGAAGGTAATAGCTGCTGAACAGCATATCGTTGAAGATCACATTGTGAAGCGATCTCCAAAATCTCGGTCCAGGAAAAAGAGCTCACGAGGTAAGAAAAAGCGTGAAGCAAGAGTTGCTGAGACCCAATTTACTTCAAGACAAGTAGGAGAAAAGTAAGATACCCTTATTTCCTAGGGACCTCTGTGAATTCCACCCATTTGTCAGTTCGACCTGCCCAAACAACCAGACCTCATACACTGAGAGAATTTCAACGAAAGTAGACATACGCTATATACAATCTGAGGGTCAAGAGGAGCATCTGCTCTAATAGGGTAGGTTGACGCTGTGTATTTAGTCTCTGTCTCTCATTTGGTTAATTCTTTTTTTGATTTTTTTTTTTAATTTTTTTATCCTATCAACTTGTTACTTGGCTGATTGTTTTTCGGCTGTATGAACGATTAGAAGAGCACATACATCAGCCAGTTGATTCAGCTTGTCGCCCGTTAGGAATCATCTGTACCAATCAGCCATCTAAGTCCATATACACCAACCATCTTCAATATACAGATATACATATTGTGGGCACTTCTTGTGTTTGGAAAAAAGTTTCTATTCTCCCCTGATTCTTAGTCTTGCAGTTTGTGAATGTCAGAAATTCAAAATCCTGTTTCCTGTAACTATATAGTAATGCTCCTGCAGCTACAATGTTTTGTATTTTTGACAGGGTAAGGTCTTTATCAACTAATAGTCTAATCCGATGGTATTACATGCGCTACAAGAGATCAGATTGTTCTTGGTCATTTTCGACAATGCATCCTGGGCGTAGTTGAACTTGAGAAAACAATGTACGTTTACAAGAAACTAGTACTATTTATTCCACGAGAAGGGGTATTTCAGATGAAGTTAACTTAGAAAATATGAGTAAAATTTTTTATTTTTTATTTACTCTTTCGTTTTGGTTTTAAAGTCACCTTGGGGTAACTTAACTTGTATATTCACAGAGTTACACTCCTGATTGAGTACAAAACCTAGTTGCAACTTGCAACAAACCGAACAAAGGTCGGCCGTGAGGTGAAAAACTGGAGTAAGAGTCAGGTAGTGAGCCGCTAACTCCCTGTTTTCTTCCTGCGGAAGACTCTTATGGGCAAGGACAGCAGATGGGATCTTACAAAAGAAGGAACTAAGATAAAATCAGTAAAAGGCAACCAACACCTTATGTAAACTGATGTTAGGAAGATTTTTATGAAAGTTGGGATGAAGATAATTTACAAAATAAGAATAAAACTTACATAGAAATCAGTGTTGAGGAGTGAATCTGAAGTTACAGGAAGAAAGGGGCAGACAAAGTTAGCAGCGGCCGCCCACATCATACAATTGGCCTTCGTGCAATGCATTTCTTGCTGTTTTCTTAATACAGTTGCAGCAGAACTAATTAACGTCCACTTCTATAACTGCTCCGCAACCCTGCAAAACTGCTACTTGACTGGATCTTTTTCACAATCATGCGAGTCGGTCGGTGCAACCTTTATTTTCGACCTAATTTTCATTATGGGTCATCCAAAAATAGCATTTTACCTCCCCCTATCTCGCTATTGTTAGGGGTGTTTGAGGTTCTCGCGTGACGTCACTAATGCTGTTCAGAATCCTGCTATGTTAAGAGTACGCTCTTTACTTGTGACCTAAGATTGGTAAGGAGTAAGGGTGCCGCAAGTTATGTTACAATTCCTCACTTGTCAACCAGCTTAATTATGATGAGTCTCGATACCAACTTTCGGAAATTGTAATATTTTAGCCTCTTGAAAATTTTGGGAGAACTTTATCGGCTTATATGACATACAAGCTTGATTAAAAATCTAATTTAACGATTTGAAGGCGGACTAAATATAATGGGGAAGAAAAATCATATTCCCAAAAAAGAGATGCAGTTAGTTGGAATTAAACACAAACGAGAGGAGGTGAATCCGGAATCTTTTCTATCCAATAGGACTCATGGGTTTGGTATGGGAGAATCTTGTTTCTTTGTGCATTGAGAGGTCACACTGACATTTTAAATGCTTCTCCTTCGCTGTTTTCTGGCAGTTTTCTTGCAGGAACACGATACATTAACTCCTACCCACAGATAAGAGACATCACTTACAAATTACAAGGGTGATATCAAATTTGTTGAGAATTTTAACGTCCATGCATTCACAATCCACCAACTATCATAGATTTGTTAGTGGTGTAGATCAAGTACACTAGAATTATTGCTATAGAAACGAGATTCGGATCATGGTAATGAGCATAGAGTGTCTAATAATAAGTTATCGGTCTTTTGCACCATTATACTCCGTAGTATATTGTGAATGGATTCCATGCATGAAGTGCATAACTAATTAGATAAACGGCACACTCTTGAACACGTTTGTTCCTACTTTAATGATATAAGTGAAATCTATGTTAGAAATATGAGAATAGACGATCAGTGGATAATTATGTGGTCCGAAAACCCGGTGACTATGAGCCCCCAAGACCCATCCTAATTTGCCACATATAGGCTGGGAAGCTCTTAATTACAAACCTCCAATTTCCCATGTCACTAGAAAATCGGTCCTCTCTTTTCTTTTCTTTTTGCGAATTTCAAGGGAGATTCACAAGTCTAAAATACCAACCGCAGCGGTTACAAGAATCTCATCTTCCCAAAATTTCATCCAAATACACTCCCAAAGGTCACTGACCTGACCTCTCCCTATGAGACTTTTCACCTTCCTCATTCCAAGTCCCAATTCAGAATAAGTGGGCCTTTTTTTTTTTTTTTTTAATGGAAGTGGGCCTCTTTTCATCAAGTTTATGTGCCCAAAATTTGGGAACTTATGTGCTACTTGAATCTTGATCATCGTTTGCGAATAACTTTTGGGTTAAGCTAATGTGCAACTCCTAGCTGGTCATTGATTTTAATGGTTTACTTAACTTGTGGATTTTCTATTTTTAGTACCGATGGTAGATGTTATTATCGTCTTATAATATCAAAGCATCTCCGCTAATGCTAGAATAGATGTAGTCGAGTCCATTATATGGATCAGATTCGATGAATCTCTCCATTATGTCATGTCTATACATGTATTATACCAATAAAGTGATAAATTTCACAAAATGTACCAATAAAAATAATCATTAATATATGTACAATTGTACATTGTAAAATTATAATGTTAATTGGTGTAACTTACAAGTGAGTCACCGATCCTAACCGATTTGAAGAAAAACTTACGAGGAAAGTAAATTAGTATAAATATAAAAAGTTAAAAAAATCATTAACTAGTCAACTTTTGCTAATCCTACTCTTAGCAGGCCAATAATAGTCTACATCCATGTCACACTCCTAACACATTATTTTACCTTATCTTCAATTCCAAAACTCATAAAAACTCTTATTTCTTGTTCCCACTATTTTATTAACTTCCAACTACTAGTCATACTCTCAAAATATTTCCCTATATAAACCCATCAGCCATTCACCACTTTTTCCATCACAAGACAAACATAACATCATTATTCTTAAGTCTTAACCAACACTCAAACTTTTTGTGTCTTCCTCATCACGCCATGACGAAACCCTCTTCCTCCACCATGTCCACCACCCTAACACTCTTAACCATTCTCTCCCTCCTCCTCCTCTCACCCTTCACCTCCGCCACCGTATCTCGCACCGATGAGGAAATCATGGGCCTGTACCAAAAGTGGCAGGCCCAACACGGGAAGGCCCAAAACGGCCTTCCCGGTGGCAAAAGGTTTGATATTTTCAAAGATAACTTAAACTTTATTGATGAACATAATTCCGAAGAACGGTCTTATAAACTTGGTCTGACCAAGTTTGCTGACCTGACCAATGAGGAGTACCGGTCAATGTTCCTTGGTACTCGGCCCAATACTGATAAGGTTGCTCTCGGTGACCGGAAAGCCAGCCTTCGGTATTGGCCCGTACCCGGTGACCGGTTGCCCAAGTCTGTTGATTGGAGGACCACTGGTGCTGTTAACCATGTCAAAGATCAAGGCCAATGTGGTATGTTTTTTTTTTTTTTTTTTTGTAACCTTCGTGAACTGTGTTACGTTTAATTAACGCATGAGACGGTCTTACGATAATTTCGGTAAAAAAAAAGTTTGTTAGGTATGGTTTTTTTTTGTGAACATTGAAAACAAAAAAGAAAAAGATTTAGGCTTTATTATTCAATATTAATATGTAAAAAGTGGAGATGCGGGGTATCGATCCCCGTACCTCTCGCATGCTAAGCGAGCGCTCTACCATCTGAGCTACATCCCCTTGTTGGTATAAAGTTTGTTCGTGATTGGTCCAATATACTCCCTCCATTCCATTCATTTGTTTACGTTGGGTTTGTGTTTTCTTCATAAAACCAGGTCCGATGTAAACAAATAAATGAAAGGGAGGGAATAAAGTTTATCATAAAATTGCGCAATCTCATTGGGAATGTTTACCGGTGTCAAGAATCAAGACTTCTTTTGTGTTATTTTAAATCGTTGAAATTAACTAGGGTGGTAGGTAAACGGGTTCTTCGGGTTGGTTTTAGGTCGGGTTTGGTTGATCAGAATTTCGAGTTTTGTATTGGTTAGATTCACGTGTTAATGAAATAAGTCCGGTCGAATTCGTTAACTAGTAGTTGGATCGGACTTGCTAATGTTATTATTTACGATTTCTCTGTAAAAAAAAAAAAAAATTACGATGAAAAATTGTTATTGGGCCTAGATTGGCCCATACAGAATATAGTAAGCCCAATATGAAGTAAATTAATTTGCTCTATTTTTTTTTGTTTTGGCGCTTTTTTTGGGGGTACAAAAACAGGTAGCTGCTGGGCATTCTCAACGGTAGCAACAGTGGAAGCAATAAACCAAATTGTGACCGGCAACATGACGTCGCTGTCCGAGCAGGAGCTCGTCGACTGCGACAAAGTAGCCGATCAAGGTTGCAATGGCGGTCTCATGGACAATGCCTTCCAATTCATCCTCCAAAACGGAGGTCTCGACACCGAGGATGACTACCCTTACAAAGGAGTGGACGGTCAATGTGACCTTCCTAGGGTATATATTTCACTAAATTACACTCTTTAATTATGTCAATTTGTCAGAGTCGTCATGGACTCATGGGCCAATATCGGCCCTATTGTGGATGACTAGTTCACTAGCTGGTGGGGTTATGTCCTAAAACTAATTGGCAATAGGAGGAATAACCGCCACCTTATAAATTACCCGGTCTTCTATATCTCCAATGTGATATAATCTCACATCTCACATGTGGGTCGTTGTCACTCCAACACAATTTAATTGTATTCCTCTTTGATTTATGATTTATCGATCATATGTTAAAACTGAATTTTTGCTGTATAACAGAAAAACAACAAGGTTGTTAAGATTGATGGGTACGAAGACGTCGTCCCATACAGCGAGCGCGCTTTAAAGAAAGCGGTTGCTCACCAGCCTGTAAGTGTTGCTATTGAGGCCGGTGGTAGGGCACTTCAGCTTTACAAATCGGTAAGTATTAATTCGAGCCTGAGGGTGAGATGTACGCAAACCTTATACAGTTATACATAGTTTATTCAAATTGGGTCGAGTTTTGCATCGACTGACTGTTGTTTGAATGTGCAGGGTGTGTTCAATGGCAAATGTGGGACCGAATTAGACCACGCCGTAGTTGTAGTAGGGTACGGGACCGAGAATGGAGCCGATTATTGGATTGTAAGGAACTCATGGGGAAGCAATTGGGGTGAGGATGGATACATAAGGATGAGGCGCAACACCCGTAACTTCACTGGCAAGTGTGGGATTGCTATGCAGCCTTCGTATCCAGTCAAGAGCTCAAAGAACCCCATCAAGCCATACTCGGCTAACGAGAGCGAGGACGGCATTGTAAGCAGCATGTGAAGAGATAATGGCGGTGACAGGATTACAGGAAGGAAAAATTGTTACAGGATGTTGCGGATTTTACTGTGATTTTTTTAGCCCTTCGTCTGATGATGACAAAACCCTGATTATTCCTGATTTTAACAATGGCTCCCCCAACTCTTTTGTTGTTTCGTGTTCGTTGTTTCGCAACATTTATAGGAAGCCTCTACAATGGCTGCCTTTCTATTTGTATATATAGCTTCAAGTTTAATTCATCTGTTGGGTAAAAATACCAGATGATGTTTCAGATTTAGGAGTTCCAACTTTCAGTTCATTTTAGTTATGAAAGGTCACTTACTTCTTTGATATTTTAGCTGCTAATTTATAATTTGCTATTAAACACGTCTATATTATGTGTTCATTACACCTTGTGCGTTAACATACCAACCTACCCTTTGGCCTAGAACTCTAGAAGACCCCAAATTTCCCATGGTTGTCTAAATAATGGCGTTGCGTGTTAATTACCACCATAGGTTTGTGGGAATTCCTCAATTTAACCAACTCATACGCCGCCTTGTCTCGTCTTCTGTATGTGTAGATTAGAAAATGAAACAGAGCTTAAGCTACAAGCTAAGCTAATGACAAAATGTCAAACAAGACTCGAGTCATGTACCTACTCTAGGCCATATCTTTCCACACAAGCTTCTACTTCGGCGACACATATACTCATTTCTAGTACATTGAGATTTACCGATGTCTCATACTCCATTCTTTTGTACAAATGATCGATAGTTGGATACTAATATATGCCTTCAGAAATTAGACCATACTTTGTAGAAATAATGAACACACAAAAACTTGAGGTCATTCTTTAGTATTATCTTGGAAGTAGATCAGATCAAGATGAACATTAACATTATTAGCAAATTATTATCTGCCATGTGCAAAAACAAGTGTATAATTAAGAAATTAGGAAAGAAATTGCAATAAACTCAACCACCTAAGCAACTCAATTAGAGATCAACGACTCGAAACGTCCAACGACCCTTAACTAAACCCCACAAGTCCACACATCCACAACATCCTTTTTACCAATAACCAAATTATGACACACTCATTTCCCTCACCATCAACAAACGTGTTAATGACTCTAACAGTCTTAACCTTGTTATCTCTTTTCCTTTCCCCAATCATATCTGCCACCGTGTCCCGCACCGATGTGGAAGTCATGGGCCTGTACCATAAGTGGCAGACCCAACATGGTAAGGTCCAAAATGGCTTGGACCAGAGGTTTGAGATATTTAAAGATAGTCTAAAGTTTATTGATCAACATAACTCCAAGAACCATAGTTACAAGCTTGGGCTCACCAAGTTTGCAGACTTGACCAATGAGGAGTACCGGTCCATGTTCCTTGGCAGCCGACCCAATATAATAGAGATGCTCCGTGGTGACCGGAAGGCGCGCCTCCAAAATTGGCCCGTCGGTGTCCGGTTGCCTAAATCTCTTGACTGGAGAAAGACCGGTGCCATTAACCATATCAAGGACCAAGGCCAATGTGGTATTATCTTAATTCTGTCATACACTTTTATCACTTTTACGATCATTTTCTTTTATCAAGAATATATGTGATCGTATCACGTATCATGATACGATCACATATTCCTAATATCTTTTCGTCAAAATGGGACAATTGGATCAATCATTTATGTGAAGTTTTGGTAGGACGTCCCTCCGAAAAGTTGTTTACAAATAAAATATTAATCGGATATTATCGAAATTTAAATTGGCGCTTTATTTAAATTAAACAGGTAGCTGTTGGGCCTTCGCAACGGTAGCAGCAGTAGAAGCAATTAACCAAATGGTGACGGGCAACATGACGTCACTCTCGGAGCAACAGCTTGTCGACTGCACTTACACCAATAAAGGGTGCGGTGGCGGTTGGATGAACAATGCCTTCCAATTCATCATTGAGAACAAGGGGCTTGACACTGAAGCTGACTATCCTTACCAAGGAGTAGATGGTCAATGTGACCTGTCTAAGGTATCTCACTCAAACACGAAACCCGTCATTTTTCTCTTGTCTTATGTATGCCTCGTCCAATGTTGTGAATGTTCGGTCTAACAAATCAGGTTAATTAGACGAAAACTAATTTTATTGTCCTGCTTATAGAAAAAACACAGGGTCGTTACCATTGATGGATACGAAAATGTTGTTCCCGCCAATGAGCGGGCTTTGCTGCGAGCCGTTGCTCACCGGCCTGTTACCGTTGCCTATGACGCCAGTAGCAAGGAAATACAGTACTACAAAAAGGTAACAAAAAAAAAAAAAAGTTGATTTTCCAAGTTTTTACTACAACGTATATGTAATTTATAGACCATCTAAAATAAAAAATGCGTTGACATACTTAATTCTAACGGGACGTTAAAAAATGAAAAGAACCGAGGTAGCAATAAATTAAAGTACGTAATATGTAATTTTTTTGTTGGGGTTGAATGTGTAGGGTGTGTTAAGTTGCGAATGCGAAACTGAACCTACCCATGCTGGACTAATAGTCGGGTATGGAACAACTAAGGAGGGAGTCGATTATTGGATCGTGAAGAACTCATGGGGAACCAATTGGGGTGAGAAAGGATACATTAGGATGAAGCGTAATACACACAATCCCGCTGGACAATGTGGGATTGCGAATTGGCCTTCGTATCCAGTTAAAAACTGCATCAAGCCGCATAGGCCTGCTTACCAGAGCGAGGATGGTAAAGTAAGCAGTATCTAAGATAATGCCGGTGGCGTGGCTGGTTTAATTGAGATAAACTTTCGGTTGTTTTTTAATAATAAAAGTTCACTTCTGATCTTGTGTGACATTTAAAATTTCCTGCTATCATTTTAATTTGCTGGTTTAATTGAAGCTTAATGTAGTTCAAAGACATAACCAAGATCGATAATGTCGATTGGCAGTAACTAGCATCTTACTTATGGTCGTTATATGTGGACGAGTCACGAGCTGTTGGCATTTCTTTTAATTGTTTGTGTTTTATTTGAAATGTGAGAAAAATTTAAACAAAACAAAAACAATAATAATAATAAAAAAAACAGATTGAGGGAAAAATTGAAACAAAACGCAAACCATCTACTAAAATCAAAATAAAACTGAGGGACGGAGTAATATGTTCCATGCAAATTAAAAGTTTTAAATACCTTAAAAACTGCGGACACCGAATTATAAAAATGGAGATGCGGGGTATCGATCCCCGTACCTCTCGCATGCTAAGCGAGCGCTCTGCCATCTGAGCTACATCCCCAAATTGTTGGTTACTTTTGCCTCTTTTTAGATTTTATACAAATTTCCTCAATATACATGAATGCATGAGCTTGGGTCCTCTGGAAATCCTCAAAATAACTGGATGGTCCAATTTTTATGGACGACTCGGATCGATCAAAGGCACCATATAGTATGTCGTCAAATTACAACTGATTCCTTAAAAAGTAAATAATTGTGGGAGGGGGACAAACTTTTTTTTAGCTTTGTTTCTCAAGTTTTCTAAGCTCCAACAACATGTGCAAATCTAGAAACTTGATTCCATAACAAAAAGAAAAAAAAGACCAAGCTTTTTAAAGATGTTTCCGTAATCATCATGTGTTCTTAAATGTTTCTTACGTTTTTTTTTCCCAGTTATTCTTAATTGTTTCTTTCATTTTTCTAACTCATATTTTATATACTCGTACATCTGCACTCATTACGTACTTCTGATATAGTACATCTATATAATTGAAACAATTTTTTTTTTTTGTTTCATTAACCGAAAAAAATGGTTTCATTAGTTGTATGCTCTTGTAAATGATAGTGATTGTTGACTATATGAAATTGGAGGTTTAAGGTTAGAATCTCTATAGGATGAAAGAAAAAGTGTTACTAATCCAAATAAAACTTAGTCTGCATTGCTTTAAGAAGGTTCTTAGGTGGTGTGGATAAGTGATCCAAATTTGGAACGTGACCAAGTATGCTATTTAAATTATTGTGATATACTCATGTCTTAATCAATTGCACCTTCCTATCACTATTGGACAAGATATTTTGTGCAAATGCCTAAGACGTGAGATCATTTTTTTATAATTGATAGTAGACTAATAGTATTATGTGAACCAGAAGCATTGAAGAAGTACCCCAAGCATGCCAGAGCAGATATGTACAAACATTCAATCTTCAGTAATATGAAAATTAATCATATACTAGTATGATATATCTAGACAATTATAATTGAGAATTTTTTAGTAAATAAATTATAAATGAAATGCAAAGTCAACGCCCTAATAAGCAGGCCAATCAAGAGACAAACAACCTCTAGAATATCATATTTAACTGACTTTGCGAGTAGAGCTTGCTCAAACATACAATACCGTAATTTAAGAATACCTCAAGAGGCATAACACCAACTTCAAACTTAGACGCAAATGACTTTTGGCAAGGCTAATAAATAACAGAAAGTGGCAATAGACAATGATCAAGCCATCAAGGACTCAAAATAAATTCTAGCATAATCTGATAATGACACAGATATATGGTTTTTATGACAAGATACATTTCCACAATTAACATTATTATGTACCAAAAATAATTATTAGAGGAGATCATCATAATCAAATTAGAGGAACGTTATTTATTTCATACCAAACATTCTTCACCAAATTTTCAGATCTACATTCCTGTCAAACACCCCTTCTCTCTTTTTCATCAAACTTCTCTGAAAATTTCAGCAACATTTTCATCAGTTTTTCTTCATGTGGTTTTTATTTTTTCCTTATGGAAAAGAAAAGATAACCTGAAAAAGGGAAAGTTGGTCAGCAAAAGTTATGTCACAAAATAAAAAAGAAACGCTGCTGATACAAAAGCTAAGTCAGCAACAACTCCTTTTCGTATAAGAGAATAAAGGGAGCCTATGAAAGTTTGTTCTTAGTAAATCATAAGAAAATGGTGGCTGTTTACAACAAAGACTTGCTCAGTTGGTATTTAATAACTCTCAAACTCAGAGAAACGCTCAACAATGCTCCGAAACAGATTGAAGAACAGCAGCAGGAGTCGCAGCAGCAGCAGCAGCAGGCGCAACAGCGACTGTCATCAGAGTCAATTCGAGTTGTTGTAGATGGAGAAGCGCGGAAACAAGGGGAATTATCACCATTACTGACTCCGAAAGAATCAGAGTGGATAGTCTCGATCAAGGAAAAACTCGAGGAAGCGAGCCATGATGATATTGCAGGGTCTTGGGCAAGAATCTGCATATATAGAGTGCCACATTTCCTGAGAGACCAAGGTGATGATAAGGCCTACATTCCACAGGTAGTTTCTGTAGGGCCTTACCATCGTGGAAGGCGGCGTTTACTGGCCATGGACCGTCATAAATGGCGGGCATTGTACCATATGCTTAAACAGCGAAAGCAGGATATAAAGATGTATATTAATGCAATGAAAGAAATAGAGGACAGGGTTAGAGCTTGCTATGAAGGGCCACTGAATCTTACCAGCAACGAGTTTGTCGAAATGTTGGTTCTTGATGGCTGCTTTATCATTGAGCTTCTAAGAGGGTATGTGGAAGGGTTTGAGAACCTTGGTTATGAGAGGAATGATCCAATTTTCGCGATGAGGGGGATGATGTATTCTATAAGAAGGGATATGATGATGATTGAGAATCAGATCCCGCTGTTTGTCCTTGATAAGCTTCTTGCCTTACAGTTGGGTGACTCTGACAAGAAGTTGCTCGTTGCAGAGCTAGCACTTATATTTTTCGATCCATTGTCGCCCATAGACGAGCCGTTGACAGCCAGACAGAAGACGAAGCTGGAGTCATCCTTACACACCAATGCTGTCGCGTTTAACCCTTTGTCAGACCAAAGCGGCCTTCACTGTCTTGATCTCTTCAGGCGGAGCCTGCTGCAAAAAGGTCCTGAGCCTGTACCTAGGTTCTGGTTTAGGAAATGGTCGCGCAGGAACATGATTGCAGACCAAAGGCGAACCCAACTTATCCACTGTGTCATGGACCTAAAGGAGGCTGGTATAAAGTTCAGAAAGAGGAAGACCGACAGGTTCTGGGACATCAGATTCAAGAATGGAGTCCTGCACATTCCGCGACTTCTAGTACATGATGGTACCAAAGCCTTATTCCTCAACCTCGTGGCCTACGAGCAAAGCCACCTTGATTGTACCAATGACATCACAGCTTATGTAGTATTTATGGACAATTTGATCAACAATGCTCAGGATGTGAGTTACCTTCACTACTGTGGGATCCTTGAGCACTGGCTGGGCAATGATACCGAGGTTGCAGACATGTTTAACCATCTTTGTCAGGAGGTTGTGTTCGACATCAATGACAGTTATCTCTCCAAGGTCTCGGAGGAGATCAATACGTATTACCAACACAGGTGGAATGCTTGGAAGGCAAGCTTGAAGCACAAGTACTTCTACAATCCCTGGGCTGTCATTTCGTTCCTGGCTGCTGTTTTCCTGATATTGCTTACCTGTGCTCAGACTTACTATACAGTCTACGCCTATTATAAACCACCCCCCAATTGAACTAAAGGAAAAGTTCCCCCTTTTTTCTGGGAAAGAACCTTTTGTTTCTTCTTTGTTTTCTCCTTATTTTGAATTTTACCATGGTTTGCTAGGACTACACAATTGCTCTACTAGGCATTTTTTTCATTCAAGTAATATACAGTGAGATTTTTTCCAGCTTCTGTTACCTTTCACAATCCTCCCTCAACTGATGAGACACTCTGTCTACGCGTCACTGTTACGCTTCCCATTCAGCTACACAATTCTCTAATAAACACTCTGATACCAGCAAAATTCAGGGTCTACACCTACGTTGCACGAGTACAGACAGCGGACTGACCTGTCCAACACGTGTCCTAGTGTCCTCCTGGTGTCCGTATTCGACACCGTAGTGGACATTGACACGCCAGATGGGAGAGGTGTCCGTGCTTCATAGGTCTACACTAGCTCAATGTGTTAATAAAAGTTTCGGGATTTGCATTAATGTTCGTCAGGGTTCAGGTTAGGCAGACGATCTACAAGCAAACGATGAACAGTAGCTATTTAGTTCATTTAGTTTAGCAGCTACGGTGAAATTTGTTGATACGTGTACTCAGAAGATTAGCATATTTCGCCACTTTTCTGTCTACGCTTTTGTGTATTTTTTTTTTATTTTTTTTTTATTTTAGATTTTGTCAAAACAATAAATATTGCGCTTTACGTCACCATCTTTAAGCAACAATTCGCATAAACATTAACATTCAGGGATAGTTAGAAGGATTGAAGCGATGTGTAACACTACGCTTTAAACATTCCACATTCAGGGTAATTAACAAGACATACCGAAAACTAAAATACAAACCACAACCTCTCTGCTCCGCAGCATTTCCAATGGAGGCTAAAAAATGATTATTGCATTGAAAGAGGCTATTAAATCCATACAAAGAGGAAAGACGACCTCCATCAGGGACTGGCGAGACAATGAATAAATTGAAAGGTATGTCATTCCATCTCCAATGCTTCAAACTAGCAGCATTTGCCATTACAGTTGCTCTGTATAATAGAAATCGCTGATTCTATTTGATACAGCCTAGAACGAAGTCAGGGTGTTTCTTTATAGTACAAAATTTTCATGTTGAAGAGGAAAACAACGTCAGCAGCCTTCTTGGTCACAAAAGAGCACTTCTGCAGCTACCTAAAGAGCTTACTATAACAGATATCACACTTGATCCTCTTCATGTACTAAAGGAGAACACCGGAAAACTGTAGCTACAACTGCTAAAGATGTCCTGTGGTTGATTGATCACAATCAATATAAATCCTCAGAAAATTAAAGGACGGGATTCTGAAAAGCAAGCAGAATCAGAAAACAATCTAAATTATCTCCCCCAACAATTAAGATTCCCTAGTCCTAACTCCTACTCCCTAGTCCTACCAAATTATCTCCATACTCCATATTTCCACGCCAAACAATACGGTGAATTGAAGCTTTTCAAGTTAGAGCTTCATATACTGCACAGAGATGAATTTTTAACTTTTCAAGACAGATAACCCCGTCGTAATAGCTCTAGGCCATAACTTATCGGCAACATTAGGTTTCAGATTGTTAAGGCTAAATATAGATTAGTTGATGAAGTGAAAAAGAAACCAGGTTTTACCTGCCTGAATCAATCCCTTACGAGCGCAGCACTCTCTTCTGCAGCTTGCTTCTTTCGATCATAACGCTAGACAGTGCAGAATAAGTATCAAAGACGACATCTCACAAAAAAAAAAAAAAAAAGGGAAGACAGGAAATGACGGACATTAGCATACCTTTTTCCCAAAGGAGAATGGAACATATTTGTATTTGATCATATGGTGTATCTGTCTTCTCATGGTGAGTGTAAACAACACAAACCAGTAGAAAAGAAGAATTGGCCAGAACACGGGAACATCAAACACACTGAAGAATGTCATGACAAAAGCGATGCAGACAGCTTTTGTAATGGAGTACCTTGGCAAGAAAATGAGAGATATAGGAATTATGACTTGCTCAATACAGTCTGAAAAAGTATTAGCAGTAATTCGCAAATTTTCAACATTAAAAAAGACGAGAAGCTAGTATCATCCGAAATAAAGAGATATGAAGACAGAGATTTGCCACTGAGCCACATTTTAAATTACTAAAAATCTGATGACAGGAAACTGTCGAATTCATAGCCACCAAAGGATCATAACTCATTAAAGCTCCAACTATGCCATACAACAATCATTGTCTCACACTCTCATGACATGAGAACTAAGTTTCATCAAACACAAGCACTTTTTTGCAGAATTACTAATACAAACTGAGCATGTTACGGAAGGGACCTAACACACACATTATATCTAATCATATCTTCATATACTCCCAAGTGACTAATGATACCAAGGAATGCACCTCTTCCGTCGTCCTCAGTTCCTCACACCCTCCCGAACTCTCCAATCTCCACCAAAGTGCCCCTTACAATCCTCTGAATGTAGTACCCCGGCAATAGCCATCACCAAAAATGAAACCCACACACAGGCATGTGTAATATACGCAGGCTAAACTCCCAATTTCTAGCAACCGCAAAATGACGTAATTCTCTCACACCATAGTTATCAAGTACCAGCAACGCACTCATGACATCAGTTAGGGAGACAAGATTCAATTCCCCTCCAAAATCTTCTCATTCACGTTCACCAATCAATCGAAAATTCCAGTTTCAGCTCACTCAGATCAATCCTAGATTCATACAACATGCAATGTAGCAAGCAACACCAAGAACACTGATCGAATCCCCACTACCATTTATCGAAAACACTCCTACGTCTTCAACTAACAAACCCTACGCCATGATCACCAATTTAGATATTAAATACATCGACCATTGAATTTCTATTGGATCATGAATGCATATTCTAAATCTTCTACCTTACGCCAATTGATTTATGCTCAATAACTCGCAAATCGCCTATTCATCAATCAATAATCCTAATCAACAAATTTGATCATACGATTTGAATTCAATTACACACAAATTACATCTAATTGAAAATTATGCATTCACATTTCAATCAAAGCTTCGGGCAACAGCAAATCACAAACACAGATAAATCATACCAACTCTAAATCAAAGAAACAATAGGGGGAAAATAGGTGAAGAGTGTTGAGGAAGATACCAGAATTTGAACTCAGGGAGGCGACGGACAAAGGGGCGGAACTCATCGGAACCGCGTGTGGGCAAGGTGGGCCCATCGGTGAGTTCCTGGATCTCCGGGTCTACCTGAGGAGAGAGAAAGCCGATGAGGAGGTTAAGGAGGTAAATTCCGAGGCCGTACGAGATGATGTAGAATCCCTGAACGAAGTACACGCGTACGGCGTAGATGAATGCGATGACGCAGAGCCCGATCCAACGGTATAGAATGTGCGGTGTCGATTTATCTAGGTAGTGTTGGAACCGCTGCGACACCATGAAGCTCCACCGCGACGCCAGCGCTGCCGGTGTATCTTGGGCGTCTCCGCCTCCACAGCCGCCGCCGTCACCGCTGGCCATGGGGTCCATTCTGATTTGATTTTTTTATTTTGTTGGTCAGGGAAATGTGGGAAGTGTGTCGTAGGTGGAACCGTGGAGGGGAGTTGGGGTTGACGGGGAGATATTTCTTTTGTGAGTTTTTTTTTTTTTTTTTTTTATCAGAAGCCAAAGTATTTGGACTTTGAGGAGATGTTGTTTTCTGGTCTTTCCTACTCGATTTCGTTCGCTTGATCTTGTAGGTAGCACCAATACGGACTCGGACACGGACACGGATACCGATACGGATACATGACACGGCACTTTGAAATTTAGCGGACATGGACACGGCAAAAAATAAAAAATAACAAGTATTTTGAATGCATATTTTTTCAATCACGCGAACTGTGCACTGATAGGTAAAAGTGGGGTGGTGCAGCCTGGTGCAGGTGGGGCGGTAGTGGTGGGGCCTCTATCGAACGTCGATTAGAGAGGGTCTGCTAAGGCGGCACCAGTCAAAGGTGGAAGAACCGTTCGGAACAGGAAGATGGGAAACCAAAAGAGATAGAGAAGTAAGACATGTAGTTGAGCTATCGGTTAGTGTATTTAAGATAGGAGAGAGAGAAAAAACGACGTAGTTTTGTGTCATGTCAGGTGTCTGGTCCGTGTCCGGTCGGTGTCCGATTCGTGTCCAATTAAAAAAACCGTGTCCGTTTCCTAAAATTAAATAAATAACCGGACACAGTTTTTGGGCGTGTCCGAACCGTGTCCGACACGGTGTCGGACATAGACACGGCACTGGACATGCGTGTCCGTGCTTCCTAGCTGTTTCCTTCGCGTCAAATTCTTTTCGAAGTACTTCTTTTACTTGCTTGGGTCTGTTCGACAAAAGTAATTGTACCTACTAGCTTAGCAGTAAGTCGAATGAGAATATGAGGCACCAACCCTATTGTTTATATCGTGATCCATTTTTATAATTTGTGATTATTATACTATTTTTTGTAATGGTTTTAGTTAAGGATCTTAGATCCTGAATCTTTGATTTGTATGGGTTACTTTAAAATTTTCAACTAATTTTATATGATTGGATCTTCCACGATCATTGATAATGTGATATATAATAGTAAATTAATACGACCACTACAAATATTATCATGTTTATAAGCAATGTAAGAAAAGTCACTTTGTAACACAATATAATGGTCTCTCAAAAAATTATTGAGAAGCCGCCTTTTAGAGACTTTGTGTGTAGCTGTAGCATTTTGCTCGTGACCGGTAGGCGTTAGCGGTTAGTGAATAGCGATAGAGATAGCTGGTATTTGCATAACATAATCAGTATAATTATCTGTTTGAGTAACAAATAAGAATGCTCGACATGTACTCCATATATCATTCACATGTAATCAGACATGTATATATCATTCACAATTACAATACAATAATTTATTCTTATGAAAACAATCCCACAATACAAGTAAAACACACTAGAATTTATGTGTGATTATTTTCAAAGAACCATTTTATTATTTTTATTTGTGTGAATAGTTTGACTAAAAAGTGATCAATCCTATTGTACCGAGAAATTTTAGAGAGTCCTTAAAAAAAAAAACTTTTAGAGGAACATGGACCATAATTAATTTGACGCAAAAAGTTTATTAGCTATAGTACCAGCAACATGATTACATCATGGAGGGGGACAACTCCAATATCATCAAAAATTCAATATGTCCGGGGAAGTGGTAATAAAATTCTAAAGGGTGATCTTGGGATAAATAAAATCCAATATGTCTGCGTTGATTTGTACTCCTTGCATAAATAAATATAGGTCGTTCTAATTTATTGAAATGACAGTTTGACTCTCAATTTAACAAAAAGATGCTTGGAAAAAAATTTATGAAACTTATACCATTGGATTCGTAACGAAAAATCTTTTCGAAAAAGTATTCTTTGTATAATTTTCACGTGTATATGTTAAGAGATATTAAGGTTTGAACGAAATACCTCGATACGTGAGAACGACTTATATTTCTTTATGGAGGGAGTAAATAATACTAGCAAGTAGCAACAACAACAACAACGCATGCCCGTAAGGATATAGCTCAATGGTTTGTAGTGCATATTTTAGAACCATAAAAATACTTTCCGTATCCACTGCATTTTCTAACATCCATTCGACAATATGGGTGTGTTTGACCAAGCTTCTGAAGTGTTTTTAGACTGTTTTTGGGTCCTAGAATCTGAAAATTGGCCAAACACCTAAAAAAGAGAAACTGTTTCTGGTTTCTCAGAAGCGCATCTAGTGTAAATTTGTTCTTCAGAAGGAGAAGCTCCAATTTGGAGCTTCTCCTTCATAAACTGTTTCTGAGAAGTAGTTCTGCAGAAGTTGGAGCTTGACCAAACAGGCCCATAGTCATAATGAAAGTAATCCTTCCCCGATAATAAGACAATATTCTCTTTAAATAAATCTCTCTCGATAAGAAGTAGGGCATGCCCATAATGCTTTTCATTTTTCTTTCTTTATTTTCGTAGAACAGTAATAGTGAAAATCTATCCATTTGGTCTTAGTTCCAAACTCCCGAACAAGTGTTACGTACGGTAGCGCATACGGATTCCCCATGTCATTAAAAAACAACAACGAACTATGGGGTAAGAACTGGAACGACGTGATCTAACACAAGAAACGACACCCAAACACATCCCACACTCATTTCCTATTCAAATACCACACCACTACGAAGCACGTCCAAAAAGATCGCGCCTTCGCCCGCCGGCCACAACTCCTTGCCACCACCTCCTCCACCGTCTCCGCCGCCCTACTCCGCTCCTTCCACCACCATTTCGTACATTTCTACCACCTCTCATAGATCATCCACCGGCGCTCGAATCTCCGGTGAGTAATTCTTCAATCTTTCTAATTTTGATTTTCCTCAATTATTTTATTTTATTTATGCTTTCAGATCAACAAATGTTTGTCAATATATTGTCGGTGGAACAGACCTCTTTGTTAGTTATGAGATCATATGGTTACTGTCTCAATATAGACACAATCTTTCTGGTTTAGTCCGGAATTGAGTCGGATAGGACAATCATCGTGTCCCCTAGGCTTGAACTCGAAACTTTTAGTTAAGTTGGTTGCGCCTTGTAGGGGCTAATTTAATAGATATAATATAGGTGAGAAAATGAATTGATAGTGATTTTACATGTGTAATATGCAGCATAATGGAATCAGAGCTTCAAGCTGAAGATACATTATTAGAAAAACAGGAAAATGTTTCAGATGAACAGAAGAATGCTTCTGAAACTAGTTCAAACTCAGTATCACCTGCACCTGCTATGTCTTCAGAGGAAAAGAACATGAAACAACCACTGGATTCTGGTGAGGCTCAGGGAGACAATGCTGTAAAATCAACCTTTGCGCGTTTTACTAGTGGGTTTGGATTGAGATTTACAGGAGCAGCTGCTGTGTCTGATGGGAGTGCTCCATCAGACAGTACAGCTGCGCAGGGTGGAGTTCTGGAGACCTTTACGAAAGGGTTAGTTGATTCGTCTCGTGGTGCAGTGAAGGCTGTGCAGGTTAAAGCTCGACATATGGTCTCCCAAAATAAGCGGAGGTATCAGGTGCTTCTCATCTCTTTTGTACTTTACGATTCTCTGCATTTCACATTCGTATAATTAATTCTTTGCTTAGCGAAGTATGTCCTACATGTAAGTAAGGGTGTTTTGGTCTTTATAATTACAAATAAGGAAAGATTCTAAGTAGGAAGTTTAAAGATGAACACCCCTAAATAGAAAGTAGGAAGTTTATAGGCGAACAGAGGGAGTATATTTTATCAACATGCATTCGTATTTTTTTGAATAACCCTGGTGTATGTTTGGATGATCAAGGACAATTAAATTGTACAACATCTTCCTGTACTTTTAAGTCAGATTGAATGCACAGGACATTGTTTAATTTATATTCTCACTGCCCTATTTCAAGGATTTTCTCATTGGCTGACAAGATTGATATGTATTTATAGCTACACGTAGGCTGAATCTGTTGGGAAATGTAGAGTGAGAATGGGTCGTTTTGGATGGATGGGTGAATATTGCTGGAATGTTTTCTTTTTGGCTCTTTATCGTCATATTGTTATTGATTGCAAAAACTTTCGTCAGCTACTTGAAGTCTTATCGATAAAACAACATCTTTACCTCAGTGCCTCAAAGGCTCCCGCCATAAGGCGGGATAAGGGGGGGTCGATGCACGCAAGCCTTACCGCTATTGAATCATAGAGAGGTTGCGCACGGATGACCCAAAATGAAAATTGCTTCGAGAATCGCACTGACTGAATGCTACTTCACAAAATAAGAAGCACCGACAGTTTTATGAGCCATTTTGCTTTATTCCATTATATCCCAAAGCCAAAGAATAATTAGTCTTGGCTCCATTGAAAATGGAAATTTGATTGAAAATTTGGCATCGTTTGTAGGACTTCATGTATTACCGGTTATCCGATAACCATCCTTTACAAGAGTAAAGAGGAATATCATTATGAACTTAGGAAGTAGTGGATCTATGATCAGTGTGTAAGAAATATTTTGAAGTTGGCCAAAGCTCTCTATGGGGCTAATGGCTGCTTGATTGGTTGTTGATCCTGGTTTCTGATTTGGCTGCCTTTACTCTAATATTTAATGTAATTGCATCAGCCTCCAAAAATGTGGTCCTTGAGTTGAATTTTGCGTCTGACACCTCATCAAACGTTCCTTGCTCTCTTTGCCGCAGTGCCATCTCCTTCCTTAGCATTCTGATTTTGCATCCTTTTCGTCGTTCGGTTGATATTTTGTTTCAGAAGCTTCTTTGAGTCTTTATGACTTCAAAACCAAGGCTTCGCGTCTTAATCTTTTTCTGTGCCACCGTTCCGTTGTACGCTTGACATCGGAGACTCCAGGATAGTGCTGCCAAAGCATTTTGTTTAACTTTTTCCAAATCATTTAAGTCATCAACTTCAACTGGATATCATCCAGTTAATTGCAAATTTCAGGAAATGCCCTCAACTTAGTCCAGATTCTCCTTTCTTTCGCTTGATTGACAAGCACTTTATGGACATCTGATGCCCTTTGGGAAAATTGTATGTACATGAGTCAGAGGAGCATTAATATTTTGCAGTTTCCTCTCTTCTTACTGTATAGTTGGATCTTATACCTTTTCAGGAAGGAGGATTCGATCTGGATTTGACATACATCACCGATAATATTATTGCTATGGGGTTCCCGGCTGGTGACATGAGTTCTGGAATTTTTGGATATGTCGAGGTAGGTTTCACGAACGACGACGTGGCTGTCTAGCTTCTTGTTATCAGTTGTCGCAATCAGTCATACATAATATTCTCGTGCATTTTGATGTATAGGGTTTCTACAGAAATCATATGGAAGAGGTGATCAAGTTTTTTGATACTCGACATCAGGTATGCCGTATGCCAAAGATCAAAGGAATTCCAGTCCTATTTTCTGACTAAATGGCTAAGAATCTTAACTTTTTGCTGTAAATTTTCAAGATAATACTAGTAGGAAAATAGTAGCTTATAACCCCATTAGGGTTTGAAATCCCGTAACTGGTCTTTTCCATACAAAAAGTACATTTTGGCTCTTTTTCCTAGTACTTTGCTAACCGCAACAGTGGCAAAATACTCTCTATTTATTTTTGTACCTGTTCTCTCTTTTGATTAAAGAATCTTCTAAGAGCTACCATTAAGCCTTATACTCAAGTGACTGCATGGCCTTGTTTGTTGTTAACCTTGTTTTATCTCGACAATTCACTTGGTTCTAGACAATTTTCATTCTTAGGCGATGAGAAATGAAAATATCATTTAACTAGACCTCCTCTCCCTTCTTTTTATTTAGCTCAGATGGTCAATCCTGCATCTCTAATTCTTTTGCAGGGCAAATACAAAGTCTACAATCTTTGTTCAGAGAGGCTGTATGATGCATCATTGTTCCAGGGGAAGGTCTGTACTTTTTCCTTCTCTTTCTATTATTCCCCTATTTTGGCCAATGAATTAGCTTTAACGTTACATGGAATGTAGGGAGTTATAATGCACACGTGAACAAATAGAAGTATAGAACCGTACAAAAGGAAACTTGACAGACCTCGCCAGCATCAGAGGTCTTTTTGCATGCAGCTAGGTTTCATTTGCTATGTCCTAAAAGTAAAAGTATGCAAGCTAAACCATATTATAAACTATTTTGGTTAATATCAGCCAGAATTTTGAGTTGCACATTTTGGAAACAATGTGGACAAGATCTTCTTAACCAGGGAATCTGGGCTCAATTGAACCTTTTGATATCCTCTATTGGTTCTCAGCTTCTCACAAGTTATATCAGATTGACACAGAACTCGAAAGGAATTTTAGATTTGCGAAGTCCCTTCTGCTGTACTTCACTGTGCTTAAACTCATTATCCCAGGTTGATATAGACAAAGACCTGAGACGCAAATGTACTTAGTTCTGCTCCAGATTTGCTTAGAGATAGGCACTCGAAAAACATGCATGGCTGCGGTAACATAACAGAAAATGCGTGTTTATATTTAAGCTTCAGAGATAGTAATCTTGCACAAGCCTTTACCACGTTGTGGAAGGCAAGCCGAGGAATAAATGTATTTTCTTGCAATACAGACTGAATCGCATGCGTCATGTTAGAACGCACAATGTTGAACTTGGAACTTCTTCAGATAAACTAGTAGGACACCATTTGAAACATGTTGTAGTATTCCTGTGTCTTGACGACGATCTTCTTCAGCTTTGTTTGATGTCTACAACTCTTGGTCCTTTTTAAGTGAATTTGAAATTTATGGAAAGCAGTCATGCTTCCAATTTTGGGCCGTGCCCCCAATCGTTTGTCTGCATTGTATTTGCACTCATTCCCTGAAATAAATTTAATGATTTTGCTGTTAACCTTGCTTACACCAGCTCTCAACAACAAAAGAAAAAAAGAATTAAAACTTTGCTTAATACCATGGTTTGGCTAAGATTCAATTAGAAAAAACAAAAGGGCAGCCCGGTCGCACATTGGCGTCCCTGCAAAGAGGGTCCGGGAAAAGGGTCCCACCACAAGGGTATATAGAGGGCAACCCTTGCTACTTTTTGGACCAGAGGCTGCTCCTAAGACTTGATCCCGTGACCTATCAATCACACAGAAACACCTTTATGGGTGCGCCAAGATCGGCTAAGATTCGATACCTTGTATAAACAAGAATGTTAAACTTGGCTGATAGTTTTGCCTGGTAAGAGGAGATAGTTTGAAATACAGAAGAGGTTGGTTCTTCTTTAATGCTTTACCTGACGACGTTCACTTTCTTTTTCTATCTTCTTTTTTATATGTGCCAGGCTGCATCTTTCCCGTTTGAAGATCATAATTGTCCACCTGTTCACCTTATCTCATCATTTTGTCAAAGTGCGTATGCATGGTTGAAGGCGGATATAGATAACATAGTCGTTGTTCACTGTAAAGCTGGCTTAGGGAGGACAGGACTCATGATTTCTAGCCTTCTTCTGTTTCTGAAGGTAATATTCTTTTTCTTGGTGTTCATATTGACCTTAGGTTTTTCTAAAGATATACCTTGCTCCAATTATGCAGTTTTGCCCAACAGCTGAGGAATCCATCCACTTATTCAACCAGAAAAGATGTGTAGATGGAAGAGGTCTTGTTCATCCAAGTCAGATTGTAAGTAACTGACTTTTTCGACTCTGACAAATGGGGTTAAATTTGTAGGCTGTTTTTGAATATTGTAGCCTGTAAGAACATGACTCTCTTTCTCTTTATTTTCCAGAGATATGTCAAATATTTCGAACACATAATGAAGGACTATTGTGGCAATAATCCACCTGATCGTAGGTATGTTTTTTTTTTTTTTTTTTTAACTAAAGCTCATGTGCACTATATGAAGTTTAGTTATCTAATACTAATCTAATACTATAATCACTGCGTTCGGGTTTAAACTACGTAGGGTCAAATCAAACTTTTTTAAGAAAAGGGAATAAACAATGAGCTTTAAGACCCACTTTATATAGAATTAGAATTTTGGGGCATTTTGTAATTGCATATTCAATCGAAAATGCATTTTAGCCCCGATCTTGTCTAAATGTCTAAACAATATGGAAAGATCCAAACTAGGAAGTTTAAATATGAATACCCCATAAAATAAAGCAGGAAAGGTGAACGGAGGGAGTATATATAAACCTAGAACCATGCTATTCCATGGCCAACACTTGCCACTGTACTTTTGGATGGCAAAAGATCAATAACTATCACATAATAATTGTTAATTTATGGTAATTTAATCAAATTAAGAAACTTGATATTTTGAGGTGGAAATATGTTGTGTTCAGGAAAAATATTAGCGCTAAATACCTATGATAGGTGCCCCGAGACCTAACCTCAACAAGTGACACAGGGTGAAGGGCTTAATAGACCACCAAACGGTGGAACAAACCCTCAAATCAATCAAGGATACTCCCAAGTGAACTATGGAAATGGTTTGAAAACAATTAGATACTTTGATAAATGTGGCAAAAAAACCCATATTTTGGACAAAAACGAAGGTTATAATACAATAAGTTTGAGCTATATAAGCACGGGAATAAACCTTAAACATTTGAAGTAGAGGAATTAGCCCCTATATTCTACACAAATACACCAAAATTGTCCATAGTACATTTTTGTAATATTTGGCTTCTATTGTAAATGTGGTCAAAATCGACCACAACCGAGTATATAATCTATGAATTTAGGCCAAAATGGCCTCAGAAGAAAAATAACTCAAATTGACATAAAAGCCCCGAAGGTTCATATTATAGGTTTTAGCAATATACTAGGGCCAAAAACCTATGGCAAGTGCCCAAAATCGGTAAAATGCACGCTAGCCACTATGTGACATGAGCAGATAGGGTTAAGGAACTTCCCAAACAGAGGAACCAACTCTCATATCCAGCAAGGGTACTCCAAGGTTGTCCATGGTAAATTTTTAGGATCAGGGCTTTAAAAAAATTGATAAAATTGGCTACTGAAATTTTGATAGAACCCCTAGGGGTCATATTATGGGTGTTAGATAAATATTATAGCCAAAAACCTATATTAAGTCTCAAAATCAGCAAAAATGTAAAAATTGCCAAAAAAACGAAGTATATAATTCACGGATTTTGACCCAAAATGGCCTCATAACAATAACCATTCAAACTTTTGTGCAATCCGCCATGGATTATATTACGGGTTTTATTAAAACGTAGAGCCAAAAACCTAGGGTAACTCTAAAAATCGGTACATAACGCACGCCAGCCAGGGATGTGCCGAAAGGGCTTCAAAAACTTGCCTTTCAAAGGAATGAACCTTATATCCAACAAGGATACTCTAGGAGCTTCCCGTTTCCATGGTAAAGTTTTGAAGACCTTTGGCTACATTCGATAAAGTGGTCAAAATTAGCCGAAACCGAAGTATACAATGCACGGTTTTTAGAACAAAGATGGCCCAAAGTTATGGTGGAGCTTCTAGGGATCACACTATGTTCTTGTGCAAATTCTCAGAGCTGAAAACATATGGTATATACCCCGAACGACCAAAAGAAGAACTTAACCTTAACGAGTGATAGGAGACGAAGAAACTTAAAAGACCTCGAAATTCGTCAAACGCACTGCGAAGTAACCCTTGTGGTAATGTTTTGAGAACATTTAGAAAATTTTCACAACTTTGCTCGAAATTGGCCAAAGCCGAAGTATATAACTCCACGTTTTTTGCCCCAAAATGGCTCTGTGATAAAAATGGCTAAATTTAGTTTGAAAATTTCTATGAGGCCTATTATGATTTTTAGCAACACACCCGAACAAAAAACCTTAATGGCTCACCAGGTTATACGTGTCGAAAGAGTTTAAGAAACTTCTTTAATATTGGAACCAGCCTATATCGAGGTACCTTAAGGTTGTCTAAGGTAAGGTTTTGAAAATGTGTGGCCGTTTTCAAATATATGGTCAAAATTGGCCAAAATCGAAGACTTGACGTATATAATCCATGGTTTTTGCCCTAAAATGGCTCTCTGAAGCATTTTTGGGTCATATTAGGAATTGTAGAAAAATTCCAGAGCGAAAAACCTATGATAAATCTCAAAATGGGCAAAAATCGCATGATAGCCTCAACGAGTGACGTGTGCCCCAAGATTTTAGGAAACTTCTTAAATAGTGGAACCGGACCTTATATCCAACAAGGGTACTCCAAGATTGTCTATGGTAGTCTTTTGAGAACATTGGGCTTTTTGAGAAATTATGGTTGAAGTTAGCCGAAACCAAAGTATATAATCCACGACTTTTGCTCCACAATTGATTTTGAAGAAAATGGTTGAAATTTAGAAAACCTCGGGAAGTTATATTATGTGGTAAAGCAAATATTACAGTGAAAAACCTAAGTTCGTTTTCTAATATCGGCATAAATAACACTTTGCCCTAAATGGTTACATGTGGCCGAAAGCCTTTTAGAACTTTCCGAATAATGAAATCATCCCTCAAATCCAACAAAGGCACTCCAAGGGGTACATAGTATATTTTTGAGAACATTTGGCGCTCCAAGGGGTACATAGTATATACTTCACCGTTTTTGGCCGGAAATGACTCCGTATTAAAATCGACTCAAATTTGTATGGAAAAATCTAAAGGTCAAATTATGCCTAGTTGAAAAATTTTAGAGCCAAAAGTCATAGTCTTGAAAGGCATTAAAGAACTTCAATAATTGATGAATCTTTTCTTTTATCCAACAAAAGTACATCAAGGATGTCGAAGGTGAAGTTTTGAAAAATTTTAGCAACTTTCCAAAAGAAGGTCAAAATTGGCAAAAAACGAGGTGTAGTCCACCGTTTATGGCAAAAAATGGCTCGATAATAAAACCAGCTGAATTTTTTATGCAAAAATCTAAAGGTCAAATTGTGGGTAGGTGAAAACTTTTAGAGCCAAAAGGCATTGGTACATGTGAAAAATCGACAAAAAACGCGTATAATTAACATGAATAAGTAACGAGTCCTGCAAGGTGTTAAAGAACTTCAATAATTAATGAATCGTTTCTTGTATCCTACAAAAGTACACCAAGGATACCCAAGGTGAAGTTTTGAAAAAATTTACAACTTTCCAAAAACTGGTCCGAATTGGCAAAAACACTAAGTGTATACTCCACCGTTTTTTTGCCAAATATGGCTCCACAATGAAAACGGCATAAATTTTTATGGAAAAATCTAAGGTGAAGTTGTAGGTGGATGAAAATTTTTAGAGCTAAAAGCCATTGGTAAGTGTACAAAATCAACAAAAAACGTGTGTTAACATAAATAAGTAACGAGCCCTGAAAGGGGTAAAAGAACTTCAATAATTGATGAATCGTTTCTTATATTTAACAAAAGTACACCTAGGATACCCAAGGTGCAGTTTTGAAAAAAATTAGCAACTTTCCAAAAACAGCTCAAAATTGGCAAAGAAAACGAAGTGTATAGTCCACCTTTTTTGGCCAAAAATGGCTCAATTATAAAAACCGCTGAAATTTTTATGCAAATATCTAAAGGTCAAATTATGGGTAGGTGAAAACTTTTAGAGCCAAAAGCCATTGGTAAATGTACATAATCGACGAAAAACGCGTATTAGCATGAATAAGTAACGAATCCTGCAGGGCGTTAAAGAAATTCAATTATTGATGATTTGTTTCATGTATCTTACAAAAGTACACCAAGAATACCCAAG
Organism: Spergularia marina; assembly: GCA_963680865.1. Classification (NCBI taxonomy): domain Eukaryota; kingdom Viridiplantae; phylum Streptophyta; class Magnoliopsida; order Caryophyllales; family Caryophyllaceae; genus Spergularia; species Spergularia marina. The sequence goes on from OY804545.1 coordinate 21,803,311, forward strand.
GTGAAGTTTTGAAAACTTTTAGCAACCTTCCAAAAACAGGTCAAAAATTGGCAAAAAAACGAAGTGTATCGTCTATCATTTTGACCAAAAATGGCTCCATAATAAAAATGTCTCACATTTTTATGGACGCATCTAAAGGTCCAATAATGGGAGAAGGAAAATTTTTAGAGCAAAAAGCCATTGGTAAGTGTACAAAATCGACAAAAAACGCGCATTAACATGAATAAGTAACGAGTCCTAAAAGGCGTTAAAGAACTTTAATAATTGATGAATCTTTTCTTTTATCCAACAAAAGTACAACAAGGATGCCGAAGGTGAAGTTTTGAAAAACATTAGCAACTGTCCAAAAGCATGTTAAAATTGGCAAAAAAAAAAAAAAAAAAACGAAGTGTATATAGTCCACCGTTTTTGGCCAAAAATTGCTCGATAATAAAAATAGCTGAAATTTTTATGCAAAAATCTAAAGGTCAAATACTTTTAGAGCCAAAAGCCATTGGTAAATGTACAAAGTCGACAAAAAACGCGTATTAACATGAATAAGTAACGAGTCCTGAAAGGGGTTAAAGAACTTCAATAATTGATTAATCGTTTCTTATACCCAACAAAAGTACACCTAGGATACTCAAGGTGCAGTTTTGAAAAAAATTAGCAACTTTCCAAAAACAGCTCAAAATTGGCAAAGAAAACGAAGTGTATAGTCCACCTTTTTTAGCCAAAAATGGCTCAATAATAAAAACCACCGAAATTTTTATGCAAATATCTAAAGGTCAAATTATGGGTAGGTGAAAACTTTTAAGAGCCAAAAGCCTGTAGGCACTGAAAATTTGTCAATGTGCCGGAAATTAAATAAATTAATGATCTTGGATTAATATCAAATTTTATTCCAATTTAATTAATTTGCTCCGTTGAAATGATATCTGGATCGATCCAATTACTAATTTGGGTTAGATGGATCCTGGTCTGGATAAAATAGGCAATTGGGCCAAGTCCACATGAAGCCTAAAAGAAAGGCCCGTGGCTACAAGCCCACCTAAAATTAGGGTTTTGACTCTATATAAATAGAGTCTCTCTCATTCATTTGGAGGTTGGAAAAATCAGAGAGAAGAAAACCCCCAGAGGAATTCTCAAACTCCCAGCCACACGCAGTCAACAAGCACATCTGTGCCGCCTGCAAATCAAATCAAACACAAGTTCAAATAACCAAGTTCAAGGAGAGATTCAAGTCCCCTGCGACCCTCTCAAGAACAACAACAACGCACGCGGACGACGCGCGCACCCCCCCTGCAGCACGTACGCTACCAGTGTAGTGTATCGTACGGCGTACCCCCTACTGCGTAGTAGAATTCAGAGGATTACATTAGAGATTGTAAACACACAACTTTTCTGATATTAATAAAATTCATTTGTTTCCTTATTTTGTCTCAGTACGAAATTTGCGTTAACAAATTTTGGTGAACCCGACGTGAAGGCTCTACCTCTCATCCCTACTACGTACGTATCAACTACTGCAACGGCGATGTCTGCTGAACAGCACACTCCTTGTTCCTCCAAGAAGACCTCTAGCAAAGTAACGCAGAGTTCTCCTAGCGCTACTACAGCGCAACCCACCGGCATCTGCACCAGAGGGATGGCGAAGAAGGCTGTCGTCAACGCTGCTGCTGCTCGCCTTCGTGCTGCCGAGGTTCCTAAGCGGTCTCGCAGATTTTCTGCTGCCTCCATCGCTGCGGCAGCTACTGCTATAATTGCGTCTGCTTCCCCTCAGCGCAAGAAGATTAAGGATGTGAAGACCTGTAGCCCTGAGAAGAAGTATAAGCCGATCGTCGCATCTGTCATGACGATAACACCAAAGACTGTCGAAGAACAGTTGGCAGAAATGCAGGCCCACTTCGAGAAGCTCAGGCTCGAGAACGAAGAAAAGAACAGGAAGATTGAGGATCTTCAAAAGGAGGAGTCTGAGCATGATGATATCATCAAAACCAAAGAGAGCTCCTACTCCCAAAAGCAGCTGCAGATGCTGATAGCAGATGCAGTTAAGAACCAGTTTGGTGAAAGCTCTGCGAATAGCTTTCGCTACATCAAGCCTTATACCAAGAGGATTGACAAACTGAAGATGCCTTCACGCTATCAGCCGCCGAAGTTCCAGCAGTTCGACGGGAAGGGCAACCCAAGACAGCACATTGCACACTTCGTGGAAACATGCAATAATGCTGGAACGGGAGGCGATCGATTGGTCAAGCAGTTCGTTAGATCCCTCAAAGGTATCGCCTTCGACTGGTATACCGACTTGGATCCCGAGTCTATCGACAGCTGGGATCAAATGCAAGATGAGTTCTTGAATAGGTTCTACAACGCTAGGCGCATTGTCAGTATGAGCGAGCTCACAAATACCGTCCAATGGGATGAGGAACCCGTTCTTGACTACATCAGCCGTTGGCGTGCACTGTGTCTTGAATGCAAAGATAGGCTAACCCAGAGTTCAGCTGTAGAGATGTGTGTCAATGGTATGCACATGGACTTGCTGTATAGTTTGAAGTCAAATAAGCCTAAAGACTTCCAAGACCTTGCGACACGCGCCTATGACCTGGAGCTCACATTAAAGGCGCGTAAGAAGGAACGTACCTCCTCCTTTACGAAAACTCTATTTGAAAAGAAGGAGTACAAGAAAAGTGACAAGACCTCCAAGGGCACGACAAAGGAGGCTATGGCCGTCACCACCAGCAGCGGTCCCATCAAGATCTCTACAAAACCAAAGTACGAAAAGAAAAAGGATACGTCGACAAGGGAGTACAACCGCGACAGGCCTTCTTTGAAAGAGCTGATGGCCAAAAAGTATCCTTTTCCCGACTCCGACGTGCCAGAGATGTTGGAACAGCTGCTAAAGAACAAGCTCATCGAGCTACCTGAAGCAAAGCGTCCTGAAGAGGTAGGCAAAACCGATCATCCTAGGTATTGTGCGTATCACAGGCTGGTCAGTCATCCCACGGGAAAGTGTGTTGACGCAAAAGAGAAAATGATGGACCTCGAGAAAAGGGGTGTGGTAGCTTGGGACTACGACGACGTCGTGGAAACAAACTGTACTACAGTAATGGAGGATTCACTCCCATCTTGTCCATGTGATAGCAAAGCTCAGTGGTATGCCCACTCCATCCGGTTTGGTAGTCTTGAACCTATGCTAGTATGGCGTCCAAGACCGACCCCACAACCAAATCTTGTGTCATCAGAGGTAGAGGCGCAAGAGAAATCAAACATATCACCAGACTCCTTAGATGTCGATGACGATGAGGGGTGGACGTTGGTAACGAGAAGAAAGTCAAGGAGGCAAGCGAAGCCTCAACCACAATTTATGTCACACAAAAGGACACAGCCAAAGAAGAAGGGTCCCCGTCGACCTAAAGGAAAGAAGAAGCCAAAGAAGGTCGTAAAGCCATATGTGCTGCCAATCGACCTCTTGGAACAAAATCCATCGGCGCCTGTCACCCTGAAGGAGTTCTTCCCAGCAGAATACCTCGACAAAGACACTGCATGCGCAGTGTCAACTTCGGTAAGCGAGGATGACGAGGAGGAAGTCCCAACTAATGAAGTTTTGGTAGTCCAACCACCCAACCCTAAAAAGGACGAGAGGATGTCAGCCACATTACGCACTCTCCCTGCGCGTATGGGGTGGAAACAAATCTTCGGTCTGTCAGAGGAGACGCGACAACACATAATCCAAGCTCTCCAGAACCCAAAGCTGTACGTAGAAGAGACCAAAGATGCTACAGACTTTGAAGAAGAATCATCCAAGTGCGCTTCATGCAGCACGGCTGTGACGTTTTCTGATGAGGATCTCCTACTGGGGTCTAAACCTCACAATAGGCCGCTCTACGTGTCAGGCTACATAAGGGGGCATAAAGTTCGCCGAATCCTTGTCGATGGAGGCTCTGGCGTTAGTCTCATGCCAAAAACAACCATGACAGAGTTAGGGATCACGATGGATGAACTCTCTAACAGTCGTATGACTGTTCACGGCTTCAACTCAAATGCTGAACGTGCTATTGGACTTATTCGCGTGAACCTCACGATAGGAGATCTCTCTTCGGATACACTGTTTCACGTGATAGATGCCAAGACCTCATACAAGTTGTTACTAGGTCGACCATGGCAACATCAAAATGGAGTTGTACCGTCAACCCTTCACCAATGTATGAAGTACTATCGTGGAGGTGAGAGAAAAATCAATGGGGATGCAAAGCCATTCGACAAAGCAGATTCATACTTCGCTGACGCTAAGTTTTTTGACGAAGACCTTTGCTCATCTGAGTTGCTGCCATCTTCCATCTCTTCAACTGGCAAAGGGGCAAAAAGGAATAAGGTTGTGGTTCAAGCTAAGGCGCCACACAATCACCCTTCATCAACAAACGACCAGAAAAGTCAACCGGAGGTTGTTATCAAGCCAACTACAATTCCAACTGTCAAAGTTCAGCAACCAATACCGAAGACTACGACTGCCGTCCTACGATACATCCCACAGTCACGTCGCAAGGAAGGACAAAACCCTTTTGAGGCATGTCAGAGCTTGAAGCCAAAGACTATAGAGGTGTATAAAACCAAGAAGTCCATCAAACAAGAATGGGTGAAGAAAGTTGTCACACCTCTACCTAGCAGCAACCAAACCTCAATTGTGAAGCCACCAGTTGCAGGATTTACTCCCTCGACCAAAGGTACAATGGCGAATGAAGAAAACGCCTCAAGCGAGAAGAACGTAGGGAGGTTCGACTCCAATGCATACAAGTTGATGGAGAAGGCCGGATACGACTTTCAAAACCCAATTCCACTAGGCGACGTTGTGGAGGTGGAACCGTACGGTCTTAATGCAACCCAAAAGAAACTGTTCAAGAAAGGGGGTGATTTCGCAGTCACCAAAGCCGGTTTGGGTTATGAGCCTCCCGCGCCAATAAAAATTTCCGTTCGACGCAAGGACACCTCCTCCTGTCAACACATCACTGTGGAAGAAGTCGACGAAGGGAAAAAGGTGGAACAAAGCCCACAACGCACTTCATCCGTCTTCGATAGGATGAATCCACCAATAAGGAGGATGCCTCCTGTGTTTCGGAGGTTAGGACAAACATATGCAGAACGTCAACTCCCCACAAAAGATCGTCCGTCAGTGTTCGGCAGATTAGGTGAACTACAAGTTAACAATGGGGATGAATCATCTAACACTCCAGTTCGGAGAAGATCTGTGTTTGACCGTATAGCTCCTCCTACGATCTTTGATCGTTTAGGAACCCTTAACGATACAGCTGGTGACAGGACTTCCCAACCTATCGCAGCGACTCAAGGTGATGAGGAGACTCCACTCAGCGCTGATCTCAGGAGTAGCGTGCCTTCACGCATGAAACGCTCACGAGAGGTAGACATCATCAATGACGAACCTCTAGTGGCAAAGAGTCGCGTAGTAGTGTTGACCAACCAATCGAAGTCCTCAAGTCATGACTTTAAGGAAGTTATTACATGTTCTCGTTGCAAATGTCAAGTGAGAGAGGAGGATGTCCCACCAAATGAAGAATCCTCAATAGGTGACGAAGTAGTAACATCCTATCACATCACCGTGGAGGAATTACCTGACCCTAACAAAGAGGTCGAAGCTGATGAAGCTCCAGCGCCACTTGAAGATGGGGTTAAATCGATAGTGGATGAATTAAAAGAACTAAACCTGGGTACTCCAGAAGATCCACGCCCTATCTACGTTAGTGCTCTCCTAACCAAAAATGAAGAGAAAGAGTACTACACGCTACTCTCTGAATACAAAGACGTGTTCGCTTGGAGTTACAAAGAGATGCCTGGGCTTAGTCCCAAAATTGCAGTCCATCGTCTCGCGATCAAAAAAGGGGTTAATCCTAAGAAACAGTCCCAACGACGTTTCAGGCCGGAGTTAGTCCCTGAAATTGAAAAGGAAGTCAACAAGCTCATCGAAGCCGACTTTATACGCGAAGTAAAATATCCTACATGGATAGCAAACATTGTCCCTGTAAGAAAGAAGAACGGACAATTGCGCGTCTGCGTTGACTTTCGCGATCTAAACGAGGCATGTCCTAAGGATGACTTCCCCTTGCCAGTCACTGAACTAATGATTGACGCAACGACTGGGCACGAAGCCCTCTCCTTCATGGATTGTACTGCAGGGTACAACCAAATCCTAATGGCGCCTGAAGATCAAGAAGTGACGGCCTTCCGCACTCCAAAAGGGATATTTTGTTACAAGGTTATGCCCTTTGGTCTGAAGAACGCAGGTGCGACATATCAACGAGCTATGCAGAAAATCTTCGACGACATGCTGCATAAGACAATAGAGTGCTACGTTGATGACGTGGTCGTCAAATCCAAGAAGAAGGAAGACCACATCGATGATCTACGCTCTGTTTTCGAGAGGCTTCGCAAATGTCAACTCAAAATGAATCCTCTCAAGTGTGCGTTCGGCGTCACGTCAGGAAAATTTCTCGGGTTCGTGGTCACTCATCGAGGCATTGAGATCGATCAAAACAAGATCAAGGCCATCCAAGAAATGCCTGAACCCAAGAACCTCAAGCAACTGCGCGGACTGCAAGGTCGTCTAGCCTACATCCGTCGGTTCATATCCAACCTTGCTGGTCGTTGTCGACCATTCAGCCATCTCATGAAGAAAGGCGCACCATTCGAGTGGGATGACAATTGCCGCAAAGCATTTGATGACTTGAAGAAATAATTGTCATCACCACCTGTGCTGGGGGCACCAATTCCAGGGAAGCCCCTCATCTTATACATCGCAGCACAAGAAAGTTCGCTGGGGGCAATGTGCGCCCAAGAAAATGACGAACGTAAGGAAACTGCTCTCTACTACTTGAGCAGAACTTTGGTAGGGGCTGAGTTGAATTACTCCCCTATCGAAAAAATATGCCTTGCGTTGGTGTTCGCGGTTCAAAAGTTGAGGCACTACATGCAGGCACATACTGTACACGTGGTCTCCAAGGCCGACCCTATCAAGTACATACTCTCAAGACCAGTTCTATCTGGTAGGTTAGCCAAATGGGCAGTACTTCTCAAGCAATACGATCTCGTGTACGTGGCTCAAAAAGCAGTTAAAGGCCAAGCGATAACTGATTTCTTTGCTGACCACCCCGTCCCTGGAGATTGGGAGCTATGCGTGAACCTCCCAGGAGAAGAGATCTTCTATGTCGACGTGCTCCCACCATGGCAGATGTACTTCGACGGAGCTGCACGACGTGACGGAGGTGGAGCTGGAATAGTGTTCGCTTCTCCAGAAAGCCACATTCTTCCATACTCGTTCATCTTGACTGAATTATGCTCAAATAATGTCGCCGAGTACCAAGCCCTCATACTTGGTCTACAAATGGCACTTGAAATTGGTGTTAAGGACATGGACATTTACGGTGATTCACAACTCGTCATAAACCAAGTCCTCGACGATTATGAAGTTAGGAAGGATGATCTTGTCCCCTACCATCAACAAGCGATCCAATTGCTTAATAAATTCAATTCCATAACAGTGGGACATGTTCCAAGGAGTGCCAATAAGCTGGCTGACGCGCTTGCCAATCTTGCAGCCAACTTGGCACTGGGGGCAGAAGAATCAGTAACAGTCCCTGTATGCAATCGTTGGGTAGTACCACAAGAAGAAGCGATAGAGGTGGTACGGTCTTCAAACATGATTTGTGTACACCAAGTTGACAAGGAGGACTGGCGTCAACCCATCATTGACTACTTGGACCACCAAAGGTTGCCAGACGATCTAAGGCATAAAGTTGAGATACGTCGACGAGCTCCAAAATTCTTCCACTACAAGGGAACGCTATATAGACGGAGTTTCGAAGGACAATGGTTGCGATGTCTTAGCGATGAAGAAGCAAGTGATGCAATGCAAGAGGCTCATGCTGGTGTGTGCGGCGCCCATCAGTCCGGTCCTAAGCTTTATGACCGAATCAAACACCTGGGCTACTATTGGCCGACCATGGTACGAGATTGCATGGAATTTGCTAAACGTTGTCAACCATGTCAATTTCACGCAAATTTTATTCATCAACAACCAGAGCATCTACATCCTACCGTTTCTTCATGGCCTTTCGAAGCTTGGGGACTTGACGTTGTAGGGCCTATCACTCCAAAGGCATCGAACCAGCATGCTTACATCCTAGCAGCGACGGACTATTTCTCTAAGTGGGCAGAAGCCGTCACATTACGAGAAGTCAAGAAGCAAAATGTCGTCGACTTCTTCAAAAACCACATCATTTATCGACACGGCATACCGCGACGGATCATAAGTGATAATGGTAAACCCTTCGACAATCGTATGATGACGGCCTTATGCGAGAAATTCAATTTTCAGCAATGTAAGTCGTCGATGTACAATGCCCCCGCGAATGGCCTAGCTGAGGCATTCAACAAAACACTTTGCAATTTGTTGCGAAAAGTAGTTGCTAAGTCAAAGCGCGATTGGCATGAAAAGATAGGCGAAGCATTATGGGCGTACCGTACCACATACAAAACAGCGACTCAAGCAACCCCATACGCACTGGTATATGGAGTAGAAGCAGTGGTCCCATTGGAACTTCAAATCCCATCCCTACGGGTCGCCATCCAAGAAGGGCTCACAACTGATGAGAATGACAAGTTGCGCCTCGCCGAGTTAGAAGCGCTCGACGAGAAGAGACTGCAAGCGCAACAAAAGCTTGAGTGCTATCAAGCACGAATGGCTCGCGCATTCAACAAAAAGGTGCGGCCTCGTTCCTTTCAAGTGGGAGACTTGGTGTTAGCAGTCAGAAGACCAATCATCATTCCTCGCAAAACTGGAGGTAAATTCCAATCCAAATGGGATGGCCCTTACGTGGTGCAAGAAGTCTACACGAACGGTGCATATAAAATTGTTGATCATGATGGCTTACATGTTGGCCCAATCCATGGGAAGTTTCTGAAGCGATACTATCCCTAAACACCACAAAGTTGCTCCTAAGCACGAGCTAAAACTGCATACCCCAAATGAACTACGTTGGCTTGATCTTGCAAAATGAATTTGCAAGTACGTAGGCAGCTTCAGTAAACACTTTACTTAGGTGCAGCCACACCACAAAAAAAAAAAAAACCTCCACCCCTTCTTAAAAGGCAAAAGAAAAAAAAAAAACGCTCCTGGCCCGCACGAGCCTAAACTGTGAACGGCCAAATCATCACCACATCTCAACATTCTCTGATGAAATGTTCAATTACCTGCAATTGGCAAAGAAAAAAAAGAAGGAAGGGAAGAATCGCCAAAGAATGACAGAGAGAAAAACATGACGAGAATGAGTAAGCAATTTATACATCTCTGTTGGCAACAGTTGTCAAATAAGTCTAATTGATAACAAATTAACAAATTGATCATTGCATTAAAGTACGGAACGATAACAAGCGAGTCTTGGACAACAAAGTGAAAGCAATAGGAAACAAAGAAGCGAAACTACTGAGCTAACATCATTCCGAGGTGAGATTTTTCCTCCTTGCTTCCAGTGTGGCCTTCAACTCCTCTAGGCCCTTCATCTCCTCTTGCAGCGCAACTCGAGCTGATATAGAGCGGTCCAACTCTTGTCTGGATGAATCTGCTCGCACTCGCGCAGCTGAAATCTCTTCAAGTCCTTGCTTGCATTCCTCGGTCAGTCGCAACTCCTTCTCACTAGCTTGTCGAAGCGACTCCTCCAAAGCAGCCTTGTCCTTCTTCGCTTGGTTTAGTTCCTTTGACCGTTTCTCATTGGCACGAGAGAGGTGAAGGATCGCAGACTCCGCGGACTTGAGACACTCCTGAGCCTTAGCGACGTCATGGGCAATTTGATCATTATTCCTCTGCTGAATCGAATTATGAGACACCATAAGGTAAGCATCTACCTCTCTCACATATTCGTCGACCGTCGACTGAAGATCTGAAAAATCGCCGCCTAGCATGCCAATCTTCTCATAGATTTCGGTAGCGCTCTCTTTAATCTTCCCCACTTAGGTGTACGGGAGATTCTGCATATGCACGAGCAATTGTCTCTTCATCATAAGCACAGCGGAGTTAAAGATATTACCGGTTGTTTTAAGAGGTTGAAAAGTGGAAGTCGAGGCCTGAGGCGACATCCTCCCAATAGTGTCAATGTCATGCATAGACACCCTTTGAGAATGGGAGCCAACAGCAGAACGCGCGCTCAAGGTGGCAGCGTGGCTATCAGCCTCATCACTCATGCTCTCGTCATCATCCAGCAGTTGGACGACCTTTGGGATCGGAATCTGCTTACCCTTGCCATGCTTCACATTCGGAGGAAGTTGGAAGGTCGCATCGACAAACTCCTGGTCGGCCCCAGCATCGACGTCTCCTTCCTACAAAAAAAAGGGGAATGAGTTCATCGTAAGAAAGCATAATCTCATAAAGGACGCATAAGTGAGAAGGGTAAACCCACCAATTCGTCAGACGGTGCATTCAACGGACTTGGCAAGTCGGCAACTTCATCGTCAAAGTCATCTGAGGCCAAATCTTGGGCTTTTCTCTTTTTATTAGCTCGCTGGTGTTTCGGGTCTACATCTGATCCTGCATTATCACTCGGCTCGTTCCTGACGCGGTTATCCACGCGTTTGATTTCCTGAGGCTTTTCTCTTTTAGGTGGGAGAGCTCTCCATTTCTCCCGAAGATCTTTTACTCCTGCCTTAGCCCACCAGTCAGTAAAGCGGGTAGTGACATCTTTGCACCAATCAACCGAGAGGGTTGGAAGGAACACCTTAGATTGACTGCCTTTAAAGAGTAAAAGACGCCAGTATCTTAAAGCCTCATATACCGTTACATCACGATGCGAAGTATCACGCATAAGAATTTCAGGCTTATCCTGTTGGTAGCCAAACTGTCTGCTGAACCGATAAGGGTTGTACGCCTCAAGATGAAACGACGAGCCAATGCGCGTAGGCAAGTAAGCTGATCGTAGCGACATCAGGTAACTAAACTTTTCGACGTCTAATTTACCGTCGTCGAAGAGAATATCAATTCTGTTCCTATTCAGCATGAGATGATTCACCTTCGCTTCCTTTCCTTCATGAATGAGTTCCCGCGCTTCATCTTCTTTGTAGGCCTTCGAGCCTCGAATTCCGGAGTACACCGCCATGAAAGGACCTGGGGGTGAAAATTTTGAAGTGTGATGAGTTCGGAAGTAGTACGCTATCCAGCCATAAGGGAAGAAAGATTTTGAATACCCAGGACGCTCAGAGGAAGACAAGTCATTCAAACCCTTGTAGATGCTACCCAGCACCGGCACAGCAAGGCTGAATGTCTTCCCTTGTGCCATCCGACTTGAGATCTCGAAAGTGGAGGGTCGTATAAACCTCTCATTGGAGTCAGGAAGCACGAACGCACATAGCCAGCAGGACAAGAAGGCGGCAATATAGGCGCGCTGCCTCGTTGAGTCTTCTGTTAGTCCAAGCTTCACAAATAAAAGACATCTCTTCTGAGGTCCATTCTAGCTTCTTAGCTGTGATCTCTCCAGTTGGATCACAAGTGGACTTAGGAGGATTCATCGTATTTTTCGCCCTTTTTCCCTTGCCAATTTCAGTAGGGAGATAAACGACTGGCCGACTACACCAATAATCAATCCACTGTGCAGCAGTCACCTTTCCATTTGAATCTGGCCTTCTAGCAATACGATGGTATGCAACAAATAGAAACTTACAGCACCGTGGTAGTCCGTTGGTCTGCCTAAACATACCATGTAGAGGAACCGTTTCGTCATAAATTTCTCCATAAATGGGTAGACCACCGAGCTTGTGGAGGTCCCATAAAGAGATTGAGAGCTCGCCTTCTCTAGTGTGAAGGGTGTTGGTAATGGGGCACCAACTTTCAAAGAAAGCGCGCATGATATTCGTACCTTTATCATACGAGTACAACGAGGCATACACCGCATTGAAAATTGCAGATGATTCAAGAATAGCCTGAAAGCGAGCAAGGATGTCCTCAGTCCACTCCCAATATCCTTTGATGTAAGTAGCCTCCCCAAAAACCCTCAGCTGGGTAGACCATTGCACTGACTCATTGATGATACGACGCCCGAGTAGTGGAAAGTCGCTGGGGTTTTGCCTTGTTGTGAGAGTGCTTTTCAAAGTACAAGTCCTATATTGTTCTGGAGAAGGATCGATGGGTTTCGACATTTCGCTTGGAAAGAGAGATGCGCCGAGCGCTATCGGCGTTGAATCTCTCCATAACGGCTCACGAGCAACCAAACGAGTTCCTGACTTTGGATCGTCATTCTCTCCGTTCACAATGCAGAGGTATGTGGTATTACCGTCATTGAACTCCTTGAGAAAAACCATTGTAAACCTGCAAGTACAAAGAAAAGGGTGTAAGCCAATAAGGAGAATGCCTGAAGAACTACGCTGTAAAGACGACATCATCAGTAAGTCGACGACGACGAACGGCCCTACGGCGAAGAATATCCGGATGAGTCGAATGGCCTTTCGGCGATGAACACCCTAATGAGTCGACGACGTCAAAACGGCCTTACGGCGACGAACACTCGGATGAGTTGGCGATGACAAACGGCCTTTTGGCGACGAACTTCCATATATGTCGACAACAACGAGCGGCATTTCGGCGACGAATTCCCACATGTGTCGACGACGGCAAACGGCCTTACGGCGACGAATGTCAGATGAGTCGACGACGACGGTGAACGACCTTACGACGATGAACCTCCAGATGAGTCGATGACGACGGCGAATGGCCGTACGGCGATAAACATCCAGATGAGTCGACGACGATCAACAGCCTTACGACAATGAACGTTTTGATGAGTCGATGACCAACGGCCTTACGACGATGAACGATGTTGCCTTGGAGCGATCACTTTATAAGCGATGTTGACAACCGGCCTTTCGGCGATGAACGACGATGTGCTTTGCGGCAGTTTGCATCGAAAGCAAAGAAGACAACTTCCGTTACGGCAATAGATGACATTCTTGCTCATGTCAATGATTATCTGCGTACGACAAAGCACAAAAAAAAAAAAAAAAAAAAAAAAAAAAAAAAAAAAAAAACGTACGTGACATAAAATTAAAGTGTTATGTACCTTCGATTATTTGAATCCCCGCAAATGCTCGCAAATTCACGATTGATCTGCACGGCCCACCTGAAGAAAGAAGGCGAGGGAATCAGGATTGATTTTGTCATGTAAAAGAAAATTACTGTTGTACAGCCGCACAAGTTTAGAAGCGACAATTCATTACAGTTCGTGGCTATTTACCTACAAAAAGACTAAAGACAAATCGTAGGTATTAGGCTAATCGAAATCATTGACTCCTTCTATCAGCTGGATAAAAAAAAACGTGCACAAATTTTGTTTAAAGAAAAAGAACGAGACATCCAGGAGACAAAGAAGAGCAAGTAATTAATGTTTTGTCTACAACTTCACTGATAATCAACTCTACACAATATGGCTACGTGGAATCCAAAGAAACAAAGCCATAAAAAACAGTGGCAAGCTTGCACGCATGGAGTGTGCAAAGAAAATCAAGGTGCAGTAGATATTTCGAAGCAATAGAAAAAAAAAGTTGTACCTTTGTTGTCTTCGTCGATTGATCGTAGGTTGAAGCTCTGGGGGTCGCGTACTTTATGCCCGACAAAGAGAGTTTATATAGTGTGGGAGCTGAAGACAGGGTTCCAGGCGCGTTCCATAAAACGAACTTCGGGAAACAGGAAAGTGCATCTCCAAAGTTTCTAAATTCATCGTATGTACATCGCCAGTTTGGTGAAATGCTAATTGGTATCTTGGTAAATTTAGTGTGGGAAATTTAGGTTGAAGCTCTGGGGGTCGCGTACTTTATGCCCGACAAAGAGAGTTTATATAGTGTGGGAGCTGAAGACAGGGTTCCAGGCGCGTTCCATAAAACGAACTTCGGGAAACAGGAAAGTGCATCTCCAAAGTTTCTAAATTCATCGTATGTACATCGCCAGTTTGGTGAAATGCTAATTGGTATCTTGGTAAATTTACCATAGCCCACTTTCACTATATCTCCTACGCTCTGTTCTTTGGAAATTGCTAAAATTTCGCTTGTACGTATGCTTGGAGGACAAGTCATTTGCTCAAAACCGAATTTCGACATGGGCTTGTAGTCTACCAAATCTTGTCTTATTTGGATCATGCCAAAGTTCAAATTATACCAACCTTGGTAAATTGCTTCGACCCACTAAGTCCGAAGACAACATAATGGTAAACGAAACCAGTCGTACTATCAAACCTCAATACGTCAACCTATCAAGGTAAATGAAACTACCTTTACCCGCCAAGGCAATTCGACAGGGTAAATGTTAAAATGATAGAACGTCAACCTCCTAAGGTACCGAAATGACGTAAGTCAAACGCCAACCTTTATGTTATCCACAAGGTTACAAGATCATCAGGGTAACATAAAATGTCCCAGTGTCACTCGATAAGGTCGAGAAAATGCCCAGGACGACGTCATCAACAGTATTGGAAGCAAAATTGTCATCTGCCAAGTCGACAAATGACAAGGTGACGCTAAAAAAATGAGTGAACACTCTTATGATAAGTAAAGTGTTCATCGACTACCAAGTCAAAATCAAACGAGTCGGTATCTCGCCTCGTTAAAACACTTGTACAGTGTACGCGACAAGGTACCGAGGGGGCAATTTGTAGGCACTGAAAATTTGTCAATGTGCCGGAAATTAAATAAATTAATGATCTTGGATTAATATCAAATTTTATTCCAATTTAATTAATTTGCTCCGTTGAAATGATATCTGGATCGATCCAATTACTAATTTGGGTTAGATGGATCCTGGTCTGGATAAAATAGGCAATTGGGCCAAGTCCACATGAAGCAAACTCCCAGCCACACGCAGTCAACAAGCACATCTGTGCCGCCTGCAAATCAAATCAAACACAAGTTCAAATAACCAAGTTCAAGGAGAGATTCAAGTCCCCTGCGACCCTCTCAAGAACAACAACAACGCACGCGGACGACGCGCGCACCCCCCCTGCAGCACGTACGCTACCAGTGTAGTGTATCGTACGGCGTACCCCCTACTGCGTAGTAGAATTCAGAGGATTACATTAGAGATTGTAAACACACAACTTTTCTGATATTAATAAAATTCATTTGTTTCCTTATTTTGTCTCAGTACGAAATTTGCGTTAACAAATTTTGGTGAACCCGACGTGAAGGCTCTACCTCTCATCCCTACTACGTACGTATCAACTACTGCAACGGCGATGTCTGCTGAACAGCACACTCCTTGTTCCTCCAAGAAGACCTCTAGCAAAGTAACGCAGAGTTCTCCTAGCGCTACTACAGCGCAACCCACCGGCATCTGCACCAGAGGGATGGCGAAGAAGGCTGTCGTCAACGCTGCTGCTGCTCGCCTTCGTGCTGCCGAGGTTCCTAAGCGGTCTCGCAGATTTTCTGCTGCCTCCATCGCTGCGGCAGCTACTGCTATAATTGCGTCTGCTTCCCCTCAGCGCAAGAAGATTAAGGATGTGAAGACCTGTAGCCCTGAGAAGAAGTATAAGCCGATCGTCGCATCTGTCATGACGATAACACCAAAGACTGTCGAAGAACAGTTGGCAGAAATGCAGGCCCACTTCGAGAAGCTCAGGCTCGAGAACGAAGAAAAGAACAGGAAGATTGAGGATCTTCAAAAGGAGGAGTCTGAGCATGATGATATCATCAAAACCAAAGAGAGCTCCTACTCCCAAAAGCAGCTGCAGATGCTGATAGCAGATGCAGTTAAGAACCAGTTTGGTGAAAGCTCTGCGAATAGCTTTCGCTACATCAAGCCTTATACCAAGAGGATTGACAAACTGAAGATGCCTTCACGCTATCAGCCGCCGAAGTTCCAGCAGTTCGACGGGAAGGGCAACCCAAGACAGCACATTGCACACTTCGTGGAAACATGCAATAATGCTGGAACGGGAGGCGATCGATTGGTCAAGCAGTTCGTTAGATCCCTCAAAGGTATCGCCTTCGACTGGTATACCGACTTGGATCCCGAGTCTATCGACAGCTGGGATCAAATGCAAGATGAGTTCTTGAATAGGTTCTACAACGCTAGGCGCATTGTCAGTATGAGCGAGCTCACAAATACCGTCCAATGGGATGAGGAACCCGTTCTTGACTACATCAGCCGTTGGCGTGCACTGTGTCTTGAATGCAAAGATAGGCTAACCCAGAGTTCAGCTGTAGAGATGTGTGTCAATGGTATGCACATGGACTTGCTGTCTTTTATCCATCCAAAGTACACCAAAGATGAATCTTGTCTTTTATCCATCCAAAGTACACCAAAGATGTTGAAGGTGAAGTTTTGAAAAAATTTAGCAACTTTCCAAAAGCAGGTCAAAATTGGCAAAAAACGAAGTGTATAGTCCACCGTTTTTTGGCCAAAAATGGCTCGAGAATAAAAATAGCTGAAAATTTTATGCAATAATCTAAAGGTCAAATTATAGGTAGGTGAAAACTTTTAGAGCCAAAAGCCATTGGTAAATGTACATTATCGACAAAAAACGCGTATTAGCATGAATAATTAACGAGTCCTTCAGGGCGTTAAAGAACTTGAATAAATGATGAATCGTTTCTTGTATCCTACAAAATTACACCAAGAATACCCAAGGTGAAGTTTTGAAAACTTTTAGCAACTTTCCCAAAACAAGTCAAAAATTGGCAAAAAGCGAAGTGTATCGTCTACCATTTTTGGCCAAAAATGGCTCAATAATAAAAATGGCTCACATTTTCATTGAAACATCTAAAGGTCCAATAGTGGGAAAAGGACAAATTTTAGAGCCAAAAGCCATTGGTAAGTGTACAAAATCGACAAAATCCACTTATAACATGAAGAAGTAACGAGTCCTGAAAGGCGTTAAAGAACTGTAATAATTGGTGAATCGTTTTTTGTATCCAACAAATGTTGTGGAAAATTTTAGCAACTTTCCAAAAATAAGTCAAAATTTGGTAAAAAAAACCGAACTATATAGTCCACCGCTTTTGGCAAAAATGGCTCCATGATGAAAACGGCTCAAATTTTTCTGGAAAAAATCTAAGGGTTATATTATGGGTTGGTGTAAAATTTTAGAGCCAAAAGCCATAGGTTAGTGTACAAAATCGACAAAAAACGCGTATTAACATCAATAAGTAATAAAGTAATGAGTCCTCAAAGGCGCTAAAGAACTTCAATAATTGATGAATCGTTTCTTGTATCCAACAAAAGTACACCAAGATTACCCAAGGTGAATTTTTGGAAAATTTTAGCAACTTTCCAAAAACAGATCGAAATTGGCAAAAAAAAGGAGTGTATAGTCCCACCATTTTTGGGCCAATTATACCGTGGTCCCTATAACCGTAAATTTTTGAACCAAAACTACAAAAAAAAAGTCTCATCCTTTTTTATCCCGTGATTCCATTTTGATCTCCACCCTCCTTCTCTCGCCTCTGTTCTCATTTTCCCCTTCCATGCTTTACCACCGTCTACCCACCTTCATCTCTGGCTGGCTACCTGACACTCGTCGCCGGCGACCCACCCACATCTCCGGCATGGATATCGTAACCATCTATTATGGATATTATATGAATAAGGTATGGATCTTACTAGTTTGTACCATAGATCTTAATTTTAAACTTCATACTCATGGTTTTGATGGTAAAATCTTTCTTTTTTTTTTTTTGAAAAAAAAAAAACACTCGAAGGTTTTTCATTTTTAATATTCACGAATTTCGGAAGAAAAATGATGGATCTCGATTAAATTTTTTATCTTTTTGTTCACAAAGTTTTTTAAGTCTCATAAAAATTTCGTATCCATGACTTCATATGGTAAAATCCATGAATTTTAGGGGTGACATCCATAAAAAAAAATCATAAAATCCATGAAGTTCAATTATAAAATTCATAGCGGTTTTTGTGCCATTTTGGCGGTGTGTGGTGGTCGACGGTGGTGCTGGGGTTGGAAGTGTCAATGTGTTGGGGAGTGCAGGGGAGAGGTTGGGGATGAGAAGGTGATGGCTTGGGTAGTTACCCAGATTCCAGGAAGGAGAAATGGGTTTTGATTTTTTTGTCGCCTTGTCGCGCCACGTGTCTCGGACCACCAAGCCGTCCGAGGACCATAGTATTACAATTTTTATGGAAAAATCTGAAGGTGAAATTATGGGTGGGTGGAAAATTTTAGAGCCAAAAGTCATTGGTAAGTACAAAATTGACAAAAAATGTGTATAAACATGAATAAGTAACGAGTCCTGAAAGGCGTTCAAGAACTTCAATAACTGAAGATTTGCTTTTGTATCCAACAAAAGTACACTAAGGATGTTTGAAGGTGAAATCTTTAGAAAATTTAGTTACTTTAAAAAACTTGTCAAAAGTGGTTAAAAATGAAGTGTATAGTTCATCGTTTTTGGCCACACGTGGCTTTTGCAATAAAAATGGCCTAATTTTTTTTTTTTTGAAGAATCTATAGTTCAAATAATGGGTGTGCTCGAATTTGTAGGGTCAAAATCCTTTTGTAGGTGTACAAAGTCGACAAAATACGTATATTAACCTTAATAGGTAACGAGTTCCGAAAGGCGCTAAAGCACTTGAATAATAGACGTATCGTTTCTTGTATCCAAGCAAAGTACACTAAGGATGTTGAAGGTGAAGTTGTAAGAAAATTTAGCTACTTCGAAAAACTGGTCAAAATTGGTTAAAAAAACCACCATTTTTGGCCAAAATTGGCTTCACAATAAAACCTCCCAAATTTTTATGAAAGAATTGAAAGGTGAAACTATGCGTGTGTGCGAAATTTTAGATCCAAAAACCTTTTTTAGGTGTATAAAATTGACAAAATATACGTGTTAACCTCAATAGGTACCCAATGCTCAAAGGTGTTAAGGAACTTAATAATAGATAAATAGCCTCTTGCATCCAACTAAAATACACAAGGATGCCCGAGGTGAAGTTTTGTAAAATAATTGCTACGTTAAATAAACTGGTTTAATATGACAAAAAAAAAAACTAAGTATACAGTCCATCGTTTTTGGCCAAAAATGGTTCCGCAATAAAAATGGCTCAAATGTTTTTAGAAAAATCTACGGGTCAATTTTTTTGTGGTCTGTGTAAAATATTAGAGCCAAAAACCCTTGGTAGGTGTACAAAATCTACAAAAATTGCGAATTAACTTCGTTAGGTAACGAGTGTTGAAAGGCGTTATAGAACTTCAATAATAGATGTATCGTTTTTTTTATCCAAAATCTTATATTTATTATGGCCATTCCCATAGTGTCCATGGAAAAGTTTTGATAGCATTTGGCTATTTACAACAATGTGGTGAAAATTGGCCCTAGACAAAAGCTTCTCAAAATGGCTACTTGCAACAATGAAAAATACCAAGTAATTAATATAACATTTAACTATAAGTAAATGCTTACTAGTGGCAAAAAAGTAAAAACAAAATCAAATAATAAAGTATGATAATTGAGCGTTAAGACATGTACATTAGTTTGCTAATATATATGCTGGCACAGGTGTATGCTGAGAGGATTTCGACTTCACAAGTGCCCTTATTGGATTAGGCCATCAATTACCATCTCTAATCATAATGGTATGCTTGAGTTACTATCAACTTGCATAATTTGTGGTGCTGTGAGTATTTGGGGAGTAGCAACTAGCAAGGGACATGAAAAGTATTGGCGTTTTCAGTGTCATGGTTAGCTGTGCAGGCCTTTCATGTCCCAAAATCCTTGCTTTGCTATTTCCCTGCTATCAAACATCAAAGGGAGCAAGTACGAGTTAAGGAACATAATTTGCTAGTGATGATGTCATATATATAATTAGAGAGCAGTGAGTCCTGAATTATTCTCAGTGAGGCTGCCAGCCTATTTCATCAATCTTCTTGTCTAATAAAATTCTGTTTTTTGTTCTGTTGGAGTCTCTTTGCTTATTAACCGATCAGAAGTTCTCCGCTTTCCTATGAGTTTCAACTTTTGTCGGAACTAAAATGTCATAGGATGTTGTAATCCGGTTTTACTATCAGAAGCATTCTTAGTTCCTTTGCAAGTTTATATGCCTAATACTGAAATTTCTCACCAATTCTACAGGTGTTCTGTTCACCACAAAGAAACATCCAAAAACCAAGGATCTTATGGTATCTTTTGTTCCTGATTGTTATGATTTATTTACCTAATTGTATGCGCTGCTAGGAGTTTCATAGTCAACTCTTGTCAAGAGAAGTAATTTGAACACATGATAAAACACAGTATGGTCGGGGCCTTTAAGGATTGTCACGGTCAAGATAGCTAATTAGTAATTACTGACCAAATTGATTCTTACCCGCAGCCTGAAGATTTCTGGATTGGTTCTTCAAAGAAGGGGATAGCAGTTTTTGCTATACCTGGTGAGCCTGGTCTGACAGAGCTGGCGGGTGACTTTAAAATTCACTTTCATGACCGACACGGGGATTTCTACTGGTTTGTGAATGCCGCCTTTTCTTTCCCTTGTAAAATTGGTGTCTTTTTTCGGAATCTTTTGGTTATGAACTTTCATTGCCCAGTAAGAGACAAGCGACCATAAGAACATGAAGACTTCACAAACACTAGATTCTAGACGAAAATTTAACGGAGAACTTATTTCAACATGATTTCTCGTTGAGAGGCTCATGAAGGCACTACACTTGACTGGGGTTTGGGGTAACACAGTACAAATGACGTTTCAGAATTTATCCCTTCCGTCCCGCTATCGTAGTGAAGGAAATACCGACTGTTTTATGGCCGACCAGTGACCTTAAATTTTACATTGGAATCTTTTACAGCTACATGTGTATGGCAGACTCTTTATTATCTCTTTGATGTCTTGGCTTAGGTTGTATTGCTCGTCATATCCCTGATAAGGCCTGAATTTATGCATGGCAATATGATCTAGTCATCTCAAGTTTAATCTTCTTTTTGCCTTACAGTTGGTTCAATACAACAATGACGGAGAACAGGATCCTTATAAATAGTGATGATCTTGATGGATTCGACAAGGTAGGCTCTTGCTATAAGATACATTATTCAGGCATCATTTTCCGTATGGCTGTGGTTATGTCCAGGTTTGGCCTGGTTCTTTTTTATCTTTGACTTTGAATTTACAGAGAAAGCTTCCTTCGCCGACATTCCAAGTGGAGATAGTGATGGTAGACTATGACGGCACACCTCCAAAGAGGCCAAACACGGAGGAGGTAAAAGCCGGGGCAAATGGAAGCTCAAAGGGCGCTACTTCTGGCAACAGTGACATACCAAAGACGGAGGGATCATCAGAAAGGGAGGACAGGGATGATGTATTTTCTGACAGTGATGGGGAAGAAAACGGAGCTACTCAAACTAACAAGGCTCCAGCTGGTGCAGCCAGATCTACTGTCGATAGTACTTCCAATTTAAATATTCAGCAGATGACTAGTAGCGGTACAGAACGACATTCGAATAAAACTGGCCACCGCGACATAGATGGAGTAAGCAAGTCTCAGTCGGGCCCTGGAACACCAAAGGTAGACTCAGCTGCAACAACTGATTTTAAGGCCATTGCAGCCGATGCTTCAGTTTTCAGTTTTGGGGATGATGAAGACTATGAGAGTGAATAAAAAGGGGGCTTTTAAGGACTCCATATTCACTCAACAGTATCCTTTATAGACACAGCAGACATCTTAAATTTGTGATACCAAACCCCAAGCTACATCTCTTCTGGTTGTCGAAGCCTCCCAAGTCCTCAAATGACCTCCGCGACAGGGATAGTTAACCAAGTATCACAAATCATGACATTGCTTGTGAAATCGCTTGTGTACTCAAATTAACACAACAATTTTGCCGGTATCACTATATCAGTAGTTTACTTGTGTCGCTTGAAAGAACGTATGTTATGCATCGGAAGCATTTTACAGAACCTGTGTTAAAAGAATTTGCAAGTACACACAAATCTGTCTGTCGCAATGCGTCAAGAAGGTTTCTCATAAGTTGAAAATATGTATTAACTGATGCAACCAGAAATGTTCATGTAAAGAAAACAACGTAAATGTCAAGCGGTATCAACATGGACAGCCATACTGATTGCCCTCTTCAGTCAAATGAAGAGATCTCCAACCCTATAGCAGCAAATTTACCTAGTTTGACCAGCTTGAATACTCGCCACAGAGTGGCCCTAACAAAAATTTACGGAAGCACCATTCATACTCACTCACTCAGGCTAGGCCTTGTTTTTTCGTCAGAGCAGTTACAATCTTGTAGAGACTAGAAATTTCTTGATCTCTTTCATTTACCAAGTTCTTCAATCTTTCAATCTCCTTCTCATGATCAAGACATGAAACCCCCTGGGAAACCTCGGCACTCTTGTCAGTCTTTAATCTTTTCGCCTCAGCCTCAAATGTCTCAATTGGAGATGGTCGCTTTGTAGAGACTTGTGAAGAAGTCTCTGTTTCTTTTGCCTCACCCTCAGATGTCTCCATGGGAGATGATTGCTTTAAAGAAACTTGCGGACAAGAATCAGGCTTCATTTTACGAACGTAGATTGCAGGTGTCAGGCCAGACTTCTGTCGGATGAAGAAAGGCTTTTGTCGCCGTCCATAAGTGTCCTGAGAGTACAAGGATACGAAATATGCACTTTCAACACTCACTTCACAACCATTGAACATATTGCCCAGCGTTACAGATTTATTTTCGGGGCAGTAAAAAAAAAAAGCTTCCAACATCAAAAGGAATTATAGCATACCTTTTCCTCAGCTCCTTGCACATTTTCATACGCATTCCGGGCCTCCTCTGGAGTTTTGAAAATAGCCAGAGCAGAATACTTGTCACCTAGACCTTTCTTCCTTGGCTGCCAATGCATTCCACGACAAAAAGAAACTTAGAAGTGATGACAAGTATCAAAACAAACTATTCTACTGATAATCATATACAAGCTGGAGAAATTCTGGAGGTTAAGAATAAAACAATGTCATCAATATGCCTTCACGCTTCACTGTAATTATGCATATGCATTGTAGAGCGAAAACATGTGTGCACCAAGGACCAACCTTAATTTCAATTGTGAAGTCCCCACAAATAGCCTTGCGCAGTTCTTCCTGGGGTAAATCTTGTGGAATTCTGTGCACAAGAAGCATGACCTCTGCACTTTGTGGCACCTGAGATACTAAAAATTCAAATAATGGAGACGAAGTTGCAAACTATAGGTTCAACGCAATTAACGTCTCAACTTACATCACTAGCAGGAATAACATCATCGGATCCATGTTCAATCTTTGCAAGCACGAGTCTCATTGCAGCACATGCATCATCAGCACAATTATGGGCAGCCCCCTCCTTCCGAAGTTCATAACCCAACACAGCCTGCTAAGACAGTTATGAACAACAACATCCTCAGCAGTTATTATTTCTATAAAAAATGATCGATTGTTTGGAAAGAGGTGCATATCAACCACTGCACAAAAGAGGAAGCGCTATGTAAGATAAGAAAGTCACTAACATGCATAGAGTCTCAGAGAGATAAAAGACATGCCTTACACAGATCGTTCAAAGAAGGTAGTCTCTTAGTATGTTCATCTCCATACTTGAAGATAAAAGAAGTGTCAATGACTCTTGCGTGGTCTACCTTCATTGCTGCAGTAAGAAGTATGTTACTGGGAACAAAGTCTCAACGGACATTTAAAATATAGAAGAATAGCTACTATTGTGAACACCAATTACCAAGTGCTAACCTTTCAGGTCTTGACTGAGGCTATGACCAACCAAAATCTCCCCGCAGGACAAGAACTTTCTCAGTGATTTCTTCGAATATCAAAAAGCAATAGGTCAGCACAGAAGAAAAGAAAACTGCAAGGAATGACTAAACAATGCCAATTTGATGAATAACACTGAATATAACTTCTGACCTGCACATCTTTCACAGAACAAGTAATTCCATCTAAATCTTTAGCAGAAACACCTGTGATTTCTGTCCTATAATCTGAAACTTGCTTATCGGGTTTGACAAACTCATCGAGTATGATCTGAAATATAAACAGCCAAAATATGGAGTAAATAGCCAAATACTAAAAATTGAGTAAAACTAAACACAAAAGCATATAAAAATTTTTAGAGGTCGGATGAAAATAAACAAAGTTCTCAGGCAAAATGAAAAGGTACCTGTAATTCTTGATCCACCATACATATTTTAACTAAGGCTTCAGTTCCATCCTCACAGAGAACCATCTCACAATCAACAGCTAACAATTTATTTGATGGTCTTCCCTTAGCTTTCTTACCTAGTTTTGTAACAAACCATCCCTGTTCACCAGAAGTACATAGATGTCAAATGAAGCCATGAAGCTTACTCTATCATGACATGACAAAACTCAACTTATGTATTTTCTAACGACAAATGCTCATCAGAAAATGCAAAGGAATTACAAGTCATACCTCTTCATGAGAAGGAAATGAATAAGACATGGGATAATTTCGGTGCTCAAGGGTCAAACGCACCAACCTCTGCACTGCCACGGTAACCAGAACGAATACATTATACATTTGAAATAAAAGACACCATGAAGTCACATAGGAATCAAGCACAATTATCCTCTCGCAAACTAAGGTAGATGCTAATAGGAGCAAAAGTGACAAGATTTCCTAAAGGGAACCCTGGGACCTAGAAAGATAGAGGACAACTAGTTTCTTATACATCTCAGTGAAACCAGCATTCAGCAGGAGCTATCTAATCACTAACAAACAGGTTCATTCACTTTGTTTTCATTTATCTGAGCAACTGAAGGTTGTGTACATACTACATGAAGCAAAATCACTTGAAGACAATGTTCACTCATGCTGCTATTTTAAATTCTGTTCCTAATCCTAGCAGCTTGAATTCTTTTTGGTCTTCCGAAGACACACTCAAATAGCCACAGAAGGTATAGCAAACAGAGTTCATTTACCTTTTGCTGAATAAAATATGGTGGAGGCTATGTTTTAATTACCTACCATAATACCAATTATATTTGATAAAATCGGTATCCACATACCATGTCCAATGTAATGAGCTACAGGACATTGACAGATAACACTCAATAACAACAATATGAGAAAAGAAAAAAAGAAAAAAAAATGGGACTGTTTTCTATCTAGTTTTCAAGCAAAACCCAGAAAAAATGATTATGAATTAGGATTTACCAGTTCAGGATACTGAAACTCAGCCTCTTGCAAGAGTTCCTTTGTTCGCTCAATATTTGCATGACTCTTGATCAATCTGGCAAAGGACTGCAAAACACCAATCCGGACAAGATAAGATGCATGCAAATTATAATAGACATGGGAGGAGAGTATAAGGCTCAATGTGTTACATTAACGTCTCCATACTCCTTGAACGTACGCAAAAATGCACGCAAGTCTTCAGGGTCTCTCTTTGCTGGGTCGCTCACATTAGCACCAAATCTTTTATCATGAACTTTTAGAAACTCTTTCCAGTCCCCATTGTCACCTTTCATTCCTCTCTTTTGCGATATCTTCACCAATTGAACAAGAAGCTGTACATGTCGGCAATACAAAAAAAAACCGGCATCAAAACCATATTACACAGTCCACAAAAATGATAATCACTACAGTAATATTCAATTGCAACATATCTACTACAGATTAGATTCTTTTACACAACCTACCCAAAAAACCACAAAACAGACCAAACGCACACACTTTCGGCACAATTTCTTCGACATGGAAAGCTGCGAAATCGCTTCTCATAAAACATCTTCGCAAGGATATCAATACCCACGAGCTCACAATCGAGTAAAGTCCATTACTTTACACCAAAAAAAAAGGTGTGCTCATTACACTTCGAACCCTCAAAGTCACCAAGAATTCGAAATTCAATCTATTAATTACATTAGCAATCTTACTTTTTCATATGAAAATCAACCAGGAATGTCTCACTATTCCAATTTTAACTTCAAAAACAAGATACTGAAACTCAGCAAACAAGAACAAAACCAACGATTTGGAAATCAAATTAAAGATAAAATTATCAGCTTCATCAACAAGTCTTAGACCATGAACTGGGTAAACTATTAGGGTTTTAAACAAAGCTTTACCCTAACACAGACTTACTCTTACCAAGTAAAAACAATATATGGGTAAAAAAATTGCAATGTAAGAAGCGTGAGGAGGAAGATAAGAAGAAAAGCTTACATCATAAGAAGCAGTAGAAAACATGTCTTCCGCCATTGTTTCGCGACTGAAAGAAACGGAGGAGAGAGAGAGAGTGGCGGCAGCGGTCGTTTTGTGGGAAACGGCGGACACGGACACGGAGGGTTCCTTTTGTATAAACCCCTTAAAAGTCTAAAACCCCCCTTCTCTTTTGGGTAGAGGTGGCCAATGGGACGGGTCAGCCCTGGCCCAACCTGAACCGGCCCGGTAAATAGCCCTGGCGGGTCGACCCTTGACCGGGCCGGGGCAGGCCCGGCACTAGCCCTAGAAACCTAGGGCCGGTTCAGGGTTCAACATTTTTGGGCACTGACCCGACCCTAGCCCTAACCCTTAACCCGACCCTGAACCTAACCTACCCTAGCCCTTAACCTAACCCAGCCCTAACCCTTACCCTAGCCCGGTCAATGTCATTAAGTTTTTTAGGGGTGTTATTAGAATTTAGTTCATTCAAACTTACGGAGTGACAAACTAATAACATATTGACGTTAATTAATGAAGTCCCTCATTACAAACACGGTATGTATATTGTTCACTAATAATCAGAAAACAGAAGCGTGAAATTTGTTATGTTCATAGTGACAACGATTCGAGAAAGTCAAATAAAATACAAACAATTCAAATTTTGATACATTCATATGTAAGTCGTTAAATCATTTTCCACAATTCATACTCATAACAAATGAGTAATGAGATAAACAACCGAAAGTTCATAACAAACGACAAACGATGAGAAAACATTTAATGTTATCCTTGATCTTCCGTGGAAAATAGTGCGTGGTTCATATGGGGAAAGGCTTATCACCGAAAGTCCGCATCGGCCAATACAGACCCACCCCTAGGCCAACATATGAGAATTGGTCGTGAGAGGATCTAGTAGTACCACGCACTGGAGAAGGGGGGGGTGGGGGATTAGGCATTGTTTATGATGATGTTTGCCTCGATTTCAATAAATGTGGGATATATGTATGATATATATGCTGGAATTTATGAACCCTAAACCCAAACCGCAATCGTTCCTTCAAGTGTATCACGTAGGTTGACTAAGGACATGTGTTTCTTCACTTATATTATTGTTAATGAAAACTTGTGTTCTAAATTAGTTGTAATTTGTATATTAATTATCGCCATTGTACATTTTTACTCGAATAGTCTTATAACTATATATTGCCACCGTATTCAAATAATTGTCGCTTAATAGTAATTTAATAACACAACTTTACATATTCAAGCAACATCATAGTTGTAATAAAACATACTTAATGTTTATTGGTCAACAACTTTCGAACTTTTTTGTTACGATAATGAAATAAATTAACAAACATGACTAAGTAAAATCGGCCCACCCTTGACCCAACCTTAGCGGTAACCTAACCCTAGCCTTAACCTTAACTCGACACTAGCCCTAACCCTAGCCCTGGCCCGACCCTAACCCTAGCACTAGCCCATTACATTAGGGCCAGGATTGACAATTTTCTAGCCCTGGCCCTAGCCCTAGCCCGCCCTGACATTTGTGGGCCGGTTCAGGGCTAGACCTAGGTGAGCCCAGCCCTAGAGTGAGCCCGGCCCTAACCCTGGCCCGCCCGCCCAATGGCCACCTCTACTTTTGGGTGAGTATATTATTACCATGAAATGTGCTTTAAATTTTAACCTATTTATCGGCGGTCTATTTGTCTATAGTAAAATTTTGACAATACCTAATTACGAGTACTTGTTTGATTCACAGTCATAGACTTGTAGGTACAAAAGAGATTCTAAAATTTTCCGATGGAAAAAAAAAAAACCTATAAATGGTTACTTTGGAAAAGAAAAGAAAAAAAGTAGTCAAATGTATGATCCATGGTTTTGGCCAAATTTGCTTACAAACAAAAAAGGCTCAGATTCTTATGAAAGTATTTAGTGGTAATTTTACGGGGTTTAGAAAAAAAATCAACCCAAAAACATACGGTGGTCCTCAAGAGTTGAGCCACAATGACCGGTGTGCACTGAAGGGGCTTAGAGAACTTCAATAAAGAAACCGATGCTCATACCCATCTAGGACACTCTCACGCTATCTTAGGTCAAGTTTTGAAAACATTGGAGTTTGTTAAAAAAAAAACAAAAAAATGGCAGCAAATTATATCAATCGCCCCGTAACGAAATGGCTCAAATTTGGAAATTCGTAAGGTCTAAATTATAACTAAAATCCAATTATAAGTACTAGCCTTTAATAGGTGATGCATGTCAAAGGAGCATGGAGCACTCCACACACTTTCGAACTGTGACTAATATTCATCTTGGGCACTCCCATAATGTCCATGGTAGAGTTTTAATAACGTGTGACTATTGACGTTAGTGGCTGAACCCTCAAACTCCTATATTTCGTAGGCTTTAGCAAATATAGAGTTTAGTTTAGGTAGACAATCTCTAAGCAACGTATCTTTCTCCATATTTAGGGAAAACAACCTTTGTTTCAACAACAGCTTGTTGGTGAGTGACTTCTACTTATATAAAAACTCGGAACTTTTTTCACAGTATGATAACGGTTTCATCTTCAACCAAATCTGTGGTGACATCGTCCACTGTCACGCCCCAAAACCATAATTGGAACATGACAAACGGCAACCTACGAAAAGTAGGCTAAGCCATTCTTATTCCTCAGAAGTCGAGGGTACACAACATATGTTACATAATGTTATACATACGAAAACTATTGTACAAACGATCACTAAGGCCATTTATTTATGTTACAAGTCGATTTGGGTAGCTCACTCAGATTCCCACCTCCAGCTGATATTGATCACCTGAAAAGATTTATTATTGAAAGGGTGAGCTTAACAGCCCAGTAAAAGACAGTTTCCGATTTAACCGGATCTAAACAGCTGCTAAAATAGTAAAACAATAATAATTCGTAAAAGCATAAATAAATCCAAGTAATGGGTAGTATAGTTCTGGTTAGTTAAGAAGCTCACAGTCAGTGCCAGTTTACTCCCTTGGCAGGGCCAGACGGATATCCCCGTTTCAAAGTTAGCCAGAACATAAAACTAACCCACAAAATCAAAGTAGTTCAGAAAATAATCAGAGTTTACAGTACTTGATTCTCTTTAAAAATAAGCATTAAAGTATACAAAAATAATACTATAAGCTAAATCAGAAAGAGTCCCTTACCTGAATTCCAAATCATCGCGCTAATACTCCGTGCGTTTTCTTGTTCTAAGTAAATAAAGTCGCGTAAGTTATTTATTTAAGGTTATATTGACAAAGAAATCATGTTGTCATTTATTTGATAATTAACTGTCCAATGGTCCAACGACGTCCGAATTCTAAAAGTGACGATTATCTAGTCAAATTGTTAATTTACTATTTATTTTCTTTTTGTGGAAATCATTCACTCTAAGATTATTTTCACCACTGGGGTAATTCCGCCGGGTTACTTTTGATCATGGAGTTACTATTTACCATTAACACAATTAACATTCATTCTTGGGCTATTTCTTATTAACGGTGACGTTCACAAGTTGGGGTACATCCGCCGAGTTACTTGTACCATAATAATTATTCGCCACATGATTAATTAATTATAAGTTATAAAACGCGTACGGTCGCTAATATCGTTTACTAAATACAATAGCTTAAAATAATTTAAGTAACATACCGGTAGTTGATTTATGCGACGATAGCTTTTACAACAGATGCTGGCTACTAATAGTTACTTCTTGGGTTTCGAAACGGTTTCCTATTTCGTAAGATATGTTTTCGAAAAGTTACAACACTCGTAACTCACTCTAGTTGTGGTGTGCTTATGGTCTGAAGCACTTCAGTTTGAATAACACTGGAAAGATTTTTCTGCGTCGAAAGCTAAATACGGTGCATGCTATTTATAGGCGCCTGGTGACCAATTTTTCCCGAAAGAATGCAATTCACCTTAGGTGAATTCTATTACCCTCATTGAATCAAGGAACTTGTTTTTCAAAGCATTTAATACATCAAATACTTCCTACGTAAACTTTGAATTTGCTTGTCCTTTTGAAGTTGCTTGTCCTTTTTGTATTTATGATTATTATCATTAGTAAGTGGGTTATTACATCCACCCCTCCTAATAAGAAGTTTCGTCCCGAAACTTACCAAGAAAGATTCGAATGAGTAGGAAAGTTGCCTTTTGAAGTAAGGCCCTTTTCTAATTCGTGTGTCGAATACCGCTTGTCAAATAGATAGGATCGTAAATTGACACTATGGACCAAGCTCCTGTGTTCGTACACCAAAAGTCAAGTCTCCGTGAAAATGGGTAGTCTCCAATTCTAAATTTGGTTTCTTCCAACTTGAATGACTTTTTGAAAGGGTTTCCTATGAACCTCAAATCGGTGCACTCTTTTGGTTCGTGAGACACTCGGATATACCTTGTCGTCCCTCTTTTATGTCCGTAATTTCATGTTGACATAACCCTTCGATGACTCTACTTCAATTTTGTCATGTCATTTGTGTTCCACATTAATGCTATCCTGCACCAAGTATATGGGTCTGTGTTTGTAGTACTCCTCATAAGGGTATCCCATTCTGTGAACGCCTCAAGTCTAATACCCGCTTTATACACACGTTCTCTTGTGTTTAGGTAGTTTTACTAGACTACTTTAAATCAGAGATGATATGCAACCTCTAAGTGCAGATCTATACCGAACACTTCGTGTGAACCTTGCCCAAAATCAAGCTCCACGTTTGGAGTCTTTGTCTGTCTGATACAACAGACACACTAACTTCTTGTCTCCAAAAGTGATTCTCCGAAATCTATCACTTGTGGTTATGTCGTCAGTTTACTTGTCAACCGTAGAAGGCATATGGTCCTAATTGGAACTGTCGTCAACCAACCCCTACATTAGCATTGCTAGTGCTAAGTTCTCAATACTCTATTGCGTGTCCATGTTCCTCAACATGAATTTTTATGTTACACTATGGAGTTTCCGTAAAATATGGCGAGTTGTCTGTGTATCCTGCAAGTTTCCTCTATCACTTGTATAAAAGAATAAGTTCCATGTACCAAGCAGACAACAAAACAATTTCTTACACATTTTTTAGTAAGTTCAAACTCTCCTCCATTATGGATACCGACAGTTCAGACCAAATTTTGGATGAACAAGAATTTTCAAGAAAATCCACAGATTACGTAAACTTTTTATCCGAAATTCCTATCGAGCTTACCCAGAACACCCATTCTATTGAACTTCCGGTCACACGTCCATCATCACCAATTGATCTTCAACTATCTCTCTAAGTTTATAACACTCATGAGCGGATACAACGATCACCTTCTCAACATGTCATGCCCTTCTTGGTTGGCGATTGTCCTCAGAATTTCCTTTTTCATGACCCTTATTCTCCAGCGCATCTATTCGTCGCGGATGATAAGGTTTTTGCTATGTCATTGCATCTAACCTTTCCTTTTATTTTTTCTCCCGTCCATCTCGACATCCGAACAAAAATCACAGTTATCTAGGATTCTATCTGGAAGTCCAGTTAGTTTTCATTCTTGTATACTCAGGGTATTGGTTTGTGATGCACGTTCCTGGTCTGAAGAGTTTCTTCTTCTCCAATTAAGGGTTATGACCAAGGTTTACTACCCTTCTGCCATTTTGGTAGTATTATCAGGAAATGAGGTCGGTCACAGAGTGTCATCCCAAATTTCTTTTACGGATTTTTGTGTATGTCCACAAAAAGAGAATATTCCGCCTTTATTACTCATGTGGTGCAACCATTGTTTCTGTGCCATCACTCATCATGCTAAGGGTATGATAAATCTGGTCGTTTATGCTCGTCCCACTTGTCTGATGAAAGGCACTATAATTCGTAAGGGTAAGGGTCCTAAGCATAGTTCTGCAAATTTCTAGTGGCCAACTCTACTTGACCTCACCTCCTCAGGTCGTCTAGGGATATCAATGGGTAATAACCATCAATTTGAGCAGTCCCTTAGAGATTTCCTCGACTGGTTGCCTCCCTCGGGTTTCCCTTTATATAACTTACATGTTTTTGTTTGGTCTTTGGGTCGTAAGGCTTTCTTTGTACTTATCGATAGACTTTCAAGGTCGATTCTGTCTATCCCTTGGATATCAAAAGACTCACCACCACACGTCCTTTCAATTGCTATTCTATTTGAAGGTCCTCAAAGTTTTAAAGGTGGTCTGACCTTACGGTCGCTTGATGGTACCTATCAAGCTGGGATTAGTGCAAGGGGGAAAAATCGATCATTCTCTTTCTTTGTCTTGTCACTATTTCAAAAGGGTTTGCGATTGACACGTAGATTAGAGGTGAAGGAGTTAGAGATTCTCGTAGATGCCCTTCAATTCAAGTCTCACTTGTCGAATCTCGAAGTGTTTCTTCCCGAAGTTGAATCACTATTATGGGATATTCTACATCTTATGCGACTACAGATTTGGGAAATCTGTATACGTCATCTTTCTCAGGATGAACTAAAAGGTGCTAAACTAATGGCTGAACTCAGCTCTCTCTTTCCTTGGGTTATTTCGAGGAGTTGGAATCTCCGTCGTCTTCTACTATTGCCACTGTACCCTTTTGACGCTTTTATGACACGACGAAAAATGCCCCCCCCTCTTTCCTTTCTCCGATTCTCCCGTTCCTTTCCACCAAACCCTCGCTCCCTCTTTCTCTATAAAACCCACGACCGACACAATCCTCAACCCGCCTCACATTTCCAACACTCCCACTCTCACTCTCTTTCCTCAGTTTCACTATCATCATCGTCCTCATTGTCGTCGTTGTTCGGGGTCCTCGTCCCGTTCTTTGCTCCATCGTGGGTACGTCATTTTAAGCGTTAATCATTTTTCATCTTCTGCGCAACATGGGTGTTAAGCTGACGGATGACGAAGTGTTGAGGCCTTTGTACATGGCTGGTCTCCTTATGATAATATTTTTAATAACGTTTATTTGTTGTATGAAGTGGTAGTAGATAGTTTGCTATGATTAAGAGTGTAGTATTTCGTTTTCGAAATTTCGATTCTCTTGTAAGCGGTTAGTACTTGTAATACGAAATCCACACTTTCGTATGAAATATATCTTATTTTGTTTCTCGTCTCGATCTATTAAAGTTCAAATTTCTTTTCTTAACGACGATCTCTTTATAATTAGTTCAAGTTAGTATAAGAAAACTCTCATAAGACGCTTATGATCATAAGAACGACGATAGAACTTATATAATGCAACTATAGAACTGCTAATTATATTAAGTCCTCACCTACTCCTTCCATGCTTTGTACTACTTTACTCAAAACTTTTTCCGCAACCGTCATCTTCAAGTCCTTGACTGAAATAGTTATAACAAGTTAAGTAAACCAAACTTAATCTACCCATACTCTCTGGTCTGTATTGTTTTCCTAGGGTCGAACTATTGCTCTGATACCACTTAATCTGTCACTCCCCAAAACCATATTTGGAACATGACAGACGGCAACCTACGAAAAGTAGGCTAAGACATTCTTATTCCTCAGAAGTCGAGGGTACACAACATATGTTACACAATGTTATACATACGAATACTATTGTACAAACGATCACTAAGGCCATTTATTTATGTTACAAGTCGATTTGGGTAGCTCACTCAAATTCCCACCTCCAGCTGGTATTGATCACCTGAAAAGATTTATTATTGAAAGGGTGAGCTCAACAGCCCAGTAAAAGACAGTTTTCGATTTAACCGGATCTAAACAGCTGCTAAAATAGTAAAACAATAATAATTCGTAAAAGCATAAATAAATCCAAGTAGTGGGTAGTATAGTTCTGGTTAGTTCAGAAGTTCTCAGTCAGTGCCAGTTTACTCCCTTGGCAGGGCCAGACGGATATCCTCGTTTCAAAGTTAGCCAGAACATAAAACTAACCCACAAAATCAAAGTAGTTCAGAAAATAATCAGAGTTTACAGTATTTGATCCTCTTTAAAAATAAGCATTAAAGTATACAAAAATAATACTATAAGCTAAATCAGAAAGGGTCCCTTACCTGAATTCCAAATCACCGCGCTAATACTCCGTGCGTTTTCTTGTTCTAAGTAAATAAAGTCGCGTAAGTTATTTATTTAAGGTTATATTGGCAAAGAAATCATGTTGTCATTTATTTGATAATTAACTGTCCAATGGTCCAATGACGTCCGAATTTTAAAAGTGACGATTATCTAGTCAAATTGTTAATTTACTATTTATCTTCTTTTAGTGGAAATCATTCACTCTAAGATTATTTTCACCACTGGGGTAATTCCGCCGGGTTACTTTTGATCATGGAGTTACTATTTACCATTAACACAATTAACATTCAATCTTGGGCTATTTCTTATTAACGGTGACGTTCACAAGTTGGGGTATATCCGCCGAGTTACTTGTACCATAATAATTACTAGTTTTAAGCCCGTGCGTTGCACGGTACACATGTTATATCGTGTTTAATGACTCTTATACAAAAGTCCCACGTTAAACATTTTTCCTTAAAAAGCCAAATGTAGTGTTTAAATTTTGGTTGCTGAGTAGTTTGAGAATAAACACAGTCTCTTTTTTGCAATTTTCGTTCGATGTCTGATGACTAATGCATTTCTATCAAACATATGTATAAATGAAACACATTTTAAATTAGATATCAAAACAGATCTAATGGGATATACGGAGTATGTTGTAATTTTTTTATATACAAAATGAAAGTTAGGACTAATAATGTTGGGCCACATTTAAATAACTTTCAAATTACAGTTTTGTAAAGACTCTAGCTAATAACTCTTGTGAGAAACATTCATTTTTTGGACTCTTTCACTATATCTCTTATGTTGGACTCTCTTTAAACTTTTCATAAAAAAAAAAAAAAAAAACTCTACTAAACGTATACGGTGTATGTAAATTGTTTTGCATATCGGAAAAATGTGTAAATGGATCTCAATTTGAGATACATTTCGAAACAAATCTAATGATATATGTTTAGAAGTTTTCTGTTACATATAACCAATGTTATAATTTATTATGTGGAAAATCTATTAGATAAGTTTATGAAAGACTCTCACGTAAATAAGGATTCTATATACGACTACTAATTGAGTTGTTAATAATAAACTACGGTATTTCCCATTTTTTGAACTCTCTCAGTATTTCTCTTTTGTTGGAGACTCTGTAGTCTCTTCAAAAATCTCTCTTTTATATATATATATATATATATATATATATATATATATATATATATATATATATATATATATATATATATATATATATATATATATATAATATTAGATTCGCCACATGATTAATTAATTATAAGTTATAAAACGCGTACGATCACTAATATCGTTTACTAAATACAATAGCTTAAAATAATTTAAGTAACATACCGGTAGTTGATTTATGCGACGATAGCTTTTACAACAAATGCTGGCTACTAATAGTTACTTCTCGGGTTTCGAAACGGTTACCTATTTCGTAAGATATGTTTTCGAAAAGTTACAACACTCGTAACTCACTCTAGTTGTGGTGTGCTTATGGTCTGAAGCACTTCAGTTTGAATAACACTGGAAAGTTTTTTGTGCGTCGAAAGCTGAATACGGTGCATGCTATTTATAGGCGCCTGGTGACCAATTTTTCCCGAAAGAATGCAATTCACCTTAGGTGAATTCTATTACCCTCATTGAATCAAGGAACTTGTTTTTCAAAGCATTTAATACATCAAATACTTCCTACGTAAAATTTTAATTTGCTTATCCTTTTGAAGTTGTTTGTCCTTTTTGTATTTATGATTATTATCATTAGTAAGTGGGTTATTACATCTACTAAGCACAATAAGATGGTGGAGTGAGCTTTCTCCTCCATGATCACGAAATCATACTCGGTAAGCTTGCCTTGAGTTACTGCATGGACCTTTGTGAAAGAACGAGTGGCAGAACATTGGTACATAAAAGGTTGCAAACAACCCCCTTACTTTTTGCTCCAAGTTGCACCACTAGAATGACACATTCTATCAAAATCGTAAATGAATTTATGCCTTAACACGCCCACTACGAGGTATTTTTAACAGAAAGTAAATAATTTGTCCATGAACCATGAGTAGAAATGCAGAGTCAATGACAATGAACAATTGAGCACGTGCAAAATTATTGAATTTATCATATTATACTCCAAAACTCAAAAGAGAATTTTGACACTGCATTTCGACTATTCATAGTCAAAAAATTCTAAACCCGGAGTTTTCTATTTGCCCAAATACTCTTGAACTTGGCGAAACACCTTTTTGCACATTCTATTTAAGTTATTTTTCCATCAACGTCACACCAGCTAAAATACGAAAAACGATCAAAATTGACTAAAAACGAAATATATAGTCCATGTTTTTTGGCCAAAAACGGCTCCGGAATAATAACGGGCCAAACTTTAAAGGATGAAGTCTCACTAGATGTGAATAGAAGTATTCCGGCAAGCCATTTCAGGGGACAGACACAAAATCCAACCCCTGTAATAACTCCACAATTGGTCATATTATGGCTTTGTGCTAAATATTAGACCAAAAACCTTTGGTAGACACCAAAAATCAACATAAAAGGCATATTACCCTCAAGAGGTGACGTGACTGTAGACACAAATTTTGTATAGATCTGAATAAGACAACAAAATATGAGTTTCAAATGAATTTAATATTTATTAGAATTTCGTGTACAATCTTTGTGATTTTTATTAAAATAGAAATAAATCCTCTGATTCAATCTCCACTTTGATCTTCAATTCGAGAGTCGTGATGACTTGATCTCGAACTATACTTGGATTTGAATTTAGGGTTTTGACAATCTTGATTTGAGAATCTTCTTGATGGTACTCCAAATTTCGCGTTCAAGGGCCTAGGCTTGATCTTGAATTAGATTTGATTGTTGAACTTTTGTGGATGATTGTTTAACTTCTGTGGATCTCCGGTGCTTGGAAGCTTTCTCCGGATCTTGTGAGTTGATTGTTGTAGGTTGATTGTTGTCGGCGACTTTTTGGTGCTTGTGAGCTTTCTCCGGATCTTGAGGGTTGCTTGATTTGATCTTGGCGCTTGAGAGCTTCCTCCAAGATGGTTTTCAGGGATATTCAACATTTGATCTCCAGGAATTTGGAAGACTTGATCTCCAGGAATCTGGAAGACCATTGTGAGGTGAGGGTCATCCTCTATTTATAGTGGAGGAGGTGAGAGTTTAATGGAATGTAGGATAACTCAAGAGATTGAGTTAAGATTGAGCTAGGACTCTATCTTAGAGGAAGTTGACTGGTGCAAGTCATTGTCTTCCAATCAACTTGATCTTTTAAGCTTATTTTATTCCAATTTAATTAGGAATAATATTCTTGTAGTTTCCTCCCGGCTTTGAGTCGTAGGTGACATGTGGCGATATTTTATTCGCCAGTCATTCAATATAAAAATGACACGTGACCTTTTATAATTGGCCGGTCAACTTGTCAACGTAGACTTTTCAACCCCCACGTGGCGCATTTTGATAGGTTGTGAATTTTTTGCCTCCTACAGTGACATATGCTGAAAGACGTTAAAAAACTTTAATAATTGATGAATCGTTCCTCATATATAACAAAAATATACTAAGGATCTTCTTCGTGAAATTTTGAAAATATCTAGCAACTTTCAGAAAAGTGGTCAAAATGTGCCAAAAACGTAATATAAAGTCCACGGTTTTTGGCCAAAAATGGATTCAGGACAAAAACGGATGAAACTTTTAAGGATGAATCTAGAGTTCATATTATGCGTGTGTGAAAAATATTAGAACCAAAAACTCATAGTAGGTCTCCAAATTGACAAAATAGAGCATATTACCCTCAATAGCGGCCAACGTGCGCCTGAAGTCATTAAAGAACTTTAATAACAAATGAATCGTTTCTCATACTCCATATATAAAAAAAAGTGTACGACGAATGTCCATGGTTTTGACTTAGAGAAATTCTAGAAACTTTATAAAAAGTTGTCATAACCGAAGGTTTGAATCCAACTTTATTTCAAATGAGTCGCCGATTCCCACATGCATCAATCACTCCAAACCTATGGTGGATTAAAAGCACAAAAACCACAGTTGAAAAATTCAGAAAAATTGAGTAAGCATACACCTCAACTCGTAGAAAACCAAAACTCTTACCTGGGTTTCGAAAAACATTTAGATTTTATTTTTGAAAACTACACTTAGCACGTTATCACATAAACCAATCATCAAGACAATTTAAATCACCGAAATAGAGATATCATAGTAACTTCAACAAGTGTTTAACGTTTCATCAATATAATCCGAACCATTATTTTATATCTTTAATGAGGAATCCATACCAAAATTTATAAGTGGGATGTGCCGAATCTGTTGCCAACTCATCCAAACCATACCAATCATATATTTATAAGTGGGTGAGGCGGTTTTTAGCGAGTCACCAAACCATACAATTACATACGTGGGTGAGCCGAATCTTTGTCGACTCACCAAACTATACCATACAAGATTACTAGACCTTAAGTGTGCATACTCCCTATTAAGTATTGCTAACCCAATAGAGTAGTACTAGAGTCTAACCCTCTTAAATAGCGATGCAGTGGGGCTGCCAAAAGTCGATGCGACTTCAATATAATCATCGTGTATCCTCATACTTTATTTATTTATTTTGTTCATAATATTAATCCTTTAAACAAATTTATATTTTAATAACCATATAATCATTCATAATTCCACCACAACAATATCAAATACCCAATCAACCATATTCCAAACGACATCTTTTGAATCATAAACCAAACAATATACCAATGCAATACCCCAATTCAACACAACGCGATAATCAAAACCATAAGATGTTCTCCACCTATCATGATACTAAGTTTTCATCAAACCTACCAATCACTTAGCATATAATTTTGAAAGGTTTTTATAATTTAAGAAAGGTTAAGCATGCTAGCTTACCTTTTCAATGCACACAAGAACACAACAACACAACGATCACTGGTATTCTTCGTCTACGAACTCAGGGTCACGACAATAAAAGGTGTAAGAAGAGGGCGGAGAGGTGGTCGGCCGGCAAGAGCATGCAGCGACGAGGGCGAGCAGGCGAAGAAGGACAAAAGAGAGGGAGGTGAGGCAAGGGACTCTGTTTTATATAGAAGTAAGGGGATGGGGGGTTTGTGTGAGGTAGGAGATAGAGAGTCGGTGAGTTTTTTTTTTTTTTTTGGTTTAGGTTTGATATAATTTGTGTTTTGGGCCAAGTTGTATACTGGGTTGGTGTTGATCCAATAGGTAGGTTTGACCCGATTTTAGAAATAAACCCAAATAGTAATTCCGTTAGAAATCGTTTACGAACCCAAGCCCATTTTGAAAACGACTCACAAAATAATATATAAAAATCATTTTCCACTAGAGTAATATAATTAATAATTAATAAAAAAAATACTTTGAAATTTCAGGATATTACAAAAACATTTCCTAAGCATCCCAAATCGATAAAAAAATGCATATTATCCTAAGTAGGTGAATTGTAACGGAAGACTTTAGTGAACATAATATCTCTTAAATCGTTTCTAAGATATAAAAAAAAGTATACGAAAGATTTGCCTGCAAAAGTTTTGAGAAAATCTAGCAACTTTCAATAAAGTGGTCAAATTTGGCAAAAAATGTTGTGTATTTGTCCACAGTATTTGGCCGAATTCGGTTCCGAAATAAACACCGCCAAAAATTGTATGGATGAATCTTGTGGCCATAATATGGCCCTTTGCAAAATATTAGTGCCAAATTTTTTGGTAAGCCCCCCAAATTGACAAAGAAGGCATCCTCTATGCCTAGGACACCAGAATATTAAACCACGAACTAAGAAAGGCATGAGATAAAGGCATATTGGCTAGTGATTATGAGGCCCCAATTAGTGACTAGAGGGGACACCAAAGGCCTCCGCCCTCCATCCCTTGGATGGATAGAGGAGGGAGAGACTTTTGTTTTTTTCATGTTGTCTAAGAGTTTACCAATGGTTTTTGTGTCGGAAGACGTTAAAAAAACTTTAATAAATGATGAATCGCTTCTATGATATAACAATATACGAAATATCTCCTAGGTAGAGATTTGAGAAAATCTAGTATCAACAAAGTGGTCAAAATTGTCCAAAAACGTAATGTATAGTCCACGATTTTTGGCCATAAATAGCCGTGAAATAAAAACGGCCGAAACTTCTAAGGATGAATCTAGAGGTCATGTGATGGTTGTGTGAAAAATATTAATGCCCAAAACCTTTGTTTAGTCCCCTAATCGACAAAATAAGGCATATTACCGCCAATAGTCGGTACATATGCGTAAAGAATTTTAATAACAGATGTATCATTTCTTATATAGAAAAAGTATGCGAAGGATATATATGTTAATGATTTTATAAAATATAGAAATTTTAGATTAAATCGTTAAAATTGGCAAAAAAAAACATAGTCTATAGTCTATAGTATTGGTAAAAAATGGTTACGGAACAAAAAATGACCAAACTTATATGGATAAATCTACAGGTCATATTATGACCATGGGCTAAATATTAGAGACAAAAATCTTTGGTAAGCCTCCCAAATCATAATAAAAAGGCATATTACCTTGTATAGGTGACGTGTAAGAAAAATGTTAAAAAACTTTAATAACAGATGAATTGCTTTTGAGAAATAAAAGAACGGATCCGGATTCTCTGGAGTTATTTTTCCTAGAGTTCCCTGGAGTTTACTTGATATGGAAAATAAAATATGAATGTCATTTTTTAGAAGAAAAAAAACACTGCATGATAGAGTGATGTTTCTATTTCAAGTAAACTTCAGGGAACTCCAGGAAAAATAACTCCAGATGATCTTGATCCTAAAAGAACTATACAAATATCTACTTGGTGAAGTTTTGAGAAATTGTAGCAACATTCAATAAAGTAGTCAAACATGGCCAAAACGTCGTTTATATATACTCCACGATATTTGGCCAAATTCAAGCTCCGAAATGAAAACATCCCAAACATGGATGGATAAATCACCACAGTTTTTGGATAAAATGACTCCGGAGTAAAAATCGCTCAAATTTTGATGGTAGTCTCTAAGTATGATATAATGAGGATTTGAAAAATAATAGAGTAAAAAACCTAAGAAAAGATAACGAAACGACAAAAACAGTAAAAAATCCATACAAAATGACGAGCGTCGAAACGGATGAAATACCTCACAAAATGAGGATCCAACACTCAAATTCAAAAAGTATACCCCTAGGGTATATACAGTAATGTTAGGAGGTCATTTGGCTTTTTTTCGAAAAATTGATCAAATTTGACCAAAATCGCAGTACATAATCCACGGTTTTTCGATAATATGGCTCCTGAACAAAAACAGCTTAAATTTTGGTGGTAGTCTCTAAGTATTATTTAGTGATGATTAGAAAAATTTTAGAGTAAAAAAACCTAAGAGAAGATAAGGAAAACGGCCAAAACGGTCATATATCCATACAACGTGACGAGCGTCGAAACGCATGAAATACTTAACAAAATGAGGAACCAACACTCAAATCCAACAAATATAGTCCTAGGGTATCTACAGTAATGTTTGGAGGACATTTGACTTTTTTCGAAAAATCGATCAAATTTGACCAGAATCGCAGTACATAATCCACGATTTTTTGGATAAAATGGACCTAGAGCAAAATTCGCTCAAATCTTGATGTTAGTATCTAAGTATGATATAATGAGAATTTGCAAAATATTTGAGTAAAAACATAAGAAAAGATAAGGTAAACAGCCAAAATGGTCATAAATCCATATAATGTGACGATTGTCGAAACAGATGAAATACTTCACAGAATGAGGAACCAACACTCAAACTTACAAGTATAGTATTAGGGTATTACGGTAATGTTTAGAGGACATTTGGCGTTTTTCGAACAATTAGGC
This sequence comes from Spergularia marina, assembly GCA_963680865.1. Classification (NCBI taxonomy): domain Eukaryota; kingdom Viridiplantae; phylum Streptophyta; class Magnoliopsida; order Caryophyllales; family Caryophyllaceae; genus Spergularia; species Spergularia marina. The sequence continues at coordinate 21,845,398 of OY804545.1, forward strand.
TCCTGAGCAAAAACTGCTCAAATTTGATGGTAGTCTCTAAGTATGATATAATGACGATTTGCAAAATCTTCGAGTGAAAAACCTAAGAGAAGATAAGGAAACGGTCAGAACGGTCATAAATCCATAAAAAGTGACGAGCGTCAAAATGAATAAAATATTTCATATAAGAAGGAACCAACACTCAAATCCAACAAATAGTGTCCTCGTCTATCTTCAGTAATGTTTAGAGGACATTTGGAGTTTTTCGAAAAACTAATCAAATTTAACCAAAATCGCAATACATAATCTACGGTTTTTCAATAAAATGACTCCGGAGAAGAAACCGCTCAAATTTTGATGGTAGTATCTAAGTATGATATAATGAGGATTTGAAAAATATAAGAGTCAAAAACCTAAGAAAAGATAAGGAAAACGACCAAAAGAGTCAAAACTCCATACAAAGTGACAAACGTCGAAACGCATGATATACTAAACAAAATCAAAACCAACACTCAAATTCAAAAAGTATAGTCCTGGAGTATCTACAGTAATGTTTGGAGGACATTTGACTTTTTTCGGAAAATTATTAAAATTTGACCAGAATCGGAGTACATAATCCACGATTTTTCGATAAAATGGCACCGGAGCAAAAACCACTCAAATTTTGATGGTAATCTCTAAGTATGATTTAATGAGGATTAGCAATATATTTGAGTAAAAAACCTAAGAAAAGATGAGGAAAACGGTCAAAACGGTCATGAATCCATACAAAGTAACGAGCATCGAAACAGATGAAATACTTCACAAATTGAGGGACCAACACTCAAATCCAACAAGTAAATTCATAGGGTATCGACACTCATGTTTGGAGAACATTTGATTTTTTTCGAAAAATTGGTCAAATATGACCAGAATCGCAATAAATAATCCACGGTTTTTCGATAAAACAGCTCCGAAGCAAAAAATGCTCAAATTTTGGGGGTAGTTTCTATGTATGATATAATGGGGATTTGCAAAATATTAGAGTGAAAACCCAAAGAGAAGATAAGAAAAACGGCTAGAACGATCATAAATTCATACAAAATGACTAGCGTTTAAACGAATGAAATACTTTATAAAGTGAGGAACTAACACTCAAATCCAAAAAGTAAAGTCTTAGGGTATCTCCCGTAATGTCTGGAGGACATTTAACTTTTTTCGAAAAATTGATCAAATTTAACCTGAATCGCAGTACATAATCCACGATTTTTCGATAAAATGGATTCGGAGCAAAAACTGCTCAAATATTGGTGGTAGTCTCTAAATATAATATAATGAGGATTTGCAAAATCTTTTAGTGAAAACTAAGAGAAGATAAGGAAAAAGATCAGAACATCCATACAAAATGACGAGCGTCGAAACGAATGAATTACTTTATAAAAATAGGAACCAACACTCAAATCCAACAAGTATAATCCAACATTTGGAGTTTTTCGAAAAATTATTCAAATTTGACCAGAATTGGAGTACATAATCCACGATTTTTCGATAAAATGGCTCTGGAGCAAAAACCGCTCAAATTTTGATGGTAGTATCTAAGTATGATATAACGAGGATTTGCAAAATATTAGAGTGAAAAACCTAAGAGAAGATAAGGAAAACGACCAGAACGGTCATAAATCCGTACAAAGTGACAAACGTAGAAACGCATGAAATACTTAACAAAATGAAGAACCAACACTCAAATCCAACAAGAATAGTCCTAGGGTATCTACAGTAATGTTTGGAGGACATTTGACTATTTCGAAAAATTGATCAAATTTGAGCAGAATCGCAATACATAATCCACGATTTTTTGGATAAAATGGCTCCGGAGCAAAAACCGCTCAAATCCTGATGTTAGTATCTAAGTATGATATAATGAGGATTTGCAAAATATTTGAATAAAAACCCTAAGAAAAGATAAGGTAAACAACCAAAATGGTCATAAATCCATATAATGTGACGAGCGTCGAAACAAATTAAATAATTCACAAAATGAGGAACCAACACTCAATTCCAACAAGTATAGTCTTATTGTATCTACGGTAATGTTTAGAGGACATTTGGCGTTTTTTGAAAGATTAATCAAATTTGACCAGAATCACAATACATAATTCACGGTTTTTCGATATAACGGCTCCTGATAAAACACTGCTCAAATTTGGTGGTAGTCTCTAAGTATGATATATTGAGGATTTGAAAAATCTTTCAGTGAAAAACCTAAACGAAGATAAGGAAAACGGTCAGAACGGTCATAAATCCATACAAAAATGACGAGCGTCGAAACGAATAAAATACTTCATTAAAAGAGGAACCAACACTCAAATCCAACAAGTATAGTCCTCGGCTATCTTCAGTAATGTTTAGAGGTCATTTGGAGTTTTTTAAAAATTAATCAAATTTGACCAGAATCGCAATACATAATCCACGATTTTTCAATAAAATGGCTGCGGAGAAGAAACCGCTCAAATTCTGATGGTAGTATCTAAATATGATATAATGAGGATTTGAAAAATATTTGAGTGAAAAACCTAAGAGAAGATAAGGAAAACGGTCAGAATAGTCATAAATCCATACAAAGTGACGAGCGTCGAAGCGAATAAAATACTTCATAAAAAGAGGAACCAACACTCAAATCCAACAAGTATAGTCCTCGGCTATCTTCAGTAATGTTTAGAGGACATTTGGAATTTTTCGAAAAATTAATCCAATTTGACCAGAATCGCAATACATAATCCACGGTTTTTCAATAAAATAGCTCCGGAGAAGAAACCGCTCAAATTTTGATGGTAGTATCTAAGTATCATAAAATGCGAATTTGCAAAATATTAGAGTAAAAAACATACGAAAAGATAAGGAAAACGAACAAAACGATCAAAAATCCGTACAAAGTGACATACGTCGAAACACACAAAATAAGGAACCAACAATCAAATCCAACAAGTATAATCGTAGGGTATCTACAGTAATGTTTGGAAGACATTACACTTTTTTCGAAAAATTATTCAAATTTGACTAGACTCGGAGTACATAATCCACGGTATAGATAAAATGGCTCCGAAGCAAAAATCGCTCAAAATTTGATGGTAGTCTCTAAATATGATTTAATGAGGATTAGCAATATATATTTGAGTAAAAAACCTAAGAAAAGATAAGGAAAACGGCCAAAACGGTCATGAATCGATACAAAGTGACGAGCGTCGAATTCAATGAAATACTTCACAAATTGAGGGACCAACACTCAAATCCAACAAGTAAATTTCTAGGGTATTAACACTCATGTTTGGAGAACATTTGATTTTATTCGAAAAATTGGTCAAATATGACCGGGATCGCAACAAATAATCCACAGTTTTTTGATAAAAAAGTTCCGCAGCAAAAATTGCTCAAATTTTTGGGGTAGTTTCTATGTATGATATAATGGGGATTTGAAAATATTAGAGTTAAAACCCAAAGAGAAGATAAAGAAAACGGCGAGAACGGTCATAAATTCATAAAAAATGACGAGCGTCGAAAGGAATGAAATACTTCATAAAGTGAGGAACCAACACTCAAATCCAACAAGTAAAGTCCTAGGGTATCTCCCGTAATGTTTGGAGGAAATTTGACATTTTTCGAAAAATTGGTCAAATTTGACCAAAATCGCATTAAATAATCCACGATTTTTCGATAAAACGGCTTCGGAGCAAAGATTTCTCAAATTTTGGTGGTAGTTTCTAGTATAATATAATGACGATTTGCAAAATCTTTGAGTGAAATCCGGAAAACGACCACAACGGTCAAAAATCCATACAAAGTGACGAGCGTCGAAAGGAATGATATATTTCATAAAAATAGGAACCAACACTCAAATCCAACAAGTTTAGTCATCGGCTATCTTCAATAATGTTTAGAGGACATTTGGAGTTTTTCGAAAAATTATTCAAATTTGACCAAAAACCGCTCAAATTTGATGATAGTATCTAAGTATGATATAATGAGGATTTGCAAAATATTAGAGTGAAAAACCTAAGAGAAGATAAGGAAAACGACCAGAACGGTCATATATCCGTACAAAGTGACAAATGTCGAAACGCATAAAATACTTAACAAAATGAGGAACCAACACTCAAATCCAACAAGTATAGTTCAAGTTCTAGGGTATCTACAGTAATCTTTTAAGGACATTTAACTTTTTTCGAAAAAATATTCAAATTTGACCAGAATAGGAGTACATAATCCACGATTTTTCGATAAAATGGCTCCGGAGCAAAAATCGCTCAAATTTTGATGGAAGTCCCTAAGTATGATTTAATGAGAATTAGAAAAATATTTGAGTAAAAAACCTAAGAAAATATAAGGAAACCGGCAAAAACAGTCAAAAATCCATACAAAGTAACGAGCGTCGAAACATATGAAATACTTACAAATTGAGGGACCAACACTCAAATCCAACAAGTATATTCCTAGGGTATCGACACTCACGTTTGGAAAACATTTGATTTTTTCGAAAAATTGGTCAAATATGACCAGAATAGCAATAAATAATTTACGGGTTATCGATAAAACAGCTCCAGAGCAAAAACTGCTCAAATTTTGGGGGTAGTTTCTATGTATGATATAATGGGGATTTGCAAAATATTAGAGTGAACACCCAAAGAGAAGATAAGGAAAACGACGAGAACGGTCAGCGTCGAAACGATTGAAATACTTCATAAAGTGAGGAACCAACATTCAAATCCAACAAGTATAGTCATATGGTATCTACCGTAATGTTTGGACGACATTTGACTTTTTTCGAAAAATTGATCAAAATTGACCAGAATTGTTGTACATAATTTACGATTTTTCGATGAAACACCTTCGGAGCAAAAACTGCTCAAATTTTAGTGGTAGTCTCTAAGTATGATATAATGAGGATTTGTATAGATTTGAGTGAAAAACCTAAGAGAACATAAGGAAAACGGTCAGAACGGTAATAAATTCATACAAAGTGACGAGCGTAGAAATGAATGAAATACTTCATAAAAAGAGGAACCAACACTCAAATCCAACAAGTATAGTTCTCGGCTATCTTCAGTAATGTTTAGAGGACATCTGAATTTTTTCGAAAAATTAATCAAATTTGACCAGAATCACAATACATAATCCACGGTTTTTCAATAAAATGGCACCGGAGCAGAAACCACTCAAATTTTGATGGTAGTATCTAAGTATGATATAATGAGGATTATCAAAATATTTGAGTAAAAAACCTAAGAAAGGATAAGGAAAACGGCCAAACAGTCATAAATCCATACAAAGTGACGACCGTCGAAACAGATGAAATACTTCACAAATTGAGGGACCAACACTCAAATCCAACAAGTAAATTCCTAGGGTATCGACACTCATGTTTGGAGAACATTTGATTGTTTCGAAAAATTGGTCAAATATGACGAGAATCGCAATAAATTATCCACGATTTTTCGATAAAACAATTCCGGAGCAAAAACTGCTCAAATTTTGGGGGTAGTTTCTATGTATGATATAATGGGGATTTGCAAAATATTAGAGTGAAAACCCAAAGAGAAAATAAGGATAACGGTCATAAATTCATACAAAATGACGAGCGTCGAAACGAATGAAATACTTCGTAAAGTGATGAACCAACACTCAAATCCAACAAGTAAAGACATAGGGTATCTCCCGTAATGTTTGGAGGACATTTGACTTTTTTTGAAAAATTGATCAAATTTGACCAGAATCGCAGTACATAATTCACGATTTTTCGATAAAACGGTTTCGGAGCAAAAACTGCTCAAATTTCCATGGCAGTCTCTAAGTATGATATAATGAGGATTTGCTAAATATTTGAGTGAAATACCTAAGAGAACTATACTGTGATTTTGATCAAATTTGATTAATTTTTCGAAAATAGTCAAATGTCCTCCAATCATTACGGTAGATACCCTCGGACTATACTTTTTGGAATTAAGTGTTGGTTCCTCTTTTTGTTAAGTATTTCAGGAAAACGAACAGAACGGTCATAAATCCATACAAAGTGACGAGCGTCGAAACGAATGAAATACTTCTTAAAAAGAGGAACCAACACTCAAATCCAACAATTTTAGTCCTCGGCTATCTTCAGTAATGTTTAGAGGACATCTGGAATTTTTCGAAAAATAAATCAAATTTGACCAGTATCGCAATACATAATCCAATGTTTTTCAATAAAATAGCTCCAGAAACCGCTCAAATTTTGATGGTAGTATCTAAGAATAATATAATGAAGATTTTCAAAATAATCCACGATTTTTCGATAAAACGGCTTTGGAGCAAAAACTGCTCAAATTTTGGTGGTAGTCTCTAAGTATGATATACTGAGTATTTTCAAAATAATTGAGTGAAAAACCTAAAGGAAGATAAGGAAAACGGTCAGAACGGTCATAAATCCATTCAAAGTGACGAGCGTCGAAACGAATGAAAAAACATCATAAAAAGAGGAACAACACTCAAATCCAACAAGTATAGTCCTCGGCTATCTTCAGTAATGTTTAGAGGACATTTGGAATTTTTCGAAAAATTAATCAAATTTGACCAGAAATGCAATACATAATCCACGGTTTTTCAATAAAATGGTTCCGGAGGAAAAACCGCTCAAATTATGATGGTAGTATCCATGTATAATATAATGAGGATTTGCAAAATATTAGAGTGAAAAACCTAAGAGAAGATAAGGAAAACGACCAGAACGGTCATAAATCCATACAAAGTGACAAACGTCGAAACGCATGAAATATATTACAAAATGAGGAACCAACACTCAAATCCAACAAGTATAGTCCTAGGGTATCTACCGTAATGTTTGGAGGACATTTGACTTTTTTCGAAAAATTGATCAAATTTGACCAAAATCGTAGTACATAATCCACGATTTTTCGATCAAATGGATTCGGAGCAAAAAACTGCTGAAATTTTGGTTGTAGTCTCTAAGTATGATATAATGAGAATTGCAAAATATTTGAGTGAAAAACCTAAGATAAGATAAGGAAAACTGTCAGATGGTCATAAATCCACAAAGTGACGAACGTCGAAACGAATGCAATAATTCATAAAAAGAGGAATCAACACTTAAATCGAACAAGTATAGTCATCGGCTATCTTCAATAATGTTTAGAGGACATTTGGAGTTTTTCGAAAAATTAATAAAATTTGACCATTATCACAATATATAATCCATGGTTTTTCAATAAAATGGCTCCGCAGCAGAAACCACTCAAATTTTGATGGTAGTATCTAAGTATGATATAATGAGGCTTTTCAAAATATTAGAGTGAAAAATCTAAGAGACGATAAAGGAAACGAGCAGAACGGTCATAAATCCATACAATGTGACAAACGTCGAAACACATGAAATACTTAACAAAATGAGGAACCAGCACTCAAATCCAATAAGTATAGTCCTACGGTATCTATAGTAATGTTTGGAGGACATTTGACGTTTTTCGAAAAATTATCTTAATTTGACTAGAATCGCAGTATATAATTCACGATTTTTCGTTAAAATGGCTCCGGAACAAAAATCGCTCAAATTCTGATGGTAGTCTCTAAGCATGATTTAATGAGGATTTGCAAAATATTTGAGTAAAAACCCTAAGAAAAGATAAGAAAAAACGGTCATAAATCCATACAAAGTGACGAACGTCGAAACGGATAAAATACTTAACAAAATAAGGAACCAACACTCAAATCCAACAAGCATAGTCGTAGGGTATCTACAGTAATGTTTGGAGGACATTTGGCGTTTTTCGAAAAATTATACAAATTTGACCAGAATTGTGTATATAATGTATTGTTTTTCGATAAAATGACACCGGAGCAAAAACCGCTCAAATTTTGATGGTAGTCTATAAGTATGATTTAATGAGGATTTGCAAAATGTTTGAGTAAAAAACCTAAGAAATGATAAGGAAAACGGCCAAAACGGTTATAAATTCATAAAAAGTGACGAGATTCGAAACAGATAAAATACTTCCCATAATGAGGAACCAATACTCAAATCCAACAAGTATAGTCCTAGGGTATATAGAGTAATGTTTGGATGATATTTGTTTTTTTATTTTTAAAATTGATCAAATTTGACTAGAATTGCAGTACATAATCCACGGTTTTTTTGATAAAAAGACTCTGGAGCAAAAACAGCTCAAATTTTGATGGTAGGTTCCATTGACGGTTCTTGTCTCTACTGAATTTTTATCTATTTTCGATTTAAAAAGTTATTTATCGACAAGTTGAACATATTATTTTTACGAAAAAAATTACGATCTGGTAATTATGAACACATTATAAAAATATGAAATTTTTTTCGGGAAAAAAGGTCGATGGATGATGAAATTAATCACATTTGGAATAAGTCAAACTAGTAGGAAAATTAAATTAGAAAAATGAAAAAAAAAATGAGTGGATAAGGGAGAGGGCCCACGTAAAATGGGAAAACAAATGTAGAAATGAGCGGGTAGCTCACTTGGGCAAACTGCCCAAAACTGGGCAGAAATATTTTGATCTCCAACGTCGTGTTACAAAGTCGTGTTACAAACTGGGTAGAAATGGTGTTGTTTGCGACTCACAAAGTCGTGTTACATACTAGTATGTAACAGTCCGCGACATTAGTGATTACCACGGGAAAATCCCACCTTTCTTAGACCAGCTTCCTTGGCTTACTAGTCTCTCTTTTACTAACATTCTCAACCTTAGCTTTTTGGGCCAGTTCCCTCCTACATTGGCAACCTCACCAACTTGATATCGTTATCCATCGTGTCGATCAACTTGGGAGGCCTGATAACGGGTATCATAACCCATTTACCCAACTTAAATACCTTGACGTTGTCCGACAATAAGCACATCGGCCCGATTCCTTGATTTTTAACCCGATTACCAAATCTGGCTCGTCTCGACCTCTCCCCAAACGCGCTCACTGGCCCGATCCCTGCGTCATTGGGGCGATTGAAGTGGCTATATTCACTTGACCTGTCTTCCAATAGACTCACTGGTCCAATCCCTGCCCTTGGCTCAATTAACAGAGCTTTTAATACTCAATCTTACCTCTAATAAGTTGTCTGGCCCAGTTCCTTATTTTTTGGGCCACCAGTTCATCGAACTTGATTCGAACAATTTATCGGGCCAAATACCAGGCCTCTCTCATTTTAGAAACCAATAAAGTGGGCCGGCCCAGGAATACTTGGGCTCAGCTAATATAGTGGCAGTTGGGCTTGCTCATGGGAAACTCAGTGGTGGCGACGGGTCGTTTTTCTGAAATGAAAACAAAGGACAGCCGAGCATCTCACCCATAACGACAACAACAAATTACGTTTCCATTTCTCAAATGGAGATAACTACTAGATAAGCCTCTTCCTATTTGGTTCAGCCAATGTGATTTGCTTCTACTCCCTCTATTTCATTTATTTCGCCTTTTTTCACCAATTGAGTCGAAAAACAAATTTAAGTGAGAACCAAATGCTAACAAAAGGCAACTAGAATGCTAGCGATGAACAAATGCAAGTAACAACGTCATGGGTGAAGGTCATGGGCTGCAACGGAATCGGGTGGCCGATCTCGCTAGGGACTTTGCCGGAAAAATGGAAGTTTTGTTGCTAGAACGCTGGGTATTTGTCAATTGCATTTGAGATTAGGTAATCAGTTGGTTATGTGAATATATTGGTGGTTAGATATCACTTAGATTGTCTAAAGAGGGAAATCAATTTTAAAGAGAAAAGCGTTACTACCACAACTAACCTGGTATATTGGACAACAAAATTCAAGATACCGTGTATAAACATACAAAACCGAAAAATTATGATTTACATGAAGTTGATATATACTCCCTCCGATTTAAAGATATTTTCTTGTTTCTTTGTACAGTTTTGAGGTGTCATGTTGAGGTTTATTTCTAAACCAAATGAATCGTTCACTCGTGGTCTACTTGATTATAAGGCAAACATACTTGTGGTACCACTCCGTCTCAAATTAAATTTTCCATGAAATTTAAAATCCCCTCACATAATACTATTCCATGGGAAGTTTGATTTGGGACGGAGTGATACTTGATTTTAAGGCAAACATGAGTTTCATTTGGTTTAAAAATAATCCCTAACATGACAACTCAAAACTGCAGAAGAAAAAAAAATTGAGGGGGGGGGGGGGGAGTAGTGGATACCATATAAATTTTCCGCAATAAATTGATTAATTATCTTGGCAGACTTGCCACAAAGAATTGGTCATTAACTGGACTTGACGACGCCTGATTAATTAATCTCATGTCAATGTCTGATTGTGCGAATAATAAACAATAATAATCATGATCATTGACCATCGCTAGCCACCTTAAATTTTAATTTTCAAACTTCAAACCATTCAGAATCAGAGAAAATTAATAAGCAAGTGACCTTAAAAGATCAGAAAAATTGAGGGAAAAGACCTGTAAGTCAGGAATTCCGTTTCTCACAATCTCAAGATCGCCAGCAAGCACAAGAATGACCCGAGTTATTTATCAAGTATTTTCGTAACTAACAAGTATTTCTTCAGCACTTCAAATGACTCAAATTCCATCACTGGTCGACATTTCAATCTAATGCATCGAACAAGTGCTATAGTGCCTGAACCTCAAACCCAGAATTTGTAAAATGCTGGGAGACAGAAGTCACTACCGTGAATCCTAGACAGCACAATATTAGATTGAAATGTCGACAAGTATTTACGACCACTACACAACCACACCTTAAGCGGAGTAATGTTCCCACAGGCCACAGGAATGCTGCAACGAATTGCATCACTCAATTCCTTGGCTGTCGCGGGCTGAGAGAGCCTAGCCGTAAAGTGCTATCTAGTCATAGACACCACAACTTCCATAACAGGCAAGTTGAATCATGAATGTACACTTCACAAGAAAGTAGAAGACAAACAAAAACTCACAAGTGAGTTCTTCTTCTAAATCTGGCATCCACCATAGGAAAGACACTGTTCACCAACCAGTTGACAGGGACAACTTAATACCTTCCAACGTTTATAAATCACAAGAAGGCAATAAGCCATCACTCCCTAAAAACCTAGCAAGGTTGCTCAACTACCGTCTCTAACTCTCTATTCCCAACAGCCAACCAAACATTATTACTGTTGTCCCTACTACACTCTATGAAGCAGTTGATGTACGTCTATGACAGTGGCTAAAATACGCATTAAAACGTGCATGGATCCTCTAGAATTGAAAATGAACTCTATTTGGTAGAGTTTACCTAAAAAGTTAAAAATTAATTATTTAACATTTTTATTTGTGCCTATCAAACTCTAGAGGATCCTTGCCCCATCAAAACAGATGCACGAACAAGGATACAGAATGAAATAAGTTGAATTAACGATAAGCAAGTTAGCACCTTCGATACACTTCATGGAAACCATCACAGTCCACAGGTGAAACATAAGTGGTACATGATTAGAATCTCGTAGAACGGCAAAAGTCAAGAGATGAGAAAACCAGACTGTCACAGACACTTCAATCCTGTTCTAGACAACAGATATATACGCATATAAGAGAATAAATGGCATTTCATTAGGAAAATGCACGAGAGCAACAACTGAATCTCTTCACAGATTCATAATTCCAACAGATCCACAGAGCTACATAGATAACACAAATAGCCACCCTGACACAAATCATGGGCAGGAAATATCAGCTGATGCTAAAAAATTGGACATAATTTAACGAATGTGTCTAATAAATGTCACAAACTTGTACACTTACATACAGCTGAATTAGCCTCAATCAAATTGAAAGAACCGAATGAATACAGACACACCCTTCTGAAACAATTGTTGCAATTATCAGAAGCAGCAAATGAACTACCCACAGCACAATTCGCAGCAAACAACAACTCCTAAACTAAACCCAATACGAAACCAGAGTAATCTAATCAGGCAATGCACCACATAAATATAAATTCAACACGAAAGCAGGAAACGAATACTGATAAATTACACTTCCTTGTCTGAAATGCAGCTTGTGAATTACGACTTCTCATTCACTGGGACTGGCATTGTCGCCACCACTACTGGACATCCTTCTCAGAGCACAAGCACCTACATTCCTACGAAACAAGAAACTAAAGTTAATCCTGAACATAGACCCTCTACCATGGCTCCTCCCGGAAGCCTGAACAGGGGTAACCTCAGTGTCGACACCAGCAAACTCGGCCCCATCCTCCTGACCCCCACCAGCCTCACTAGCGCTCGCATCAGCAGGCTCAATCTCATCCGCATCCAAATTCACAATCAAAGCCTCCCGTTTAACCCTCAACCAATCCACAATCTCCTTGGTGACCTCCTTACACTTCTTAACCTTAATCTTAACCAAATTCGGACACCCCCACGCCAGCGCCTCCAACCCATTATCCGAAATCGGACAACTCTTGATACAAAACTTCTTCAATGCCAAGCATTTGGAAGCGATACACGACATTGCAACATCCCCAATTGTCTCGCTACTACAAAGAGCTAATCTCTCCAAACCCTTGCAATTCCCAGCAATTACACCTAAACTCAGTGTAGTAGGGTTAATCCCAATCAAAACCAACTCCTGCAAATTACCACAATTCTTCCCCAATGCGCTCAACCCTTCATCCCCAATCCTGTTAGTCCTCCACCCATCAATGTGAACTTTACGCAACAACTTACACCGTTCCGCCACCGCCACAATCCCTAGATTTGTACACTCCGGCGTCTTCACCAAATGCAATATCTCCAAATTTACGCAACTTGATATCGCTGTTAATCCGACATCGGTCACTTGAATTCTCTCCAAATGTATCTCTACCAAACTACTTTTGTTCATATTATTATTATTATTATTATTATAATAATGATTTCGGTTCGAATTATTGCTAGCAAGCGATTCAAGAACAGTATCCCAATCTCCCAAACACCTTATTAATTTCAGCGTTCGCAAATTCTTCGCGCCAACGATCAGCGGCGCGAATAATTGGCCGTTATACAGCTCCTTGAGGCAGATGCTCTTCAATGACAACGCGGCGAGGCCAGGCTCAATCGTCTCCGCGGCGGAAGCGGAAGCGGAAGCGTCTACCTCAAGATTGTTGTTGTTGTGGTCGTGGTTGATGCCGCGGAGGCGCTTGATGGAGATTTCCTCAAGGGAGGAGCAGTGGTGGAGGACGGCGTTGAGACCTTTGGCGCCGAAGACGCAGGAGCCGCAGGAGAGCTTGCGGAGAGAGCGGCAGTTGGCGGCGAAGGCGGCGATTCCAAGGTCGGTGAGTTCACGGCAACCGCGGAGCTTGAGGCGCGTGAGGTTCCGGCAACGGAGAGAGATGAGGATGAGCGCGTCGTCGGATAAGCTGATAGATCGGCGGTCGCAGCGGAGAGCGAGTTTGGTGACCGAGTCGAACCGGGAGAATAGCGAGGGCAAATTCGGAATTATCTCTGAGGTGGCGTTGAGAGAGAGACGATGACGACTTTGCCCCTCGACTAACAACCACCGCTTGCAGACGAGGGAGCACCGCTTCCGGTCGGAGGAGGAGAGAGACTGGAATACTGTAGCCAGGCACTCGTCCGGGATTTCCGACGTGTTGTCGATGAGGAAGGTGGGGTCCACGGCGGTTGAATCTCTCTCCTTATCCGTCTCCGTCGTCGGATGCGGTGGTGATGAGGACGGGATCATGACGGCGGTCGATTTGGCGGCGGCGGTAGAGGAGGAGTTCTTGGAGGAGAAGCGGGTGGTGAAGGAGCGAGAGCGGGTGGGGCGAGTTGGGCGAGTTGACTCGGGGATGGACGGTGATTGGCCCATCCAGAAAAGAAGTGTGAGATACACGCGCCGCCGGAGGAGAATAATTAAAAGGGAGTTGAGAAATTGGGAAATGGAGGAGAAGAGCCGTTGGGGGGAAACATATGGGGTGGTGCTTTTTTCTGGCCGGAATTTTTGGGGATTCTTTTTCTTTTTTCTTTAATTGGTGTTGTGATTAATTTTGAGGGGGTGTGACAGAGTAATAGGGAGCGTATTGATGAAGATCATAAAAGGGGGGAAATGGGTCAAGGTTTCAAGGAGGGAGGAGAGTGATAGAGAGAGGAGCCAAAGTTTGCCCAATCAATGGGCTTCACAACTAAAATTATCTATAGATAATTCGATAGAAGCAAATCATTGCTAAAAGGTGAAATATTGGATCCTCTTTTATGACTCCTTGTATTATTAGAATTTGGAGGTTTGAGTTCATGGTTGATTTTTTAACATAAAAGTTTTAGAATATATTTTCGTTTGCGATGAATTTATTAGTTACGGTTTATTGGTTGTTTTTGATTGAGTGACAGGAGGCTCGGATTTTATTTTTGCCAACTTGTAGAACTGAAAGCCTTTGTGTAGGTGATAAACTTACTTATGTAGGGTCTCCTGCTGGATTAATGCCTAACTTTCAGGTTCTCATCATAGATTTTTTTTTCTGCCGTTTAATTACCTAACAAAAGAATAAGTAATTCGCTGGTATGACACTCTTCATTTACCATGAAAAAAAAAAAGATGATTATCGTACTATTTCACGAAAAAACTCTAGATTGACTTAGTTAATGCTATGTCTGAACGAGTTTGACTTGGTTTTGAAAGAGACACCACTATCCTGCTTTGACCATAAAGTTTACAGTCTATTAGCTAACAAAAAAAGTGTAAAAATTTTTATTCTTAAAAACGAAGAAATTCATCAAAATTTATATTCAACGTGCCCTAAAATTCTTATGAAACATCCAAACCATACTTTTTTTTTTCCACGAGGACTTTTATAATTTCTACTGCCTCCGTTTGTTTTAGGTCTTTTACTCTTTTACCATCCACAACTACGTAATTTTTTCTTAGAAATATGTTTTACTCTCTAAATTAAAGTCTCAAGTGGGAGTTCACAATACTGGCTTGGCGGACGGGAGACTTGATTTTTGGGTCGTGGATGCTTCTATGAGAAAAGTGGAAAATGTCTGGCCCAAGTGACGACCACATTGACCCAGCGTGTTAAAGAGCATTATTTTGGCATATGGGTTTTCAACTTTGAATGCAGCCTTTTGGTCCTTAATCATCATCAGGATTCAGGGGTTTGAATTTTGAAAATTCCCATTTTTTCCAAAAATTTTGCACTTATTTTTTTTTTTTTTTTTTGATTCGGTAATTTACTGGCTCCGGAGGGCTCAGTCCATGTGGAGATAGGGGGTTATTTAGGGGATCTAGCTCACAAGAGGACCCCAGCTGAACAGCTGAAAACCAGGCATGAACCTGACAGGGGGACCTTACAAGTGGGCTCAAATCATAAAGAAACTCTCAAACTTTACAAGTTAGGGTTGATAAAGATCGAAACCCCAACCTCCATGTTAGTGGAGGGTTAATCGTATAGCAGAATGTTTGTTTCATATATACACTAGTAAAAAAAGTTGTCGAATTTTCTAGCATGTATACTTTTTTTTTTCTATTATATTGATTTCACCTAATACATTCTAACGTCATCCAAATAAAAGTTAGGAAGAGAAGAGTCTAAATCGACAATTTTTCAATACTCATTTCAAGGGCCGGTTATAGCTACTCCGTATTACGGTTATATGGAGCCTCTTTCTTGATTTTAGACCCTCCTACATGCAAGTTATAATTGTCATGTAGATAAAATAGCCATTACTATTTTATCCAACTTTAACTATATCCACATAATAAACCAAAAAATTCAACGCTTTTACGAGTACGAGTATATGACAACCCTTTCATCTACAATAAGTGGGTAGTAATTTTTATTCATATATGTGTATATAAAATTCAACGGTATATATACTAGCATAGTGTGATATTGAGAGAAAATTATTCATAGCATATTGAAGTGATTACAAAAACTAGAAGACACCAAAGAAAATGACAGAAAATTTCATAGAAGTAGCAGACTGTGATATTGAGAGAAGAGTCAACGCTAGCTGATTCTAGTTAATTAAGATTATTCTTAAGAGTAAAAGCGGCATAAGAAGCAGGTCCATATAAGTTTATCAGCATTCGAATGAATTTTACGATAATTATTTTCATAGTAAACTCAATTCCAACTTTTGGTTCGGTCTTTAGTTTATGTCTCGTAGTAATCAGCTTAGATCCTTGACTCTTAAGTCGTTGACAAAATCTATAATTCGTTTTTACTTTTTTTTCGGCTCCCTTTTGTCCTACTCCGTAACTCATAACCGGGGAAAATGAGAAAAACTCGGTAAATGCCACATTTCGATTTTACAAGCCTTAAATTATGTGTCAACAAATTAGACATGTTTGAGACTTGAGAGGGTAATGGCTAATAATTAAGCATCTCACCTTCAAATTCGAGGGTTGTAAGTTTGAGTGTCGTATTTAGTAATTAGTATCACCCTTTAGCGAATTGGGGTAAATTTATGAAAGCAAGCTAAGCAGGATGGTTTTGGGACCAAAAGGATGCAGTAGTAGATCAGAACCAGCGGCATTTTAACAGTATTGATGTCCTCCTATAGTATCAACTATCAAGTACTGTATCTGATATTCTCAGAATTCTGATCATCACAACATTTTCGAAGATGAGATGAATTTTAGAGAGCAACCCAACAATTATGTATTTATGTACATGCAACTTTCGTGCCTTCATTAAATGCCCTTTTGCCATTTTGCCCTGCAATTCTGCAGAACGTATATTTCACACTAGCTATGCTCAAGAAGAGTGTGCAAATGCGATTCTTCAGAGTCAAAAATATAGTGTCATTATGACAAGACGGTTTTAATAACTTTCGATTCGAGTACTAATATCATTGTACGAGACTACTTAAAATTTATTAATTAAGTAAACTAAAGGTTGTATTCCTTAGATTTGACTAGATGTGTCCTGCATGTCAAATGCTTATACAACTGTACGTGAAGTCATATGAAGAGTCCAAGTAACATAGACTAGGCGAACCTTAATAAAGATGTAAAAGCCTATATAAGTAAACTCGAAACACGATACTTATTGCTAATTTGCTATATTTTACTCCCTAAGAGGCAAATCACACTGTGTTAGGGATCTAAGCATCCATCTCTAAATGCTTAGGGGAAGATAACAAGTAAGTACAAAAAAACAAACAAAAAGGCCAAGAAAGGGGAAGATAACAAGCTTGATAAAACTAGCATATAAAACAATGTTTTTAATTCATCTTGGCCCCTCCCCTCTTCAATTCACAACTCTCTCAAACTTCAAATTTGAGGTAATTTTTCAAACATATAAAAATGAGCATTCCCTAAGCCCAACTTTCATGCTACAAATAGAGCTTGTCTTACAAGTTACAAGCAAGTCCCGTTTACAACACCAAAATGACCACTTTACTAGTAGAACAAGAGCTCACTCCACAAAACTCCCCAATTGATCGTCTATATTGTGAAGAGTTATATTGGAATGATGACGATCACGACGACAACGACAATAATAATGATTCTAGCTCTTTTGATGACGACGACGAAGAAGAACATTTTCTTTCTCTTTTGTGTAAAGAGGAAAATACACACATTGGTGAGCATGCCTTAAAATCTAGAGATATTGACATGATGGAAGTTAGGAAAGAGATTTTGGGTTGGATAGTAAGAGTCAGTGGCCACCATAATTTTACTGTGGTAACTCTTGTTTTAGCTGTTAATTACTTTGATAGGTTCATTATGAGTAGTGTTGGGTTTCAAAGAGAAAAGCCTTGGTTGACTCATCTTGCTGCTGTTGCTTGCCTTTCTTTGGCTTCTAAGTTTGAAGAGACTCAACTTCTTCTATTAGAAGAACTACAAGTAAGCTTCTTTACTACTACTTTGTTACATGTTATTTACAATGTGCGGTAAAAATATCGTCCACGGCTAGTAAGTTTCGAAACTTGTTTGCACCAATATTATCATCACGACTTTGTTTCACCTAATAGAAAATCGAGTGGCCAAACCGAAGTCTCATTCTTTAATACAAAAGTAGTATTTTAAATCTTAGAGTCTTTTGAAACATTTTGGGCAATATTTACGTGTTTTTAGAAAAGGCGAGGAAGTTTGTACACAGTTTTATTTGCAGCTTACAATTTGGTAATGTTGGTTGTAGGTGGACTGTAAGTACATATTCGAAGCGAAAACGATTAAGAGAATGGAGCTCTTAATACTGTCCAAACTTGATTGGAATATGAATGCAGTGACACCCTTGTCATACTTTGGACATTTCATTAGAAGGTTTAAGTTGAAGAATCATCTTCACTGGGAAATATTAAGCAGATGTGAAACACTTATCCTCACTGCTATATCTGGTAATTAAGCATAAATTTTTAACTATCCTACTTTTATTGTTTTATATGACACATAAATGATTATTAGCTAAGCTTATGTTATACACTTATACAGTATCATATATTCATGCTAAGATGAATTTCTTGTGCGTAATTACAGACCCAAGGTTCTTGGACTATGTTCCATCTGTATTAGCCGCGGCTACACTGGTGCAAACTTTGAAAGAACATGGACTATGGAATCCTATACACCATCAAATTGACACCTTCAATCACAACAAGGTTCGCCTTTACCAAAATCGCGACATCAAAGTGTCGATTTTTTTAATTCTTCTGAATTACAGTTTTGCTAACAGGCAGGATTTGCTGATGTTAATACAGGACAGTGTAGAAGAGTGTTGTAAATTCATCCAAGAAATCGCGGGCATGGACAGAACACATAGAAAGAGGAAATATTCTTCTTCAGGGGACAGTAGTCCCACGACCGTGCTTGATATAGTGTCTAGTGTAAGGTCCAAGGAATCCTGTATCGCGTCACTACCATCACAGGACCTTGTATTACCTAAGAAATGTAGGACATCAGAGTCCCACTGGTTGGGCCTTTGAGTAGCTTTCATGCTCAAAACCTGAAGTTGAACCTCCTTGAAGATTCCTCATTTTTGACAGCATTAGCAGTACATATTTTAAGCTTATGGTGGCACATAGTAGTACTCTATTTTAGTATGCCGTATGTTTTTTTTTTATGTTTTTTAAGGGAGTATGCAGTATGTTATATCTGTAGAGTGTATCAAAAGGCGCTTTTCAGATCAAGAAAAGTTTAGCCTGATTTACGATATAAGAAGTCGTAAAATTGATAAAGATCATGACTGACCTTTCATGGTTTTTGAATGAAGAATGTCAAGAAACAGCTGAATGATAGATTAAAACAAACGGACAATGCTACAGGTCTTATTATATAAGCTCCAATCGAAGGTCATACACAGGAGTCAGGCATCATATATTACATACAACAGTTTACAGTAATACAAAGTCAGGTCTCCTGGGCAAAAAGCTGCAAAAGGGAGTGACAGACACTTCTGTGAAACTAGATTCCGAGATCAGCAGCAATGCTCCAACTACATCAGCATCACCCCTGCAAACACAATTACGATTCAGAAAGACGAATTCAAAGGGGTAATTGACCTAATTTAACCTGTCTTTAGCAATGTATAAAGAGATTAAAAGACAATAGTATCTTGCCGTGGTATATAAATGCCTGTAAACCCAATCTAGACCGTCATAGAGCCCTTCGCCAGTGACAGCAGAAGTAGCCTGAACATGCCTGTTGCATCACAGAAGACTCGTAATCATACCAATAATCACACCTTTTCCCTTTGCTACACTATCCTCATAATGTACTAATACTAAATCATCAACCCTTTGATTTTGAGAATTTTGTATATATGTTAATAAATGCTGATTACCAGCTATGCTGACCAAGCGATTTTAGGTCAAGTTTATCAATGATCTCAGTAACAGACATTGCACCAGGAAGGTCCTGCTTATTAGCGTACACCAGAATATTCGCTTTCTTAGGCTCATCCTGCACACATGTACTGAAAAGTCATAAACAAGATCCAAATTGAGACAACATTGAATTATTCACAGATTATACAGATTAAAATGAACAATGTAATTAGTCTAGTTCAGACCTCGATTTCCTTCATGTAACAGACTAGCTCATTTCTAGCATCTGTTATTCTGTCGCGATCATTGCTGTCAATAACGTAGATCAGGGCTGGGAACATACGAAAATAGCTTTTCCACAACGTCAACATCTGATATACATTGTCCAAAGGGTAAATTCAATCAAATTGTAGCATAAAATCAGTCTAGATGGGACTGTTACATATATACAACGATTCTTCCACCATAAAATCGACTGACAATAAGGGGAGTAACTCGTTAGACTTATAAACATATGACGTGCTCATATCCCATTAATCTTCCAATGTGGGACAATTGACTCACACGTACCTTCAATTGACCACCAATGTCCAAAACACCAAAGGTAACATCTTTGTAATCCACAGTTTCCACATCAACTACTGATGAAATAAAAAAAAAAAAAAAATAAAAAAACAAATGAGTGTTACATGAAGTAGTAAAATAGACGTGACAAAAGTGACAGGTTTATTACAGATAGTCGCGGTGTTGATCTTGACGAATTCACCATGTTTGAGCCTATGGAGGATGGTACTCTTGCCAGCAAAACCGCGGCCAACCATTAGAATTTCCAGCCTTCTGTTGCCATACATGGTCGTCTCTAATCTCGACACCATTGTCCCCATTTCTGGCTAAGCTTTGTGATCAGAAATGTAGTAATGTACATGGCCTATGTGGACGAACACAGATATGTATGTAGGGTAGTATTGGTCAAAACAGAGGAATTCTGACTTTGTATGTTCCTTGTTGATGAAGGGTATGTAAGGCATGGTTTGTACCTACAGATTACAATATACTACAATGAATGCGAAGTATACGCATAATCTTATGATACAATAGTTGGACTATGGAATATGTATTTCTTATTACTTCATTATGCGGGCTTCAACTCGATTCTCGGACAACTATTTAGTTGCATTAGCTGTTTGAGTAGCAGGTAACTGTTTTACTAGCAGGTAGTAGGTAGCAGATATCTATTAGCTCTAAAAGTAACAGTTAATATCAGACGTGTTCGGTAGAAGTAACTACTGAGTTATTAAAATTATATAAAACAGAAAAAATAAATTATAAATGCTAGTTTTTTTGCATGAAATGTTACTCAAATAACTTTAGCCAAATGCTAGATAAAATGCTAACTGCTATTTCAATTATGACACTCAAACAGAGATACACTAGTAGTTTGGGATTTTGGAAAGATGAGTATTTTTGGATCTTTGTAGTCATAAAAACTTGAAAGTTGACTTCATTTTGGTGCGACTTTGCACATGCCAACTGCAAAAGCTAGCTTCCTTTGAAACTTCCATCCCCTTCTAAAACCAAAGCAATCTTACATGTTGTTTACCAAGTACTGATAGTAACAGGCTAACAGCCTAGCTACTTGTGGAGTTGTGGACATATAGTGTGAGTAACACGTTAATTCACAAGTTTGTACATTATTTATCGAGGGTAAAAACTTCGGTAAGATTGTCTAACAATAGGAGAGACACATATATTTGAACCACATATCCACATCTTATGAATTTTTTGAGAAGGATTGCTAAAGCAAGGAGCAAAGAGTAGATGTTAAAAAATACTCCGTATATAATTATCGATCATATAAATACACTATGAACCAAACGTGAAAAACTCAATGAAACAAGAGATTACACGAGCATCAAAATCACTCTCTCAAATCTCAACCACACTGGCACTGGTGGTATTGACTTAAGTATTAAATATGTAGCAATTCAAAGTTACGCAAACATATGGTGGATATTAACAGTCCTGTGAAGCTGCATATATACAACATTCCAATATGCTCTGAAGGTTCAGTTCAGTGAAACTGCAAAGTATAATCAGAGAGTTCAGCGAGACGCAACAACAACGTTCCCACGGCTCGCGTTAAATCTCACAGATTTAAGCCTGCAACAATTGTTCAGGAAGTTAAAAAAGTGTAAGCAAAACGGTTAGTAGTAGTAATCCGGGTATGACAAGAAGATTGAATGACTAGATTATGTATCTTGCCTTGGTAGAAATGTTGCTAGAAAGCCATTCTAGGCCTTCATAGAGCCCGTCACCTGAAGTAGCACAAGCAGACTGTATGTACCTGCATTAGTGTAATACCAAATGGCGATTCATGTTAGTCGACCTCAAATCATTTTGGGACTAAGGCTTGATGTTGCATGTCGATGTTGTTGTTTTATTGTAATGCCTTAGGTGATTGACATCGAAAGCGATTTTCATTTCCAATGGAGCCAAATACTAATTATTCATTGGCTTTGGGATATAATGGAATAAAGCAAAATGACTCATAAAACTGTTCGTGCTTCTTATTTTGTGAAGTAGCAGTCAGTCGGTGCGATTCTTGAAGCAATTTCATTTTGGGTCATCCATGCACAATCTTTCTATGTTTCAATAGGAGTAAGACTTGCATACATCCGACACCCCCTTATCCCGCCTTATGGTGGGAGCCTTTTAAGACACTGGGGCAGGATAAGCGGATTTTGTCTTTTCATTAAAGGTATAAAATAATCAACCGAATCTTAACTATCCTGACCACAAGCCTAAAGCATGCCTGATGAAGTATAGATGTTGATGCAATTGGACAATAGGACTTACCAGCGGCGTTGACGAAGGGAGTGGAGGCCAAGTTTATCAGTGAGCTCAGAAACAGGCATTGCATTTGGTAGGTCTACTTTATTTGCAAACACCAGAAGAACTGCGTCCCTCAATTCGTCCTGTAACACAATGACATATAAGACCACTTGAGAAAGGGTAAGGGTTCGATACGATGAGATGTCACAAACATATAGTCCTTCTGTTTCTTTCAATTCTTTATATTTGGTTTAAATATTCACGTGCATATCCTAGCTAAGCGTGAAGAATTCAATGAAACGGGAGTGAGTATAATACATGTACCTCATTAAGCATCCTATGGAGTTCATCTCTGGCTTCAATGACTCTGTCTTTGTCATTACTATCCACTACAAAGATGACGCCTTGTGTATTCTGGTAGTAGAACCTCCACAATGGTCTGATCTGTTGTCGTTTCGACCCGAAAACCAAAATTAGCAAGTATTGTAGAATCAATTGAATGGATGAAAAGAGCAATATTTGTTATAAAGAAATTAAAGTTGTTTGAGTACCTTGTCTTGGCCTCCAACATCCCAAACTGTGAAACTAACATTTTTGTACTCCACGGTTTCAACATTAAATCCTACCCAATGTGTGTAGACATAATATGTTAAGGTATGAAATCATCAACTAACTAAAATCGACTAAATCAAAGTGAGAGAATTTAATTGATATCAAAGATAAAGTCTTGCTAACTCACAAATCTATCATGCTACGTATACATAATTTCATTTGATGTTGACCCTCAAAAAAAAAAAAAAATCATTTGATGTTAAGAACTACTTCAAATAACATTAAAATCATACTTGTTAAAACCTTTGTTCACTAGAGTTTTTCTTTCCATTACATAAACCCATCTATCGAACAATTACATAAGACATAAAAGACGCGTGCATGACATGCGCGCACAAGTCAGGCCAGCTCCTAATGCATGCAAAGAAAATATTGTACCAATTTCCAAATACGTACCAATAGTAGGAATTGTGGTGACAACTTCACCAAGTTTGAGCTTGTAAAGAATGGTGGTTTTACCAGCAGCATCAAGACCCACCATCAAAACCCTCATATCCTGCTTTGCAAACAGCATCCTCACTAACCTTGACACCATCGCGCCCATCTCTAGTCGTCTTAAAACCACAATTCGAACAAATATTACTTACAAATTCTATCAAAAAACAGAGAAAATTTAACAAATTTTGCTAACTATTTTCATCAAAATCTTCATTACGAAATAATAATCTAGTGTAGGAGATCATAGTTAACTTACATGTGTTGTGTACGTTATCAAGAGATCAGAGAACCCAACAAATAAAGCTCAAAGATAGAGAATAAGGTTCTTTAGATTGAAGAATTATTCTAAAAGAATAATAATTTAAAGAAGATTATAAATATTTCGCTTTTTTTTTTTTTTGGCTTTGTGTTGTCTTGATCAAATAATTTGTCAATTTTGATGTGATTGTGTTATGTTATGTTTTGTGTTGTGTTTGGAAAAATTATATATATATATACTCATTGGTATTAGACTCTTGGTGGGTACTTTGTTAAGTGTATGACATAAACATATCAACCTTATTACATAATTCGACCAATAAGAGACTAGAAATTTGTCCAAATAATCACATTATTAGTACATTGAGGTTGAAGATGTAGTCATCGTTTCCGTGGGAAGAAAAGGTTCCCCATCCCTTTCTGAATTTTAATAATAGGAAACTGCAAGACATTGAGATTAATGATTCATTCAAACAAATTAATATGTTTTTTTATGTAGCAAAATATTATACCGAATTGTCTACATGCAATTTTCTTAGGATGACGTGCGTGATAAATGTACTTATACAACTAATTATGGACTCTTACGTATGGACTAGACATGAATTGAGTGGCATGAGTAATTTAAAGATCGATTGTTGATTAAGAATTCAGGACGTCAAATAATCTCGTTAAAAAATAGTTGTTCTCCAAGAAACATTAACGTACTCCGTAATAATTTACGCGCTAAATTTTTTACCATTAATAATCATGATTACTAAACGTAACATTTTTAATACTAACGTAACCTATGTAAATACCCTTATTACCCTATATCTCTCAAATTTACATTTTGTACCCCCTTCTAATTCTCTTCTTGATCTTCAATTCTTCATCATCTGTATGGTTGTATGCGTTCATTCTTTTTTTCGTTCCTCCTGATTTACCATACTTCATTTCTAATTAATTTCTTATCTATTTCTTTCTCTATTTTTATTCGTCAACCACGGTAGTTTTCATCAAATCAAAGATCTTGCTTTTTGTTGTGTGCTACTTTTGTATTGATTTTCATTTGTAGAAAACATCTTCATTGAAATTCCCATTCATCGACTAATTTAAAATTAAATCTGCACAAGTTAATTGATTAATCAATGGACTGAAATTGAAAAGGTTAAAGATTAATTGTGATCATTTACAATTATGATTGGGATCATATCTAATGTCAAGCATTGTGAAACTGATGAACACGTTAATTATAAGAATTGTTGAGGAATATATCATTAAGGGTAAATAGGGAAAAAAAAAATTGAAAAAATAGGTTACGCTAGTAATTTTTAGGTTACGTTTAGCAACTCCCTTAATAATGAGTTCTACAAGAAACATTAACGTACTCCGTAATAATTTCTCAAACACAAAAGGATGAGAAAAAGTAATGATGAGAAATTACAATAGACGGATAAAGTTCACAAAAATTTCCAATTTCATAGCTGGTGTTGGTTTCAATTAAAGACTAACTAACTATCATCGGACAGAACTTCTTTGGCAGATTGGAGGGCTCCGACGACGGAAACCGCGGCGCCGGTGAGAAGGCTACCACTGGTTGCGGGTTTTCCAGGTTGTTGTTGTTGGTGAAGCTGGTGTATCAGCTCAATATCCCTATCCTCCTGCGCTTGCCCTGCACTATCTCTATGATCAACTGCAGCCTTCTTTACCTCTAATGTATTTTGTGACCTCTCATTCTGCTGGCTACTCTATTGGTACGTGCAAAAGTTCGAAAAAAAAACACATCAAATTAATAACATACTCTATTGATCCTTTGGTACGTTTATTTAACCGTTCACGTTTGGTTTGAATACGTAATAATATGTTAGACATTGTTAGTAATCAACTAATAATCATAATGCTAAACTATGCAAGGAAAAAGGCTAACTCATAGAAACAATGTGTTCCCTCCGATAATTAGGGTCATCATTATTGTGAATATGCGAAAAGAATTGAAAGTTGCATATTCATATCAAACGTAAAGAAAAAAAACGGAGGTAGTAGTTTTTTTCACGGTTGTACTTTATACCCGCGTTAGTGTTAAAACATTTCTCGTTACGAAAAAACGATTAAAGGGTTGAGCTTGCTTGTAAAAAGAATGCGCAACAATGTGACAGCAGAAGACATTACAATCTGAAAAACAGATGTTAAAGACGTACCATTTTGGAATTATGGTATAACGGCAACAATGATTCGTTCTATTTAGGTTCAGAAAAAGAGCAGTAAGAAATTTTGAATGTGCTTTAATAAGGCTTTATTCTTGCTAACACCTTTGTTTTAGGGAGCAACCCAAAAGATAGGGTAAAGCGTGATAATCTCAGCCCCATGGCCAACAGAAGTTAATTTTACAATTTCGAAGACTATAAATAGTTGCAGAATAAGATAAAAGCTGACGATCATCAATGAAATCTAAGTTGAAATCATTTTCCTTCAAATCCGAATTACAAATTGATTGGGCAGTGACTAATTTTTAATGGAAATCACCGAAAAAGACGATTTTGCTAGAACATGTAGATAACAATGGAACTAAGAGGCAGAAGAAGTGTGTAGTACAGGAGTACATGACTGTGAATGAATGTCGAAAGAATGTAGAGCACCTAATTCACGCAATACCGATTTCTGAAGCTAATATACTGCTGGAAAATCAGCAGAAGCTATTTTCAAGATGTGCATATAACAGAGAAACCGATCAGTTTGCAATGTGCCATGCTTTCATCATTTCATGGTATTCAGCATACTAGAAATTCTACAGAATGTCACATTGTCATTCAGAATAATGATACAGAGTACTAAATTTCTCAGTATCACTCGAAGATATAGACAGAAACCCGAGCATTTGGGATCCCCAGCAAAGCACAAGTAATGTGAATGATCTTTGTTTGGTACCAAAAACTTCATAGCCTAACAATTTTTATGACCTAGAAACTCACATGTCTCTCCAGTTTCCACTTCTGTATTATGTATCAAATATGCAGATTGTATAATGTCGAACAGCAGGAACTCACCCAAGCAATAGAAAGACGGTCTAACAGGTCGGTACTGGTGATTCACTGTGATGCACATCAGAAACATCAGAGAGCCGTTGCCTTGGAGACAAGGTTGTGTTGGCAGCAACATCGACATCCAGGTTGTCTATGATCTTCCTCTTCAGTGTTTCGGGCTTGAAACCATCTGGCTTCTCAATGATCGGGGTTACTGACTCTGCTTGCTTCTGAGCTAACAAGGCTTGAGCTTCCTCGATAACTGATGCATTATCGTCAGCAGCATAGAGGATCTTTTGTATAGCTTCAACAACCTGAATTGACAATGTAAAGAGTAATTATTAAGCTGTAGAATGCTGAATTTAAGAGGATTGTTGGGTCTACAGGAATGAAGCCGATAAAAAAGTATGCTGCTTACAGGATGATGTTCAATCTCAGGTTTCTGGCACAAAATTTCGATGTCTCTTAGCTTTGCAAAATAGAAGTCCCTCTCCTTCTCAAGACTATCAACTGACAGTTTCAACTCTGTGATCTGCACAGCATTCGATATTCTTAACCAGACAATTCACTCAAATAGTAAAATGTGTACGCTACAGAAATGACCTAAATAATATACTTAACACAATAAAAACACTCACTAATCAACCATACCTGTTCATCATATACCCCTTCACTAGAGACAGGTTTAGGAGCTTTGGCTGCTTGGCTTGGTGCATTCGCAGAAGATGCATCAGCCTTTCTAGCATTTTGAGTAGAATGAGACTTCGTTGCTGCATTAGAACTCTTGGTTGATGGCTGTGATGGAGCACTTTTCTTGCTCATTTCTCTTCCTCCCTTACAAGACTCCCTTCTTTCAAGCGGATTGTAGCTACACAAAAGACGGAATATTTTGTAGTATCAGAAAACTAAAGCAACCCATCTTTGTGAAAATACAAGACTTAGAATCAGGCTCACAAACAAAAACATATATGAATGAAATTCTACACATAGATTCAGGTCCTATGCCGATATACTGATATCTGTGGAGCTCCCTTGTGATGAGGGGAAAACGTAGTTGGATTTGAAGTTCCATCACACATTAAGCAAGACTGTCAATGAGCCTCACGAAAGGAAGAACGAACACCTCACACGTTCTTGAACAATAGAAAATAACGCCCATCACAAACCCATGTGTATGTTCACACATTTCAAAGAACTTCCTCACACTCCTACTTCTTGTATAACACTCTATATGTTCCTTCAACACAACAAGCAGCCTCTAACGAGTTGTCAAGGATATCGAGACTCACCCACTACAGCATTAGCCTCATACAAGTCCTTAAACAAGCTACCGAAGTTAAAAGAGCAAAAGGGCAGCAAGATTCAGAACTTGCACATATCAAAAAACTTCCACACATTTAAACATTTACACTCGATAACTTTCCTCAAACTAGCCAAGGACATAGATGATCGACTTCCTCCGTTGTAATTTACCATGAACCAGCTCTTGAGGAGCACAAATAGCAGCACATAGGTTTTATTGTTCAGAAATCCATTATACTCTTACGGAAATTCAATCAACAATGTTCCAAATCGCGTCAAGTGCTCAGTTGCTCACTGACTAATTCGACAGTTTCCATCAAAATAACTAATAGCAAAAGCAAAACAATTACATCTCTCTCAACACAAGCTCTCTTGACCGACTTTGGCGACAATCAAATTAATTGCGAAAATACAGCTTCAATCAGCAGACATTCAGCACTAATTAAAAGTATACATAATTTAACAGAACTGTAAGATCAGATATGAATGCGTAAACCAGAAGATTACTTGTTTAGGCCGCCGTTGTTGACAGAATCACAGTAACGCTTCAACCACTGCAAGAACTCGAGGTTGTCGAGAGGCCGACCTTTGATTAACTTATTCACTTCCATATTCTAACCAACCAACACAAACAAAACTCAGAATTCTACAAATTGAAATCTAAAACCCTAACATTTCTGAATTTAATTAAAATCATAATTAAAATTAAAATTTTACTTTGGAGATTTTGAGCTTGTTGAATACGTCTTGAAGAACTTTGTAATTCTGAATCATATCGTACTCGTTCTTCGCATCGAAATTCACCTTGTGCATCGGCACTATTCCTGGATGCGCCGCGTCCATCAGCTGACAGTGTACGGCTCCTGCGCACGCCTAATTTTTCCCCCAAATTAATAAAAAAAAAAAAAACCTAATTTAATTCGAATTTCAATAAAATTCCGATTTATAATTGATCATTTCGACTATTAATTTAAAATGACGAATTCATAACAAAAGAAAAAATTGAATAAAATTAATTAAAAAAAAAAAAAAAACCTCTTCGACTTTGGTGAGATTAAGTTGAAGAGTAGAGTTGATCCAAGCGAGAATCTCTGATCTTCCGACGAAATACGCAGAATCCATCATTCCTATTTTCGTCGCCATTTTTTCTGATTTCTCAATCCGTCGTTTTTTTTTTTTTTTTTTTGAGTTTTAGAGAGAGAAATAATAGAGAGAGAGGGGAGCGTTTTATTTTTTTTATTTTTTTTTTTTGAAAAGGGGGGTTTTGAGCGGGATAATTGGGAAGAGGAGTGTTTTTTAATCTGGCAAATGTTGCAGATCATGGGCTTAATTGGCTTTTTAATGGGCCGCCAATTGGGGTTATGGAGGATGTGTGTTGCTTAAGCTGACCAATTGTTTTTGGTTTAGTGGGTTTCATCAAGGGATTGTCATTTGTCAAATTGTAATCTAAGAAATACGATTTTTTTTTCGAAATAGGGCTCAAAAAATAAATATTAAACAAAATGGGTCGGATTCAAAAATGTTCAATCTTATGGGGTGCACGTCACCCCATTTAGGTTCGGGACAAAACCGCCAGTGGCACTGGCGGTTTTAAGCGTCTTGAACAGTAACTTTGAGACTGGGAAGAAATTTTGGCTAAGGTGAAACCGCCATGGGAGGTGGCGGTTTCACTTCAAGTGAAACCGCCACTCCCCATGGCGGTTTCACCTTAGCCAAAATTCCTCATAGCTTAGTTCGGTGATGAAACCGCCATGGGAAGTGGCGGTTTCACTTGAAGTGAAACCGCCACCCTTAATAGCGGTTTCACACCCGAACTGAGTATGGGATGGGAATTGGTGGCTTCATTTTTGTCAAGGGTGAAACCCCCATGGGAGGTGGCGGTTTCACTAGAAGTGAAACCGCCACCCCCCATGGCGGTTTCACCCTTTACAAAAATTAAGCTACCAATTCTCATATTACTTGAATCTGTCATGAAAACGCCACTGAGAGCAGCGGTTTCAGTGGTTATAAAACCGCTCTGCTCAGTGGCGGTTGTATATTTTTGTTTTTTTTTTTTTTTGAAGGTGTTTTCCCTCTTTTCCGTTTCACCTGCAACTCAAACAAACCCAAACCAAATTGGCACGACCACCATCGTTCAATAACACCAATAACAACCCAAGGTGAGAACTCGAATGGCATGGTATCTTATTTCATAACTTAAAACGTCTTTTACATACTTGAAAGAGTCGAATACAACATAAAATTGTTTCCATACATTACAAACTACTATATTAATAGCTAATCATCCGCTAGGCGGCGGCGTGTAGCTCGACGTTGGCTTGAGGAAGCGGGTTGGCTTGAAGAAGAACCCGGAGTGTCGCCTTCCATAATTGGTGTCATAGGAGAACCAACTCTACGTCGACGCATATATTGGATAAGAGGAGAATGATCATCCAAACTCGCACTTGGTTGTTCTTGAGATTGTTGGATAAGATGTGAAAATCCCACCTTCTCGAGACATTCGGAGCAATGTTTGCGGATGTCGGTTAAAGTTTGGACAAAATTAACACTAGATGCGTCATTTAGTGCAGCTTGAAGGTCATGCTCACACCTCATGTGTAGAGTTGCAAAACCTTGGGTCTATAATCACAAAAATCAAAAAATTGCACTAATTATTTCCTAAACATGCTTACTATTCAATAAAACTGAAATAACGATAAATCATACTTACAAGCAATTGAATTGAGGGAGACGAAGGATGGTAGGAAACCGGGCCACCATGAGATTGTTTAACAGCTCCAATGATACGACGAGTATGGTTTCGATACCAAACCATATACGGATCATTGTAATCCATCGTGCCATCATCTACATCGGTATTAGCCACCGACCTCTCTCGACGCCTACGCCATAAATCGATATAGACATTGTTGATTTCTTGCCAACTTACCTTGCGATTTCCTCTCCTATCCAATTTATGAAGAGCCACCGAAGTATCACAGTCCACCGGGATTGTTTGCTTCAAACCAAATTGGCGTACTACCCGATCTGGACAATGCCACTCTACAATGTCAAAGCAGATCATAGGAGCCAAAACAAACCAATCTTGTTCATCCTTTGAACAAATCGGAGAGACAGCTGAGATGACGTCCGCTGTATAAGGCTGCCAAACAAACTAAAATAAAACAAATAAAGTAGTAAATTACCAAATTATTTTCATGCTTATAAAGTCACAAAAAATTGGATTGGATAAGTAAACTTACTTGATCATGAGTCATACAATCAAATGCATCTCTGTAAGCAGTAAGAGAGAAAATCCCATCAGCTCTTCGCCGATCGATCATAAGCCACTTACGTCCTAATGCATCTCTCCCATAGATATGTTGTGACCCAAATGGACTAGCTATAGTCTCATCCTCATCCTCATCCTCATCCTCATCCTCATCCTCATCTTCATCCCCATCCTCATCCTCATCTTCATCCTCATCCTCATCCTCATATTCTAATGGTCTCAAGTTCATAGGACGTCCTATAGCAATACGTTCCCAAGACCACAACTGAAGAAGAATAAGAGGTCCAGATATCTCTAATGCATCCTTACAACACCCTCGACACAAGTTACGATACAATGTTGCTAGTACCGCACTTCCCCACGAGTAATCATCCAATCTACTGACATCACTTAACAATGGCAAATAGATTACTTGAACCACATCCCCACTCTTATCGGGAAATAAAACGGTACCAAACAAAATGAGAAGATACGCTCGAATATAGCAATGAAATACGACATCGTCCATACCGTTGGGCAAATAACTAAAATGGGTCATCAACCAAGAAATTTTCAAAGAAGTTCCCTTCAAACTTCCCCCCGGTGCTATTCCCAACAATTTAGTCACTAATCCTTGCCAATCTTGATGGGTCTCATCCGTCACAGCTCTTCCATCTATCCTCAAACCTAACATAACTTGCACATCTTGCAAGGTGATAGTGGCCTCCCCAACGGTTAAGTGAAAAGTGTGGGTTTCTTGCCTCCATCTTTCTACTAATGCACTTATTAAATCCTGATCTAATTTAACACTAGCTACTCTATGCGCCCCATAAAACTGGGTTTTCCTAATAAATTTAACTACCCGCTTACTAGGACGATATTCGCCATGCCATTTTATGTGAGTTCTACATCTAAGCGAACTCACCTCCTCTCCGTCCCAAATTGCTTGACTCCTGTGTTTGTCTTGCAGTTTGAGAAGAGACGGTTCGATCGGTCCCGGATGAAGATCCGCCTCCATGAGAGCTACAAAAAGAAAAAGAAGAGAGTTAAAATATTACACAAAAAGATTAGGCAAAAATAAGTTCACAATAATATAAAGATCAACAAAAAATGTTACCCTCTTAAAGAACATGTTTTTTTGTTATGACCGGGTTGACGACATATGCCACATAATGATTTTGATGGTGGTTTTTCATCCATCTCATTACGCAATCGCTTTGAATGTGACTTATCCTTCGTACCCTTCTTCTTCGGTTCACGTTTCATATCCTTATTAGCAAGGATTTTAGGACCATCAAGAGGTGTCCAATAAGCTTCATCCGGAATGGGTCGAAATTTGGGTGCGTATGACCCCAAATACTCACCACTAGTGTAAAACACATCCACAAATGCATTTGTACTTAAACCCATTGAACTACAAACGGCAAGTACATGTGAACAAGGGTACTTGTAAATTTCAATTTTTTTACAAGTGCATGTTTTAGTCACAACATTCACAGTATGCTTATGTTTCCCTTTTCCACTACCTCTATGGCCCGACCCAGTGGTCACTTGAAACAGTCCTCTATCAAATGCCACAACGGTATGGTGTGCGGCTTTCTCAGAATTGACAGCAATGGCATCCATTACTTTCTTACAATATGCATGTCTCTTTTCAAGCCTTTGTTTTGCCTTCTCACGCCGCTCCACAAAGTACGCATTGACTCGATAAAATGTCAATTTCACAAGTGCGACGATGGGTAAGAATCTGCCTCCTTTCAAAACTCCATTGAAACACTCCACCATATTGGTAGTCATTATACCATACCTGAACCCACCGTCATGATAATTTGACCACTTCTCCATCTCCAAACCATGTTTGGTCAAATATCGTCGTGTATCAATATTTATTTCACCCATTCGATTGAAACCACGATTGAACTTCTTCTTCTGATGTTGTGTGGCAGTCCAACCAAACAAGTTTTTCAAATCCCTACTTTTAAACTTTGTGTTGATGTTGGATGCCACATGACGCATGCAAAATCTATGGTAGGCATGCGGCTCAGTCATTTCGATGTGTTCATCATTCATAGCAGCTTTGATGCCATCATGTCTATCTGATATAACACAAAGACCTTTTCTATCTGTCACGAACCTCCTTATACATGCCATAAACCAAGGCCAACTATTGGTATTTTCACTCTCAACAATACCGAAAGCAAGTGGGTAAAGTTGGTCGTTAGCATCAACTGCCATTGCAATAAGTAAAGTACCCTTATATTTCCCATATAAATGAGTGCCATCAATAGTTATAAGAGGGCGACAATGGCTGAAACCTTGAATTGATGGTCCAAATGCCCAAAACACTCGAAAGAAAGTTTCCTCATTAGGTTTGCATGTTGGCGTATTCACAAAATGCACAACAGTTCCCGGGTTGGATTCTTTCATTGCTTGCATGAAGTGAGGAAGCAAAGTGTAGGATTCATCCCAATCACCATATAAATTTGCAATTGCCCTTTGTTTAGCATTCCACCCCTTCATATATGAGATAGTATAATTGAATTTATCTTTGATAAATTCAATAAGAACTGGGACTTTAATGGACCAATCCTTGGCAACAAGGTTTTTAATAGCTTCACTAATGAATCCACGTTTCAAATTCATATGGTCGCGTGGAATAACGTCACCAACACAGGTAGCTTCGTGAGGCCCAAGATAAGTGACAATGGTGAAGGCTTCTGAAAACTGTTCTTGTTTTTGTGATGCCCTAAGCCTCCAATTGCATGGGTTTGGTGTTCTACTACACTTGAAAGTGACAGTGTGGGGTTTGGATTCAGGCACTTTGAAAGTTTGGTTACGTTGTACAGAGTACAAAGTTACATTTTCTATCAAAGCAGCTTTATTTGGAAATCTTTGACCAACTATAAACTCCCTACCAACCTCAACTTCAACTTCATTGACCCATGTTTTCCAAGCATTCACATGTTGTTGATCAATTTCATGAATCGTATTGAATTCTAAATGTGGGGCACTCTTCCCAACCAAATCATCATTCTCATCTTCATCATCAATCATACGTTCAACAACATTCAACTCCTCCTCCGCCTCATCTCCTTCTAAATCCTCGTTCAAGGTCCCCTTATTTATGTTATTGGTTTCAATGGAAATATATTGCGCAACATCCCCAAAATCTCATTGATGTGAGAGAAGTATTAGGCGTTGTTGAAATCGTTGTTGCCAATACATTTCTAGAGTCTACCCTTCCCACTTCAATATAAATGTCCATAGAAGGAACCTTTGAGTGTCGAACAATTGCCCACATAGCAAGTAAAGAACGATCATTATTAAGGGGTACAACCTTATAACACCCAACACTCGGATACTTCATCTTCACCGTCAATGAAACACTCTTTCTATTGATTTTCATTGCCTCACAAATCTCCCCAATGAAGTCATTATAAGTCATACTAGTACTAGCAAATACAAAACTCTCATTTCCACCCTTATAACAAACATTTCCACTAGCTTCAACAATTTCTCCATCCCAATAACATACCAAAGGATAACCCGTAATTTCCATTCTATAATGAGAAAAATAAACTAATTTAATTAAGAAATTCAACTAACATAAATCTTCAATTAACCAAAACCCTAAAAATCGACTTATGAATTTTAATAACTAAACTCAAGCATAATACTAACTAAATTGGATTAAATATATAACTAAACTCAAGCATAATACTAACTAAACTCAAGCATAATACTAACATAAAAAAAAAAAAAACAACTCAATGAACTTAAATTAACCTAAATTAGTGTGGTTTAATTACAATATTAAACAAAACCCTAAAAATTCAACTTCTATCATATACCATGAATATGCAAATTATTATCAATACTAACAAAACAAATTATTCAATAAATTAGTAATCTAACTAAAAAATCAAACAATTAAACTAATGAATTGACATTACCTAAAACAAATTGGTACAATTAGAAGAAATGAAATTACCTTAAAGAAATTGGTACAAAAGAGGGCGGCGACCGGCGCAGCGAGAGAGGACGGAGCGGCGGGAGAGGGGCGGAGCAGCGGCGGGAGATGGGCGGAGCAGCGACCGGAGAGGATGGGGACGTGGGCTGGAGAGAGAAGTTGAGGTTGAGAGTCGGGGGTATTTTTTTTGTAAGGAGTCGGGGTGATTTGGGGTGATTTGGGGGTGGAGAACCCCGATACAAGTATTTGAAAAAAAAAAAAAAAAAAAAAAAAAAAACTAAAACCGCCATGGGGGGTAGCGGTTTCACTTCAAGTGAAACCGCCACCCCCCATGGCGGTTTCACTCTTTACAAAAATTAACCCACCAATTCCCATACTCAGTTCGGGTGTGAAACCGCCATTGAGGGTGGCGGTTTCACTTGAAGTGAAACCGCTACCCCCCATGGCGGTTTTACAATTGCCCAAAATCACCCCCTGAAACTCATATTCACTGTTCAATACATGTAAAACCGCCAGTGGTAATGGCGGTTTTGTCCCGAACCTGAAATGGGGTGACGTGCACCCCATAACATTAAACGTTTTTGAATCCGACCCATTTTGTTTAATATTTATTTTTTGAGCCCTATTTCGAAAAAAAATTCAAGAAATACTCGCGTAAATGCGTGATTAAAGTTTTTCAATTTTCTTTCCGAGCTAGTATTTGGTGGCATAATTAATACAAACTATTTCATATTGATAAGACTACGAGATGTTAATACATTGTTGAACAAAACAGAATGGTGAAGCTAGGTAAATATTGTACTCCCTCCTATCCACTATGATTTTCCCTTTTTGAAAACTGTTTTTGAGTAGCCATCTTTGGAACTACTTCTAGAGCAAATAAAATACCCGTTTACCTTAAACTCAAATGGGTTTGGTAAAATGCACTGCTGAATAGAATATGTACTAATTTTTTCAACAAATGAATGATTTATTTGGTTTAATAGTAGCTCCGAACATGACTACTCAAAAACAGTTTTTGAAAGAGGAAAATCATTTTGGGTAGGAGGGAGTATGTGTTATTCGATCCGTCATTAATAATGGTGTTTGACGCCTAAAGTTTTTCAATGTTTATTGAGATACTTCGTACTATGGTAACTTGAAATTTTTCAAATTCAGAACTTGGAAATACAATATGACTAAAACAATATCGACTTTAGGCATTTAGGTGCGGTAATGGTGTTGAATAGAATAGGTTGAATTGCGAGAGTTGAAGATAAGCTTCACAAACATAATGGATGGATCCGTAACTAAAAGAGGATGAACTTTTCCCGGTAAAAGAAGTGATCAAAAGTATCCACTAACCACACAACAATATCTAATCATGAAATTAAACTAGCTAATGCTAAAGAGTTACACACCATCAACTTCAAAAAG
This sequence comes from Spergularia marina, assembly GCA_963680865.1. Taxonomy (NCBI): domain Eukaryota; kingdom Viridiplantae; phylum Streptophyta; class Magnoliopsida; order Caryophyllales; family Caryophyllaceae; genus Spergularia; species Spergularia marina. Next base: position 21,882,182 of record OY804545.1, read on the forward strand.
GGGTTATTTCAATCATCATCCACCAAAAAGGAAAAACAAAGGGAGGAAGATTAACTAAAGAAAAACTAGTAAAAAGTACAAATAGTGAGTCAATCATACATACAACTCTTTGTGTTCTCTCTCTCTCTCTCTCTCTCTCAATCTACAAGACTAAAATGCTTCTTTGGTAGAGGGAAGTGGGAGGATCAGCCATAAATTAATATCTTAGGGACCATAATGGTATGATGATGAAGTTGAAGCTGATATCTTTTCTAGAACATGGACCGCTTCTTTCATTGATGGTCTTTTTTGTGGGGCGTGTGACACACAATTATACCCTAACTTTAAGCAGCTGAATAGGTCCTCCTCTTTACCCTCCAAGTCAACCCGTATCGGCGGGTCGGCCATCCGGAGCACCCGTGTTTTGTCGTCTAACCCAACCGCCAACCCGGCCAATACGGGTGGGCCAAGTTCGTCTGATATTATAACCTTACCCGTTAATAGTTCGAGTAGTAACACCCCGAATGAGTACACGTCCCATTTTGTGTTGGGCTTTAGGCTCCGTAATGATTCGGGTGGGTGGTATGGTGACATGCCCCCGATTGAGCTCCCACTCGGGCTCGGGGTGGCCCCGACCGAGTAATCTTGGAAGCTCTCCCTTGAGGCTGTGGATCTCTTGCTACCGAAATGTCGGGTTGACCCGCCCGGCATATAACCCGATTTACCAGTTGTCAGTTTATCGATACCAAAATCGCCAATTTTGGGCTCCATGTCCATGTCCAATAGTATGTTACTGGACTTTAGATTTCCGTGTACGTGCTTTTTCTCATGGATGTAACTTAGCCCACGGGCTACTCCTCTTGCAATCCTCAGTCGAACCTCCCACGGTATATGACATGGTGAAGAGCCTGCTTTACCACCTGTTTGATTTCAACATCAAAATTAAACACATACAATTGCATAGCTAATCAAAGTTTCAAATTTTTCATAATAATATTATTAGATGTCACGTCCCCATACATGAAGGGGACACAAAATAAGACGTAACAACTTTACTAAAACAGAGAATAATCCCACTTCGATTCGAGCCAACTAAACATTAATTCAACAACAGGTCGACTAGTTGGAGATATTTCAACTTCAAGCAGTATAATTCTGTTATCCTACTCAATATCACACTTAACGTCTCACTCTATACCAATTATACCACATCAAAAAGGCTAATAAATGTCCATTTAACTTTATAATAATGTGAGTAGGTAGTACCTCACAATGGATTGAGACACGTAAAACAGACCCTTAATAGGAGATGTGATTACTCTATCTCAACTTTCAAGTCAATGTTAGTATCTTAACAAATAGATAGTGGTAATACAATAGTAGTGTTTATAAGTCATAGACTTCGCCATTCAAGGGATAAGGAAAGCTTATTAGTGAAGTCAACTTCAAGAGTAGTTAATTTATTAGACATGATGAACAAGCATTATTACACAACTTTGACCTCAAGGGGGCACAATCTTCTTGGTGTGTACAATGCAGAAATTGCTTAGCAACTCAACGAGTCTTCTTCATGAAGCCGAACCCAAAGTACAAGGTGGAGTTTTGTTTATATATAGGCATAGATTTGACTCATGAGCACACTACAAAACACCAAGAAAACCATTCTATAAGGGTATAAAGACCAATAGTAAAGGTGTAGTAGGTACACTATGCATGTGGTAATTAGTATTTTGGTCCAAGGACCACCTTATTTATATCTCTTCTACTCATCACTTGTCAATACCATGGTTCTATACTTCTATCTATGTTCATACTGTGATTTTATAATTGCAATGAGGCACCAATCACAATTTACATGTAGTCTAATCTCGATTCAGGCCAGATCTCGAATATTCTCAGTAGAATTTACAAATCGCCTACCCAATAAAGTTAACATTCTAACAGAATGAAAAGTTGAACCTTTTACATTTCCGCCAATCATCATGACATGTTAACAATACCAATTAAAGTGTTAATAGATCAATCATTGTTGGTAACCCACAAAAGAAATTACGGAGTACACCTTTAGGTCTCTAGTAGTCCTAGATAAGAGGACATTGTAGGTGGAGTGAAGTACACATTTGCACAATTATGGGAGTTCTCCAAAACTTGGTTTCTACATGAAAGTTAACGCTAGGGCCATCGAGAGTTGACACATATTACGGTTTAATATTATTTAGGGCTTCAGTTACAACTACTCCACCACTACATGTTTTCCCCAAATCGTATGCAACGGCCCACTTTAATCCGGCCCCATTTCACCGCTTCAATAAATTATTGTTCATCATATAGACTGTGTTATTGCAATGTTAATCTGTACTAATGCTCTAACTTATAAAATCTATATCCTAAAATTATTTGTCTTATCAAGTGAATCATCAATCAGCAAATAATGTAGTGTACTAATGCATGAAATGGAATAGTAGTTCATATGACATGTCTGGTAAAAACGTGCGCACCAGCCCACTCGGGAAGACACGACTCGACTACATTTGTCTAATGGGTCGAGTCAGGGTTTCAAAATTTTGTCTTATTTTAGAAGCTACAAATCAGTTGATGGGTGACATTTGAGATTACAAATAGAAGAATTTATAATAGTACGTGAGAAGATAATGACATCGAAATTGTATACGACTTGGTAACACTACGTACTATTAGTTCAGTGTGAAAAGAAATTACACATTGTATAGTCTATGGAAATTTATGCAATTAATAACAACATGAACCAACAAAACATTATGAGAAACAACAAATGCATGCAACAAAATTCACAACCAACTGCTAAAGAAGAGAGAAAAGGGAACTTACGGTAACGTGCATTGGCAAGGCTGCCATTGGGAACATACTCGTAAATGACAAGCTTCTCATCAGCAGCCCAATAAAACCCACGAACCCTAACCAAATTTGGGTGCGCCATCTTCGCAATGGCTCGGACTTGACTCTCGAACTCCTTTAACCTCTCCACGTTACTACACTCCCCAACCCTCCGAACCGCCAAAACCGAACCATCTTCCAACACTGCCTTGTACATTATACTCGAACCACTTGCCCCTAAAATGTAGGCTGAGGCCTTTAATAGTGTCTCCAATTCTAGCTCGGTTTCACCATCTACGGTCACCAATTGTCCTTTCTCCTGATGGTGCTCCTTCTCCTCTTCCGACGACGAGCTTTCCTCGTCGTCGGTTGAGTCGTCCTCCTCCTCGTCATTGTTCTTCCCTTTAAGCAAACACGCCCACCTCCCGATCCCCTTAGACTCGGAGGAGGAGGACGAGGTTGACGACAGCGGGACCTCGTCCCGCGGCCTTGTGGTATTTACACTTATAGCCTTGGTGGTGGTACTACTAGTAGTACTAGTGTCTTTTTTTGTTTTTCTTTTGTAAATGAATAAAAGGACCATACAAAGGAGGGCGATTCCGCTCACGTCACCAACCACAATCCAAGCAATGGTTTGTGGTTTAAGGCCATGGCTCTTCCCACTTTGCCCCTTCTCCTGATGCGGGCTTTGTGGCCCGTTATCAGGAGAACTTGCAAAGGTTTTGGGAATAGCCGCGATGGCGGGTGGCGGAATGGGCTGACTTGATGAGGCAGCCGTAGGGAGAGCGGTTGGGCTCAATAAAGGGATCTCACATGGGCTGCCCAAAGGCGGCCCACAAAGATCCGGATTTCCGGCAAAGGAGTCATTTACCTGGTTTAAAAAAACGGTAGAATCCGGAATTTGTCCGGTAAAGTTATTGTAAGACAAATCCAATGTCGCATTTCCCGGAATACGACGCCCGAATTCTAACGGAATATCTCCTGTTATAAGGTTGTATGATAGATTTAGAAACCGAATATTACCTCCTCCAAAATTAACCGGCAATGACCCGTTTATCAAGTTGGATGACAGATCCAAGACCCGAACCCGGTCAAACCCTCCCGGAATTTCCCCGGTAAAGTAGTTGCTTCCCAAAGAAGCCGCCGTAAGATTCGGCAAGTTGCCGAGATTCCTTGGAATGTTCCCACCTAGAGCACATTCGGACACGTTGAGAACCTCTAAACTCCTAAGCCCGCCAATAGAATCCGAAAGTTCACCCGAAATCAAATTGTTGGACACGTCCAGGACACGGAGTGTCGAGAGACTAAACAACGTGTCCGGAATCGACCCGTTGATCGAGTTGAAAGACAAGTTGAGGGTCTGAAGACGGTTTAATAGGCCGAAGTTGGCCGGGATCGTTCCCAGGAGCTGACTCCTGGGAAGCGAAACCCCGATTACTCGACCTGAGTCCGAACTAGAGTCGGACCCACACGACACCCCATGCCAGTAGCATGGGGTGTCGTCAAAGACGGTCCAAGTGTCCAAAACACGTAAAGGGTCACTCAAAATAGAGAATTTGAAAGAAAGGAGTAAAACACCATCAGTGTTGAGCCCCAAAGAGTGGGATGTGAAGAGTAAAACCACGGTAAAAATGGTGGGTAAGATTTTTCTTGGTATTGATAAACTCATCATCTATCTATACCTAGTGAAGCTATAACTCCACATCTTTGAAAAAATGGCAAAAAAAAAAAAAGTAAGTAAGTTTGTTATTTGTTATTATGAAAATTTAATGGAAGAAAAAAAAAAACAGAGGAGAATATTTGTTAAGGAGGGGGAAGTGAGATTTATGGGATAGCAGAGGAGAGCATGTGATGGAGGAATTTGTTTATAAAAAGAAATAAGAACAGATTAAAAAAAAAAAAATGAAAGGGAAAATTCACAGCTCAGCAGAAGGAGGAGAAGAACCAAACTTACCTCCTACACTATAATTGATGAAAGTAAAGTAGGGTTGTGCGTATTAAAGACACTTCTCATCTCCCTGTGCTGTCTCTCTGCAAGGAAAAAATATGGTAATAAATGTTAATAGGACACTTATTTATTTCACAACTATGCTTAGTACGGAGTACTACTACTACACAACCATTTGAAATGCAGCTCATCTTAGCTTTGTGAGATCTTGGAGGACTTTTTGTACATAAACTGTTAACGTTTTGACTATCGGTGTTGTTATCGTATACATGTATGATAATAGAAATTTATACATGTATGATAATAGAAATTTAGTTACATAACAGAGCCATAAACGTAAATTTTGATGCTGTCGATGAGTTCAAACTCTAGTCTCATCATTAGTTATTTCATCTCAATTTTAGACTAATGCTGTAAGTTTTCGTGTACACAAACTAGATATGTCTATATCTTATGTCAAAAATAGAATATAAAAGGCGACAAACAATAGATATAACACTTATGGATTATACATTATAAAGAGACATTTATACATTTACCATTGTGTAGTAAATTAATTTATGCATGCGCCAATATAATTGGATTCATATCCGAAAGTTGAACGTACAACAAAGAATTAAAAAGTGGAATTTCCATCTTTTAAATGCTTATCAATTCTCTCATAATCTCCTTTCCCTCAAAAGTAAAAGATGTTCAAGTAGGAGTATATATTTTGAAGTAAAAGAATTTAAATTTAAGTTACTACGTACTCCTATGATTAAGTATACTCTTTACGAGATTTTAAACTCGTACGGCCATTATCAATATCATACATTGTGATCCAGTTTCATTAATCTTGATTATTGACTTGGGGAGGTCTTAACTTTCAAGTACTTCAACAGGGCGACATTTTTGTCACTTTGACAGCTAATTAATAAAATTCTTCATACATATAAAATGTGTCTTTGACAGTAAAAAAAAAATTCACAGTTTTGACAGCATGCAGCTCTTAATTAGTATGTACATGCACCATGATCGCCTATTCACATAATTTCTCATCCTATTATACAATTTTTGAATTACGGCATAGTATCATCGTGTGGGAGATGAAAAGTACGTGTAACATTAGACAATCACAATGTGAGAATAGCGTTACTCATCCGTTAACAAGACGAGCGAGAATATACATGTATGTCTTCAAAACTATGGATTGATGAAATTTTTTGCTTAGTTTTCTAGGTCTTGCGGACTTTCGAATAGGTTGATCTCATCATCATCTAATTAAGTAAAAAATATACTAGGTAATTAAGTAATGTATTGAACCCGACATTAAGATAAGACATTAAAAATATTGAAAAAGTACATAAAACTTAACAGAAAAATTAAAACGAAAACTAAACACATGCTACTTAGTAGCTAATCGATAATTAAGCTGACGAAAATGGTGATGAAATGCGTATCTAATTGCGCCATCACCAACAAACACACTACGCAATAATTTATTCATTCTTTCAGAAAATGATGATGATGAGCAGAGCTCAGAATGAAGTGTTACAACGATAATGAGAAGCTCGGAGTATTATTTTACATAAACTTAGTACTACGTAGAACATCTATAAATTTTTATTGAAAGTCCTATGTTTGATATGATCAGGAGTTTTCTAGGTTGGAATCTTGTAATGGAAGATACGATAAGTTCTAGTTTGTCAGCATCAGATGTTCACATGCTAAGGGAGGTGCATTGCCAATTTGGTCAAAAATATATTAGTTATCGTCTATAATTGTATTTATTAGGGTATTAGGAGTTGCAGATAAATAATTAAGGATTAATAAAAGGTAATGACTACATGAAATTGCTCATAAACTTTGGTTATTAGGATAATGCATATAATCATGTACATATGTGGGATTGTAGGGTAAAGGGCGTAAAGCAACCAATTGATCAACCAACCACCATGTGGAAAACTGTGATTAGTAGGATTCTTTGCTTATAATTCGCGGATCAGATCAAATTAGATTAATTAAGTGTATTGTTTTCTTTTTATGTCTCGGGTAACTAAGTTTTTGTTTGTGAGTTCAATTCTTATTTCTATCACGCTGCTACTTAGAACGAATTATGTATGTAAGGGGGCTACTGCTAATAACGCGTTCGAAATTTTTACAAGTTTATACCATTTTCATCCAATTCGGATTTGGATTAGACCACTATGAACCGAGTGGACACTCGGTGTGATATAAATTGTATCAATTATAACCTCAACACAGAGTATATAAATTATCTAAGCTAGTCAAGATAATCTTACACCAAGAGCGAATGTAGCTCCTACACCGAGATAGCTTCCCCGGCCTATAATATGAGTACAAAAACACCCAGCATCAAATTAAAGTTAACCTAATGATCAAAAAGTTAACCTATTGGGGATTGTCTCCGGCTGCTTCTATGTACCAAAAAGGTGTACGAAGTCTCTATATAGAGTGCCTAAAAACAACAACATACAGTTAATGTACTGAATTAGCGAGTGTGAGTAGTAGTGAGAGCTTGACCATGAAGGAAGAAAGACAGAAAGAACAAAAACAGTGGGGCGAAGCACAAAAAAGGGATATATAGTGCGGCACACTGTTGTGTTCAATGATGATATTTATACTGCAGATTCAGGCAACTTCCTTGGTGTCGGTGTTTCATGAGTGATGAGCCATGGATATATATGGTTCAAGTCAATGAAGACTACTTTAGAATAACATCATGATTATGTTACAGACTTGATACTTATATTCATCATCTATCCATGCATATGTTATATGAATAATGCATGTTTAATTTCCTCACCTTTCCTGCAACAACACACGGTCCACAACTGTAAGTTGTCCTAGATTCATCTCAATGTGCATGTCTTTTGATCGCTTGCCAATAATAGCCAGGCCATTTGACCATTACTTATATAATTCGTCTATTGACAACAATATGATGATTATATTATATATACGTCACTCAAAGATAAGAAGAACAATGAAAATAAATAGGATCATCGTACGAGTCTATATGTAGTCGATAATAGAAAAATTGTCTATAACATAATCAAGTGTGATACGTAAATTAAAGATTGTAAGTAGTAAATAATATGCTTGTGTAGTAAATTCAACATGTTTGCAGTAAATTTATGAAACTGGCAGTAAAATCAACATTGTTACATATCTATCAATAGAAAGAATTTAATTTAATTTAATTCCCAAATCAAGGATCCTTGATTGTCTCTCTTTCTTTATAATCCAACATTTACAAAATTATGCAACAAAATTTACTGCAATTTTGATTAATTTTACTACAAACTAACCATGGACATTTTTTTATTTGTCTACATATAGACTCCCATTATTTTTGAAATAAATAATCTAGCTATTAGGGACGTGGAAATAGGCAAGGAGCGAGTTCTACTTGATTATCATGATGTCAAGAAGTCAAGAACGACGTAGATCATAGGAATAAGTTTGACTTTTCATCTTGAATTTCATGGAAAGTCTTGATTTTGCCACACAATATGATGCAATAATAATTACATAATATGGATATGAAAATTGTTAGCTAATTTATGGAAAATAATATAATTTATAGTGATTATGGTGGTAACCTAATTTATGGAAAATAATAGTATTGCTAATAATATTATAACAAAAATACACTGACAATTTTATAAAATGAGTATAACAATATAGATATACAGCATGGGCGCGAGCCGGACATGCAAACTAGTTTGTACTATTCGGCGATCACTATATTCAGTTTTAACATCGTGAACTGTGAAACTCTTGTTTAGCTTCACTCGTTTGAATTTTAAGCACCATAATTTACTGCTATTCTCTAAAAAATTGCTTTTGTAGCATCAACAATCATACATTCATAATAACTGGAGTATATTCCCCATCTCTCGCACGTAATATAGGCGTGTTTAGGCAACAAAAACTGAAAAGTTTAGGGCCTGTTTGTTTTCAGTTTTTTGTTTTTTTTTTTTTAAACCAATGTTCTATTTTTAAAAACCAGAAAAAGTGGTTTTCAGTTTTCAGTTGTCAGTTTTCATTTTCAAGTATGACTATTATATAAACATACAGTTTAAATTAATTTTTGCAACTTATTTAGTTAAACTTTTTACGCAAAAAAACCAAAAACTGAAAACGGCAATGATACCGAACAGGCCCTTAGTTAGGCCCTGTTTGATAGGGCTGCATCTTTCTAAACTGAACTGATGTGATTTGAATGACCCTGATCTGATCTGATCTGATTTGAATGACTCTGAACTGATTTGATTTGATCTTATCTGAATTTGTTGAAAATTTGATTAAATTTCAACGAATTAGTATCAATTATGGACCAAATACATTGATAGTTATTTGAACATTTATGATCTGATTTGAATGACTCTGAACTGATGAACTGATCTGATCTGATTTGAATGAATCTGAACTGATCTGATCTGATCTGATTTGAATAAATATGAACTGATCTGAATACTATTTTTATTAAGCCCTATTAAACAGGAGTGTAAAGACTAAAACGAGTATGTCATCATATATTCGAAAATCGTCATCGTCATACGTTTTTAGCTTTGTTCTACCTGATAAAGAATCTCTTTTGCAGCTTTTCACTTCTGTACAAATTGCTATTAACGGGAATTTGAGATCTCGAGAGTTTAATTAAAAAGAAAAAACCACCGAAAGACATGTAAAGTTTGATTTGGAGCTCAAGGGTGCACTCTTATCTTGATCATCTTTTATATTACCGGAGTATCAGTAAACTAAGCTCGTTCGATAATATTGTTTGTTCTAACTTTGCAATTTCAAAAAAATCAGAAGTAAGCCATTCCCGAATATGATCTCCCGTTTTCAATCTTCAATTCTCGTTTTCATCTATGAGTTTTATAGATCAGTAGATATATGAAAATTCGAACATGCATGTGACTATCCTAAAATCTAACGGCAATTAAATTCGACAGTGTTATTGAAGGAACATTATTATTTATCCCTAAAATCTAAAACTACTTTATTGCAAACTAAACCGAGTATTCTATTCAAGTTAGAGCTCATAATTGGAGTAGCAAACAATATGAAAAGAGTATAACTATTTATATATCCCATATATATCACTAAACATATATGGAGGGTAATTCGGATATTTTCTTTGCTTATATGTGGTGAGATTGAGGAACGCGAAATGGAATGTGGTTGGACATGTGAATAAAAAATGATTCATATACATTTAGAAATGTGTATGAATATACATTAACACTTTCTCGTATGAAAATCACTCTGGCGTACTCGTATCACTGAAAGTGTCTTTTTATTAGGCTTGAGAAATTCTAACAGGGTCTCCAGCAGCTTCCTTATCCCATAAGAAAATGGTAAAGTGAAGTAGAAAGACAGGGTTTCTCTTTAAGCTAAAAGTAAAAAGTTGAGTTAACTGCCACTGGTTTATGTCCAAAAAGATGACAAGAACCATATAATTTAGGGAGTACAATACAACATATAGATGCTTGATGACACATTAGGAGTAATTACATACACTAACCAAAAATAAATAAATTTCAACCGAATCTAGACTAAACTCGTGATCCTACCATGAAACAGTACTCACGTATCATGGATGCCTATTGAACGCAAAAAAAAAACATAAAGCTTATTAGAATCTGCAATTTACATTACGATTGATCCTAAAATCAAACCTTACCTACAGGCCAGTCTTACCCGTCACTTGGTGAACACTAAAAATGCAAATAATTTACATAGACAAAGGGATAAACTACTGAAAACCTTTGTCTATACACTCACAAAGTTACTTGAACGATCAATTAAAACCTGGAAAATAATTTGGAGTACAAACAGATTACTTTTACAATAAGCTTTAAGATTATTATAAGAGTGTATATATAATGACATGCATAGTTGTCCCAAGTCCAAATTACATCGGTAAGTGAAGTCGTCCCCGTGAAATAGGTGGATAACTCCAAACTGGCAGTCATATACACCCAATTTTACTGGTCAACGGGAAAACTAAACAACAATTTAGCTCATTCCCTTCCCTCTCCTAGGCCTTCAGTCCCAGACTCACACGCCATTTGCTTCTTCTACAAGTTTTGCTTTCCAATACCTCCAAAATCTAGCTTTGTTACTCAAATTGTCCTACTCCTACCCAATACAAACGAACGTACCAGGAGCGAAAGAAATGGCGGAAACATACTAAACAAGAACGCCAACTGGTCGTAAAATTACCAACTTCACGTTCGGTGTAAGACATGGAATTGATTGAGACATGATCACATATACGATTGGAATTCATGCAACACAAGTGACCACCTTCTGTCTAGCATTTTTCTTAACACGAGGTCTACCGATGACGGATCCTGAACGGTTGCATCTCCGCACATGTCGCGTACAGTGTACTGACTACATAGACCAAATCAAACTAAGTAGACTGTCTACACTAAATGTGTATAGGCATAGGTGACATGATGTGGATTCATTTTGTGATTTTGCCTGTAAAAAACCAGTTTTACTCTAGCTCTGTGTCATCTAGCGACTACGTGGAATATACTCGTCTCATACGAACCCAACTCAGAATAAAAGTATCCATGAAAAGTAGAACGATGCTAACATGTGAACAGACAGAAAAGAGTGAGAGAGACGCTGCAGCCTGCAGCACATGTGGGAAGAATGCCAATCATATTGCATCGCCATATTAAGTAAGGACAGAGTATCTAATTTGGTACATACTGTGTTACTTCTGGAGATGACATTATCGTCTCATGCTAATCTTTTATGGGCAGTGATTTCTACAAGCCTTTCTCATGGAAGGGGAGGAACATTAACTGGACAGACATTCTACCTCAAAAAACTTGAACCGATAAAGGGTTTGATCGAATATAAGCATCGCAAAATGGTTCAATCGTTTCTCTTCCAATCCGTTCCCTCTACCTTGTTTTTTAACAAAAATTGGGGATGTTACTGAGTGATACTCGAAACAAGTTCCACAAAAGTATACACGAACAAAACACGCAAACTGTATTCCGCGGTTGTTAATGAGTCGAGATCTTTCTCGAATGGCTCTATGATAAGCAAGTCGATAACCCAACCCAAAACTTTGAAAAGTCCAGGAGTCCTTTACGCCTTTCGCACGTATCTCTGATTCTCTTTACTACAAAAGTAGATCAGTTTGCTTCAAGTTTCATCTGTTCATGAATTGATCACTCGATTCACCCCCCAATAGGGATGGCAATGGACCCAGGACCCGACCCAGACCCAGGCCCGGCGGACCCGACCCACTTGGGTCGGATCTGGGTCCATTTTTTTTAGACCCAATGGATATGGGTCGGGTCCAGACCCCGTGATAAATGTGTGGGGCGAATATGGGTTCTTAATTTGAGACCCAGACCCGACCCATGGACCCGGCCAAAAAAAACAAAAAATTAAACCTAATTTCTCATGATCCTAGCCTTCCGCTTTCATTTTCATTTCTCAGTCTTCTCAGGAGTCACGCCCAATCTTTCTCCGCGGCCTCAAAAAGTCTTCGCCGTGGCCTCAAAATCCTTTGATGCCGCTCTCCCTTGGTCTTCTGAAGTTCTAAGTAGTACAGGATAGATGAGGAATGTCCACCATAGTGACGATCGCAAAGCACATCGAAGCATTAATGATCGTAAACCACATCGAGACGAAAATATCATAAGTTCGGCAAGTTCTAGACATGACAAAATTGATTTTATAAAAGACCTATTTTGGACCCAGACCCGGCTGGGTCTGGATCTGTAAATTTTAGACCCGATAGATTCGGGTCGGATCTGAGTCTGCTTGTAAAGACACGGATCCAGGTCTGGATCCTATAAGACCCGACCCATTGCCATCCCTACTCCCCAGTTCCCACTCAAGGCTGCCGTGCGGAAGGGGTGACCCTTAAATTGTTTTTGCCAGTTTGGTTTTGCAGTTTCTCATTTATCACTTCATTTATACCGCCTTGAAAACCCCAAATAATTAATACAGATGGATAACACCAATTAATTTGTCCCATCTTACAATCAGAAAATACATATTGAGCAGTCTCTGACTCACTGATTTCAACAGCTTCATTTTTCACCCTGGTGGTAACCTCTTCCCTCTGTTGGCTTGCCGTTTACGCCTCAATATAAACTTTGAAAGACCTATCTCAACCAAAAGCTCGGCTCATGACCGAGACGTAGTCAACTTTCTAACCCAACATGTACCAAAATATAGATTTTCACATTGAGCTTATCGTAATTTTGGCCCATTCGTAACATATTCCTTCGTTTTATTGTCTTTTACGTCTCATCAAAAACAAGCGAAAATATCCTGGTAGAATAGTACACTCAGTAACAGTGAATTTGTCTATCCATGTCAAGTTTATTTACCTCATGTAATTGGACATTGCAAAGAACAAAATTTACAAGTTTACCTCAGTCCTAAGGAAGAACTTCATCGTCTTCTACTAGTGACCACAAATCTCGATGGGCTAAACGCACTGAGATCAACAATGTTGGCTTGACCATGTATGACGAGCTCAGCTAAGGCGGCTCCTGTGGCAGGGCCGTTAAGGATTCCCCAACAGCTATGACCAGTTGCTACAAAGCACCCTTTAATATTGGGAAGTTCCCCGATAACTGGGTCACCATCATCTGTGCATGGCAAAAAGCATGCTTGTTCAGCTTTTACGTGTGCTGCTCCTTCCTTCAGGTGTGTTGATACATTCTCAGCCACCCGTTTCAGAGTTCTTATTGATTCTGGATTAGGAGCAACTTCCTCTGGATCATCCGGCACATCCTCAGTTGATGACATACCACATATGTACACCTCACCTAAAAAACACATTAAGACATTAGATCATCAGCAGCTGGTTACTCATTAGATCGTCCTAGACAAATCATCGAACCTCAGGGGTTCCCGTGATACATTCCTAATATTAACAAGAAGGCATAGAGAAAAGGGAGTAAGGGACAATCAATAAGCAACCAACCAATACTTATAAAAGACACTCAGCAGAATTTGAGATTTGGTGCTTATGCCGATAATGTTAACAGCCTCTAACTAAGTTACAAATCATGTAGACATATCTCAATTCTATATACTCAATACTCCATAATAATTTTTCATATCTCGGGCAAGCAAGTAACCAGTTTGGCAGCTCAAAAAAGGTTCAAGAGAACATTATCAATGTAAACTGCTTCGAAGACGCACAATTGCAATTCCAAAAGTATCTGTTAACTTCAGAAAAAACAGAACTAAACCTGGGGCATATTTCAGGGTGAACCACACAAGACCAGGAAGACGAATTGCTTCAAGTTCAAAGGGTGCCCGTTTCTAATTCTATAAAGCTTCAAACATTTGGTGCAAAAAGGTCCCCGAACAAAAAGGGCTCCAACATTAGAGCTATAGGTTCCCAAAATCGGCAAAACAGCACATTAACCTCATGGATTGACGTATGTAGAAGGGGCATAAAGAACTACCCATACACGTAACCGGCCCTCATTTCAAACTAATATAATTTTGAGAACATTTGGCTACTTTCTACAAAGTCGTCGAAATTGGCCAAAACCGAGGATAGTACACATTTCACGGTTTTCGGCGCAGAATGGCAACTGAACAAAAATTGCTCAAACCTATATAGGAGTGCCAAGAGGTAATATTATGGGTTTAAACAAAATATTATAGCCATAAGCCTGCTGTACATTCTCAAAATCACAAAACGCTTATGTTGACTGTTGAAGAACTACCAAAATAGGAATCGGCCCTCGTTTCAAACAAAGGCTATGTTACTCTGACTCTTCATTTTACCTCATGCACCAGTCTCAAACACTCACTCAAACATGGGTAAGACACTTGGATCCTTCCTTTTAAGCCAAAAAAAGGCGAATTTTCCATAAAACAGCCGAGTCCAGCGCTTGGATCGTATTGAATAACATAGAACAAAGGAACTCTTGGGCGGCCAATTTTAAAGTTTTGAGCACAATTAGCTACTTTCTAGAAAGTGGCCAAAACCGAAGTAATCCACAGTTTTCGGTCTAAAATGCCAATAGGGCAAAAATCGCTCAAACTTTTGTGGGAGCTCCTAGGGGTCAATGGGTCATATTACGTGTTGTGACAAAATAATAGAGCTAACGCTTATGATTGGTACCCGAAACTGGCCAACAACACACTTGGGTGACTGGGTGACGGCAGATGGAGGGACTTAAAAGATCCTCAAAAAGAAAGAATCGTCAAAAGACCCACAAAAGAAAGTATCGTTCCCTCAAATTCCTGATGGGAACTCCCAAGGTATCCATGGCAATTTTTTAAGAACACTTGATACTTTGAAAAATAGTAGCCAAAATGAAGGGGAGCCTTGGCGCACCGGTAAAGGTGTTGCCGAGTGATCGTTAGGTCACGGGTTCAAGTCGTGGGAGCAGCCTCTTGTCAAATAAATTGACAAGGGAAGGTTTGCCCTCATTACACCCTTGTGGTGGGACCCTTCCCCGGACCATCGCTTAGCGGGGACGCCAATGTGCACCGGGCTGCCCTTTTTTTGGAACAAAAATGGCTCAGATTTTTGTGTCACCTACTAGGAATGATAATATTAAGTTTTGATAAAATATTAGAGTTAACAATTATGGCATGTTCAAAAATCGGAAGGAAAAAAAATAAAATGTAAAAAATAAAACAAGCTAGCCTAATAGGCTAATGTGCAAAAGTAGCTTAAAATGTACCCAAACATGGGAACACAAAAGTAGCTTAAAGAACCCAAACATGGGAATAACACTCATTTTAAACACGGCACATTAAGGCTAGCCATGGTAAAGTTTTAAGAGTTTTTGGCTACATTGTGAAAATTGGCCGAAAGTGTTTCAACATTTCTAAATGGTTCACAACGTTTTTGAAATTTTATGGCGCGCATAAGATGGTTACTAGACGACGATTCATGTTAGTCGACCCCAAATCATTTTGGGAATAAGGCTTGGATGTTGTTGTTGTTGTGAAAATTGGCCGAAATCGAGGTGTAATCCATGGTTTTTTTTGCCCAAAATAGCTCCGAGACGGAAATGGCTCGATTTTTAGGGAGATTTCCTAGGGGTCATATATTGTGTTGTGAATCTTGTGATAAAATATTAGAGCTTAAAACCCTAAAAATAGGAGTGCAGATCAGTCAAAAACACACGATAGCCTTAAGAGGTAGCTTAATATGTACCCAAACATGGGAATGCAAAAGTAGCTTAAAGATGTACCCAAACATGGGAACGACACTCATTTCAAACAAGGCACATTAAGGCTAACCATGGTAAAGTTTTGAGATAATTTGGCTACCTTAAAAACGTGGTCAAAATTGGCCGAAGTCGAGGTATAATCCATGGTTTTTTGCCCCAAAATAGCTCTGAGACGGAAGTGGCTCGAATTTTTGGGAAATTTCCTAGAGGTCATTGTTGTACCAAAATATTAGAGCTTAAAACCTTATAATAGGTGTGCAAATCAGCCAAAAACACACAATAGCCTTAAGAGGTAGAGGGACTCAAAAGACGCCCAAATGGGAAATCGGCCCCTCAAATCCATGAGGGCACTCCATCAATTTCCATGCTAAATATCAGAAAACATATGGCTACTTTCACAAAAGTGTCCATCATTGAGCAAAAATTGCAGTATATATAACCCACGGTTTTTGGCCCAAAATAGTGTAGAAACAAAAACGGTCAAGTATTTCTGAAGGCCACTAAGGGTCATATTAAGAGTTTTGTTAAGATATTTGAGTTCACAATTTGACAATTTGTGATTGATTCGCAAAATAAGGCTCAGCAATTTACGGGAGACGAAGGTTACTTATAATACCCTCAAAGCACAGCTCGACCCTCAAAACTGTAGATACTTTGAAAAAGGTTGCCAACATTGTCAAAAACTAAAGTTTGTGATCCACAATTCATATTCCATATTGTGACCAAATATTAGTGCCAACAACCTATAATCATACCCTAAATCGGCCAAAAACACTTGGTCACATGGAGGGGCTTAAAAGAGCCTCATATATTTTTTTTTTAACGTGTGTGTCCGTGCTTCCAAGCTTACAACTTTACCCGTCAGTCATCACCAAGGGTCTATAAACATAAGCATGGACTCACATGGAGCACTACGCCACTACCTCTATCTCCGATTCTCCTCTACTACGAATATAACCCAAACTCCTATCTCCTACTATACTATAGGCCTATAGCATAAGCTGATAAGGGCAACAAATAATTCTCAATGTAAATCACGAAAAACAAACCATTTCCGTATACTCCCTCCGTTCGCCAATAAACTTCTTACTTTCTATGTAAGGGTGTTTATCTTTAAACTTTCTACTTAGAATCTTTTCTTATTTGTACATAAGAAGACCAAAAGACCATTACTTGTTTATTAAAAATACATGTGGGACATACCCCTACGTGATTTTACATCATGTGGACCCTAAAACTCATTCTTTATTCTATTTTTTTTAAAAGTTGTGTTCTGACCCTACGCGTTTTATAGGGGAACGAAACTATTTAGAGGAAAAAAATTCGGACCTAAATTGCACAATTGAATAAAGTCTACTACACATACATGAGATAATCTCAACTAAAAGTAAACAATATCGAGACAAAGTCTACTTAAATCAAGTACTCCGTAAATCAAATCGTAAGGCAAACCGTACCAGTGGGCCGAGGATAGACCTCCGGGTCCATGGGCCGACCCCCATGCTCTTGGTAATAACTCAAGAACAACGCATGGGCCGATATCACACCCGCCTCCTTGGGCTCCAATACTATACTATGGGCCTTCAGCCCGTAAACCCTAAACAAAGACGACAAAACCGCCATCTTCGACGACCATGGCCCAAGCGCCAACACCACCGAGTCACCCTCAATGACTCGCCCGTCCTTCAAAACAACCGAGTCAACTCGCCCTTCCTTACCAACCTCAACTCGCTCCACCCTCCCAACCACCACCTCCGCCCCGTACTTCTCCACCGCCTCCGCCATCAACCTCCTCGTGAACATCTGCGGATGAACTTGGGCCGTCGATCGGGTCGTCCCAATCGTCTTCCCGAACTGGGCCGGGCCATCAACCCAATCAGGGAGAGCACCCGCATCATTATCCCTCGGGCCGGGCTTCACGGGCCCGGACTCGTTGACGGTGACGCTGAGAGTGGTGAGTGGACGGTAGCCGTAGGATGACGCGCCGTCGAGTTCGTCGGATAACGTACGGTGGAGATTGAAGCTGGCGCGTGCGAGGGAAGAGACGGGCCCACCGTCGCACCAATCGAGGGCGAGAAACCCGCCGGCTTTTCCGGAGGCGGCGCACGCGATAGAAGACTGCTCAACGACGGTGACTGCGGCGCCGGTTTTGGAGAGGAAGTACGCTGTGCAAACGCCGATGACTCCGCCGCCGCAAACCACCACCTTCTTGCGGTGGTTATCGGCGATTTCTGATGACGTTGACATGCGGATGGATAAATTGATGGGTATGAATTTGGGTCGGGTTTTTTCGAGAAATGGGCGGTTGTTTGTTGATGGGTGGTATGCAAATGCAAGTGGTACAAAAGTGTGTACTCGTGTCATTTTTTTTTAATTTTTTTTTCTTTTTCTTTTTTCCTTTTAACGCTGACACGTGGATAGCAGAAGATGTTGATAAGTGTGTGCTGATTGGGCCTGTGCTGGTCCAAATCGGATTGGACTTATTTCTTAGTGCTCGTTTGATACTTACTACCGTTTTTTTTTTTTCCATCAAATTTAGTTGAATAAATTATCATTGATTTTCAAAAGTAACTTTGGTTGTTAACCAAAAACGATTTCAAATGAGTTTTAAACATAAGTTTTATCATTTTTAAACAATTTATCAACTGCAAAACAAATCAATAAAATAGTACGAGTAATGTGTAATTCATTCATTTCATTGAATTCAGCGGTTGGTTTGAATATGTGGAAGAGATCCAAGCTACACATTTAATTAATGAAAAAAACAGGATTAATTGGTATCAAACAAAATTTTCATTATTCATTACATTTTTGGAGTTTAAATAATTCTTATACTGGACCCTCGAAGGTATATGCAATTTTCGTACACTCATGACATTTCGATGAACAATTAATCTAATTTGTTGAGCACTCGCTAATATTTTGATGAGCAAACATAGAGTATCTTAATCTTCAATAGCAAATGCATAAAAGATCATGCAATAACATTGGAAGAATATGTTTATCAATTTATATGTAAGTGTTTACAAAAAAAAAAAAAAATCATTGCTCATCAGATCAACATTGTTTGCTCATAAAATCTATTACAAAAACGCGATATACCCCTGGAGGTACTATATAATTTTCCGAGTTTAAATTTCTAAAGAGGAATTATAGGTGTCCTCTCTCCATCATGTTATTGTTTGATGCTCTCATTTTCAGTGTTATACCATGCTTTATGGTGAGATTGTGAGAAGGCGCAAAAAATTATCGTCTAAACTTCATTGAATACTACAATGATTGGAATTGAGTTGATGACACAAAGTCAATTAGTCATTGATCATAGACCCCCGTATATAATGCATTTTTCTCTCTATATACGGTATATACTTATGTCTTATTCATCATCACTTGACCACTGTATTACTATATTGACAGTACACCTTACAATTTTTATTTTTGTTTTGGGTACACAACAAAACCTTACAATGTTTATAAAGTCTCGTAAAACATTGTGTGGGCAGATGAGTTAACGTATTCGCTTTCGAATATTTTACTTAAAATGACATATAATGGAACAAAAGATGTACACTAACAACAAGAAAAAGAAGGTGCGTAAGGGTGAGTGGACTAGCGCACTAAAGCGACAATCTCCTGAAAGCATATTGATTTCTTTGAAGGTTAGGTGAATGATTAGTGTTATAGCTAATTGTTGCAAGTGAGGGGAAAAAAAGAATTTGGTGATCAAATGTTTGCTAATTATGGTGTTAGTGCTTGCCAATTCGACAACAATGAGGCGCGCAATCACATTAATCATGCATGGCCCCAAATAAATCCGTCGTATTGACATAAGCTGCTATACTATACTAGTATACTCTATCATTTTTATTAAGCACTCATTTTTTTTCATTATATCTTTTACATTTGAATGATATAAGTTGTATTTAATAGAGTTCAAACCACATACAGAGTGTATACATATATAACATCTTGGATAATAGTGAGAAATTTTGACTTTAACAGTGTTCACATGGACAATATATCGCTTGCTTGTGATTTTTTAATACAGAGCCGTCAATCACAATTATCATTTGGACTCAATACTTCTTAAAAACTTCGAAGAAGAGTTTGTGTTATATCAATTGTTTCAGAATTCCACAAAAATGTCATACGGAATACTCTAATTGTGCTAAAACATTGACATTATTATACATTGCAACTTTTCTGAATCCTGAGTGAATTTATAAAAATCAAACCATACAAAAGAATTTGCGAGATGGCGAATGGTGGTTTGACTGAGAGCGGGCACGGCAGTGTGTGCTCTATTATGTGGACCAGCCCAAGTAAAGGTTTATCCACATACTAGACCATGTTTTGGGCCCAACTTAGTCTTCTTAGAAATGATGGGTTAAAAGTTATCATAGGGACCAACCAGCGGCAAACATTTCTGGCCACTCACCATTAATTTTCCAATTCTACTTTCTTACAAATTATTTTATTTTCTTCGGAGGATGTGTTGAGTACTTAAAAGGATGGTAATGAATTCAAATTTTAATTCTCGAAATAATCTCAATTTTAAAATTCGTTTATGGGAGAATTATCACGAAAATGACCTCCAAATCGAAGTTTATCTTCTGACCATAAAACACTCGACCTCCAATTCTATATGAATTTCAATTAACCTTTTAACTAACACCTATGGGCATGAGTCTATAACAATCCACGAGTTTGTACTCCTTAAAATAAAGACTAGAAGTGGCTCACAAATTCACACAATTCAGTTATGGCGACTTTATTCACTGCGTTATGTCACGGTAGTTCACATAGATGTATATATGTCCCTCTAGTCCTCTATGAACAAAATTTCGTTAACATCATATATTGCAAATTTCTCCATTCTTTTATTTATCAATAAATATTAACTAACGTAGAAAGTTACTTTGATATGCCGGTAATGAAATGGTCCTCGTAAACTTCTTCAAGACAAAAACCTTTTTAATCTCAAGTCAAATGAAAATTTGTCTCATTTCGTAAGTGAAAACGATTTATTCTTCAAGATTGTATATATACCCGCATTAGTAGTGTAGCGTTATTTCAAGGTATGTAGCCAGTCTAACCACCTAGCCTTCCAAAAAAAAAAAGAATGGATCCACATGCATGAATAGAACTATGGAAGTCGAGATTCGGGTCAGTTTATATAAAATCCAAATGAAATGAGTCAAATGGCCCGGGTTGAGAGGAAAGAGTACGAAGATAGGAATGAAGTTGTACGTAATGTGAAGAGTACTCTATACGATGGTGCGAATCAGAGTGAGAGAGAGAGAGAGTGAGTGAGTTTGGTTGGTTTTTGTTGTTTGTTACAGTTGAATAAAGCAAATCCCGAAGAGATGCTGTCTTTTTCGGGAAGCGATCTTCTCAACATTATTAGGGAAAAATTACTCATTGCCATTTAGCTGGCATTTTTTGTCACTTTCCCCCCCCCTCTCACTTTCTGTCTAATACCTTCTCTTGTTCACCGTTTCCTTCCCATTTTATTTTGCACGGTTTTTAATGTAATCATACAAAATGCGGAATTATAAGTCACAATACATAAGAAAATGAGATGATCATTATATATTCCGTCGAAACTAAACAAGAGAAGAAAAAAAAAAGGCTAGCTAGAGGAAGTATTAAACGGACCCAACATCGTGGCTAAAAAGTTCAGTTGAACCCCTTTGGAGTTTGGCTAGTGCTATAAATAATTACGTAGTAAACATGTAATTTCACTTAAGCCACAACGTTATTCTTCTGGAAGGTTTTAAGTTCAAGCCTTGATACTAGCTCTTACCTACAACGTTATTACATCTATCTGATCACTTCGTCTATGGTATTCTTCCGTCACTGTAGATTTGTATTAAAAAAATCTCGTACAAGGTTACACTTTAAAATTTGCACTTAATCGTGTATCTTGAGCTAGCTAAGACAGTATATAAGTCGAAGCATGACTTGGACAATAAATATGCCAAAAAATCAAACGAATGAAGTGATAAAGAAATAAAATATTTAATCTTCTTCTATTATACTCCTTCCTATTTAAAATGATCCCCCCCCTTTTAATTTGCTACTAGGATTAAAGCCCGTGCGTTGCACGGGTTTCTTAATAATGATTTCTATTAGACTTGTTAAAACTAAAATTTGTAATTTATGTTTGGATAGATATTGTGTAGTAAAATCTCTATATAATAAAAAAACTTTCATATTAATCTGTGTAGTTTTTTATACATTGTATAACGTACTTGTTTTTCGAGTTAGGGGTTTGATGGTCAATCTGACGAAAAAATATTTCAAAACAAAAATAATTCCAAAAGTGTACAATATCATAATCTAACCAATGTATTTTGAGAGATATTAACGTTAAAGGGGTGTCACGGAAGTTGAGTGATATAAAAAAAAAAATATACAAAGTGATTATAAGGCTATAAATTATAGCCGGGTGAGTTCTGATAAGTTACGTTTTCATAGTAATGATTAAGATGTCTGGGAAAAAAATCCCCTTTTTTATTCTCATAATTTCTCTTCATTTGCGTTATTTTCTTCAAATTTGTATTCAATTCCCTTCAAAATTTCTTTCCACATTCCTTGCGTCCATTAATCTCAAATATCGCAATAATTCTCATTTGTTGTTTCTTATTTATAAACTGTAACAAAAATTTAGACTTGGAACAACTTTCTTCAAAAATAATTGTTGGTTTGTCAAGGTCTAGGAAGAACTATGAGTATGATAGTTTAAGTTTTTTTTGTTTGTTTTTTTATATGAATGATAGTTTGAGTTTAGACATGCACTACAGGTTATAGTAGACAATTAGATTAAATTTATACAACCAATAGGTTGTTAGTGGCTAGCTATACTTTTGTAAGTCTCTTCGAAATGTTCTTTCGAATGATAAATATATCAACTAATTCTTTTGAAAAAAACAAACAAAGAAAGCTCATGCACAAATTACGTAGGATTATTAGTAGGATTGTCTAATATAAACATTATTATTATAATATTATTATTAATAGAAGATTGTTTAATTAAAAGAGTTTCACATAAACTTGATAACTAAATAATATTATAAAATTGTCAAAACTCTCTAATAACCTCCGGTCAATGTGAGAGCTCTAAAAAAGCCTCATTTAATAGTATAGAAGAATTTTAACTAGCTATGTTGGGGGCTATTTCTATATTAAACGAAAAACCTGGTTGCTATAAAATTAAGTGGATCTGGTAGAATGCATTGTATAATAAAATATGTATTAGTTTTTACAACAAGCAAACGAGTCATTTGGTTTACAAGTAGCCTTAAACATAGCTCAACAAAATAGTAAAATGAAAGGGAAAGATTTTAATGGATAGAAGGGAGTATTTCGTATTAATAATGTTTAATTTGAATATACGAAAGTTGACGTAACAGAAGGGCGGGACTTGAGATGATGGAAAAGTAGGGGGTGGAAAGGACAGAGAAAGATAGAGAGCGGGTAAACTGCAAAGTCCAAAGAGAAGACTAATAAGACAGGAGATGACGCGTGTGTGTTGAGGTTGAAGTTGGGAAACGGAACATTGTGATTAACCTGCAGACAAGCAAACCCACACGCGGCAATTAATCCTCTTCAACCCGAACCATGTGTCTACCTATCTCTTCTGCCCAAATACTTCACTTCTCATCTATTCCTCTCTCTTAAT
The DNA here is from genome assembly GCA_963680865.1 of Spergularia marina. Lineage (NCBI taxonomy): Eukaryota > Viridiplantae > Streptophyta > Magnoliopsida > Caryophyllales > Caryophyllaceae > Spergularia > Spergularia marina. Next base: position 21,905,853 of record OY804545.1, read on the forward strand.
TCTTTTAGTGAAAAGGCCGGGTTTAAAGTTTCTCACAAAGCTAGATGTCAAATGTTAGAAATTAAGTACTTCCTCCGTTCTAGTTCAAACGTTCCGAAAGTTTTTTTTAGTGGAATAAGAAAAATTGATATAGTAAGTTGAGTGGGGTAATGTTAAGAAAAAAAAATAATGAGAGAGAATGTGAAGTTTAATGAAAATAAGAGAGATATGTGAGAGAAGATGTGATAATTAATAAAAGTAGCAGAGAGAAATATGTCACAAAATAGATGGGGTGTTTGAAGTGAGACGTCCCAAATGAAATATGGGGAGTTTGAGGTGGGACGGAGGGAGTATATATTTTTGACCACAGTGCGTTAAAGACTCTCGTCATTAAGCGGGATAAGGGGGGTCGGCTAAACGAAAATTTTACCCTTGTATTATTAAAACGTAGAGAGGTTGCGTATGGATGACTCAAAATGAAAATTGTTTCGAGAATTACGCCCTTAAAATTTGAGTGTAAGGTTAATATCCATCCCTTTGATTCACTAAGATAGGGTTCGTAAATAACTCCCAATATGTGTATTCTCTGTCTCTCTTTAAACACCCCACTTTCTTTTTAGGGGTGTCTTTCTTTAAACACCTCATTTCAAAAAATTCAAATGTGATAAGTTTTCACCACACATCAACCATCCATTATCTCCAAAAACAATAAACAAACCACCCATTATCTCAAAAAATAATAAACAAATCACTCATTATCTCCAACAATAGTAAACAAACCAACCATTATCTTCAACAATTATAAACAAAGCACACCACCTTAATCCACGTAAAAATAGGAACGTAGTGTTTAAAGGGGGACAGAGGGAGTATATGACAAGTTAAAAACTGTAAAACAAACATGATAATTAGTCAATAGGAGCGAGCATGATTTTTTTTTTTTTTTTTTTTTTTTTGGTAACTTACGTACTTTCCAGCCATTAAGTGGCATATTTCACATCGTCATAGAACTCGTTATTTTAGTTAGTACTTCACTGCCATTGGGTGGCATACTCATTCTTTTGTAAATTACGTACACAATAGAAAAAAGAGAAGTACGAGACACAACCTTTTATTCGGAATCGAACGTATCCAATCTGATGCATTTTGAATGAGAATTAATAAGTGTAATAATTAGAGTAATGTAATAAGAGCTAACCAAGGTGATAAGGACTTAAACCTGATACCTTGAACTTGGGCACGTCCAACGAGTACGTCGGTACGAAGGGAATAATTAGTAGGAAGATGCTCAAATATAGCTCGACAGCGTATTAGGTTGCGAATCATTATTGAATTTACCTTCTATTTTTAGATATGAGCCCCCGTGTTAGGGGACACTTGAATCTTGGACCAAATATTCATCATCAATCAATTCAATTTGTACTCATCCAAGTAGACGCTATGCTACTATACTGAATTACTGATCATATAACAAGCGAGTCGAAAATTGTAGAATCCACTGCACTTCATTGGTATGTATTTGCTGCGAGCTTAAGTACATTCGAACGATATAATTGTGTAAATTCTGGATTAATTTCGAATTGTGATGTAAATACGTTAACATTTTATTACATACATCGTATAATTAATATCTAAAGGGAAATTTTCTAATATACCCCTGAGGTTCCCGAAATTTTCAGGTATACCCCTCAGGTTACCGAACTCTCCAGTGTGCCCCTGAAGTTTGCAAAAACGAGTTTTTTCCAGTTTTTTTACTGACGGACTCTAACAGTCGAGAGGTAGTTTTCAATATGACCACAGTCGATAACAACAAATCAAAATTGGTTAAACCGACCAATGTATTGATGTGGGCAAGAACAGGACAGACAACAAAGGAAGGCAAAGGTTAAACACCGACCGGAGATCAAGTCAAAAAGATTCCACGATAGAGTGAGCTAATAAAAATGGTGCAGGACGATAAAAAGACAAGGAAATTAAACACATGATTGGATATTTTACCGCATAAGAAAACGAAATGAAATGAAAGTAGGTACGCCGGATTAAGTAGTCGTTTGGTTGCATAAGAGAATTTTGAATTTCCATGCAATTTCACTTTCTGATAAATTTCAATTCATGTGAATTTCTCAAAGTTGTTTGGTTAGATGTAGAAAGTAAATTCATGTAGGAATTGTTAATTATCAAGGGGGTTTGGTAAACCAATTCCTCTATTTTGTAGGAATTGGAAATTCCTATAAATTTTCAAATTCTATGAATTTGGCTAACTAAACAAACTCTAGTTTTTTCAATTCATAGAAATTCTGAATTTCTATAATTTAACATGACAACCAAACGACCACTAAGACTAACCAAAAGACTACGTATCCCATATCTCTATTCTCTAGTATCCCCTTAAAATATACTTGTATGAGTTGTATCTATTCAGAGAGACAAGAATATTATTAAAAAACATTTTGTAATTAAATTCATCTCGTTCATTATTACTCATAGTTAAGGATAATAACGGGTCGTCGCAAACCAACCGGACATATTTCAATCGTACTACTTGGAATCTTTTGTCCATGTCCACACAAGCACCCTGAATCCCAAACGTGTTTATTGCTGCTATATCAGTTGATACTGAATTGCTGATGCAACTCGATCCTGCAACTCACATGGACACGCTTTGAGTTGAATGGTGATCCATATGTATAATCGACATATTACTCTACATACATAATCTACATACATAGTAAAATTACTAAAATTGAAATTTAAGAATAATAACAGGGTATTTTATTACTCCACACGTTCTTAGTGCATGAACTATATTGCCTTAGACCAATCAGACCATCATCGTACGTGTGTTATGAAGCCGGTTAGGAACCTCAAGAACCAGAAGTAATCCGATACACCTAGTCCAAGTCTAGCCTACGTTTTTGGAACCATGCCTACCTATCACCCCTGGCGAGTGGCAACTGCCCTCTCGTATCCCTAATTGCCACCAACTTTAAGTACGTAACTGATTGCTAGTGTTTAATAACGCGATCACTCCACATAGACCACATTCGTGTCGCTTTTGATTTTATAAGCACAAGTTGTAATACTCGGCAAGACTTTACTGTGATAGTCATAATCTTAAAACATTGTAACTTCAAAATTACTATTTCCTCCATTTCATTAGGTTCTTTGCATTTGGTTTGAATTCCTCTCACATATTCAAACCAAATGCAAAGAACCTAATAAAATGGATGGAGTACTTTTTAACTTCCAAGTTGAGAAGTGGTGAAACCACAACAACTACCCGCCATTGTCCAATCACTAATCCCTTTCAAAAAAAACTATAGTAGGTAAAATTGAGCAAGTTGAAATAAAAGAGAAGGAAGAGAGGAGGAAGGTGCAAGGGAGGAGTCCGTACAGAAAGGGTAGGAGGCGGTAATAAAGAGACGGTTTAGGGAGTTGTGCAAAGGGTAAAGGCTTTAAATGGTGACCGACAGGTGTAGGTTAATTTATAGCGAGAATCGGGAAGGCCGTTGCTTTTGACAGCCTGGATATTTTTGTCACTCTCTACTCATACTCTCATTCATTCGCCCTCATTTCCGGCGTACCGCTCTTCCCTCTTATTTCGATATTTTATTGAGAAATTATTATACGGAGTACTAGTATGTGTTATAAATTGACCATTTTTATATTATTTATAATCATGCTAATATTTTTAATAATCGTATTAATTTACTATTATAAATCACATTATCTATGATTATTTTGGAAGATCCCATTATCCCATCATATAAAATTAGCTAAAATTTATAAAGTAACTCTATTCAAATTTTATATTAAGTTTCAAGGTTTTTAACTAAAATGATTATAAAAAAAATAGTTAATGGTTACTAATTATATAAATTGGGTCACGATGTAAATAATATAGTTGATATTTCAGTAAAAAAAAAATTTGAAGTCATATTTCAGTAAATTATTGAGAGACTATCTCCCATAAGACCTACTAAAAGAACATGTGTGTTTGTGTCTATCTTTTGTATAAAAAAATGGACTAATTATTTACATAACTACTACTTGAGGAAAGAAAGGGGTGAAATGTCTAACTATCTCTTCTTTTTTTTTTTTTTAGAACGTCTAAAATCTATCTATCTCTTCGTGTGTGTGATTGTGTGTGGGAGAAGTTGGGGTCCAGGTTGGCTTTTGTATTGTGTGTCCAGTACATCAAAGTTGACCGCAGTTTCAGAGTTTCAGGCAGCCTAGCCCCCACCCCCCAACTCAAGGGATTGAGTACCTCTTTCTTTAATTACGTTACACTTATTGAGTTATTGAGGATTGGTTGGCTTAATAACGCCTGATTCCAGCCCCTAGTTAGGGTGTGTGAGAATAGAGTTGATTGAAATAGCTCGATGATCTCGTTCTTGAAATCGTCAAGAGCCTACGTAAGTCAATTCTGAATTAATCTGGTTGGGAAGGAATTGATTTGGATCTAAATCAGACACTCACTTATGATCGACCGGATGCAATAACAATATTGGAAGACTTGGATGGGAAATGACTTAATTTGAAGACGAATTTTTTTTGACAAGATTATGGAAGTTTGAGACCGTATAACAACCACATTTTCTACGTAATCGAATTGATCCGATTTTAATTGAAACTAATACAAACAAGCTCGATCAATTTTAACCTATTCAAAATGTAACCGATTTTAAAAATATGTGTTTTTTTCATCCCACTATAAACTTGCTACTTTATTTGAATATAAGCAACAATTTTAATGTAGCAGAAAAAGAGAGAGAGTAAGTATTTAGCCATTCATAAAAATCTAGAATCCCCGAAAATCCGAAAATATGAACAAGAATAATAATATAGAAGCCCATCATGACTGAGATCACTTTGGGTGTCAATATCTAAAATTCGAAGTACTACTAGATAGATAACGATACAAAAACCACGGACTAGATAGAATCTAGGACGACGCTCCTAATAATTTTTAAAAACCCACAATAATTAACCCCCAAAAAAAACTTGCGTAACGTATTTGAAACTATTTCCATTTCAAACAAAACAATGATAAGGGAAGACCAAAGTCCACAACTTTACTTAAAAAAAAAAAAAAAGAATATGAAAATGAAGACTAATAAATCAGATTTAACGACGCGTGTCCAAAAAACAGCTGTATCCCAAAACTCCGTCCTTCTCCGTCCAGTCCCTACCTTCCAACCAACCCAACCGCTTACTTGCTATAAGCGGTGACCCCATTCCCCTTCTCCTTTTAACTGTCCCCTCCTCTCTTACCGGCTTAACCTGTCACCTCCCCTTCTTTCCTCTCCTCACTTTCCCTTATCCTTCCTCTTCATCCCAACTTTCTGTTACTAGTATAAATCACCCCTTCTCTCTCCCTATCCTCCGTTCCTTTCTCTTCTCTCTCTGACTCTTCTTGTATACTCTTTTGTCAATCCAAATCCAAAATTTTACGAGATATTATTTCTCGTGATTTCACGTTTACAAAGACTAGTTATATATATAACGGAATTGGGAGGGGGGAATTGTGTGAGTGATGATGATATTCGGGTGCGGGAATGGGAGTGGGAGTGGAAGCGGAAGCGGGAGAAAGGAGGTGGACCGGATAAAAGGGCCGTGGAGTCCTGAAGAAGACGAGTCGTTAACTCGTCTTGTTCAGAAACACGGCCCTAGAAACTGGTCATTGATAAGCAAGTCTATCCCTGGGAGGTCAGGGAAGTCGTGCCGGCTGCGATGGTGTAACCAGCTGTCGCCGCAGGTAGAGCACCGGGCGTTTACGGCGGAGGAGGATGATACGATTATCCGAGCTCACGCTCGGTTTGGGAATAAGTGGGCCACCATTGCGAGATTGTTGAGTGGGCGTACTGATAATGCGATAAAGAATCATTGGAATTCTACACTGAAGAGGAAGTGTTCAGCCATGGTGGCGCCGGCGCCGGAGGGTGTTTACGGCGGTGGTGATGACGATGTTGAACTCCCGCCGTTGAAGAGGGCGATGAGTGAGGGTGCGGAGGTGATCCTGAAGAATGTTTCAGGGTTGAGCTTGAACCCCGGGAGTCCTTCGGGATCGGAAAACAGCGATACTAGTACGCATGTTTTCCGACCTGTTCCGATTCCCGGTCCGGTGACACCGGCGACGGATCTTTGTCTGTCTTTGCCTGGATCGGAGTGTTCCGAGGGAGGATTGGTGTCGAGTTATAATTCGGAACCAATCATGGCCTCTCCGATCCAAGCGATGCAGGTCTCGTCGTTGATGTCACAATCACCGACGACACCTGCATCGGCAGCTGTGGCGGGATATCCGCATCCACAGCAGTTTAGTTCAGAGTTTCTTGCGGTGATGCAAGAGATGATAAGGAAAGAGGTTCGGACTTATATGGCCGGGTTGGAGCTGAACAACAATAACAATAGTGGCAATGGATTTTGTTCGCAGGCGGCGGACGGGTTAATGAGGGCGGCTATGCAAAGGATGGGAATCGGCAAAATCGAGTAGTTTTTTTTGTTTTTTTTCTTTTTCGAAAGTGGGTGGCGAAGATGTTGATGAAGAACAGAGCAAGGAAAGCTTAAGAAGGAAGCTTTCTTCTTCTTTTGCGTAGTAGTTTAAAAAGCGGGAAACAAGCGTTTCCTGTCTTTTCTTAGGGAGTTCGATCTCGTCCAAGTGTAGAGAAATAATTTTGAGTTTTTTTTTTTTTTTTTTTTTTTTTTTTTTTTAGTGTACAGAGATGATCAATGTGGTGGAAACACAATGCAGAAGAGAGACAAATCTGGCAAAAAAAATTGTTAAATGATGTTCATGATGATGATGATGATGATGAAGAAGATTAGTAGTAGAGGACAATGATCAAAATTTGCAGATGAAGTTTGGTTCAAACTCAAAAACAAAAATCAGACCCAAAAAAAGGAAAATTTTAAAAATGTTTTTAACATTTTGTGTTGATTTATTTGTTTAATTAAATTAAATTAATTACTAACAATGGGTCTTAGTAATAAGTTGATTAATTCCTCGTTTTTCTCAGATTCAACGTAAAGAACCTAAGAATGAGTTATTTTGGACAAGATGATGTACTATGGAGTACTAGTTTTGTTTTCGAATCAAACGTAAAGAACCTAAAAATCGAGCAATTTCGGAAATGAGGAAGAAGAAACCAAACAAAAGAAGCTGGAGAAGGACGGAAAGCAAGGCAAATTTGGGTGAGTGAAAAGGACTGAAACCAGTTAAATTGGTGTGTTACAACTGGAGTTTATAATGTTATTTTATGTCAAAAACAAACAATGATGATTGATTGCACCTTTTTTTACTTTTTTTTTTTCAGTTTGTTTGAAACTTGAACTCCATCATCCGCTACAGTCCAAAATAGTACCCACTATGAAATTATATGATTAAAAAAAAAAACAAGGATGATTACTATCAAAGCAAAAGAACTGTCAAACATGCCTCTATGTCACTCAACTGCGGAATAGTTTTGCATGCAGAATTTGATTTTATGATTATTTATTGCGGCTGCTTCTTGTTGTTGCTTGTTGGTTGTGGACCGGTGTAACTAGATTAACTCACTAATATAAAAAAGCTTTTGTACAACTAAAGCACAAAAATTAGTGTGCGACTTGGGAAGTTATGTAGCTAGCAAAATTATAAAACGGAATTCCTCTATCAAAACAAGTCGATACAACAACAAAATTGAATCTACAAATATCACCATTGGTATCACGACAGGGCTAAGGGTGTAATATCTCGAATACAACGGTATCCGAATGCTGCACAATATTGCACATCATAGGCAGGTCTCGTGGCTAGCAAAACTATGATAGGAAAGTCATTTTAATGGCGTAAAGCAAAAGGTGTATGTGGTTTGTGAAGCTAAACTACTTCAAAATAAAGATATTGCCATTGGAGGGAGGTATAAGGAGTACTTTAGTAAGACTAATGTTGAACCTACAATTACGACAAAAGAAAGGGGATATAATTCAGAATCTTTGCAATTTACAGTACTCCGTATATGATTTCGAAAAGTGAGTGGCAATCAAGTTCTAAATTAGTTAAGAACTGCCCCCACTCCATTGTGCATTCCAGCCATTCTGCAGTACCGATGTATTACGCATATTAAAAGATAGAGAAAAATAACAGTTATATAGTTCGTAACATTTAGAATAAATCTTAAAGATATCGAATGCACTTCCCGTAACAAATGTAGCATAACAAGCATCAAAACGAGAAGAATGTCTTAATTGAAAAGACATAACACATAGTAAGCACATACTAAGCGTTACAGTTGGAGTACACTTCAGATTACTAAGAATGATGTAATCTGAAAAGAGTAGGGCTCTAAAATAAGAAATTAGTGAAGAAATTAGTGATAAGTGATAACCACTTTGGATTATACTACTACAAGTAGGATGGATTTATAGATACTTTGCCGTAACAATAATAAAAATCCAAAAAAAAAAAAAAAAAAACAGAAAAGTCTTAAAGTGTGTGACAACAGAACAACAACAGCAATTTCTGACAGCGACGTGCCTTCCCTTTGAATATTTTCCAACAGACATTGGCGTTACTATACGAATGCGATTAACACAATAACATCACATTTTTATTCCCTCATTTGCTACATTTACACGATAATGGATAATTATATACTCATGATTATCATCAATTTTTTTTTTTTTTTAAACTCGCGATATAAAATATCACCCTCGACAATCAACATTGCTATCACCCTCGACAATCAACATCGTCAGCAAGTGAGTTGGCTAAATAGCTTCAATTTAGGCCATAGATATCGCTCTCAACATCATCATGAACAAGCGAGCTAGCTGATATTCGTATCTGAAAAACCTAACCCGTCAATGCAAACGCGACAGCTCGGTATTGACAACCTATATCTTGTTTATATTACTAAAAACTATGAAAGTCAATTGCATGCATAATAACCCAACAAACAAAGAGAAAAAACGGTTTTAGGTTTGACAAGAGGAAGGTACGCAATAAATGCACAAGAAACAGAAAACAAACAGTAGTAATACCCAGGAAAAAATGAAAACCATAAAAAACCTTGTGAAGCAGGTCAACACAGATACCAGTACCACAAATTTGTTCACGACCTTTTGATGTCAACATTTGAACCCCAACAAAAAACATGACGCCCTAGTTAGTTGGGAATCAATGGAATATGGGCGTTTTCTATCCTCTGAGACTCTACAGTCTACACATTGTAATCTAGTGTCGTCAGCAGTAAGATTCAAATCGATAGTAACCCACGTATCTAACTAAACCCGATTTTCTCCAACTCTACTACATAGTAGCAGCATTATAATTTATAAGGTGACGTCTCCGCTGCGTGGGTGATAGTGAGGTACAGCCGTACTTAGATTCAAGGTTCTAATTTCATTGTAATGGTCTTTACACCTCATTTTGGAATTCACGAAAAAAAAAAAGAAAAAAAAAAAAACCGAACCCTGATGATGTAAGTTCAGATTCTAGGGCATAAGCCAATATCCTGAGTTGGGCTATCTTCAGCATTGGACTATCTGACCATGAGTACATGCACAGGAAAACAGGGGCGGGGGAGCGAGATTTTCACATAACAGCTTAAGGATCATGTAAACCACTGACAACAAGATCATGCACAAGAATCCAACATTTTCGGGACACTGGCAAAAATGGCAATTCATTTCTGAATTGAGTGTATCAGTTTACAGGAGGCAATGCCCAAAAGATCGGAGGAGAAGTATAACATTGTCCGCAATGAAGGGAGAATATGCCTAATTCTAGTTCCTTTCTTAGTTGTTAACACTGATTAATGTACACATTTGCTATATTTATAACATTCACATTATATGATACTCCGGGATGGTCAAAGTGGTAGTCAACAAAAGGGCAAAATATAAGAATCACCTCAATGTAGATGAGCAGTTTGGATAGTTCCTGAACTGGAGATTTCTTGCCGTATCTGCAAACTGACAGCTTTGCATTTCTCAAGAACATGACGTAGATCTTGTTTCCAGGACCAATTGGGGTCATTCAAGGCACGTACTGAGTTGAGACAAACAAGAAGGGTACCGCCCTCATGCAGAAGAACCTGCAACCATAATAAAGAAATTTAAGACCGAAACAAGCAGCAGCAGGTGGAGAATTTGCATAAAGAACTAAGGTCACAGTGCAGCAGGAATAGATTATAATCACTGTCTGCAGCAAAAACAAGGGACATTCTTACTGTTAGCCAAAGTGGAAGAAATCCCATGACTGATGGTAATGCAGCAACAATAATAGCAGATAGTGCAAGTGCTACGTTTTGCTTCACCTACAACATGAACGCAGATATGAAATCACCAACACAAGAATGGAAAACAAGTAGGTAGAGAGCAACAGGCCAACAGCGATGACGGTCTTACCAGGGAAGTTGTTTGATGGGCCTTAGCGACACAGAATGGAACTCCTGAAATGTTGTCTTGCAGCAAAAGAACATCAGCAACAGCTATCGCCGTTGCACTAGCCCGTCGAGCCAGTACGATACTGACAGTAGCTGCGGCTAAAGCTGGAGCATCATTGATGCCATCTCCAACCATTATAAGACCTTCGCCTGTATCAAGCTACCAAAGTAAAGAAATAGGACCATAAAATAGATAGGACTATTACTTCTAGACAGATGAACATCACTTTCAAGTTTCAACCTGATCTGCTTATCAGATACAGTATATAGCAAGCGCATACAGAATATATTACACCAACACCAGTATTATACAATGTCTGACAAGTCTTCAATTTCCTTAGAAGCGATTAATCTTTAGCACTTCAGTAAGACTGCTTAACTTCACAGAATTTATGTACATAACCAATAATAATAGATTAATGATAACACCTTTTGGTTTCAAAACTGGTGCAGTGAGTATTGTATAATTGTAGGTCTGAAGGATGAGTATTAACTGCACTTGATAAATGAACAATACCACCAAGATTAACAAAGAAAAACCTTCAAAGTAACTTTACCAAGGTGTCCACTCATAGGCCATAAAGCCCACAGGCAACTGAATGTTGCTATAAAATTTAAACTGAAGTAACAAATTAGCATAACCAGCCTTTCGAGGACATTCACATCCTGGCAAAGTTGTGAAGTGCAATCAAACATCCATTTTTAGACTTGCATTTCACTAAGGGACCATCATGTTACGCGATGAATTATTTAACAGACTGGAATATCGTTAGTTCGTTACACGTCCACAATGCTATTATGTGACCAGACATGATGCTCACCTGTTTCTCTCGATATACGCACTACATGATTTAACTTGTCCTCGGGTTTGAGGCCAGAGTGCACTTCTGTGATGCCCACAGCATCTGCAACTCTTTGTGCACTTGATTCATGATCTCCAGTCAGCATCATCACCTTAAACTTTCCTTGACCTAGCAACCACGCAACGACATCGGAAACTCCTGATCGGGGATCATCCTCAAAATGAAACAATGTTACCTGGATGCAATTCAACCTACTTTCATCACTTCTTGATGTAAAACACAACTCATTGACGTTGGAAATAGTTTTCCTCTATGCAAATGCTTTCTGCAAATTCAAGACTGCAACAGTTTTGACCTGGTAGTTCAAAGGCAGTCATTCACAATGAATTCGTACCTTCTTATTTAATGAAAGAGCAGCATGAACAAAGTCATTGCCGAAGATTGACGAGCTCACGGCATCCTTTATTTTTCGTGATTCGTCTTCATTTTTGAAAAGTGAAGTGATGTAATCTACAGAGCCCAAAGTTGCTCTTAGTGATTCGCCTCTTCCGATTCCTGACTATAACAGCATTGCCACAAATCAAATGACCAACAAAGTAGTGAGTGAGAGAAGACAAAAAAATGGCAGTTCTATCAAAACTTCTTTCACTCCCCATTAACAAATTTGGCCAGCAAGCAAGGGGTGGTGTGCACAGATTCTTATGCTAGTGTAACGAAATACCTCATCCCCAGATACTGTCGCAAGAAGACCTCTGCCAGGTACAGACTGAAAATTTTCAATAGAAATAGAAGGTAGGTCCAGGCCCATGCTATGATCCACAACAGCTCTGCACAGATAAATTGCTTATTATTTCACCACCAAAGGATTTCACTGTGACTTTTCTATGTCTTTTAAAATTGCTGTGCATGCTGCAGCTCACAATTATTATTATTATATTTTTTTTTTCAGAATTTAAAATTAACAATGCAATAGATAGCCAACAGGGCTATGACATAACGATTTTAGTTCAATACATCAGGAAAGAAATCATGGAACAAGAATAAGCTGTCCTAAAAGATATTAGCAAGTCACATAAAGAACAGCGAACCAATGACAATTAGGTTAAAAGACATCAAATATCCAAAACATTTCCAGTAGACTTATAAAGTTGGCAGCCTTACGGTTTGAAACCTTATGTACAGACAGCATAGAATCTACGACTTTTAGTATGAACAGAAATAACAAGACGATATAAGCCAATACACTGTGGCCACACATACCTGCCAATAGGATGGGTAGTACCCTTCTCCATCGCAGACGCTACAGCAAGTGCTTCTTTTTCACAATTGGGCACACAACATGAAGCAGCTCCTCCAATATTAACCCCAATATCATGTCCATGAATAGGTTCAATTGCTTTGAACTTGAGCACTCCAGTTGTAAGTGTTCCAGTTTTATCAAATGCAATAGTGTGGCACGCAGACAAAGCATCCAACACATGACCACCTTTGAGCAATATGCCCTGGGAAGAACAGGTGTAAGCAGTATTAAAATAAATTTACAGAAATTATTTCATCACATATGATTGAAATGAACTTCTTTTCAGAGGCAGTCAAATACCCATAATCATCACATAGAACTAGAAACAATAAATTTTGGAGCCCTCATCAAGCAGATAAACACAAAGAGCAGGCCAACGAAAAGTCCATAGGAAAACCTAGCTTAACCATAGACTTGAACTTCGAAACTCTACCTTCTTAGCACAAGCGCTGACAGCAGTGGCATATGCTAATGGGGCCACAGCCAATGCACAAGGAGATGCTGCAACCATCAGCCCTAGAGCTCTGTAGATAGATCCTCTGCAACCTACATTATTATAAGTTCAACATCTGGTTCAAGTTCCAGAGATTGATAAAAACACAGCATTAAAGCTGCCATAGAAGAAGTGGGCATATAGCATCAGATTGAGAACTAAACCAGAAGCAATAGATAGTAAAGAATAGGCTATGCTCAGCTAAAAATACAGTTACTTCAGTCCAAAATCATAGAAGAATAATTTCACTCAGTGATACTGAGCAGCCAACTCTATTCCACCAAAGATATATGCATGTAAGAAGAAATCATTACTTTCAAGGTTGGACTAGGAATCTATCACATAGACACATACCATCACATTGCATTTCTGAATGTTTGGAAAGAGTAACAAAATTGATACAAATAGAAGGTAAGCTTTTCCCACATTCTAAGAGGGTAGGTGAAATGCCGTGAAAGCGAAAAAAGAAAAGAAAAGTAAACACAGCATGTGAAATAGATATATAGTAACCAAAAGAAACTACTATCACTAAAACAAAGCAGAGAATTCTGAATTTCCACGAACAAAATTCCTAATATATAGATGTATATCAGTCTTCTGATTGATCAACATCACTAGCAACAAATTTTCACCCTTATTTTTGATACATATAACAGATGGAGATTCATCATCTAATTCACTTCTATATTACCTGTAGTGCTGAGCAGTGGCCATTTGAAAACAATTGGCCCTAAGAGGGCAACTGCAACTGATAGTACCATTACGACTTTGCTGTAACGTTCACCAAACTCATCCAGCCACCTTTGAAGCTTAGGCTTATTCTGATGGGCTTCTTCGGTTAGCTGAACTATTTTGCTAAGCATAGATTCCTTCCAAGTCTTTGTGGCCTGATGCAAACATACAAATTACATGCACGAAACATAGTCCCCCAGACAAAGTTCGGGTGGGCAAGAACTCAAAAGTGGCAGATCTTCCAACATACTGTCACTAGAAGACATACTTTATTGTTTATCCATTCATTTATTTTCTCTTTTGGTAGTCTACGGTGTACTTGGACAAAAAGTCTCATCGGACTTTCAACGGAATTGCACCTAAGGCTATTGCATTAAGAGTCTAATTTTTACTTCTTGAAGCTTATAAACTGCACCTATGCATCATGAGCCCCTTCTAGAACTTGACCATGGATGAAATTTTAACCAATCAACATTTTGCATTCAGAAGCACCTGGACCTTATTTAGTACACAACTAAATCGTACATTTAGAAATTGACATTGCCTCATTCCTGAAAGCTAAACAGTACCTCTACTATCAGCATGCCATCCAAGTTTCTAGCACCACCGGGAATACTGTCACCAACATTCCTCTCTATGGGTTTCACTTCTCCAGTCAAGTGCTCTATAGTGATGGTTGACCTTCCTCGTGATACTACACAGTCAACTGGCACAGACTGACAAAAGCACAGTATCTTATCAGCATAGGGGAATTTATTACAATCCAAAATTTCTAGCTATGTCGAATTCCCGGAAAATTTAATAACATAAATCAAAGGAAGTCTTCCTTCACTTTTTGTCGGATTAGAACTGTCGAAGGACTTTTACAGTTTTACTCAAAAGAGTTATTTAAGCCTTCTAGTCAGCATAAAAGAGAGGACAGATGGACCAACAGAGGAGACAAAAATATAAGAAGATTCAATTGCGACTTAACTTCAAATCTTTAAGTACTGCGATGGTTCAACTAATTGACTGAGAATCATACACATACACCATCTACAGTTACTCTGATGTGCTCTTAGTAAAACGAGGGCTTAAGGCTTGGAATTATTTTCAAGATATTGTTCGGGAAAGTTCTTTCTCCAAAATTAGCATATTCGAGAAGAAGTCTTTGCGATGCTTTGGGAATGACATAAGAGTTCGAGATGAAGATAATTCTTAATCCTGTTCCTTTTTTTTTTTTTTTTTGACAACAAGAAGAAGTTAAGAGAAAAAGGTGGACCATGTTGATGGCTTACCTCACCAGCTTGAACCAATACAGAGGAGCCAACAGCTAATTCAGTCACAGGAATACTCTCATATGATAAATCTGAGAAGTCAAGGGCTTCATTTTTATCCACAATCACTAGAGCAGAATCAGGATGGTTTTCCTTCAACTCTTTGACATCAACCATCGAACGACTTGTAAAATACTCTTCAGCTGCAGTTAGAATTGACATCTGACATGTCAATGAAATCGATTCACAAGGACTCAAATCATATTCCCATGTGCCAACTAAAATTAAGAGTGAGATCAAATGTACCCCGCTCAGCATAATACCTATATGAGCCAAATTAAACATCGCAATGAGCAATCCCCCTTCCAAGGGGTTCCCCATGAACACTGATGCAAAACCCGCAAGAGCCATGAGGACGTGAATGTTCACTTTCCCACCAGCTATATCAATAAGAGCATCCAGTGCTGATGAAACCTGGCACAATTGCAGCATGTTAAGCCTAGAATTCCACATTCAACAAAAAAATCCAATCTCTTTTCCTCATCAAACTTTCTTTATCAAAAAAGTTAAGAGGCCACACCATCAATCCTTGCACTATTTGTTTTCAGGTTTCGGCTTCTGGTCACATTCATCTGTTATTCTTTTGTTTCTGGTGATCAGAAGAAACTCAATCTTGCAACCAATTGCTCAATAAGCAACTTGCTAAAAGGTACAAGCTTTTTGCCAAATAGTAATAATCAAACATGATCGCTCTAAACACATGTTACAGAAATCGGAATCCCGATTGCATTACACTAATCAAATTCTTCAAACAAATTTCCCATGACCCAACCTCAAAACTCGCCCCCAAACGACAAAAATACATTACCAATTGCAACAAATGCTGAGCAAGAGAGTGCTGAAAATGGAGAATTTCACTTTCAATTGTGTAATTACAATCATCATACTAACCCGAAAAGTCTCGTATAAGACCGTTTTCACTATCAATAACAACAACAACAACAAAGACCGTCTCACAACAACTAACAAATGTAAATAGAATGCGTAACCAACACAATTGCATAAAATAAATAAATAAATAAATAAAAGTGAAGGAGAAGAGAAATATGGTATACCCCAACAAGAGGAAAAGCGAGGGTAATTAAGGAATTCTGCAAGGGTTTGGAGAGTGTTTTAGGGAGGAAATAAGGGCAAATAGCAGCAGATACTAACATTGCCATTGAACAACAACATAACCTCAAATTCTCTCTCAAATAATCCGCTAATTCCACCCATTTTACCGCCTTCGCAAACCCGATTACCGCTTCTTGGGCCTTGCTTAGCTCCTGATCATACCCATGATTATGATGACCATGATTGTGATTATGATGATGGTGATTGTGATGATTGTGATGTGAGGAGGTGGAATTGAGGGAGAATTTGGGGGAATTGTAGGAAAAAGTGATGCGATTGAAGGGAGAATTAGGGTTGCGAAAAGTGGCGAAATTGGGGGTTTGTGGTAAGGGTTTTAGGGAGGAGATTATGCCGTTAATAAGAGGGAGAGTCTCCATTACGCTACTACTACTGAGAAATGATGATGAGAGAAGATAGGAAATTAAAAGGCGGGAAAAAGAATGAAGAGGGCAAGAGAGAGAGAGAGAGAGAGAGAGAGAGAGAGAGAGAGAGAAGAAGGAAGGGGAAAGTCGTTGTTTTTATGTAGTGTTAGGGAGTATTTTGATTGATTGAATTTCGAAATGGGAAGTGAGAAGAGATGTTGTAATGGAGGCCACACTATGTGCTCACCACACTCTTACCACACTTCTCTCTCTCTCTCTCTAGATGAAGCCCCACCTCAGGAGCTGGAGAGGGACAAATCGTAGGAATTGTGATGTGTTCCGCTCCAAAAGATCGTTGCTTAGTATACAAAAAAACGTCATAGTTATGGTTTAAATTATGAGATTTGATTGATCAATTATACTCCTCTCGAGAGTTACAAAATGATAACTTTGTTTTTAAAAGAAAAGAAAAGGACGGCAAACATACCACCTATCTATGCGGTTTTACTTGGAATGGTGCAATACATATTTTGTATGTTCAATTAAAATGAACCGGATTTAAGCCAATTGGGAACTCAGTGATTTGGTATGTTCAAACACATATTTCGCAAACTACCAAGAATCTCAAACTCAAACTACCAAAATTAAATAAAGGATGAGAAGGGTGTAAGAGTGCTCGACTAGGCACGAAAGGGAAGAAACAAAGTAAGAATCAGTTAACAGTTTGAATTGAGACTTCACCAAAAGAAAGGTGCAATCTGGGAAGAGAACACATCTACTGTAAACAGTTTGCAGACTGTATAAACCAGAACTCATTCAGTACTCTGACAATGATACGATTATCGACAATCGAATTTCACATTCAAATAAAGAAGAGGTCATTTACAATTACAGGTTACAAACTCCGTATCTTCTATGAAGAGACTACATTCACAAATGAGGTCTGGACATGCAAATACAAGAACAAACTGTGAAACTGTGAATTAGTAAAACATGTGTGTCCTATCATTGTTAAGTTGAGGGGCCTTCGTATGTCTTCAGTGTTTCTACTCTTATGCCCTACAAATAATGACCACGACTCAATTGGCCGAGTCCAGACACATACTCTCGTACAGACAGCCAGTAGTATCAATTATCTTTAGCCTTGCTAGCTCCTGCAGCTTTGGAGCCATCATAGACTGAGAGAAAGAATGTACTCTGATTTTTCTGCAGAAACCTGAACATGACAACTTTTGTTAAGGCCTCTACAATTGCATTAACATGCAATACCCGGCACACAACTCCACTTGCTATCATAGAACATACATGAAGAGAGCTGTAAAAGACAATAAACTGACAAAAGTATGTGACATAGACAGCAAGACAGGATTCGTACTTGAGCAGATCAACTAATTTTTGCTGCAAGCGAGTCAGCGTCTCCTCTTCCATGTTTACATAAGCTAATAGCTCCGGCAATTTAACTGCAATCGGCAGCAAGTATATTAAAAACACACGAGAACAAACAATAATATACATTCATGCTCATCTATTCATACAGGGAAAAGCCAAATTCATTATTCAGAAGATAATTATTACCCATCAGTGCCATCACATATCAAAGGGTAGAAAGTAGACCATCTGACAAAAAAAATATGCCGAGGTGGCCTAAAGTTTATGGGGCGGAAGCCTGAGGTTGGTAAGATTACACTTACGGTGTCTGAAACTCAAAAGTTTACCTATCCAAGAGGTTGCCTGAAAGTCAAAACTTGAGTGTAACTCATGATTTTAATCACCTTTGATAAGTCAACATTGACCCTTGGGCAATTTAAATTATTGGTAAAATTGCTAACTTCCTTGTAAAATTTGGTGAATATAGCCAAATTATCCGGAAACCAAATTCAACTCATCCAGACAATGGGCTTAAATCAAGAGTTTGTCAAATATTCCTTCATTTTACTGTGAACTCATCATAACTCTTTTACTGAATGGTACAAAGGCCACAGGGTCACAATTCAGATGAATTTCCAACAAGAATACTCACAAGTGACTTTACTTCCTTATCATTCATCGGAGAGAGACTTAGCAAGTTTTGTTCCCAGATTTCGACCCCAGAAATAAACCAACTATTTAAGAAACGATCTTATTGAATTGGTGGATCAAGTATTTTTGACATTGACCAGAGGTATGTCGTATTTGACAAAAAAGAGCTGTTAGAATATGCCGAAAAGCATTTAATATCTACAGATGACCAAGTCCAATAGGACTAGAAAAACATATCAGGTACAAAGATCAGAACTAGAATCTTGAAATACAAAACTAACAAATAAAGACCGCAAAAGATAAGCATACCAAACAAGCGCAATAGATGCTCAGCTCCATATATAGTTGATGGAGATACATCATTGGTTACTGACTCCTGATACTGCTGCCGTTCCTTTTTGTACAGGAGCATCAACGGCAGCGCTTTGTCAAAATAGCATCTTAATCCATTCAAAATCTCTGCAACTGAATCGTCCATCCTATTCATACAAAATAGATTATTAATGCGACAATTTCATTGACAACAAAAATAATAATACAAATAGAATAGGACTGAACCCACGTCAAATGCCATCGAATATGTAGCAGCATAGCCCCCCCACTCAACTGTTTTCCTCCAACAATAAGCTTCATCAAAAGATTTAAAGATCACTGCTGAGGGCTGACTAAACAATAAAAAGTGGACCAATTCCATAAATCACAATTTAATGAGAAAAAGTTTCATAGGGTGGATCTAAAGAAAAAACACTGAATCACCACTAAACTTTGCATACATAAGATCCATGTTCAGTGCAAGTGAAATAAAGCAAACTCCAGCTTAAGGGGCATTGACATGCAAAAAGGCACAATTTAAGAGAGTTAGACACCTGAGAACTTACGTGCCATCCTTTCTTGTTCTGAAGTCAAGAAACTGTTTTAATAAATCATCCACATTTGGGGATCGAGGTAGTGTGACAAGCTGCAGGGAGAGAAGTTTGAGTTAAGCTGACATGTTTCATATATAACCTTGAGAGGAAAAGGAAACAAAATACACCACGAGTCATAACTCATGAAATCATGACAGTGTATCAAGTCGACACATTCTGCACCTCTAATATTTACAGGACGCTCATTACTACCATGAAAACATTGCATGAGCAGAAACTGCATCAACAACAACAAATTTATGAACTGCATAACCCACATGATATATACCTGGTCACACAACAGCTATCAAAACAGTAACCTATTTTCTCTGAGTACATGGTCCCATACCTTGTCTTTCTGCATAATAAAATCCCAATCGTCCACTAATTGCTTTTTCAATGTTGACGGCATCTGGATCTTGACAAGTCTTTCCGCAGAGAAGGATTCCTTCTAGAAAATACAAGCAGATTCTCAAAGACAGGTTTACCAAGCAGTATTTTTAAAGTTCCATTCCACCTATTTAGTTTACATAAAAAGTTGATACTAAAATACAAAACATAAAGTTGAAAATAGGTACCAGATTGGTTCAGAGAAAAAGAGAATGCTCCTAAAATGAGAGAGAAAAAAAAAAAGGAAATACAGTAAACAAAAAAACAGAGAGCAAATAACAAAATTAAATGAAGAGAAGAGGATTCAAGCAGATATAATAGTTTTCAAAAGAAGCAGGGCAGCAGGAAAAGAGTTAAAGACTCGCTTTCCAACATTGCTAAACTACAACCCACAGAGCTAGATAGTACTATAGTATCAAGTATGGATCGGAGATCTTAATAGATCATATTTTTTGGTAGGAAAGGTGTGTAAAAAGGAGACCCATAAAAGATAAAAACCTATAAACTTGAACCCGAGCGTAAACAAGCGCACAAGAGGAAGAAAAAGTTTCACCCAAAAACCGCAATAAGTAGTTGTTAAACCTTTTTTAAGAGATCTAGTAAACTCCTGAAAATTGACATTATTACCATGGAGTTGTGAGAAAGGCAACTGACTTCAAATGTTAAATTATATTGGAAAGCTTTAGCAAATTGCAGAGAGGGGATATAAAAAGAGAGATGCACATCCAATTTTTAAACAACCATGTATGCGATTGATACACAGAATCAAACCTCATCGCCTTTGCGCTTCTTTCCCTTCGACGCTGCAACACATTGCATACCATGAGGTTCAATAATTAGGGGAAAAAAACTCTTTAGAGGTGGTATGCATAAAAGATTTCTCTTTCTCAAAGAAAAAAAAATACTACAATTTCAATTAGGCTATACATGCAGGAGCAGAGAACAGATTGCATAAGTCCCAGTGACAACTAAATGATAGAGAAAGTGTGAAAAAATCCTTCCAAATATTTCAGGACAGTCCTCGTGTATTAGAGCTATCCAAACAAGTAGAAAACAGTTAAGGAAAAGATGTGTATTGCATCTCGGATATTATTGTCTCTGGCCCATTTGTCAACCTAAGTATCACTAATAAATTGGAAGATCTAATAAACTAGTGAGACATTAGGACACATTGAAGTCCTCTGTCAGAGGTGCTTCCGTTGACAGATTGACAAGCTGGCAGAACCAATGATCCATTAGTTATAATTTCTACAATAATAAGTTCAGACTTCAGAGAATGGTGTGAAATAAAAAAGAAGAGTAGACTGATCAGGACCATTCAAAAATCTCCATTGCAGCAAAACCGTTAGATACTGAGAAGTGTTTCGAAGCCTACTCCACTCCAGTCTTCTAAAAAACTACTAAAGGGCGAGTTGGCAAGTTTAAAAGAATGGTGTTCATTACATGACGATCATTAATCTGACCATATTTCAAGCCAACATTTTACCCTATGTAAAGCCGTTATCTATAAAGGATTTCCTCAAGACCTCCACTTCTTTCCGTAAGAAGTCCCAAGAAGACCACCATCCCCAATAAGGGAAAAGATAATTGAGAGAGCAACAATCACAACAAGTATTGGGTGAAGAATAAGATACTTGTTTGTCACTTTGAAAGGAAGACTAAGGTAATAAAGTTTCTAAACAAGCACAACGAAAAGTACCAAGGTCAATAATCTTAGGGCATTGTCATTACCGTTATTCTTTGCATCCTCTTTATCCCCTTTTGCATCTGCAACAAGCGGAATTGTATAAGCCAATGCAAAAATTAATTTTTTTTTTTTATTAATTAAAAGATGATTTTTCATCTGCCAAGCTGAATATCAACATCAATCAACATAGCTTGGACATATTCAGTCATTCTCCTTGCAGTACAATGAACGCCTATCAATTATTCAATCCTAACACTAAAGAAACCATGAAGTAGGCATTACGAGTCGCCCTACATTCACACTGAGAACTTTAAAAGAAAAAGGGAAGGGGGGGGGGGGTGGGGTTGCCAATAAGTTGACAAGGCCCAAGGGAGCAAATCTCATCTTAACCAACAAAATCATAAATAAAAGCTCAACAAGATGACGTCACACGCTGAACGCAGCATATTGGAGTATTTCTTAAATCTAAATATATCTTGAAGCATAACAAATAAACTCCAACAGTTTACAAAGACATTACATTGAAAAATATTGTTAATTGATATACACCAAATAGATACGACTGAGTGGATACCTGCAGAGCCTTTTGGTTTTGCCTGTGAAGAACGTCCAGACCTTTGATTCTTGTCAGCACCCTGTTTCTTTTCCAATTCCTGCTGTTTCTGGATACTTTCGGCAGTGTACTTCATCAGGCGATCTGCTCCAACCCATTCGTCCCAACTGTGGAAAATTTGAAGAGTACATGATTACAATATATCGACTTGTTAGTACCCTTTACCTTCTATCCCTCTAAAATTTCCGTACTTCCTATGTAGTGTGTCCAGAAACATTGTCTTGGTGTTGCTTTAGTCTAATTCCCACGCTAAATACCCCAAAGTTTAAACTTGTCTTGGTGTTCCTTTAGTCTGATTCTCACACCAACTTTCATAACTACGAAGTGTCAAATAGCGAGCGGTTAGTGTGACAATTAAATATAAGTGAACTTAAAGTCAGACATACGATGATGTGTTATTGTACTCTCTTAGTTCGGGGAGGGGGGGGGGTTGATTTAATAAGAAAAAGAATAGGTATAGGAACCCTTATTGAGGGCTATATTCTCATTCAAGCCAAATCTACAAGTTGAAACGACCATACCATTTAGAAAACATCTATGAGACATAAACATCTATTCTAATAAACCATAAATAGGAAGTTAACACAAGATGCAACACAAACCCCACTTCAAAGCCTCATAGAAGTCAAATAAGCAGACATGAGGAGAGCTTGGGAGCCCTACAATCCAACATGAACTCTAGGCTTTAGCATAGTTTACTTACTTCTTGTTCCAACCCTGCAAATGAGAAAATGTAAATTTATTATTTAGTAATTGCATCATGACTAGATATTTATGATACACCATTGTTCAAGTTAAAAAATAAAATTAAAGTTTAATACAAACCCAAGGCCCATATACACCATGCAGAAAGAATAATCTTTGTCGGCTTTGCAAAATAAAGAGCAAAAGGAAGAGTAAAATCTCCATACTTACAAGGTAGTGAACAAAATATCTCCACTCTTTCTTACGAATCTCAGCCTTTTGGATCTGAAACATTGTGAAACACAAGAAAAGATACATAAGCACAACTACTACTACTACAACAACAACAACAACAACCAAGCCTTATTCCTAAAATAATTTAGGGTCGGCTAACATGAATCGTCATCTGTAACTGTCTTGTGCCAAATCGTTGCGAACAAGATTTTAAAAGTAGTGAAAACACAGACACACAAATTTCAACATTGCCCAGCGTTGGAGATGCAAATGTAAATAATCTTACACCATGTCCTAGACATAACTAACATTCCATTTCACAACCTACTGTCACTCAACCGAAAAGTTTATCCTTTGGAGTTTTACAGAGAGGAAAACGAAACGAGAGAGGGTAGGGGGGGTGGGGGGAGAGAAGGGTTTTAAAATTCTTTGTTTGGATAATATATGGGAGGGGAGGATGTTCCATTGCTTTTACTATAATCAAAGAGATGGGAAAGCTAATGGAGAATCCTATCTCAACAGTCAAAACTAGAAGCCTGCAACCACTAACACATGAACACATAAATCATTTGCTGGCTCATACAAACCCAAAGATCGAACGATAATCATTTTCCAATGCTGCTTCCTCCTTGATACATTTGTGTTAGATTTTCTTAAAATTGCACTTGTCAATAGAGACAAACATTCTCCTTCCAAATCTTACCAGTTTTAAAAGGACTTGGGTTTTTTCAAACTCAAGGACAAATCCCCTCCCCCTCCTCCCTCCAATGCCTCCATGCCTTCACAATTTTTTATCTGATAAACAACTTTAGATCTCGCCCTCTCTTTCCCCAACCATTTCATCTCTCTAAGTCCCTCCTATAGTCCTATTCCTTCCCCTCCTTCCCCTTCCAATTCTTTCCCTTCCCTTTCCCTCCTACATTGGTATATCAAATGATTATTTACTAAAATCCCGCCTTATACCCATCAAAGTGGTAGCCAATTTGGGAGAAGGGGAGGACTAACTATTGCTTCTACATCAAACTAAACTCACAGGTTGAGTTTAAAAGATTCCTCACTATTTTCTCCTTTTGTTTCTGGTATACTAAGTTCGATTTCCATTGGACCGAAAGGCTCACTATTCTTCTTGTATTGTGAAGCAGCAGTCGTGCGATTTCAACGCAACTTTGGTGCTTCCTAAGCAGTCGCTCCATGTTTTCAACATGGGGGTAACGCTGACATTCCCCCCCTCCCCCAATAGGCAAAGGCTGACATGCCTGACATTTTCGATTCTTTTTATCGTATATTACAGTTTCACGTCTTTCATGCTTCTCGTTTACACTTTACTCCACCATTATCACTAATTTAAACTTCAGCAGTTCAGTAATATCTGCTGTGCAATTGTCCAATGGTCACTCATAAATTGCATCCAAAATCACCCAAATTTCGATTTAAAAAAATAAAAACATCTAAAATTCAAGAAAGTCGCAAAAAATTCGAACATTTCATAAAATTTTTGGCATTATGTACTATATAGATTGTAGCCTAAAACATCCACAAGCAAAACCCTAAAAATAACATCCTAATTTTCTTAAACTTCAATCAGACGCTACCAAAATTTACCAAAGATTAACAGCAATAATGACAGTCCAAGAAATCAAATACAAACTAAAATTCACAAATTAACAAAAAAAAAAGGAAGATGATTAAAGTCGGAAAAGTGAAAAATAACGGTGAGAAAAGTTGGAGAGGAGAGAGAAACCTTAGCGCCGTAGATGCGAGGACCATGGTAAGCGAGAACTTTTTCGCCGTCGGAGAAAAGGCTAGGTTTTGGTTCTGAAGGGCCGCCGTTAGAGGAGTCGCTGCCGTCGCCAGCGGCGGCGTTGTTGCCGGAGTCGTCCTTTTTTTCGCCGGTGTTTGAACTCCCCATTTTTTTTTTTTTGGCTTCAGTGTTACTTTTCTTAACTTCCGTTGCTTTGGTGGTTAAATTTTGTTTTTTTGGGGGAACAGCCCAAAGTTGCGCTTCTCCGCGCCTTTGTTCACTTTCCAAAATTTCTTCGTGTTGCGCCTTAGCGTTTTGAGGTACAAGGAATTTAGAGCAAGTCTCGTGGAAACGTAGAACGGACGCAAGCTAGTTGAATGTTGTTATGTGAGTCGTGTCATATCCGTCATCTTACTCGTTTTAGCGAGATTGATCTTCTCATGGATAATATCTGTCATTTAGTTTGCATTTTGAGTATGTATATTGGTCCTATAATGATCCTAGAGAGGGTAATAATGATTCAGCACATCATATGTACATATGGTTAGATTATGTCAGACTGGAAAAGGATAATACTGGATGTCTAGATTGATTGTAACTCGAATTTCATTTTCCTATATATACATTTGAATAAGTTAATTATAGTAAAACCAGTCCATAGGGCCTTCTATTTAAAAAATATAAAAAATTAAAAGCAAAATGAAACGTTGTTACACTAACTTATTGCAAGATCCTGATTATTTTTCACGATATGTGTAAGATGTGTGCTCTAATGTTTTCTAGTGTATGGTAATGTGATAAATGCTATCATTTATTCATCTACATGCAGTTAGGTCAGATGAAATGTCTCTTTTATAAAATTGTTTCAGATCCATATACTCTGTCACTTGTAACAAGAAACAACGAGGTAATAGAGTGTATGAAAAAAGTATTGTATTTTGAAATTAGTGCCTTTTGGGGGGGGGGGGGGTTCTCCAATTTTTAGCAGTTCTGTATACCATTTCTATCGACACTATTGTGAATTTGTAGATGTCATATGGCCTTTTGATAAATAAAATTATTCCATCCTCTTAAATGAAATTATTCCATCCTCTTAAATGAAATGGTCTCACACCGCCAAGATGGCAACATTAGTTTGAATGAAATAATTCTAGTAACTCAAACTTAGACTTTTATATAAGTTAAGCTCACGTCATTAGAGCATCTCCAATGCTAATTTTTTTTGTTGTAGTTTAGCTTTGTGGGCAGATGACATCAGGAGTTCACGCATTACTTATAGCCTGACAAGCAATGTAGCTCCACCAAGCAACACTGCTTGAGATTTTAGGAAATTAAAAAAAAAAAAAGTGAAATAGTGATATAATATCATTTTTAAAATTAAAAATAAAATTATTTTAGATTTCAATTGAAACTGCACTACTTGTAGTTTGGCATTGCGAAGGAAATAATGTAGTTTGATTAGGCTGCTTATTCATCACCTCTCTCCTACATGTCAACTACAAACTACAATGCTTGTAGTTTAGCATTGGAGATGCTCTTAGTTGATTACTTACCAATTTAAGTTCAGAATTCTTTGCATTACACCCACAATCACAATGGACGTAGTAGAAAGATCTCTATGATACATTTTCATTTTGGGCGATAATTTTGCCAAGATAGTAGGTCATATTTATTAAACATGGTTCATATAATAGACATATTTGCTTTGGAATATACTGATTTACCTTGACAAAATCATCACCCTTCATTTCTAGCATTCACATTAAGAATATAGGGGACATGAACACACAAATACACAACATCAACTTTTATGGAAGATCTATTGGATATACCTCTATTTTTTTTTAAATTTTGTTAACAATTTAGTTTTGATTTTGTCATTATTGTTCAATAGAAAAAGTATACAACTCATATGCAAAATAAATACATGTCTAAAATCACATGCAATATAACATATTTGTTCACCACGCACAACTTATCCGCCCTAAAACACTACTTTTTTCTTGTCTTTGATGTGAAAGCAAGCTAAAACAATGTCGTCAACCCAACAAACTCACATTTTAATGGTCTCTCTGTACTACCAAGGCCATATAAACCCTATGCTCCGTTTTGCTAAGATCCTCACTTCAAAGGGCATTCATGTACCTCTAGCCACAACCGAGCATGCTCACGATCTCATCATGCACAATGGGTTAACGTTAAGGCAACATGATTACGACTTTATATATTATGAGTTTTTTGGGGATGGCCTTGACATTGATCTCGACCGCGACAAGAACATAGATATCCCCCTACAAGAGTACCTCCCAAGAGATGGAGCAAAAAATTTGTTAAATCTAATGGAGTCTCTTAAAGGCAAGGAAAAAAGATTTTTCATGCATTATTGGCAATTGTTTTGTGCCATGGGTAGTTAGTGTTGTGAAAACACATAACATTCCTAGTGCCATGTTATGGGTCCAGTCGTGCGCAACTTATTGCATATCTTATCAATATTTTAAAACACCGTCTAGTTTTCCATCACTAAGTGACCCAAATAACATAGTCGATGTTCAAGGACTACCCTTGTCGTGTAGGGTAAGTGACCTTCCGACTTATATCCTTTCCTCGCCCCACCCTCATTTTCGCAATGTGGTCTGGTCAACAATGGATACCCTAGATCAATTTGATTGGATTTTTGGAACTTCATTTCATGAGATTGAGGAAAGTTTCGTAAATTCCATGGCTAATTACAAGCCAATCCTTCTAATTGGCCCATTAGTCCACCTACTATGTTGCGGCACGAGCAAAATGTTCAAGATTGTAGTGAATTTTACATGAATTGGCTTAACAAGCAAAGTGAATCATCAGTTATATACATTGCTTTAGGGAGTATGTCTGTGTTATCGCTGTAAGATAATGATAATGCTCTAATAATCGACTTCTCTATTATTGAAAATAATGCTCTAATAATCGACTTCTCTATTATTGAAAATATTATGGTAATTTATAGTACATAGCATAAGCAAGTGCATCACCCCTAACCTAATGGCTAATACAATGTACCTTGTAGGTACAAGGTACATAATAAATTACATACTCTGTATTCACCCTATCGTCTACATTCATCCTCTATCACTCCCCGGCAGTCGGAACGACAGCTGTACGAAAGTTGCGACTGGATGCAGAAAGGGATGGCACGGCATGATCAATGAGGGAGCATTACCACAACCACAAAGCACAGACCACTGTGAAAAGAAAAACAAACAAAATGCAAATACGGACCCGTATGCGAGGCCATGGGCTCTCGATCGACTAGCCTATGTAGGGAGTCAGGGTGCGTAGAGTCAACTATCCCCATAGGGTGATAGGACAAGCATGAAAACAAAAAGAAAAAAAAACAGTGGTGATAGAGCCGTGCATGACAATGCCACTTCGGAATCGGCGAAGAACACCGAATTGAGGCAGCGACGGGCGGCAGTAGCGGCGATGGCGGCTGAGAGGCGGCAAGAGTGTCCTGGACTACTCATCATGCGGCTTGAGCGGCGATGGAAGCAAACCGTGGGCTGCACGACGTGGTCTTGGCGATCCGTGGGCAAGGCTGAGCGACAACGTGGTCGTCAGGGGCTGCAAGAGCCAGTGGTGTGGTGTGGCGTCCGGATGTGAGTCTCCACGGAGGCTGCTCAGTAAGAGGATCGTGCCTGAAGAACCTCCTAAATCTGATCATCGCAAAACCGCTGGAGGAGAGAATTGTGGTGAATCAAGGAATATGTAGCCACGGTAGGGTGAAGTAGTTGCTATTATTCATCAAATATGAAAATGCTAGTAAAATAAAAACTAGTAAAATAAAAACTAATAAAATAGAAAAACACTAATACAAAAGGTCTGGCCGGAGATAGTTAGGAGAGAAGATAAATTACATACTCCGTATTCACCCTATCGTCTACGTTCATCCTCTATCATGCAACATGAGACGGAAGCTATTGCGTCGCCGTTAGAGAGTGATAGTAGACAACGTTTTCTATGGGTGATTAAGGATGGAGCAAATGTGTGGGGAAGGAAAATGTGAGAGTTGCCAAAAGGGTTCTTTGAGAAAACAAAAAAGAGAGGTTTAGTTGTGACATGGTGTCGTCAAGATAGAGTTTTAATGCACCCTCTATACTATTAAGTGTTTTCTGACACACTATGGTTGGAACTCGACATTAGAAGCCATAACTGCATGTGTTCAGATTATAGCTTATCCGGATTGGACATACCAAGTGACAAATGCAAAGCTTCTTGTGGATGTATTCAAGGTGGGTGTAAGGATGAGAAATAGTGAAAAGGAAAGAGGGCTTGTCAAAGAGGAGGTTGAGAGATGTATTGGTGAGGTTAGCTGGGGACTAAAGGCTTTGGCTATGAAGGATCAAGCCCTAAAATGAAAAGAAGCAGCCATAAATGCAACTTTGCCCGAGAATGGCTCTTCTTACTAAATCATTAACAACTTTATTAGCGAAATCAGGATTATTTACCAAAACGGCTATTTTAGTAAAACTATTTACCAAAACGACCATATCCTATAATGAATTCCCAAAATGACTATTTTCTCTCTAATTTTCTTTTTATGGTCCTTTTTATATTGATAAAAAAACCATAAAATTTAAAAAAAAAATTAAACATTTTTATTTCTCTAATTAATTACTCCCTCCGTCCCAGTTCAAACGCCCCATATTCCATTTTGGGACGTCCCACTTCAAACACCCCATCTATTTTGGGACATATTTCTCTCTCTTACTTTTATTAAATTATTACATCTTCTCTCACATTATCCCCACTACTTTTATTAATCCTCACATTCTCTCTCCTCCTTTTCCCCCACTCAACTTATTATATCAATTTTTCTTATTTCACTACAAAAACGCCTTGGGGCGTTTGATCTGGGACGGAGGGAGTACTCAAGTTTTTTTTTTTTTTTTTTTTTTTTTTAAGAAACATCCATTAATATCCGGTCGAACCACCACATCACCCTTCCTTCATCTGCCCCCACACGTCTACCTAGCCAGCCGAACCACCACATCACCCACATCCCCACCATGCCCCAATCCAAACGCCGCCGATCGGTTGACCCCTGTGACCGACACTCGCTGCAGGTGTACGATTGTTTTGTTGGGGTATAAAGGAGAGGAAGTTGATGGAATGAACGGGATGGGAAAATGGGGGGCTGGTCGCGATGATGGCGGAGGGGATGGCCGGACGACCCCGAAGTCTGGTTGTGTCGGGCTGTCAGTGGTTTTGGCGGGGCAAGCCTGGGGGTGGGGGTTGGGGACGAAGGAGGGATGGGGGTTGTTTGGGTTGAATTTCAATTTAATATTTTTTTTATTAATAAAAAGAATATTAGAAGAAAATGTTTATTGTTTGTGTTACTATTTAGTCATTTTGGGAATTTCTTTTTAATATTCATGTTTTTTTATTAATAAAAAAATGGACCAAAAAAAAGAAAATTAGAGAGGAAATAGTCATTTTGGGAATTAGTATTAGATATGGTCGTTTTGGTAAATAGTTTTACCAAAATAGCCGTTTTGGTAAATAACCCGCGAAATCAAGGGCTAAGTTACTTGAGGGAAACAAATGATCATTCCTTAAAAATATGAATCGCCTACTAAATTCGTGTTTTATTTCACATTTTAAGAGAACTCATCGTCTTTATTTGCTATAATAATTTCTTCATTGTTGGTTCGTTTTATGGTTAGAAAATGTAATTATAGATCTTCAATATAAGTGAGAATGTACGCATTTCAAGATTATGAGAATTGCAATGTGTTATGTGGCTGCTAGCCGGGTAGAGTACTTTAATTATTTGAGTACAAAATGACAATATTTGATCCACTTAAAAAGAACATGTTGATAGATTTTAAACTCGTTGCAAAGTGTAACAACAAATAACAATTAATTGCGAGTATAATAATATTAGCCAACGAGTATATATCTGAACATCCACGGTTACACCATGCACCACAAGTACAAATATTATTAGAACCTACTCGTTGTAGGGCACACCGCACACTTATAACTGACGACCTTTCATGAACAAGATCTGTTCTTTAGGCTTGTACCCAAATAATGTCGTCAAGTACATAGAGATGACAAATCGGGCCTTCACCGGGCTGAATTCCGAGATCTCTAAGGGCTGAAACATCAGGGGCATACAAGTCATTGTGACAAATGACTGTGCTATCAATGGCAACTTTTGTAACAGAATTTACCAAAGTTACAGAGTATTGACCAATGTCATGTTGTCGGTGACATAGATAAACAGCGTATGGGTAGCTCAGCTTGTGACATCCTATTGCATAGTTACCTGCTACATACAATTTCTTCACCTTTGCAACAACATATTCTTGTCTTCTGTCTGGGAAATTGGTGTCTTTTGGATTCATCATGAATACCTTAACCTTGTTGGTTCCCAACTCTTCTCTAACATAATCCACCATGCCCTCCAAAGATTGAATGCATGTCCTTTTTTATGATGACAGCGTAACATGCATGATGAGTTTACGAACTGATTAAACTAAACTTAAATTAAACTGAAGTAGTGATGAGTTGAAGGGTATCTTTTGAAGTCGATTATTTTGAAATTATTAGTACAAAATGAACCGATCAATTAAGATGCAGTCATTAATAAGAAAGCTGGTGTAGCTCAATTAAGGTGATATATAGTATAACAATAATAGTGGTGAGTATGTGATTGATTATACTTAATGCATACTCTTAATTAACGATATAGATATAATAGTGGTGGTAAAGAAATACAACATTATTAGTCACCTTACCTACATTCTACATACTATATGTTACATGATTATTCATCATTCGGAATCGGTTGGAGTATAATTAATTTTTGTCGAATGGTAAAACAATTTTACTTCGACAACAAAAATGTGAAAATAAAACCGTCTTCTTACGCATTTCAATTACTCTATCTCCTTGTTCTAATTAATCCATATTACCTCGTCTATACGACTTTTCATTGACATATCTAAATAAACAGGAAGAATCACAAGATTGAAGTATACAGGCTCGAATTATTACCTGTTTTCATCATCTACCAATGGTATGTCCGAGCATAGGTTAAGAGTCTTATTCACCGATGAAGCTTCAAGAGAATCAACATCTATGGAGAGACGATCCAATATATCCGTAAAATGATCTTTGCTAAAGGGCATGGGCTTTGCCATTTTCTTTGGCATAAAAGGAGCATTCTCCATATTATGGAACTCATGCTTCACTTTCAAGCCAACAGCAAGGTTTTTCTCCACAAAAACTCCACCATGAGAAATTACAAGCCATGCACGTAGGCTCAATTTTTCTTCATGCTTAGTTTTGTCTTTCGATATTTGTTTGAGTTCTTTGCTACCAATAATATCGTCAACATTGCCCATATTGCTATAGAGAACCGCCCCTCCCTTGATCGATTCCTCTATAAATTAAAAAGAAAAAACAACAACAACAACAACGACATCAGTTTTCAGTGTCGTCTAAAGGCTCCCGCCAACAATTAGATCAGGAATGTCAAATGTCTTTAAGAGATCGAGATCGTTTACTAAGTGACCTACACTATTGTACTCCCTCCGATTCAAAGATATTTTCATGTTTCCTTTTGCAGTTTTGAATTGACATGTTAGAGATTATTTCTAGACCAAATGAAACCGATGTTTGTTTTATCAAGTAGACTTGGTAGATTGCAATGCAGAATGAAATATTTACTAATTTTTGGAGATAAGGGAACCATTCATTTAGTTTAAAAATAACTCCCAACATGGCACCTCAAGACTGCAAAAGGAAACGGGAATTTTTTTTTTTTTTTTTTTTTTTTTTTTTTTTTTTTTTTTTTTTTTTTTAAGTAGGAAGGAATATATATTAACAATAATATGCAACTACCTTAGGCAAATTAATTCATTAACCACTATTGTTTATCTAGACTTGCAACTAATTTATGTATCTTTATTTTTCTTGCAATACGTAGAAGAAAACTCCGTCTAACTTTTCAAATGGTTAAACTTCGAATTAAATATTTGAGAAAAATAATTAAAATCGTATGTAAATATGTCCGAGGTGGATTCTTACCACCGTTCCAAAGAAGCAGATTGTTCTTGATGGCTTGTGGCATACGAACATTGGGTAGCTTTGCTTTCCAGTACTTCTCAGCTGCTTGATCATCATCACTTGATAATGCATGTTGCGCAATAACATAGCAAAGCTGATGCGTGCATAGACCAAAAATTGATAATCTAAATAATCAGATAAACTCTCACAATGAATTAATTATTTAAGCATTAGTTAAGTACAAAGACTACAAGTACGGCCACAGTAATTACACACACAAACAATATAATTCAAAGAAATGAAAAGACTAGGAGAACTATGTTAATTTTGCTACCACTTACCAGAAAAACTACACAAAGTAGTCGCAATTGCATGACCATTTTTGAAAATAAATATGTGAAAATTGTAATTTTATAAAGTGTCTGACGTTATAAATATCGTAGGACGTCTGTATAAAAACTACTAGTTTAGCATTTGCAATTTTTCAAAGTGAGTACTCAACGTCGACATTTATATTAGTTGTGTGTTGCGACGAATCTTGTCAATCAACGTTACGGCGCCGTCGTTCGACGACGAAACTACTCTGTGTTGCCGTTCAATTATTATAGGATGATTACGTACGTATTATTCCTGGCCGCCGTTCAATAAAATGGTTCTAAACATTTTGATGAAGTAATCAACAACGTCATAATTAATCTAATTCTTCTATTTATAGTCAATTAATTAGCACTGACCCTTCCCATCCACATGCTTTGAATTATTTTCCTTCATTCTGATTTCTGAGTAGGGAATTAAGTACTACATTAACATCCAACTAACTTTCAATCATTTATGTTATTGGGATCTCACAATACATTATTTTAAATCGTAATGTGAGACGATTCCATACGGTCTAATCTCATGCAGGAGACATATATAATCAGGGTCATATTCTTGACGGGTTAGGGACCCCTAGGCGAATTATATATATAAGATGAGCTCCACATTGTCTTCATTAACAAATATATTAATATTAATAATAAACATCACATTTATCATTTATCATAGTACAAATTACCGTTTCACGGGCAACTAATTGACCAAATATGGCCATACTTACGGATCTCAAATCACTAATCAAATTCACCTTTTGACCTTGGATATATAATCTCCCACGGGCGCACGGATGTGATATCAATTTTAAGTACTTGTACAGTCGTACCTATGCTCACATGCATATAATAACCCTAATAACCTTAGGAAGACACATTTCAAACTTACATATAAAATGGTATTTAAATTTGAAACTTCATCCTGTTTTGAACGACCTCTCGCTTTATTTTACAGTTTTTGACTAATCATATTTGGAGCAACACATAAATCAAATAAAATATTTTCCCATAAATTAAACGTACGTACGACGTAAGGACATGAGGGTAAAAGAAAGAGAAAGAGCCTTTTAAACGTCGGTCCATATGTGATGCATGACCATGCAAATACGTGCGTGTAGGTGTCCTTATAGGTGTGGTACGTTACATTACTAGTGTATCCCATATAAGAGGAAAATGCATAGGAGACAAATAATTGTGCGGGAACACACAATGTCCGAGCATATCAACGTGACGCAAAAGCATGAAATTACATAAAGGCCACCGATTGTTTTCGAACTAGGAAACAGTGGATATCCCATGTGTAAAATTACATGATCATTCATCATAGTTGGTAGAAAATGGCCACACAAACCAAAAAGACAACAAAATTTGAGCAAGATTGTTCATCATCATGATTCATGGACTTGTATATATAAGTCTTAACTCATGACCTAGGACGTACATTTATTTCATTCGCATCTATATATACAACAGTATAGTAATTCAGTTATTTGGTAAAATATAAGTATATATGGAATCATTGAAGAAAATTACGAGGATTCAATCTGCGTTATCCATTCTTGTAATGTTGTTGTTGCTGCTTCCAATATGTCATGGAAATCGAAGTTTTGTTGAAGTGTATAAGGAGAAAAATCAAGGTCATAGAGGTGATCAGTTGACAAACAGAATAGATGTGGTGGTGATTTCTACATCTCCGCCTTCTCCTCAATGGAGTTCTACTACACGAGCGTGGTTCTTTGTAAGAGACCGGATGCATACGTTGGCTTCAGGGCCTAGTAGAGAAGGATCAGGTCACTGATACCAAATTCTGTTGTATGTGTACGTATTACTGTACCTTTTTTTTTCTTGTAAGAAAATTATCACGTGTGATTCTAATAATGCGTAATAGAACTCATTTCGTACCCTACGTACTCATAGAGTATGCTTAATGTTGCATCTGATTTTTCTTCTTCTTATTTTCAAACCAAACATTGAGTGTTCAGAAGAATATAATCGAAAGAGTACTATCATAAATTCAGATGTTGTTATGGTCATGGTGGTTTTTTACGCGCTCTTTCATTTGATGACAAAAGTCATGTAAAAGCTCCTTAATTTCTCTTATCTTCCAACTTCGTTCTCTTAGAAAGACAAGAAATGAGTTGTGTGTTTGCATCAATCAGGTAATTATTTATATGACGGCTTAGAACAACTCCAATGCTAGGCGGGACTACATCTTGCTTGGAGTTGCCATGTCATAAAAGCAAGTCAGGCAAGTTGAAAGCAAAAATTCAACAACAACTTCACCACTTCAATTGGAAA
Source organism: Spergularia marina (assembly GCA_963680865.1). Taxonomy (NCBI): domain Eukaryota; kingdom Viridiplantae; phylum Streptophyta; class Magnoliopsida; order Caryophyllales; family Caryophyllaceae; genus Spergularia; species Spergularia marina. The sequence continues at coordinate 21,941,378 of OY804545.1, forward strand.
AATTCAGCAACAACTAAGTGGGGGCTCATGCCCACATGTCAGCATTTGCCATGCCAAAAGAGGAAATGTCAAGCCACTTGTTTGTTGAGGCAGCCTGCTCAACGGAGCAGTTTTTTGAAACTGGGCAGTTTCATGTCTTAACTCCAGCGCTGTCCTCACCTGCCTCACTACTCCAAGCAGAAATTGCTTGTTGTGTTGGAGTTGCTCTTATATATACCTCATATTCACCAAGAAATAAAAGAGTTTTCTCATAAAAATCCATACGATATACAACATACGGTAATACCAAACTCGCGAATATTTTCTAGTGCCAGTTTGACAAACAAAATTCATGCTCCGTACTATAGTACATGATTACAAATGTGATCCATTTGCTAATTTTGGACAGCAGAAAAAAAAACAACATGATATGACATCAAATGGATGAAAATTGAAAAAGCAGCATACACTGGATGTGTTTGGGTTAAATAGGGCAAGAGCCGACCCAATGCTCACCTAACTAATAGACCACCACTGGCCCTTTTGTTGGGCATCATTGTTTGTTTTTTGCGGCTTTATGGTTTGGCCCAACACAATTGTCCTCTCATATTACTGTGTTGTAAAAATGATTCTCCACTAGCTTTTGCTCGAGAGTTAACACGTCATTTGAATTGCTCTCATACTCGGTATATAAGTAACATGATTGACGATGATAGTCCAAAGAAAATGAAGAGAGTGATGTACTCATCATGATAAGTACAAGTTTCTTGAATCATCACACGTCACAAGTTCACAACCACTTAGGTCTCGTTTGATAGGACTGCATCTTTCTGAACTGATTTGATTTGATCTGAATGTTTTTAATCTGATCTGATCTGATTTGAATGCCTCTGAACTGATCTGATCTGATATGAATTTGTTGAAAATTTGATTGAATTTCAACGAATTAGTATCAATTATGGAACAAATATATTGATAGTTATTTGAACATTTCTGAACTGGTCTGAATGATGTTGATCTGTTTTGAATGATTCTGAACTGATTTGAATACTACTTTTATTAAATCCTATCAAATAGAGCCTTAGACTGGACAATGTTACATTATTTTTTAAAACTTGCATATCAACTAAACTAATATGAATTTATTTGATCAAATTTAAACCCTTATGATTTAATTTTGTCTTAATCTAACCAAATATTGAAATTACAAGTGGTTGTTAGCAAATTACATCATTGAGTCACTTCCATGAAATTCTCGTATCATTACAAAGTGTTCAATATCAAAGTATTTGTCTGTTGTCATATTTATCAAAGTGCGTATTCATAAAAGTTGTTGTCATAGTTATATGTACCAAATTTGCAATTAGATACATACGGAGTACAACTTTATTAGTATAATAATCATTAAATTATGCGTTTTCAAAAAAAATAATCATTAAATTATGTCAACTTAATATACTTTTGTTGTCTTTTAAAAAAAAAAAAAAACTCCTTCACTGCTTTGACTGAAACGGGAAATATTATCGATCCATCAATCACATCTGGGTATAGAAGGAGATATGAATCGAATATATTTCGGCCCACTCCTCAATCCACCATGGCACCATCACTAAACGTTTTTGCCTTTTCGATCTTCGGTCTAATTTAACAAGCCAAATCAAACTGTCTCATTCGACCCGTTCAAATTCAGACCAATACTCGATCACCAGCCACCACTAGTCAAAAGGCGAAAGTAGTAAATGACCCTCATACGTTTGCTCTTATGTGAAATCAACCCCACATGTTTTAATTATAGCAATTGACCCCCATAAGTTTGTCATAATGTGAAATTGAGTCATTCTTCAATTTCTCACCAATTTCTCATCACCCATATATATCATTTCAAAATAAATTGTACATTATACCATTCACGAAAGAAAAAAGAGCAAAATACATTAAAGTACAAATACTTAACGTGATAAATTTGGGCTTAGCTTTTTGTGGGTTACACTTGTAGACATTAACTTAAAGATAATTTATCCATTCTTGGGATTTTGTGATCATCAGATTCATCACATATTTTGGGTAGGTTTCATCTAGGTAGCACGGACACTTCCATGATCTAGCGTGTCCGTGTCTGACACCGTGTCGGACACTGACACCGACACGACACCTGACAATAGGTGTCCAAAACTCTTGAATCGGTGTCCATTATTATATTGATATTTTTGCTTATTGGGAAACTCTAGGACACTTTTATACACTTCAAGAATCTAAAATTAATAGAAGATTGATAATAAAGGCGTGGGTTGAAGAGTATTTATCATCAAAAATGAATTATGCTATCGATGTTTCTTTGAATGTCGTAATATATATAATTCTTAATCTAAGTTTTATAATATATTCAGTATTAATATAATATTAAAGTAATATTTCAATTAGTTATATACTTTTTCAAACATAAAATATGTATTTTATATAATTTAAATTATGCGTGTCCGTGTCCTACAATTTTCGGACTGCCGTTTCCCGTGTCCGTTTCGTGTCCGTTTCGGTGTCCGTTTCGGTGCTACCTAGGGTTTCATTCGCGAGTCATGAAATTGTTCTTAGAACAAATTATCTTATAAAAACAAATTGCAATTTTGATTATATATTTATATTGGGGTAAAGATCAATGGACCATTTTTAGAAAATCAGATTTAATAGTGAAATGGTTTGGGTAGGATGAATGTTCAGTGAGTGCCCAGCAAAATGAAATTTGCTTTTTTTTTTCCTTCTGTTGATATGGTTTAATAGTGAAATGGTTTGGGAAGGGTTTAATAGTGATACGGTATCCATTCAATGATATAATGTACAATTTATATTTAAATGGTTACTGTGAGTGAGAATTTGGTGAGAAATTGAAGATAAATTGGCGAAGGGTTCAATTTCACATTTTGACAAACTTATGGGGGTCAATTGCTTCAATTGAAACATGTGGGGGTTGATTTCACATTAGAGCAAACGTATGTGGGTCCTTTACTACTTTCGCCCTAGTCAAAACTATCTTTAGAAAATGCATTGGTGGCCTAGTGACCTTAAACTAATGAAGTAAATCAGAACGTAAATGTGACGTAACATGCTAATATAATGTAACACTTATCTCAAACATCTTAAACAAAATTCAGAAATGGAAGAAATCTGGGTATACTCCACCATTTTGGCCTTATTTCTGCTAGTAACGTTGACCTTCAAAACAAGGGTACGTAAGAACAGAAGATCAGCTCTGAATCTTCCACCAAGCCCACCAGGTCTTCCATACATAGGACATCTACACCTCCTGAAAGATCCTGTACACAGCACCCTGCAAAAACTGTCCGAAAAATACGGTCCTGTGTATCGTCTCAGGTTCGGTGTACGTCCTGTAGTAGTAGTGTCTTCGTCTTCTGCTGTCGAAGAATGCTTAACGAAAAACGATATCATTTTCGCAAATCGGCCTCATCTGACGATGGGGAAGTACCTTGGGTATAACTACAATAACCTGATTACTGCACCTTACGGTGAGTATTGGCGAAACCTGCGCAGGATAAGTTCAGTTGAAATGCTGTCGCAGTATCGACTGAGCATGTCTGCAGGCATCAGGAGTGGTGAAACTGTGGAAATGGTGAGGAAATTATGTGATTGTACGAGGGAGGGGTATGTGAAAGTGGAGCTGAAAACTGTGTTTAAGCATCTGACGTTTGATATCATGATGAGAATGTTAGCTGGGAAGAGATATTATGGTGAAGGTAGGGTGGATTCGGAGGAGGTAGCGCGATTTACTGAGATTATTACTGAGGTTCTCGAGTTTGCTGGTGCTGCGGAACCTAGTGATTATCTGCCTGTACTGAGATTGATTGATTATGGTGGATATGTCAAGAGGATCAAAAGACTTGCAAAAAAGACTGATGCTTCCTTCCAGGATTTGATTGATGAGCACAGAACGAGAGGCTTGTTGAATACTGAACAAGAAGAAACTTTGATTGATCGTCTGCTATCTTTGCAGGCATCAGAGCCAGAGTATTACACTGATGAGACGATTAAAGGGCTTCTATTGGTGAGTTTCTCTCTGCTTTACGTTTAAGATTGATTGTCTGCTATCTTAACTCCTATGCAGTATGTCTGATTTTCTCTTTATTTCTATGCAGAGCTTGCTAATGGCTGGGACTGACACTTCTGCAGTAACTCTAGAGTGGGCAATGTCACTGCTGCTGAACCACCCTGATGTTTTGGACAAGGCGAAATCTGAACTAGACATTCATGTAGGAGATGATCATTTGGTTGATGAATTGGATCTTCCGAAACTGCAGTACCTTCAATGCATAATCTCTGAGACACTAAGGTTGTTCCCTGCTGTCCCGCTTCTGCTACCACATTTGTCAACCGAAGAATGCAAGATAAGGGGTTTTGATGTACCAAGCGGCACAATGTTGCTGATTAACGCATGGGCCATTCACAGGGATCCTAAACTGTGGAATGAGCCTGCAGAGTTTAAGCCAGATCGGTTTGACAGTACAGACCTCAGCCAGCACCAGGAGTACAGATTCCTGCCTTTTGGGTTGGGGAGGAGAGGTTGTCCTGGAGCCACATTGGGTAACCGGATGGTCGGTTTGGCTTTAGGATCACTGATCCAATGTTTTGAGTGGAAAAGGATAAGTGATGTGGAGGTAGACATGACAGAAAGGAGAGGGCTTAACATGCCTAAAGCACAGCCTCTCAAGGTACTGTGTAAGGCGCGGTCAATCACCAGCAAATTCCTCTAGTCTGATGTTTCATATGTTTATCTTACAAAGCTTGTACTAGGAGTTGGAGTCTGTATAAGTCGTCTATCTTATGTAATATGATGCAATGCCATTGGAAACATTTCAAAATAAACAGTGTTGCTAATTTTATACGAAAAATCAAATATATGACTTCAATTGCAGGCGAAATCTAGGAAAAATTGCAGCAATAAAAAGCAGCTTAAAGAATTGTCATCACCTGCCAGTGTCATCATCAAATTTTAGCTGAGAGAACACTTCTCCAGTTGCTGTGAGCGTAACATCTTCATCTCTCATATCGGTAATGCTCTGAAACGAATAGAGTGGATCTGCTGGTAATGCCAAGTTCAAGGAAGCATCCGTCATAGTCATACTGTCACCTGGATGAAGTCCTGCAGTTGCTGCTCTCTGAAGCTTCAGGGCATATTCCAAATCCCAAATAACATCTGACATCGGAGGTCTGTCCACTGAACTTTCTTTCAAGCACTTGGCTGCTGTCTCAGCGAACTTTTTGAGAGAATTCTGCGTTATCTCACCTATAATTGAAGGGTCAATTATATCCTCAAGTTTCCCTTGTTCCAAGCAAGTCATTCCCCATTCAGCTAAGTTCTTCTGCTCGTTTGGAAGTGAGCGATCAAGGACCGGTCTTGCACACAGTACTTCAAACAGAACTACACCAAAAGAGTAGACATCAGACTTCTCTGTCAACTGCATACATTGGTAGTACTCAGGATCAAGATATCCGAAAGTCCCCTTCACATTTGTACTGACAAAAGAATTTTCAGGATCCCCCAATCTTGACAGTCCAAAGTCTGCAACCTTGGCCACGTAGCGTTCATCAAGCAATATATTAGTAGACTTGACATCGCGATGAATGATGCCTCCGTCTGCACCAGTATGGAGGTAGTGAAGTCCTATTGCAGAACCAATGCAGATGTCAAGCCTTTGTTCCCAAGACAGGCTTAAACGATTGGACGAAGTGTCAATCCCTCTCGACTCATACAGGTGTTCCCTCAAGGTCCCCTTTTCCATGAACTCATAAACCAGTATCATTTCCTCACCTTCATAACAGTAACCAATTAAGGAAACTAGATGGCGGTGGCGAATTTTTGACAGAATCATAATCTCAGTCTGGAATTCTGCTAGTCCTTGGCCATGGTCTGGACTACTTCGCTTCACAGCAACTTTAAGCCCATTTCCTAACACCCCCTTGTATACCTTCCCAAACCCACCTTCACCAATGATCAAGCCTGCATCAAAGTTATTAGTCACTTTCTGAATATCAGCAAATGGTAATTTTAATCCTAGATTCAGGTTACGCAGAGTTGAGGCTTGCAAAGACGATCTTTCAGAGCTCCTGTTATTGGGGCTTGCACCATTCATGTGTATCATTCCCCACTCAGATGCTTCAACAGACTCCTCTTTCTTTCTTTTCACTCGAAACCAGACAACAGCTATCAGAAGGGCTATTACTATGACAGCAGCTACGCTGGCAACAGCCAGACCGACTATGAGCCTTAACCTTTTACTGTGATATATATTATCTGGAGCAGTTCCATTCCTAAGCTGCATAATTTCCAGCCCATTGAGGAAAAGATATCCGTCATTCACTGCTCGTAAACTGATGTTAATGAACTCGAAACTTTCAGAATCAACAATGTAATCCTTATAAAAAGGAGCTGCACTCTCAGTATATTGAGTTATCACAGACGGATTCACCTCTTCCACAAACTTTCCATAGAAGTAGAGATTAAACAAAACATTAGTAATACTTTGCATAATATCACAGAAATGCACTCGGACTAGATGTTTGGCCCCTTTACTCACATTATTGAACTTCCAAGTGAGGTTTGTTGCCCCACTACCTTTCAACATTTTAGCTGTTCTATACACAGGCTTTGGAGCGTCATCAACTGTGGCCACGCCAGGCCTATAACCGTACATTATGGCATCTGTAGACACTGGTGAATTCTCTGCAGCATTCTTGTCGACGAGGTACTGATCATCCGGTTCCCAAGTCCTCCACAGTGTGTCCTCAGAAGATGTAACCTCGCTGCCCCCCACATTAATCCTATATACTGTTTCCAAAACATCAGACTTCTGAACTTTGTTAACCCCCAAAACTCCTGCAGGTGTTATATTCTTACCAGAATCCTCTGTGATATTCAGACTAGTTGATAACAGACATAACAGTTCGATTGCATTAACAAAAGCTACTGTTGGCGCAACAGGATTAGGCGAAAAATGGACTCTAAACTCCCCTGCTGTGCTGATGTCAATGAAGAATTCCTTGATAATCAGAGAGTCTGTACCTTTCTTCCCCATGCTGAACTGAGGCAGCAGCATATGCCCGGCCGCAGAGACATCAAACTGAGCCTCACCAAGGGACGGTGATGATGCAAAGGCGTAAAAATGGAAGCGTAAAATGTAAGTTCCATTTGTTGGAATGTCAAACACATAGGTTGATGTTTTACTGAAAACTCTAGCTGTAGTGTACAAAGAGGAAATATTATCAGATGGGTGGGTGCTGTCTTTGGCAATTTCACTGTGGTGACTTTGTAAGTGGAATGCAACCGGCTTTACGTCTCCAACGAAAACCCGACTGTCGCCTAGGGTGGCGTTGTCAGAGGAGCCACAGTTGATGAAGTACTGCGCCTGAGGAGAGGCATAAGTTAGAGTGAAGAAGAAGACAAGGTGTAAGAACATGAGAAGCTGCAAATCCATGGAAGATGAGGCTTAATTTGAATATGTGGATTAAATGATATATGATATTATGATGAAAATGTCCCATATAAAAACTTTGGCTAAAGAAGACTTTGATTTGACTTACAAGTTGTGTGATCTTGGAGTTTTAGCAGCCAAAGTAGATTCTTCAGAGTTTTAGCTAAAAAACGAAAGGGAAATAGATATTTGTCAAGTTGACGTTTCTTACATGTAAGTGGATAGACCATGGCAGCTTGTCTTTTGTCCTGAATTATAATGATTGGAACTTTTGCCAATTAATTTCGTAATCGGAAAATCTATAAAGGCGGACTCGAGTAGTTGTTTGGTTGACAACGAAATACGAAAATGATTGAGATTTCATGGAAAGTGGGAAAGTCGGGAAGTTATTTGGATGTCTCAGACATATGCATGTAATTGTGTCTCTTCAAGATCGTGTCTTCCGACGTTTGGAAATTAAGCAATTGAATTCATTGTTACGACATACGTAGAGAAATGTGGTGTCAACTATCAAGAGTTATTCAAGAACCACATGATTAGTTGGTAAAGAAGTGGAGAGATCCTCTTAACCAACAACCCCTTAGTGAGAGGCTATACCAATCATGCGAGTCAGAGTTTTAAATGGTTAAAAGTGTAGCTAACTTTACTTGTTCGTTTGCGGACTGTCACTACTCTCCCCTCACAACTACAAAAGTTACTAGAATGGGCAATTGGGCACCAAAACTGGTATGAGTTCCCAAAAGTCGGCAAATAAAATTAACAGCACCACCTTTTTGGCTCAAAGGTTGTCGTCTACTATTAAATTATGTCGAAATAATACGAGATAGAGATATATCATATACCTATTTAAATCTTAATTATAAAACAAATAAAATTGTGAAATCCGGTAGTATGCAAGGTAGTACACTAGTACTCCCTCTATTTCATTCATTTGTTTACGTTGGCTTTGGGTTCCCTTCACAAAACCTGACCCGACGTAAACAAACGAATGAAATGGATGGAGTAGTAGAAGTAACGACACCCAGAGTGACCCAGTCACAGTGTGAGACATCATTTTTTCTCAGTCTTCTTCCAGCAGACATCACTTTCTCTCTGTTCTGTAACTTCTGTTACACTTTTCACAAAGTAAGCCCCTAGTTTTCTCCCATTACCCTGGTTTGCCACTTTCGAAATGTAAAACTTTTAAATAAACATTTTATTCGACCACCCTTTCTTCCTTATAAAAAGTCATTTCTACCCACTCCTCTCCTTTTTTCTAGCACCCCCCAGATCAACACAGAGAAAAAAAAAAAAAAAAAACCAGCAAACAACAAAGATCAGCATGGTTGACCAGAGGCTGCAAACGGTGATCAAACCAAGCAGGAGCGATGAAGTGATGGACTCAGAGCAGCAACTCCAAATGGCCCACAAGGTCCGTGCTCATTTCGAGTCCCTCACGCCTAAGAGGCCGACTAAGCCGAACCGGAGCGAGCCTGATCCTGATGCCTCTCTAACCCATCACCAACACCCCTCCGCGCCCATTCCCGAGCTCCAGAAGCTGCACCACCTCAAGTCTCAGTCTCAGGTTTGAGGGGGTTTTTTTTTTTTCTTCTTTTTTGTTTGTTGGCGAATTCTAGTATGGGAGTCTCATCGCTCGTGTTGACTTGACTTTACTTGATTCAATGATTTGATGTGTTATGTAATTACGTCTCTATGAGTTGTAACATCAAGACTTGTGTTTGAAGCTCAGACAGTTTTGTCAACGGAAGGAGATGCAGTACAGGAAGAGTTTGTAGAGACTGAATATTACAAGCAGTTGGAGTTTATTGACAAGCAGCATCACACGGTACAGTTGAAAATATGCTTCAAAATTAATACTCCCTCCATTTCATTAAATTGTTTACGTGTCGAAGGGATCTAAGGTTTTAATGTTTCTTATTGTATTCTCTGTGAAAACAAAAACTATTGCAGACAGGAACAGGGTTTATAAAGATTGGAAGAGGAAATGAGAACAGACAGAACGATGAACAGCAAAAATCGTTCGAAAATGGAAGAGGGAAATTGGGATCATTTGCTGGTTATAATAAGACTAGGAGTAACCCTGCAACAAACGACTGGACTCCTAGCTCTGAAGGTGGTGATCAGGTAAGGTGTACCAACTCGTGAAATTCGCAAATCGCGATCAACGTGATTACACATTCTCTAAATGACAACTGATTGCAACAATGTTTTCATTTTCCAGAATGTGCATGAGTCCACCAAGCCAAGTCGCAGTGGTTAGGTTCGGAACTTGGTCGAGGGTTCTATCAGGGGTCAAGGGAATTACAAGATTACGGACGAGTTAGAACAATCTTACTAGTTGAGCTAGCCGAGGCCGTGCAGTTTTCTAGTGCTTATCCTTGTTGAAATAATACTCCATATAGTACTCTGATAATAATAATAATAATAATAATCATATACTAGTAAGAATTGTGTTGTTTCTTGCTATGCTGGTGTAGACATTTGTTTAGTGTACTGGTATTTAATCCTAAATCAGATATTTGTTCAAACTTCATAGCAATATGCTCCCTCCATCCCTTTCATCTCTTTACGTTTTTTCAAATTGTACGAGAAGCTTGAAAGACACGGGGGGAAATGGGGAGAAATGAATGAAATGGAGGGAGTCACACGTCTCTCTGTCTCTACCACAGAGACCTACAATTCTGTACACAGATCAACAGCAAGTCCTTTATTCGGTACAAAGGGCTGACACAAGAAAGACAGCAAAAGACATTCTTATGTTAAATAACTCGAAAAGTGAAAATTCAGGCAAGATGGATGTTATATTTAGAGAGTTACACATACTTGTACAATTCACTTCCGGAATCATTTTTTTGCGTCCTCGATAAATCTACGACATAACATTTTTTGGTTATGTCATGTATCATTGGTTCATACTCCTCATGTAACATTATATTGAAGAAAGAGGGGAGAAAAGCTATGTGATCCATATATAAAACAGAAAAGGGATTCTCTTAAGAAAGTGAAATACCCGGGGCTTTATTGAGTTGATGCCATCTGACTTTGCATATTGTTCTGGATGTATGCTGTATGCATGTCCACAAGGAGTTTAATGAGTGGACTCTCTACATCGCTCGCAGGGTCAGCCTTGTCACGCTGAATTCTAGTTATCCCACTGCCTGTGACAACAGTGACTTCCTCTTTACGGGTCTCCAGTTCATTTGCTACCACAGCATGCATATTGTACTTCTTTAGTGCTGCAGAAGCCTTTTCTAAGAGAATCTCAATATCTGTCTCTAGCTGTTGTTCATGTATGGTAAGAAAATGAAAAAATGTTACAACCAATTTTAAAGAACAATAGGGAAATTTGCAAAGACTCAGAGACACGAAGAACACAAGGAACCAAACAGGCAAACAGCACATAAGTATATAATCTTGGGGAAAAACTGAGAAACTGGCTTAGAATGTCAATCCACTTCCTTCCCTAAACTGCTGAGCGAGGAATACTGATTGCTTCTATCTTTACTCTCCTTTTCAAGGAAACCAGTTTGGCAAAACCATCAAAGCCAACGGCTGAATTTGACATATAATGTGGAGAAGCTGACCTTAAAAGAGATGCAGAATGCTTGAGGAGACCAGTCTTTTTTCAGCATGGAGAGCATTTTTGGCACTTGAACAAGATGCATATCCAAGGGTCCTCCAGCAGATTGAATTTTATGTTCTGCCTGCAAATTGTGTTTAGTGCGCCAAAGGAAGACATGGATGTAAAAAATTTACAATATTCTTAGTTCCATGAAATCGCCACCATGAAACAATAACTGAGCAGAGGAGAATTTTAGGCCAGGCATTTAGATACATTTTGAGTATGGCAGTGTCACCACAAATTCAAAACTTCGACATGAATGCATTCGGAAAACCTATAAGGTTTCAACAATGAAGATAGCATTGGAGGAACAAGATTTTAGCCAATGGGTCTTTATACGAAGCCATTTTTTAAGAGCTTATAGATATGCAAAGTCTAATTGCAGGAGGGCAGTGAATACCATGCTTTCCCAAGGGACATAAAAATCTGAGACAGCAGCAGCAAGATAGAACATAGCACGAGATCCACAATCCCAAAGTGCAACCCCAACCATCTGCAGAAGCTGAAAGGAGCGAAAAAGTTCAGTAATGCGGATTTGTTTAATAATGTATTTTTCTCCACAAGCAACAAAATTCACATGTTTGCTAAACGTAGAGCATACGAAACCGTTAAAGCATCTGCGCCAAAACAGAACCGTAAGACTTATAGCTATGACTGTTATAACAGAACCGTAAGAAAAAGGAAAAAACAGGAAATGGGAATTGCCGAATTGCTTCCCTCACCCCCACCCCAAAAAAAAAAATGAAAAAAATTTAAGGAAGAATCAAACATCAAAGACCAGTATAATACACCTTTAGCACACTAAAACGAGGCTTGAAGGTAGGAAGTGTGAAAGCATCATAAGAAAAGCACTTAGACCATGGTGACATAGAAAGCCTAACCTGAAGATACTCAAATATTGTTGAGAACCGCAGCTTTACTAAGAGCCCTGCTTCCACTGCCTGTCATCAGAACCCCAAATTAACAAATCGCATCCTAGCTTTTGTTCTTTGGAAGTATGACAAGAAGGATCAAGGCTACATGAACGTATATGAAAAAGGATACAAATGCTAAATAGTGTTAATGTTGGTTCTTACTGCTTGGTGATGTGTTATTGCCTTCTTGACAGCCTCAGCTTGCGATTGCTGCACTGGTTAAATGAAATATATGTAATATAATACCATATAATTACGAAGCAGTTGTTTCACGCCCATGTTATATTATGCAGGAATTTCCTATAATGGAGCATTTTTTTTTTTATAAATAAGATCTCATATTAAGGCCTGCATACATCCGACCCCCCCCCCCCAGCCCGCCTTATGGTGGGAGCCTCTGAGGCGCTCGGACAAAGATGTTGTTGTTGTAACTTGGAAGATCCCATATTATGGAGCTTCATGACATAGAATGGAAAAGCTACCAACTTCATGCTCATCACTCCTCACTCCTCACAGATGAATGAAGCGCTTTGCAATTCCGTAAAAACAAATTCAGTACAAAGAACTCAAAAGTCGAAGAGATACCAACCTTGAATACTTGAGCCCTTCGTGGACTCGAAACATTCTAGCAAAGGATCATCCGGAAGAGATCTACAGAATGGCTGGCAGGTTCCTCTAAACCAATTAACACACAGTGAGTACTTTAGTACGGTAAAAACTCTTACCAGCTTAGGCAATGAAAGAATATAAATACTAAAGCTACCTTCTATGAAGAAAGATGACTGCATATCCAGCCTTGAGAAAATACCTGTACAATACACATTCAGTCCAGTTCATTATCACTAATAACCAGCTTTTTTGTAGGTAAGAAATGGATGGGGGATGGTAAGAATTGAACCCGTAACTTTTTCATCAGGAAGAAGGGGTACAGCACCACTGTGCCGCCCTTCAATTCTGACGAGCTAAGCTACTGTAATTCATTTCATTCAAAGGGTCACAGACTCATTGTCCAAGGACCCAATTACTGAGATTCAGAGGTCAAGGACATTATCTGAGAAAAGAACAAAAAACAGCAAGTTTAAAAAAGTAATTACTCTGTAGATGCAGCCCCTCTATGACCTGAACTAAAGTTATCAATGTAGCGAACACATCTTTGCTCAAGTGGAACAGTTGTGCCACCCGAAGTAATACAAACAATCTTTCTCTCAGACATTCCATTTCCTAATTGAAAAGCAAAGTCAACAACAAACCACAGCTAACAATACCAATTCAGATATGTCAATCAACAGGCACGAACTCACCTGGTTTAAGAGAATGTTGTTCAATGAACTCCTTTAACTTTTCATTTATCACAGAGCGATCTCTGAGAGGAGGCGCTGAGTCAAAAAATTTACCAACCTCGATAACAAAATTTTCTTCAATATCTTCCATACTTCTGGTCTCTTCACAACTGTAATAAGAACGAAGGGTTCGGAAATCAAGAGTCTAGAGACCAGTGGCGTATCCAGGATTTTTTTCATGGGGGGTCAAATTACACATATCACACACCCTTCTACCAACCCAGATTTCCCCCTTTAGTTTTCTAACAACGATGCCTCACTAGAACTTTTTTTTCCCAAATAGTAACGATTGTCATCCCTCAAAATTCAAAACTTAAGCATGAGCACTAAACCCTATAAAACCAATTTAAATTAGACCCAAACCCCTAATCTGATTGAATTACAACACAAACGAAATTCATAGCATGATATAAATAAAATTGAATTCAAATATCAACGACAAAAGCTACACAATTGTTTGAATTAATTGAATTGCATAAATCAATTTGGGGAAATTGAAAATTAGAGAAAACTTAGTTGAAAGAATGAAGGTGAACAAGTCTATTACTAACTGTAGTGTACTGGTGTTGTCGCCGGGAATCGTTCGGCCGTCGCTGTTGCCGGAAAGCCGTCGGCCGTCGCTGTTGCCGTCGTCGGAACTCACGCCAATTTGAGAAAGATGAGTGATTGAGTGATTTTTTTTTTTTTTTTGTTAAACTTTCTTTATTATTATTTTTTATGTGTCAGTCAGTGAGTCAGTCATGCATGTGACTTTTCTATTTATTTAGTCCAACTGTCCAAGTTTGTCCTCTATTCTATTTAAACCTTATGTTAGATTGAAGGTAAATAACTAAAATATGGAGGGTTAAATGGTCATTTTCCTTTTTCTTAGTCACTATGCAAAACAGAAGTTCATTTTTTTTTTTTTGGAATGGGGGTCGGCCGACCTCCCATTGTTGAACGTGGGTCCGCCCATGCTAGAGACTCAGAAAGCGAATGTGAAGACAAAGCATCAAGCTAACTCAGGGTATATGGGAGATAAACTCAAGCCTCACAGCCTCGTCAAGCATAGTTTCATTCAATCTCTGGCACACAACCTTTAAGATGCAAATGTGGTTTCATGGGCTACCTTAAACAACGTGACATACCTTACTACAAAATTATTGACACCTTGATTAATTGGTCAAAAAGAGAGCAATTAGTCTAAACCCTGTGTACCAACTATCATACTTTACTCAAAACACATAATAGACAAAACATGGAAAAAAAAAGAAAAAAAAACATCAGTGATCAGCCTCATAAACGATACTACCGATAAATTAATGTCTACCAACAAAAGTTACAGGTAATCGTTTCAACCAATCTGCCAGTTGTGGTGAATTAAACTCAAACACAAAGGAAATGAGACGAAAATACAATTTCCAGAAAAGGGTACATATCACATTTAGCAATTGATAGGTCACTTTGTAAAGAAAGAGATTAATCAGAGGGAATTTAATCCAACGAACATCCGCCAAATTGGATGGTCAGTAGATCAACCCCAGCACAAGGCAGATATTTCCTATCCCACTCCGTGTACCCCACCAATCACATACTATCATTTCATATATATTTCCAAAACAATATAATCTTTAGAAATAAATTAATGGAATGCTAAAATATGATTGGTGGGGTACACAGACTGGGATAGGAAAATGGGACATGTGATATGCATTGAATTATGCATTGACCTTGACCCCAATTGCGGAATGATTATGCCAATTGTAGAGGGTTCTCGAAGAAGCTACTCATTCATACGACTAGGGGTGATTACCGGTCCTAACCAGTCTCGCCAAAATGATACGCCGGACCCAGACCGGTCCGGACCAGTAGGTCCAGTAGTACACACTACACAGTATTCAACTACAAATTATTCCAACTTTTAAGGGCAAGCTTAAATCAACATGAACCAGTAGGTCCAGTAGTACACACTACACAGGTCAGACATTGTGATATATTGCTAAATTATAATGTTTGCATTGCAAATTACTCCACTCCAAAATTCACAATGATTTGCAAAAGAAATTATGCATCGCTGATCTGAAAAAAATCACAATTGTACCAACCTAAAAGATAAGATATTGATGCGTAAGAGAGAAGCTAGAAAATTAACTACAATACAAACTTAATTAAACATCTACAGTCTACAATTTAACCTTTTCTAAACAAGATAAACTCCAAATTAATTCAACGACACAAAAAAAGGGGCATACCAGTTGGTAACGAGAGGAGAGAGATAGCGTGAGATGACAGAGGTTTCTGTGTCTTTCAACTGTTTGATCATTCCCGATTTTCCCCACAATTAAATGCAGATGAAATATACCCTCAAAATCCATATAAATTGATGGGGCACAATCAATGGGCCATGGAGAAACCGAGTCCAACACGTTTAATGTGAGAGGCTCATTAATAGTGGGAGCTATCTCAGAGGGCACGATGGGCCATTCTCGGCCCACGACCAGCGAACCAAAGAAAAACGCCCGTGCAAGGCACGGTCTTAGGAGAGATCACCTATAAATAGAAGGTGATCCTCATCCTTCAAATGGGGGAAAAAAAGAGAAAGAAAGAGAGAAAAGAAAAAAGACATCGAAGAAGTCATCCGTGTTTCGTGCGCAGGCAAAAGGCAAGAAGAAGAACCAAAGCTCTTCCCTTTCACAGTACAAATCTCTATTGTTGTCATCATTTGACCCAAACAATTTGGCGCCGTCTGCGGGGAGAGTCAACTAAAAAGCCCCTACGATAGACACCTTAAGTCTCGCAAAGATTCATGGAACCCAATTCAGAGAAACCTTCGGTCGGGGCGGCGAAGCCTCCCGAAGGGCCCATACCAATATACGGAATGCCCCCGATGCCCAACACCCCAGTGAGCGAGATAGTAGTAGGAGAAGCATCGGGAACAACCCGTAATCAACCGGGGGCCCCTGGAACCGGTAATATCACGTCGACGCCGCCCCCAGGGTTTCAAGTCATCCGGTCAGAGCCAAACCCGTCAAGCTTGCCAAGGGGAAGCACAGCCCAAACCGTGACGTTAGATCCAGCACAAATACAGTCGATGGTCATAGCCATGAAAGCCATCCTAGACAGCTTCGCAACACCAACGAAGGCTGCCATGGAAATCGGAGCCACCCCTGTGACCCCGATCCAGCTATTTAACAGCCCAACAGAGAATGTTGGACCCGCACAGGCTTCGGGGTCAAACAGAAGGCCCTCTCGGCCCAGGCCGACGGCCGATGGAGAAGGAAGGAGCCACAACAAAGCTCCGAGCAGGGCGGGGACTAGCCGAAAGACAACCCCTCCCAACAAGCCGAGAGCCGATCAAAGCAGTTCGGAGCAATGGTCCGAGAGTGAAGAATATGAACCCAGCCAACAAGCGGAAAGCATAATGACGGGATATCGAAGGTCTTCCAAACCGACGCCATTCGCACTTGAACAACTTCGACAGTCACATGTCCATGTACCACCTAGAGGACGATGTCTGGTGCAAGGCGTTTCAGAACACCTTGACAGGAATGACACAGACTTGGTTCTGGACTATCCCTTCTAAAAGCATCACCAACTACAGGAAGCTGTCACGGCTGTTCGAGGACCAATATTCAGGGAATAAGCGGAGAGAGAGGCTGGCGACGGAACTCCTTAATGTGAAGCAGAAAGAGAAGGAGAGCACCGGGGCGTACATCAAACGCTTCAACGAGGAGTACCAACAGATCCGAAACTATTCACAGGAGGTCGCGGTCATAGCCCTTACTCACGGGCTCCGGCCAGGACCCTTCCACAGTCGCATCATCAGGGAACCACCAACGACAATTGCCGAAGCTAAAAAGCTCGCGAAGGGGTTCATAAGGGAGGAGGAATACCACGAGGTGTTTACCTCACCGAAGAGAAAAGCCCCAGAAATGGACAGAGATAGGCGAAGCCGAAGCTTCGCAGAGGATAAAAGAAGGGACGATGTAGGAAGAGGCAAAAGGCT
The DNA here is from genome assembly GCA_963680865.1 of Spergularia marina. Taxonomy (NCBI): domain Eukaryota; kingdom Viridiplantae; phylum Streptophyta; class Magnoliopsida; order Caryophyllales; family Caryophyllaceae; genus Spergularia; species Spergularia marina. The sequence goes on from OY804545.1 coordinate 21,958,696, forward strand.
CAAGTTCCCAAGCAAATACGAAAACTATACTGATTTAACCATTGGAAGGGCCGAAGTGTATGCACTGCACAAAGGGAACGGCGAATGGGTGAAACCACCGAAGATGGAATACAAGCGGAGAGACAAAACTCACTTCTGTGAATTCCACGAAGACTTCGGGCACAAGACAGATGACTGTCGGCATCTTAAAGACCAAGTAGAGGACCTTCTCAGGAAGGGCTTCTTTAAGCAATACCGGGTGGAAAAGGAACCGGGAGCAGGTCCTAAACCCCCGATGAAAGAAAGACTAGGAGAAATCCACATGGTCACCCGACGGAAACCCAAACCAAAGAAGCAGGTGTCGATGTGGAAGAGGCTCGGCGAAATCCACGTAGTCATCGGAGCCGAAGCACACGGACGCTCAGTGAGGGGGAACATGAGGCACCTTCGGAACTTGACACACCAAGTGAATTACGCTGGTTCCGAGGCCCCCATTCAGAGGGAGGTCATCCCTCAAATGGGGATCACCCAATCGGATTATGATGGAGTGGTCTACCCTCACAGCGATCCCATGGTTATCAAAGCGGACATCGAAAACTACCTTGTCAACCGCTGTCTCATAGACACAGGAAGTTTCACCAACCTGATTTATGTAGAAGCCTTCGACAAGCTGGGATTAGGGAGGAAGTGCCTACGGTCCACTCCGAACTCGCTCTACGGATTCACCGGCCAAGACATATTCCCCTTAGGGTACGTAAGCCTACCACTGATGATCGGTGAAGGAGAAGCTGCGAGAAACATAATGGCAGAATTCGTTGTCATAGACGCCCGCTCCGCTTACAATGTCCTCATCGGCCGAATAACCCTAGGAGAAATAGCAGGCTTCGTGTCGATACGGGCGCTCACCATGGTTTACGTATCCAACAAAGGGGAAGTCGCTAAGATACAATATCTATCCAAAAGGCACGAAAGAAGGTGACAGGTCACAACACTTTTCAAACCTCGCCGATGGAAGTAGATCACGAAGCAATACCAGAATTTCCCGAAGCCTCGACTTTGAAGACAGAAGGACCATCTACCAGCGGTAAAGCCAAGGCCTCGGAAAGGGGGCCAACATGTAATGATATTCTAGGGGAAGAAGAGCCAAGTGATAAGACCGAGGTCGAAAAGTCTGAAGAGATTGAGCTTTCACCCGACCGATCTGTACACATAGGCTCAGACCTGGACGCAGACATGAGGATACATCTAATCTCGCTACTTAAGGAGAACGAAGATGTATTTGCATATTCAGCAGCGGAAATGCCGGGAATAGACCCGAAGGTTATGGAGCACAAATTGAGTGTCAACCCAGATTCGAAACCAATTAAGCAGAGGAAAAGAACAGTCTCAATCGAGAAAGATGTGGCCATTAAAGGAGAGATCAACAAATTGTTAAAGGCAGGTTTCATCGAACCCTACGATTATCCCGAGTGGTTGGCCAATGTGGTTATGGTCAAGAAAGCATCGGGAGCGTGGAGGATGTGTGTCGACTTCACGAACTTGAACAAGGCATGTCCGAAGGACTACTACCCGTTGCCAAGGATCGACCAACTAGTAGATTCCACGAGCGGACACTCGATGTTGAGCTTCCTCGACGCCTTCTCGGGCTACCATCAAGTGCCGTTGTGCGAAGGAGATAGGAACAAAACTGCTTTCATAACCAGCCACGGAGTGTTCAAATACAAGATGATGCCCTTCGGCTTGAAGAACGCCGGGGCTACATACCAGAAGCTCATTGACAAAGTCTTCGAAGCCCAGAAAGGAAGAAACATTGAGGTGTATGTTGACGACGCCATCGTCAAGTCAAAAACAGACCAAGCTCACCTCGAAGACCTGAGGGAAACCTTCGACTCTCTCCGAAGGTACAGGATGAAACTAAACCCAAAAAAGTGCCTATTCGGCGTTAGATCAAAAAAATTCTTAGGGTTCCTGGTCAGCGAAAGAGGAATAGACGCAAACCCAGAGAAGATCAGGGCGATAGTCGACCTTCCCGAGCCAAGAAGCAGGAAAGATGTAATGGGGCTCACGGGGAAGATGGCCGCCCTGTCACGGTTCATTGCAAGGTCAGCGGACAAGTCCACTCCATTCTTCGACATTCTAAAAGGCAACAAACAGTTCGAATGGGGCCCTCAGCAGGCCCAGGCCTTCCAACAACTAAAACAATACCTGGTCGAGAAGGTGCAGATTTTGGCTAGACCTGAGCCAGGCGAACCTTTGACCTTGTACATAGCTGTCACCGAGGGAACCATTAGTGTCGTGCTTCTAAGAGAAGAAGGAAAGGTGCAGCAACCCGTCTACTATGTTAGCCATACCCTCGTACAATCAGAAAGAAACTACTCTATAGTGGAGTTGGCTGCTTACGCAGTAGTTATCGCATCACGGAAGCTGAAACCATATTTCGAAGCCCACCAAGTGATCGTTCTCACCAACCAGCCATTCGAGAAAACGCTGGATAAGATAGAGAAATCAGGAAGGTTAGCAAAATGGGCTGTAGAGTTGTCAGAATTCGGGATTCGCTACAAACCAAGGGGCTCCGTCAAAGGACAAGCCGTAGCAGATTTTATAGCCGAATGCTCGTACCAGGACTGTCTAGATTCGAAGAAGGAAATCTGGGAAGTATTCACCGACGGCTCCTCCACAACCAATGGAGCAGGGGCTGGCGTGGTGGTTATCTCACCAGAAGGCCTTAGATCTGAATTCGCACTTCGCTTCTTGTTCGAAGCCTCCAACAACGAAGCTGAATATGAAGCCATTATAGCAGGAGTAGAATTGAGCGTCGCGGCGGGGGCGGAGCACCTGGTCATCAAAACCAACTCCCAGCTAATAAGCAGCCAAATTAAAGGAGAATATAAGACTCGGGATGAGTCGATGACCCAATACCTTTCCAAGTTCAAGCTCGTTGCAGGGGCCCAACGTTCGATTGAGGTTGATCTCATACCCCGGTCGCAGAATCATCAAGCCGATGCACTTTCTAAACTGGCCAGTTCCAGTCTACAAGAAGTATCGAGGTCTATATACGTGGACATTTGTCAAGGAAGAAGCATCGATGTCGGAGAAGAGGTTTTCCCAGTCGAGGATGGGCCGTGCTGGATGGCTCATATCATCAAGTACAAGACAGAAGGAGTCCTCCCCGAGGAGCACTTTCTTCGAAAGAAAATGCTTCGAACTTCCAGTCACTTCGTAATGATAAACGGCGAGCTGTACCGACGATCATTTTCCTCGCCTCTATTGAGGTGTGTAGGAGCGCTCGATGCGGATTACGTTCTAAGAGAAATCCACTTTGGCATCTGCGGACACCATATGGGGGCGAGAACCCTCGCACACAAAGCGCTACGAACCGGATATTATTGGCCGACGATGCTAAAGGATGCGAAAAAGCTAGTACGGGACTGTCACAACTGTCAGGTACATGCTCCAGTAATTCGGCTTCCAGCCAATGACTTGATGCCTGTTCTAAACCCCTTACCCTTCGCACAATGGGGGATGGACATCATAGGATCTTTCACGAAGGCGACCTACCAGTTGCGCTACCTCATCGTCGCGCAAGATTACTTCACGAAGTGGATTGAGGCAGTGCCAGTGGCGCAAATTACCGAAGCTGTCGTCCAGAAGGTCATCTGGCAGAATATCATCACTCTCTTCGGGATTCCGAAGGTGATGGTGTTCGATCATGGGAGATAGTTCTTCTGCACCGAATTGAAGACATACCTCGCGGAATTTGACATCAAATTTGTCTACTCAACCGTCTGTCATCCCCAAAGCAATGGACAGGCCGAAGCCGCTAACAAGCAAGTATTGAATGGGCTAAAGAAACAGTTGGAAGAAGCAAAAAACAAGTGGGTAGAAGAGCTACCAAGCGTGCTATGGTCCCTTCGCACAACTGAGAGGGCAGCCACGGGGCACTCTCCCTTCAAGCTAGTGTATGGATCCGAAGCCGTCATCCCTGTGGAAGTCAGAGCCAAAACTGCAAGAATCCTCCACTGGAACGCCGAAGACAACAACGAATCTATGATGACGGCAATCGACCTTCTAGACGAGGCAAGGGACGACGCCCGAGTATCGCTCGCAGCACAGAAGGATCAGATGCGCAGAGCATACAACCGAAGGGTACAGGGCCGTTCGATCGAAGCTGGAGATTTAGTCCTGCGAAGGGCAGAGGCGTCATAGAAATCGCAGATTCATGGGAAGCTGTCAGCCAAATGGGAAGGGCCATGTAGAGTCATTAAGAAATATGGGTCAGGCACGTTCAAACTGGAAGAAATGGACTGCAAGGCCATGTCGGCGCTCTGGAATACCGACAACTTAAAAGTGTATCATCCTTAGAAGATGTAAAACTGGAAGCCATGTATGAAAAATACCACTAGCACCACTAAAATGTAACCCTCAAAACAATGATCGTTATAAAAGTGACTCACTCATTTGATCCAATATCCTGCGTTTACTTTTGTATATGTAATACCACACTTAGTATAGGGGGGAAACTGAGAGAAACGGTCGGCAGACAGAAAGGAAAAAGGGGCCTTCGCCCCGGACTCTTGGAGAAGGCTCAATCCCATTCGGAGCTTCTAAGGAAGCCATGGACTGAGCGCTCGCAAGTTTTAAGGAAAAAGGGGCCTTCGCCCCGGACTCTTGGAGAAGGCTCAGTCCCATTCGGAGCTTCTAAGGAAGCCATGGACTGAGCGCTCGCAAGTTTTAAGGAAAAAGGGGCCTTCACCCCGGACTCTTGGAGAAGGCTCAATCCCATTCGGAGCTTCTAAGGAAGCCATGGACTGAGCGCTCGCAAGTTTTAAGGAAAAAGGAGCTTTCGCCCCGGACTCTTGGAGAAGGCTCAGTCCCATTCGGAGCTTCCAAAGAAGCCACGGACTAGGCACTCGCAAGCTTTAGTGAAAAACGGACCTTGCCCCCAAATCGCCGAAGAAGGCCTTGCCACAACCTAAGGAAGCCAGGGGCTAAGCCCGCTACGGGTTACATCTCCCATTCGGAGCCACGAAAAGCAGGACATTAGGAAATGCAAGGAAACCTCCTGATGAAGAAAACGACCGAATTACGATGCTAAAAGCGTAAAACAGCAAGTAACAAAGAAACATTGAGTACAGAAGATAAAGTTATAACAGACGCATGTTCGATTAACGGAACGACGAAACCAACTGTTCAGCGAAAACCAAAGCCGGCGGCCTCCTACGAGAAGCCCCTACGTCCTACCACACAAAAAGAAATACAAAAGCAAAAGTAGAAGGAGATCATACAACCCTTCCCAATCAGGTAGGCCTCTTTGATGAGGAGCAGGACTCAGAGCAGGAGAACCGCCCGTAATCCTATGCCTCCTGAGCGGAAGGAACCATCGGGGTAGAGGTGCCCACTTGAGCGTCAGCGAGGGGGTTCGACACTTCGGCCTGACCAGATGACCTGGAAGCCGAAGCATCCTCCGGATGGGCCGTGAAACTTTGAGCAACAGGGGCGTTCTTCAAAATGGGCCACTTAAGCTTTACCTGCTCCTCCTTGAAGTTCTCCATCTTATCCCAGTCATCCTCGCGGTCAGGAAACAGGCGAGAAAAGATTTGGAAGGCAGCATACCACATTGTGTTCATTCCTTTCTTGTGCCTCTTGCGAATCTCCTCCAACGCCGCGGCCTGAACCTTCGCCACGGCAGCTTCCTTCTCCAAAGCCATCTGCTCGGTCACCTTTTGCAACTGCGCTTGGAGGTTAACCTTATCCACCTCCAACTGATCCGTGCGAGCACGAAGGGTATTGATGAGGTCATGGTCAGCCGAAGCATCGGCTCTAAGCAGGGCAGCCTCCTCCTTATGCTTCTCAGACGATTGGGCATGCTCTTCGACCTGCTTAGCAAGATCCTCCTTTTCACGACGAAGGCAATTCAGCATGTTCTGCAGTTCGGCATTCTTGTGCTCCATTATCTTCTGAGCCGCTGTCGCCCTGTCAACTTCGGCCCGCTCCTGATTGATGAGGGTAGTGGACCCCCAGCTCGCAGGCGAGCAGCAAAGATTGTGACGCCTGGCAAAAATACCCGACGATCACGTCTACAACGTGGACACAATTAATAGAAAGAGGTACAGAAGAAATGTACGTACCGAAGCTAGGTCATGAAGAGCAGTTGCGAAAGGGGCCCGAACAGTTGTGCCAAGCTCCATCGGCCTGTCCAAGGACAGAACCGAGCCCCGCAGAAGCCTCCAACCTAGGTTGTTCCCCAGCGAAGGGTCAGACAGCCGAAGACTCTCATGCGGATACACCTCCGGCGTAGGCTGCCAAAACGAAGGACCCTCACCCGAGTCAGGGCACACATGGGATCGAGCAATGATGACAGGAGGCAGCTCGACAACTTCCTTCTCCGAGAAGGCCCCCGTCTGCTGCGAACGGATATTATCAGCATCAGCGCCCATTGATTGGCGACCCGCATCATTCGCACCCTGCACCCGATCAAGTTCGCGACATATGCTTGAAAGGTTGTAGGTGTCAGAGGCAGGCATACGAAGCTTAGGGGATAAGCGAGCCTTCTTCCCCGAAGGCGACACCCCGAAACTATCAGGGACCTCGCTGTTTAGCAATTTAACATCCTTATAACCAAGAGTAGGAATCAGCTCAGGCTCCTCAACTCTGGCTCTCTTCGCAGGAACAACCTCCCCAATCTCATCGGCAACATCGTCGAAGACTCTAACCGCAGGCGAAGCCTCCCGAATGCGAGACTCAACGACTTCTGTAGCCTTGGTCTTGGTAGCCTTTCTGCCGAACCGAGGCATGTCCCCAGCAGGAAGGTCAGAAATCTTAAACATCTTTGAAAAATCCATCAGAGAGCGCGCGGTATCTCGCTTCGAGGGAGCGGCAGGAGTCGCAGTTATAGGGGAGCGGTCCGGGTTCAAATTCAGTTTACGCAATACAGCGTCGCTCCACTAAAAGTTCTTTGGAAAGTCTGGATACTTCCCCAACCCACGAGTATCGAAGAAGTCGAAAGCCCGTTGCTCTGGCCCAGACAAAGGGACCTTCCTCGCACCAACCTGCGAAGCCCTCTCAGTACCAGCCACTAAGAAAGGGTTCACCTTCATGGAGAGGAAGCGCGGCAACGGATACAAATCAGGGACATGAAGCCACAAAAAATGGTCTTTCCAATTCCGAAGGCCCTCCAACCGAGGATGTACAGTCGACTTACGTTGGCGAATGCTCAGAGAATACCAACCGGTAGTGGGACCACCGTTCTTTTGAAACAAGTGAAGATGGCGGAACAGATTGAGCGTCAAAGGAAAACCTTTGAAGGTGCAGACCCAGATGAATGAGACGATTGTCCGAATGGCCATAGGGGTGACTTGACAAATAGCCCCGTTGAAGCGCTTCATTATCTCAACGATAAAAGGGTGCAAAGGAAACCGAAGCCCCCATTCCAAATCATGCAGATATACAGCAGTACATCCTTCGGAGGATAGGCAACCCTGTCGCTCGGCCTCGGAAGAGATAGGAAATACTCATCGCCCATCTCGAACAACTTATTAGCCGCTTTCACAGCATTCAGGCGAATCATATCCTCCCTCCAGGACGGATCAGGGACGATGGTCATCAAGTTGTTGAAAAATTCTCCCTCTTTCGAAGACAATTGGATTGGCCATCGGCGAGTCGGAAGGTCCCGAAGGGGGGCGACTAGAAAGGGGCGTGGCGCATATGGCTTCGATCATTTTCGAGGAAGCAGCCCGGGCAGTCTCCCTTCCCGCGATGCTGGGACCATCCCCTTTTTCCGAGCTCTCACTACTACCAATGTCATAATGCGTCGGTTTGCCTGCACTTCTAGCCTTAAGGGCACATTTGCGAGTGCTGAACCGCCTCCGTGGCGCAGGGGCTGTGACTTTCGAGATACGCTCGCTAAGGGGCCGATCATCCAAGTCATCGGACGATCCCGAAGCCGACATAGATTTAGGCGAAGGAGTTTTCTCCGGTTCCGATTGGGAGAGGGATTTTATGGAATCGTTTTGGGAATCGGATCCTTGGGACATGACTTATGATAAAAGGAAGAAGTAGACCAAGAGAGGGATAAAGAAAGCTTACTCGAGAATCGCAAGGGAATATCCTTGAACCCGCCGCCGCTTCAAACACCAACAGCAGCCACGCTAAGTCACGAGAAAGGTAGGGAGAAGAGCAGCACGATCGACTAGTGTTTACAGAAAGGAGAGGAAAAAAGAAGAGGTAGAAATCACGGCGTGCTTCCCATCATCCGTGCTATTTATAAAGGAAAGGCGACCGTTACCGAGGGAAGGAAATTATCGCTGGTCAACCGTTGGGTGACACTTGGCGGGAACGGTTGGCAGCAGTTATGAGTCCTCTTACCAGGGCCCACTAATCGAAAAATGGGGAAACCAAACTGTCAAACTTCCACTTTGGTTTGGGGCTATTGATGGGGCTCAATCAATGGGCCATGGAGAAATCGAGTCCAACACGTTTAATGTTAGAGGCCCATTAATAGTGGGAGCTATCTCAGAGGGCACGATGGGCCATTCTCGGCCCACGACCAGCGAACCCAAGAAGAACACCCGTGCAAGGCACGGTCTTAGGAGAGATCACCTATAAATAGAAGGTGATCCTCATCCTTCAAAGGGGGGAAAAAAAGAGAAAGAAAGAGAGAAAAGAAAAAGGACATCGAAGAAGTCATCCGTGTTTCGTGCGCAGGCAAAAGGCAAGAAGAGGAACCGAAGCTCTTCCCTTTCACAATACAAATCTCTATTGTTGTCATCATTTGACCCAAACATAAATTTTATGTGTTAAGAATTGTATTATCTTGAGTTGTTTGGTTGCCATAAAGTGCAGGCCTAGGCAAAATGTAGGAATTTAATTACTATGAGAATTCCGACTTCCCGAGTGTATCCAAACAACGCCTAAGCATTAATTTGGGGTTCAATGTTTCGATTTAATTTTATTTTTGTTGTCGTTAAGGGTCTGGGATTAACACCGTTAGTGAGGTGGGCAATATTTTGTAACCAATTTTGATGCCATCTTATTAGTATCCAAAATCAATTTAGAAATACTCGTACCAACTTTACCAAACAAAATGAAGAGATCAACCACTAAAAATAAAAAGATGGAGACGAAAATTAGGATTGATTACGATGGAGCTAGAAACCTATCTTAACGAACGGGGATTGAGATGAAATGAAGTAGATGGAGATATAGAGTTTGAGAGAGGAGGAGAGAGAAAAAAAATGGGGACGATAACAGAATCCCACACCCATGCCTCAAACGATAAAATTTTGGGAACGCTAGACCCCAATTTTATGACTAACTCGATAATTGATACATGACATTGTGATTGACTGGTTTTATCCAAGTGGTTAGGTGCTTGGTTCTCGACTTTATAAATGGAGCAATTTATATTGGGAGACGTTCCTTGTTACAAATTGATTTTTTTTATTTGAATGGGATTATGGGGAGATGGAACGGAAGTTTAATTTTCAAGTTAAAATTTATATGGCGAGTTAGATAAAATATTGATTTGACCAAAACCTAATGGACAATCACAAACAAGACATAAGTAAGAGAAAATACGAGCTCACTAGTTTACTCCGAATCTAGTGTGGGAACAAAAATGATTATGGGGAATAGATTCTCTAGCCAATTTCCAGGTCTAGTCCCCTCCTTAACTCTCACAGTCTCACCTCATCCCCATAAAATGATCTTCATTCGATTGGCACAAAATACTCATGGTTTACTCGGAAAAAAAATCAAACAATAATATTTCATCAAAAGATAGTCAAACGACACTTACAACAACATAGGTCTAAGATAGTAACATAAGTTGTATAATCAAAACAGTTATATAAAAAACTGGTCAAACAACTTTTTGTACATAACTAATCTGAATCTACAGTAATTTTTAGATGTTATCACATATTTTGGGGCGGAAAAAAAACACTTTCGAGATGTGCTATAACTAGACCTGGCAAACGGGTCATCCGGGTCGAGTCACTTTTCGGGTCTATTTCGGTTCGGTGCGGGTTCGTTTTGGGTCGCGTCTAGTTCAGATGAATCAACTACGGGTCAAATTCGGGTCGGGTCAAATCCAATTCGAGTCATTTCAATTTGTTCAAATCTAATCATATTAATGTCAAATCTCTTAAAATTTTGTCTCATATCATCTTAATTTGATTTTTTTTTGTTTTTTTTTTGGTAATTTGAGTGTTTGAACATGTCATATAGCATCCAAGTCATTTTTATTCAACTGATTGAATAAGATGTTTGATTATTCGGTTCCGTCTCATTTCAGTTGGGGTATTGTCACGCCCCAAAACCATCATTGGAACATAACAGACGGCAACCTACGAAAAGTAGGCAAAGCCATTCTTATTCCTCAAAAGTCGAAGGTACACAACATATATTACACCATATTATACATACGAATACTATAGTACAAACGATTACTAAGGCCATTATTTATGTTACAAGACGACTTGGGTAGCTCACTCAGATTCCCACCTCCAGCTAGTACTGATTTCCTGAAAAGATTTTAGTATTGAAAGGGTGAGCTCGACAGCCCAGTAAAAGACAGTTTCCGACTCAACCGGATCAAGCAGTTGCTAAAATAGTAAAACAATAATAATTCGTATAAGTAATAATAATTCCGGTAGTGGGTAGTGTAGTTCTGGTTAGTTTAGAAGTTCCCAGTTAGTGCCAGTTTACTCCCTTGGCAGGGCCAGACGGATATCCTCGTTTCAAGGTTAGCCAGAACATAAAACTAACCCACAAAGTCAAAGTAGTTCAGAAAATAATCAGAGTTTGCAGTACTCGATCCTCTTTAAAAATAAGCATTAAAGTATACAAAAATAATACTATAAGCTAAATCAGAAAGAGTCCCTTACCTGAATTCCAAACCACCGCGATACTACTCCGTGCGTTCTCTCGTTCTAAGTAAATAAAGTCGCGTAAGTTATTTATTTAAGGTTATATTGGTAAAGTAATCGTTTTGTCACTTATTTGATATTTAACTGTCCAAGGGTCCAATGACGTCCGAATTCTAAAAGTGGCGATTATCTAGTCAAGTTGTTAATTTACTATTTATCGTCCTTTAGTGGAAATCATTCACTCTAAGATTATTTTCACCACTGGGGTAATTCCGCCGGGTTACTTTATAATCATGGAGCTCCTATTTACCACCAACACCTTTTATTCTTGGGTTAGTTGTTAATACGGTGACGTTCACAAACTGGGGTAATTCCACCGAGTTACTTGCACCGTAATAACTATTCGCCACAAGGTTGATCAATTATCGAAAACGTGTACGAAAATATTAACGGCGTTGTCTAACGATAATAATTTCATAACAGTTTAAGAGTTATACCTTGGCTATGTTAAGTGACGATGACTATTTCGACAGAGCCTCGCTAAGAAGATGTCAGTTTTCGCACGTGCATAACAACTACTTATTTCGTAAATTATTTTTACGAAATCTTATAATACTCGAAACTTACTATATATGTGGTGTGCTTATGGTCTGAAGCACTTCAGTTTATTTCGCTCAGTACAACACTTGTGTGTTGATTTTTGCGTCGAAAGGCGGAAGCAGAGCAAGCTATTTATAGGGAAGTCGTACCTCCCGAATTGTGCTCTTCACCCAGGGTAAAAGCTATTACCTCCTTGAATTGAGGGGAGTAAAGGACATGGCATTAAATGCCTAGCAAGAATCCTACGTAACTTCTTTTCTCTTTTTTTTTATTATTATTATTATTATTATTATTATTATTATTATTATTATTATTATTATTATTATTATTATTATTATTATTATTATTATTAAAAAGTGGGTTATTACATCCACCCCTCCTAATAAGAAGTTTCGTCCCGAAACTTACCGATATTAAGATTCGAACAGGTACGGATAGTTTTGCCTCATGTCCGCCTCTTTTTCCCAAGTGGCTTCTCTTTCATCGTGATTTTTCCAATGCACTTTGACGAATGGAATTGTCTTGTTTCTTAACACCTTGATTTCTTGGCCCAAGATTTTCTGTGGTCGTTCTTCGTAACTCAAATCTGGCTGAAGTTGGATAGGTTTAAGTTCCATGATTTGTTCATCCGGTTGAACAAACCTTTTTAGCATCGAAACATGGAACACATTATGGACTCCTGATAGTATTGGCGGTAAGGCCAACCTATATGATACCTTCCCAACCTTTTCAAGAATTTCGTATGGACCAATAAATCTCGGGCTGAGTTTTCCACGAACTCCAAATCTATGCACTCCTCTGGTTGGTGAAACTTTGAGATAGACTTTCTCTCCTTCCTTCAAATCCATATCTCTTCTTTTCTTGTCGGCGTAGCTCTTTTGTCGACTCTGAGCAGCTCTCATACGCCCCCTTATTACATGTATCTTGTCGACGGTTTGTTGTACCAGTTCGGGACCTAAAAGTTGTCTTTCGCCCACATCATCCCAACACAAAGGTGACCTGCACTTTCGTCCATACAAAGCCTCGAAGGGTGTGACTCCAATGCTGGAATGATAACTGTTGTTATATGCAAACTCCACAAGATGTAACCATTCCTTCCATGAACCCCCGAAATCTAAGACACATGCCCTGAGCATGTCTTCTAATGTCTGAATGGTCCTTTCTGTCTGTCCATCAGTTTGAGGGTGATAAGCGGTGCTGAAGTTTAATTTTGTTCCCATCGCATCATGTAGACTCTGCCAAAATCGTGCAACATACTTTGAGTCTCTGTCGGACACAATAGACACAGGAACACCATGAAGCCTCACGATTTCTTTCACATACAGTTCAGCTAGTGATTCTGCAGTGTAACCGGCTCTTAGTGGTAAGAAATGAGCTGATTTTGTTAATCGATCTACAATAACCCAAATAGACTCATACCCACATTGAGTCCTTGGCAGACCACCCACAAAATCCATTGAGACTTCCTCCCACTTCCATGTCGGTACTGGTAGAGATTGTAATTTCCCTGCAGACCTCTGATGATCTGCTTTGATCTGTTGACAAGTCAAGCATTTTGAGACATATTCAGCAATGTCTCTCTTCATGTTTCTCCACCAAAAATGTTCCTTCAAGTCCTTATACATTTTGGTACCACCTGGATGTACCGTATAACCAGTGTTGTGTGCTTCTCTCAAAATTTCTCTTTTAAGCTCCATATTATCTGGAACACAGATTCGGTTCTGGAACCGTATAGAACCGTCTGGGTGTATATGGATGTGCCAGTACAATGAATCTTGCTTAAATGGCCTACTCACCATACGTTCCCTGATCTTAACCAAAAATTCATCTTGCACTTGAGCTTCTTTGAGTCTCTCAATCAAAGATGACTTTACCGCTATTGCAGCCATAACGTCTCTTGAATTTCGACCCAGATTGTTTCTCACCCAAAGATTCATTCTTCTCATTTCTTCCATTAGGGGTTTCTGCTCGGTGATGAGCGCGGCTAAATTGTCATAGTTCTTCCGACTCAATGCATCAGCCACAACATTAGCCTTCCCAGCATGATACATGATTGTCAAATCATAATCTTTTAGTAACTCCATCCACCTCCTTTGTCTCATATTCAAATCTCTCTGGGTGAAAATGTATTTTAAACTCTTATGATCCGAGTATACCACACATTTCTCACCATAGAGATAATGTCTCCAAATTTTTAGTGAAAAGATTACTGCCGCAAGTTCCAGATCATGAGTAGGATAGTTTTGTTCATAAGGTTTTAATTGTCTTGATGCGTAAGCCACAACCTTCTCATTTTGCATCAGCACAGCTCCTAATCCCAATTTGGAGGCATCACAGTATAAGGTGTACCCTCCACTTTCAGATGGAAGGGTCAGCACAGGAGCAGACGTCAGTCTCTTCTTAAGCTCTTGGAAACTCTCTTCGCACCCGCTAGTCCATACAAATTTGGCACCCTTGTGTGTCAACTTTGTAAGTGGTACGACAATTTTAGAGAAATCCTTAACAAATTTTCTGTAATATCCAGCAAGGCCCAAGAAACTCCTAACTTCCGTCACGGTTTTGGGTGTTCTCCACTCGACTATTGCCTTAATCTTTTCGGGGTCTACAGAAACTCCTTTTGCTGAAACTATATGCCCAAGGAATGCAACTTCATCCAGCCAGAACTCACATTTCTTAAATTTGGCATATAATTTTTGTTCCCTTAAAGTTTGTAAGACAATCCTCAAATGTTGCTCATGCTCCTTAACGCTTTTAGAGTACACCAAAATGTCATCAATGAATACAATGACAAATTTATCCAGGAAAGGTCTAAACACCCTATTCATCAAATCCATAAATGCCGCTGGTGCATTGGTTAACCCAAATGGCATTACCAAAAACTCATAATGACCATAACGGGTTCTAAATGCAGTCTTAGCAACATCCTCAGGTTTAATTTTTAACTGGTGGTATCCCGATCGGAGATCTATTTTGGAAAACACACTAGCCCCTTGTAACTGGTCAAACAATTCATCAATACGAGGCAGAGGGTATTTATTACGGATAGTTACTTTGTTTAACTCCCTGTAATCAATACAAAGCCTCATACTACCGTCTTTCTTCTTTACAAATAACACGGGAGCACCCCAAGGAGAAACACTATTCCTAATAAACCCCATGGTTTCCAACTCTTGTAATTGTTTCCTCAATTCTGCTAATTCTGTTGGTGCCATTCTGTATGGGGCTTTAGAAATAGGGGCAGTACCTGGTATTAAATCGATGGTGAACTCAATTTCTCTATCCGAGGGTAACCCAACCAAATTTTCTGGGAAAACATCTTCAAATTCTCTGACAATCCCAATATCATCTAGCTTTAATTCACTCCTTCCAAGACCTACAACCAAGTTAGCTAGTAATCCTTTCCGTTCCTTCCTAAACACAAACGGTGGTTTTCCTGGGGTCTGGAAGTTAACAACCTTACGGTGACAGTCAATACTTGCAAAATGAGAGGATAACCAATCCATCCCTAAGATCACATCAAAGCCGGACATGTCCAAAAGGATAAGGTTTGCAAGTAATTTTCGTTCCCCTATTTCAACAATGCAATTCCTAGACATCAAAGAAGCCACACACACGTATCCAGAGGGAGTACTCACTTCTAATTGTGTATTCAAAGGCGCAAATTGCAAGTCACACTTTTTGGCAAATTCATGTGAAACAAAGGAATGTGTGGTTCCGGAATCAAACAGGACATATCCAAGAGTATTTGAAATGGGAATAATACCTGTGACCACATCACTTGAGGACGGAGCATCTTCCTCCATGATGGCAAATACTTTTCCAGAAACGCTTGCCTTTTGTCCACTCCTACGGTGGTCACTTGACTGCTTCCCTGCTGATACTTGTGTCCTCTGGGGCTGGTGGTTGGTGGGTACTTGGCTCGTCTCTGGTTTCGGGCAGTTAGCTATCATGTGTCCTTTTTCGCCACACCTGAAACAAGTTCCCGAGCACCACCTGCACTCGCTTCCTTTCATCATTCTTGAACACTTTTGACATGTCTTAACTGGCATCTGACTACCTCTATTCCCCGGGAAGGCGACACTTGCCACAGATGGCTGGAGTCTAGACACGGTTTTACTTATTTGGGGAAAGGAAGAAATTGTTTTGGGTTGAAATGCTTGGGTGTGTTGTCTCTTAAAACTAACCCCCGAAGGTTGGATAACACCAGAATCCCTCTTCTTACTCTTTTCCTTCTTTACCTCCCTAAGGCTCAATTCTACTATTCTTGCCTTTTCAACCACTGCAGCATACTTCTGTAACTCGAAAACACTCACTCCTTGTTTGATTTTTGGTTCTAACCCATAAACGAACCTATAAGCCTTGTCCGCCTCTGTGGACACAAATTGAGGAGCGAACTTGCACAACCCCTCAAACCTATCTTGATAATCTCCTACAGACATATTCTCTTTTTGCCTTAATTCCAAGAAATCTTCCATAGCCTTATCTCTAAGACTTTTAGGAAAGTACTTCTTGTTAAAGGTATCCTTAAACACTTTCCAAGTGATGATTTTAGCCTGTTGACCACCATTGGTCACTTCTCCTGCTTTCAATAGATTTTCCTCTGACAACCACCAATCATAAGCTTTACCTTCTAACTGATACACCGCATAGTTTACCTTTTCTTCCTCCGAGCACTTGAATACCCTGAACACTTTCTCCATTGCTAGAAGCCATCCTTCTGCTTCTGCGGGGTTAGTGGTACCTGCAAAGACCGGAGGATTGAGCCCCTTAAAATCCCTCATTGGATTCCTTGCCTCTGTCATCTCGCCTGGTTTTCTAAGCAAGCGATTCACCAACTCCTGACTCAGCCTCTGCAAATCTTGTTGTTCCTTCAATCTTTGAAGAAAATCTTGATAGAAGTCGTTGGGGCCATGGGCAACGTCCTCAAAGTTACCCGCATCACTACTTTCTTCATTATCATTATGATGTTCCTCACCGACTTCTTCTATGTTTTCCTCTACTATGTTCACGGCTTCTTCCTCAGCAGCCATCAAATCCTTTAAGTAAAATAATCATAACAAGTTAACACGTGTTTCTAATACTAGTAGTTTTCAACTGTAATAGATTACGTGAACCAAACTTAATCTACCCATACTCTCTGGCCTGTATTGTGTTACTAGGGTCGAACTATTGCTCTGATACCACTTAATCTGTCACGCCCCAAAACCATCATTGGAACATAACAGACGGCAACCTACGAAAAGTAGGCAAAGCCATTCTTATTCCTCAAAAGTCGAAGGTACACAACATATATTACACCATATTATACATACGAATACTATAGTACAAACGATTACTAAGGCCATTATTTATGTTACAAGACGACTTGGGTAGCTCACTCAGATTCCCACCTCCAGCTAGTACTGATTTCCTGAAAAGATTTTAGTATTGAAAGGGTGAGCTCGACAGCCCAGTAAAAGACAGTTTCCGACTCAACCGGATCAAGCAGTTGCTAAAATAGTAAAACAATAATAATTCGTATAAGTAATAATAATTCCGGTAGTGGGTAGTGTAGTTCTGGTTAGTTTAGAAGTTCCCAGTTAGTGCCAGTTTACTCCCTTGGCAGGGCCAGACGGATATCCTCGTTTCAAGGTTAGCCAGAACATAAAACTAACCCACAAAGTCAAAGTAGTTCAGAAAATAATCAGAGTTTGCAGTACTCGATCCTCTTTAAAAATAAGCATTAAAGTATACAAAAATAATACTATAAGCTAAATCAGAAAGAGTCCCTTACCTGAATTCCAAACCACCGCGATACTACTCCGTGCGTTCTCTCGTTCTAAGTAAATAAAGTCGCGTAAGTTATTTATTTAAGGTTATATTGGCAAAGTAATCGTTTTGTCACTTATTTGATATTTAA
This sequence comes from Spergularia marina, assembly GCA_963680865.1. Lineage (NCBI taxonomy): Eukaryota > Viridiplantae > Streptophyta > Magnoliopsida > Caryophyllales > Caryophyllaceae > Spergularia > Spergularia marina. The sequence goes on from OY804545.1 coordinate 21,976,042, forward strand.
CTGTCCAAGGGTCCAATGACGTCCGAATTCTAAAAGTGGCGATTATCTAGTCAAGTTGTTAATTTACTATTTATCGTCCTTTAGTGGAAATCATTCACTCTAAGATTATTTTCACCACTGGGGTAATTCCGCCGGGTTACTTTATAATCATGGAGCTCCTATTTACCACCAACACCTTTTATTCTTGGGTTAGTTGTTAATACGGTGACGTTCACAAACTGGGGTAATTCCACCGAGTTACTTGCACCGTAATAACTATTCGCCACAAGGTTGATCAATTATCGAAAACGTGTACGAAAATATTAACGGCGTTGTCTAACGATAATAATTTCATAACAGTTTAAGAGTTATACCTTGGCTATGTTAAGTGACGATGACTATTTCGACAGAGCCTCGCTAAGAAGATGTCAGTTTTCGCACGTGCATAACAACTACTTATTTCGTAAATTATTTTTACGAAATCTTATAATACTCGAAACTTACTATATATGTGGTGTGCTTATGGTCTGAAGCACTTCAGTTTATTTCGCTCAGTACAACACTTGTGTGTTGATTTTTGCGTCGAAAGGCGGAAGCAGAGCAAGCTATTTATAGGGAAGTCGTACCTCCCGAATTGTGCTCTTCACCCAGGGTAAAAGCTATTACCTCCTTGAATTGAGGGGAGTAAAGGACATGGCATTAAATGCCTAGCAAGAATCCTACGTAACTTCTTTTCTCTTTTTTTTTTTTTATTATTATTATTATTATTATTATTAAAAAGTGGGTTATTACAGGTATGTTTAGGTTGAGTCAATTTCGTCTTCGGGTCGGGTCATTTCGGGTCAAATTCATATGTTCAGGTCAAGTAATTCGGGTAGGATATTCGGGTCCGGGTCGATTTCGTCAGGTCTAGCTATAACTACCTTCTTGTAGGAATTGGAGTAGAGAAAATCATAAAAACTCCAAAACGTCATTCTTGGTGATATATTTTTGTCTTGAATCCCAAAGTAAAAATTCACGAAGTGTGAAAAAAAAAAAAAAATACAATGAGAGGCACCTCCACTCTATTAACTATAGTAGAAATTATTTGTACTACTACACAATTTAGATATTAATGACAAGCATAAAAAATATAAAAACGGAAGAAATGCGGTAGGAATGGCACAAAATGGTCACTCCCTATCTAAGGACGCATGCTACGTTCGGGACTTTAGCGTGTAAAGGGCTTAGATAGAGAAGGAGAGGAAGAGAGAGAGAACTAGAGAAAAATATCTCTTAATTGTTTTTCGGGACAAGCTTCATTTTTTTCATTTGATATGATTGTGAAAGATAATTGTGCGTACTAACTCTTGTAATAACTTTGTTATATATCTCTTGCATGGAGTTTCTTAATTAAGGATATAATTCTCAATATGTTTCTACATGGTGCTACAACCGTTTTCTGCATTTTTCTTTCAATATAACAAATTCGACAACACTGGTCATTTAAATGCAGCAAGTTTGAATGTTTAGGGCATGATTTTAGGGTGCATTCAGGTAAGAGACATCTTCTTTCAAGACTTTTAGATTTTGAATTTGTTTGGCATCTAGGGGTTGGTTAGGCTTATGTATTGATGTAAGAAAACTTTAATCTAAAGCACAACATTTGCAACTTTTATGTTTAAGTCGGTTTTGGTGTTACCATATCATTTTTATTACATCACATAAAGAAATAGAATTCCGTCAATATTTTTTCATTCCAACGTGCATAGTCCTACTTGACTAAAAGACTTTGAAACTAGCAATCCAATGAGGCGGTGATGCTTGTATATATTATTTCCGAAATCAGTTTACTATAGCATCGATACCTTATTTCTTACTCAAAATTATTTAATCCCGTCAAACTAATTTTATCCATACCTCCACATATTACTTTACAAGCTAACGGGTAGAAAAAAAAATCCAATTCCTGAAACACAATACCACTCATAAAATTAGTATTAACCGATCAACACTTCACATAACCGAAACGAATTTTCACATCTCTACCTCCACATATCTAATCTAATACTATATATTAAAACCTGAAACCAAGTCTTTTCTAAAACGACACTTGGCATTTATTAATTGGATAGAATATAAAAATAGTATTAAATATAATTATCGGTTAAGATATGGTAATAAATTATCATAGAGTAGTATAATAATATAGCTAATTTATGGAAAATAATTATTAAGGTAATTTATTTGAACAAAGATAAGCCGTAGTATAGTATAACTAACTAGTTTTAAGCCCGTGCGTTGCACGGTTCAAATATTATATTATTTTTAATGATTTTTATCATTCTAACCAACTATGCTATCATTTCAGTTAAAATAATCCATATCAATTGTTGTGATGTCGCTTACATGTATTTTTAAAATTTGATCAATTCAAAAAAAAAAAAAAATATACAAATTTGTCTACACTGTCCATTTTTAAATTATACAACAAAATTTATTGTATACTCTTAAAAAAAACCTTTCTTTTAATAAAAACTGTGTTTTCATAATAATTTTTGTTCTTTCACCGTACACTAAAATCTCTATATTTTTCAAAAATTCTTTGTGTGAATTGTTAATAATTAAATTTATCCTCTCATTTTTTGCTCTTTTACCACCCACTAAACTCTTTAAATATTTCTCAAATGATGGACTCTCTCTAGTGCTCTTTCAACATACACTAAATTCTCAAACGATGGACAATCTATTGCTCTTTCACCGTACACCAAACTCTTTGAGTATTTCTCAAATGGACTCTCTCTATACTCTTCAAAAATCTCTCTTTTTATATCGGAAACATGTGTAAATGGATGTCAAATTGAGATACATTTCGAAACAAATCTCATGATATATATTTTTAAATTTTCTGATACACGCAACCAATGTTATGAGGGATTATGTCTCAAATCTATTACAAACATTTATGAAAGAGTCTCACGGAAAAAAAAAGGATTCTACATGTGCATTATTAATTATTATCCGTGTGAGTTGTTAATAATTAAATGTAGGTATTTCTCATATTTTAAACTCTCTCAGTATTTCCCTTTTGTTGGACTCTCTCTTTTGTTTGTTGAGTTTAGCTTAGGAATAGACACAATATCTTTTTTCCAATTTTTGCTCGATGACTGGTGTTTAATACAAAACATATGTATAAATGGAACTAATTTTAGATTAAATTTCAAAATAGGTTTGATGAGTTATATGTATAAATGAAAGTTATGACTAATTATATCGTTTCACATTTAAATAACTTTCGAATTACAATTTTATGAAAGTATGGACTCTGGTTAATAAATATTGTGAGAATTTTTCATTCTTTGGACTCTCTCACCATTTCTCTTATTTTGGATTCTCCCTAAACTTTTTAAGAAAAAAAACAAATCTCTACTAAATGTACACGCAGTAACTTAATTGTTTCATATCGGAAAAATGTGTAAATGGATCTCAAATTGAGATACAATTTGAAACAAATCTAATGATATATGTTTTTAAATTTTCTGATACACGTGACTAATGTTATGACTGATTTTGTCGCAAATCTATTAGATACATTTATGAAAGAATCTCACGAAAATAAGGATTTTACATGTGATTATTAATAAGTGTTCGTGTGAGTTGTTAATAATAAAATGTGAGTATTTCTCATTTTTTTTAAACTCTCTCAATATTTCTCTTTTTGTTGGACTGCGTTGCACGGTTCAAATATTATATCATTTTTAATGATTTTTATGTTTATAACCAACCAATTATGCTATCATTTCAATAAAAATAATTCATAGCAATTGTTGTGATATTGCTTACATGTATTTTAAAATCTTGATCAATTCAAAAAAAAAAAAAATATACAAAGTTGTCTAGATTGTTCATGCTTAAATTGTACAAACAACATTTCTTATCTATACTCTTCAAAACACCTTTTTTTTTTTTAAATAAATATTATATATAAAGTCGATTGTAATCATTAAGCATTGCTTATCGGAAAATGTATAAATGGATCTCAAATTGAAATTCATTTTAAATCAAATAAAATGATATATGTTTCAAAAGTTTCTGATACACATAACCAATTGTATAATCAATTATACCGTATTTCTATAATATAGTGTGAATGGTTAATAATTAAATGTGTAAGATACATTTATTAAAGAGTCTCACGAAAATAAGGATTTTTTGTGTGGATTATTAATAATTGTCCATTTGATTTGTTAATAATAAAATGTGGGTATTTCTCATTTTTTAAACTCTCTCAGTATTTATCTTTTGTTGGACTCTCTCTCGGCTCTTCAAAAATCTCTCTTTTATATTATAATATCAGATTTATGAAATATATAATCATTATTATGGTAATTTATTAGAACAAAGATAAACCAACATTTTTCTTATAGAGTCAGTATAAACAATATAAATATATAGCCCGACCGTGGCACGGACATGCAAACTCGTTACTTTACATAACCGATCAACACTTCACACCCTTACCAGGGGGGAAAAATCCAACTCCTGAAACGCAATACTACTTTATATCACTACCATATATTCGTATAAGTTTGTAACCGATCTTTGGGTTATAGCCCAATTGGACCTAAAAAGACATGGTCCAATTCTTGGTACTTTGGGTTATAGCCAAAATTAGCCCAATATGATATAGCCAAAGAGACCCTTCTTAGAAGTCCACCTACCACGGGCTGAACAAGGAAGAAAATCACCGTATCGTATCATATCATAAGTATTTATTAAGCTCCTTTTGTCTTCTCAAAGAAGCTTGTTCAATACTCTGAATAGCATGATTCTCTGAGATTCGTCACTCGCCGGAGATTTCTTTTTTTTTCTGTTCAGCCATGAATTCCCTTACTTCCGTCGAATTGAACTTTCTTGTTTTCCGTTACCTTCAAGAATCCGGTAACCTTTCTCCCTCTTTTTTTTCCTCTTTTTTTTTTCGATTTTGATTTTATTTGGTGCGATTTTTATCTATGATTATTCAATTTAATTTTTGTATGATTAATCTGTGATTTTTGGATTGTTAATTTGATTTTGTTTGTTTAATTTTGTCTTAGAAGAATGTAACTGTTAATTTGTTTGATTAATTTCGCTTGTTTCGTTGGGATTTGTGCGATTTATGGGGGTTTTTATGCGGGAATGTGAAATTAGGGTTTTGTTCGATTTTGTTTTGCTGGTTTTCTTCAGATGTTCCGATTCGTGTTCTGTGTGCTTTGTTGTGTTGCTTGTTTGTTACGATTTTGGGTTAGATGTAATTCGAATTCGGCTCAAGGGGGGTTGTTATGGTAGGTAGGTAATGCTGGAGGTTTATGTGAAAGTGGATAGAATGATGGTAAAAATTGGTGCAAAATCGAGAAGTTCGTTTGTTATGGATGGCATTTCAGTTGCGAATTTAGTGTTGTAGTGAGTATTATGGATTGAGAGCTCTGTTTCAGTTTGATTTAGAGGATCAATTTGGCAATTTGGTGATGTAATCTATCAATTTTCTTTTTCTTATTTGGTATGGAAGGGATTTTCCGCCTGAAATTGGGGTTTAATTGAACTTTGGTTTAATTTTATGATTTTGCACACTGATGACAAGAAGGTTTTTTGGGAACTTGAGATCGTAATGAGAAAAGTAATTCTGAGGTGAGAAGGAGTGAAGGACCGTGTGCATTTTAGTTACGATAAAGTGTGTCTGATAGAGTGATAGTCGTCAGACTGCAGTACAATTCAGTAGTTATGATGAAGTGGATGATATGGCTTTTGTTGTGGGTGATATTTAAAAGGTATAGTGGTGAGTTTGTGTCTTCATGATGAACCATGCTGTTAGAATTGTACTCCCTCCCAATTCACAGTTGCCCTTTAGGGTATCTGTCTCACTTTGTCTCGGTCCTCAAAGGGGAAGATAAATGTAATGTTTCTCGATTGGGTTGTTGTCCATTCTTGGCCAATTAGGATAGTAGATTTGTTATGATTGGGAAAGGTACAAGGAGTAGAGGTGGAAGTTTGTTGCAGAGGAGTATAATTTAGGAGGTTTTAGTTCACCAATGGAAGGACATGCGGGAGAGGAATTTGTGTCATGGATAAAGAGAATGCAATGTTGTGAAAGATAGATTTAGAGAGGAGCTGTGAAATTGTTGGAACCCAATCAATAATCATTTATGTCTTTGTAAATGACATGTCATTTTGTGGTTAGGCAGAATATACGGCTACTGAAGCTGTTAAGTGTAGTATACTACTTCCTGGAACAAGCACATTTAGACGAGGCCATTGAATGTAAACTATATTACATTACACTGCTGTATTCTGGCTTCTCAAATATCTTGTTAAACATTAAGGGTAAATGTTTAGAAATGATCAAAATACCTTTTGTTGCAATTGCAAGCCAGTCTGCACTGTCAGAAGCACTTTAGATTGAATTTTGGACACATAATTATTAATGAGTGCAAAAAGAATTAACGGGGCAATGTTCATGTAATTTGGGGGAATGAGATATGAACATTTTAGTTTGGGATTATGGTGCTATTTTATGTGTACTGAAAGAGTAGAAAGCGGAAGGAGAAGGGTAAGCTTAATCATGGGTTGTACGTGGGTGCTTCAAGGCTTGCACGAAGAGTTTATGCTGCACATACAAATTCTGACTAATCAGCTTGTAAGTTTTCGAGTTGGACTCTTTCACCTTGCAATTTGGTTGGTCGGAAACTCGGAAAATTTATATTTTTTTTACTTGACACGTGTTTGGGTAATTTGTGTCTAAAGCCTTGAGTTTGTGTAAAAGCTTCAAGTTGATTAGGCTTGTATGAGGCGCTGATCTGCAGCTTTGTCACTGTTTACTAATCTAAGGCCCTTATTCTTGCCAGGCTTTCTAAAATGAGAAGGATGGTCATATAGAGATATACGCTTTAGGAGGGGTGAATATAGTAGATTGGTTGTGACTTAAGGCTACAATTAATTTTCCGCGAGTGTAAATGAGTGAATTAGGCTTAGGATTTGCTTGTCATGAGATTTGAACTGACTTGTGTTGGTTGAATTGCGTTGGTTGTACGCTTGTGGATTAACCTAGGCTTTCTTACCTTTATCAAAAAAAAAAAAAAAAAAAAAAGAGATTTGAACTGACTGCGAAGTGGTGCTCACAGTAATAGTGTTGATCCAGTATCTCTAGCGACAAGTAGGGACTTCATCTTTCCCAATGATAACTTGCATACATAAAAGTTATCATCGTTACTTGAATCTACATTGTTGCTATATGATTTTAGTTTTTAGAGATGTAATATTACATTCTGTATTTCCTCTTGGTAATACAAGCAGCTGATGCATCTTCTATTGCAGGATTTACACATGCAGCGTTTACTTTAGGCTATGAGGCAGGCATGAATAAGTGCCCCATTGACGGCAATTTGGTTCCTCCTGGTGCTCTAATTACCTTTGTACAGAAAGGGCTCCAGTACTTGGAAATGGAAGCTAACTTGAATAATGTTGGCAAGCTTGTGCATTCTTTTATCTTTTGTTGTAGTGTGTTTATCATTCTTTGTACGACTTTTAGATTTTGACACTTCCTTGCGTTTATTCTGGCAGAGTGAATCTGATGTTGATGAGGATTTCTCATTCCTACAACCGATGGATCTCATAACAAAGGATGTAAATGAGTTGCGTCGTATGGTTAAAGAGAAGAAGAAAAGTTCAAGGAAAGACAGAGAGAAGGAGGCGGAGAAGGAGCGTGATCGGGAACGAAAACGGGGAAGAGATAACAGAAGACAGGATAAAGAGAAAGATAATGCCAAGGACGGAGAGGGGAAAGAGAAAGATGAAAAGTCTGGGAAAGAGAAAGAGGAGAAGGCTGGTAGAGAGAGGGACGAAAAATCTGTTAAAGAGAAGGATGAAAAATTTGTCAAAGAGAGGGATGACAAAGCTGGTAAAGAGAGGGATGAAAAAGCTATAGTGGAGAGGGACGAAAAGTCTTGGAAAGAGAGGGATGAGAAAGCTGGGAAAGAGAGGGATGAAAAGACTGGGAGAGAGAGGGAGGAAAAGTATTTGAAAGAAAGAGAGGACAAATCTGTCAAAGAGAGGGAGGAAAAGACTTCAAAAGAGAGGGAGGAAAAACCTTCGAAAAAGAGGGAGGAAAAAGCTGTGAAGGAAAAGGAAGAAAAACATGGGAAAGAGAGGGATGATAAAGCTGGTAAAGAGAGCAACGAAAGAACTAATGTACAACATGCTTCATCGGATAAAGAAAAAGCTGTTGAGCAAGAGGATAAATCGACCATCAAACACGAAGACAATGGCGCTTCTCTTGGTACTATTTCACGCGCTCGTTATGTTTTGTCTTTTCTGTGAATTATTACTTACCTGGGTAACTTCTTTTGTTTGTAACAAACCTCATTACATACTGGATTAAATCTGCTTCAATTCCCGTCTGAATAATCCTTTTGCTACTAGTTCTGTATGATTCACTTTTGACTTCTGCCTTGTAATCATCTTTTAAATGCTAGCAATAACTGAATTAGCTTTGTTAGGTTAGACCAATAAAACAATGAAAACAGAAACATCATCGACAGTAAGGACGATGTTTAAAATGGTTTTATAGACTTGTTTTATAGTTCTGATGATGTGATGACATGGTTTAAATCGCTGGTATCAGCTTCTATCTTGTTTTTTATGTCTTCCGAATAACATTATTATCTTGTTGACTAGGGTACCATTTATGCCTGTGTGCTGTTTACTTTTATGTGACGACCTTGCACGATTGGTTCTAAAATGCCTTTTTTTATTCCATATCTGAAGCTAATATGATATGATGTTGCTCAGATCCGGAGCCAATGGATATCTGCCCTTCAACAGTGTCAGTGGAGCGTGAAATTTCTATCTCTGATGTCACTATTTTGGAGGGGCACACATCTGAGGTTTTTTGAATTATAATTTTTTACGTAAACAACCTTCTCATCCTGAATTTGTATCCTCCTTTTGGATGAAAAAATTAGCGAGATTTTGCTGTTTAGGTTTGTGCTTGTGCGTGGAGTCCTTCAGGATCACTCCTTGCTTCCGGGTGAGTACTTGGTGCAACCTATCATGGTTTGTTGGACAGTAGAAATTCAGTCTATTTTTCCTGCTCTATTCTTACTTGATAACATGTTTGCGCATCCATTTGCTTCATCCTTCATCCTTCTTGCCAAGTTTCAGCACTTTTTTTTTTCCGAGGGGAAATATTTCATCAATTCAAAGGCTACACGACATCTACAATAATTTCAGTATGAATTGAGTATAAAACTATTAAAATTAGGCAAATCACTTCTCCATCAAAAATAAAGATTGCTGAAGTAAATTTATGACGCTTTTGCAATACCCACCGGAGCAAATTTGAGGATGAGCAATTTCGTTTTGCATGTAGACTAATATAGAATATTAATCACAAAATCATCGGAGTAAACATCATAGCATGTAGATGTTGAGAAATAAAAATCCACCAATAGATGGGAGATTATGCTCCTTAAACTCAAAATCAATGAGCAATGTTGTTTAGGATGAATTCAAAAATTCCGATTATGCAACAAACCCCAAAAAGCTCCAAATCCTTGGAACTCAAAATATGAAGATTTGATCTCACTTCAATTTAATGCACCACCTAAATTATGAAGGATCTATTCTCCATACATCATTGATCCAAGCCTTCTTCATCATCTCTTCCGAGCTACAATCACATCCATAATTGTTGACGCTTACCCCTGGCTACACTTAGCATAGATGGGGATATTCCACTTAAAATTGAAGGACAAAAGATTGCGGATGTGATCAATGGTCTCGAATTCTGATTTTCTCAAGCAATGATGACTTCAGGATATTATGCTTTAACAGCCTTTTTGTAGGTATTTTCCTTAACTTTTACTGCCTTGACTTAATAAACTGCTTTCAGAGGTGTCTTCGAATTCCAAACAACCTTGAAGGAAAAGTTACCATAATGGTTTCCTTCCAAATCTTCATAAATATTTTAGAGAAGATGGTGGTATCTTTTTAAGAGAGACAAACTCTTAAATTTCATGCAAAGAGAAAACAGAAACCTCTTCGGAGCCATTATTCAGTTTATTCTTCGACGAAAATGTAACTAGACAGTACGATGAAAACTACATCAAGGACTTTTGACTTTTAAAAACGGATATGTATACGTTGCATACTTAATTTGATTCCCTTTTTGCATATTTAGACAAAAGATCATGTTACTGAAGGCAGAACCCAAATGAGTTTAGAATTAGTACACGATGTGTCCATATTCATGTGGTGCTTTTATCTAATCTAATTATGATTGAGAGAAAGAGAGGAGAGCAATAATGTGTCGCTAGTCAGGAAACTTTTTGGCCAAAGGTTCGTTAATATGCGTATTATCTTCGTGTCATGTGTTTACTTAATAGTATATCCCCCCTTCAAACGCAGTCAACCCTTAGTTTGTCGTCAGATTACTAGCTAACAACATACACTCGTCGTGTATTTATACTACTAGTTCAAACATGATTAGGAAACAATATTCTGATAACATAAGGAAACTACAATAAACTGGAATTAGGAATTTAGAACAAACATGAATTAGGTAAAAACAAACTAGAATTAGGAATCTAAAGCAAACTAGAATTAGGTAAAAGTAAACTATAATTGGGAATCTTAAAAAACAAACTAGGACTAGGTCATGACCTAACGTCTTGGGCATGTCCGCAAGCTTTATCTCCCGATTCTTTTGGTGATTCTGAGCATAAAGTTTAATCTGTTGGATAATAATCATCTATTCTGATCTCTTTTATATAATTTATCAACTTTGGTTGGTAGACCTCATAGTATGGTACGGTCATAGGTACATTATATAATTTGATTGTCGATAAAGTTTACCGTGGTTGACCTCCTAGTCTTATGAAGCTTAGTAGTGATGTTCAGTTGTATATTAATGCTACTGCTTGCTGAAAGGCGTATAGGTCATACATTCTGTCATTTTACTAGTTTCTTTTTAGAGCTTGATTCTAGATCTTTGTCACAGTTCTGGGGATTCCACGGCTCGGATATGGACAATCGGAGAGCAAGGTACTGGCTCACATAATGGACATGCTGATGTTATTGTGTTGAAGCACGTGAAGGGGAAAACAAATGAGGACAGCAAGGATGTCACTACACTTGATTGGAATGTGAGTTTCCTTTAACTAAGAGGTGCATAAATTATCTTTGGCATCTGTTGTCTACTTTGCATCCCAGTAGATTTGACTTGAATATGAGCGCACCGTGACTAAGTGGTGCATAGATGATCTCTGGCATCTTTATTTGATTTCCATCCCAGTGTTCGCCTTTCTTAAAATATCATGCTTAAGTATATGGTTATACCAAAAATATGGGCTTAAAAGAAATGGAACTTTAACAGTTCAATTTAGTTTGATCATTTGGTACCTGTTGGATGGTAATGCTATTCTGCAGATTGTGGATAAGATTCTCTTTAGTCTGTTTCTCTCTCTCTCTGACACACAGACACACACACGAGCGTGTGGACACCATACACACATTTGAGTATTTGACACATGGCTGCATTTTGTGTCTCTAACTTTGTATTTTCCGTTTACTATACAGGGGGAGGGTACTCTGCTTGCTACAGGTTCTTATGATGGCCAGGCAAGAATTTGGGACATAAATGGTATGTCTATTGCTGGTTCCTGATTCTCTTTTGCACCAACAGAAGGAAACAGAGGAAGGCTTTTTGGTTTTCACCATCTGACGTTATTGTTGGGTTTGAGAGTTATCTTGTCGACACCTTTCTAAATATGGGTTTGATCTAATTGCATGTGATACCGCGTAGGCATGAACCTAACTCTAAACTTATTAAGGTGGTGGGGGGAAAAGATGAATCAGCGAGTCGTAGTTGGTTTCGCTGCATTATTGATTGTATGAACTTTTTTCCTGGTCAACCTCTGGCTTGAAAGATTGTAGTAGGGACATGAACTAGTTTCGAAGTTTGGCATGCTTTTATGTGCTGTCACACGTCTTACAACAGCGCTTTGCATGAAGTAGGCTGTAATTGCTGAATAAAATGTTCATGATTTCGGTTCCTTTTTCTGATCAATACAGGTGATTTGAAGAGTACTTTAGTTAGACACAAAGGACCCATATTTTCTCTGAAGTGGAACAGGAAGGGGGATTACCTTCTTACTGGGAGCTGTGATAAAACAGCCATTGTGTGGGATGTGAAGGCAGAGCAACCAAAGCAACAGTTTGAGTTCCATACAGGTGCTTTTTGTCAACATTTGATAAATTACATGCATGGGCACAAGCTCACACACACACACATGTAGGTTGAGGTTTTGGTAGGAACCGTACTAATGAAATAGCTTATAGGGACCCTTCTTTAGTGGTTGACTTGACCAAATGTAATCCTTTTACCGTAAAACCATTAAAAAAGTTAATTTTTTATTTTTATCATGAAATGTTTCTGCTTGGTCTACACAGAAAGAGAAAGAAGAGTGCAAGGACAGTACAAGATTAAATCATTGAAAAATGGGGTGCTGGGAGTATATGCACACAAATTCTAATCAAGATTTTCCCTTCGTTTTCATAAGTAATTCTTGATTTTATATTGTCTAAAAATTGCAAATTTTATTTTCAAATAAGTCTGCGCAATAGCCGGTCTGAACTCCTTCCCTCTAAAACTAATTTAACTTCATCAATTCGAGGGGATCGCTGCGCGATCTTTTTTCAACTTTGAGTAGGCAACCATCTCCATTAAAAGAAAAAAAAAGTGTTCTGACATTGATAATAAATACTAGTTTCTGGAGTGTTCAGCTTCCAAGAAAAGATATGTATTTACATTTAATTGGAGTGTCCTGGTTTTTCTTAGGTCCAACGCTGGATGTTGATTGGCGAAATAATGTTTCATTCGCTACAAGCTCTACAGATAATATGATATATGTTTGTACGATAGGGGAGAATATTCCTGTCAAAACATTCGCTGGCCATCAGGTATGTTATCCTCTACGGGGATAATAATCTTCATTATGCCATTGTCATGACTCATGAGATCTGTACCCATCATTAGTCTGAGAACAGGTGGGAATTGTGTGCCTTAATTTGTTTGTTGCACTTTTAAGTCTGGTCTCTGAGTAGTGGTTGCTTGAGTAGTATACCAAATCAGAATGCTAAATGTCTCTGAGGTATGCAGTAGCGTTGTAGCAATGATAGTTTTGTTTGTTTCATTCTCTTTAATGTAAATGAAATTATTGCATACGACTATATCTAGGGTTTGTTTCATTTGTTGTTGGTTTTGGTGTTTTGTAGCTATAGGTTTGCAAAGTATTATTATTTTTCTATTAATCGAAAAAATGAGGACTCTCAGCAAAATCTGCAGCTCTCTTTAAGGTTTTCAGAAACTTGATGTTGATTTCAACATCATTCGTAAGTGGCTTTCAGATCACTTTTGGTCTTTTTAGACCCTCCCCTGTGCAGTAGGCGGAAGGTCAGGTGTGTTGATTTTGAAAGGACCTGGAAGGAGAAGATCTTGATTGTTTTTCAGAATTTGCTTTGTTCTTTGACCTGGTCATCATGCTCTATGTTGGATATTTGTTTTAAAATTATTTATGCTTCTTTTTTACAGTTGTGTTTATCATGACTATGAAGCTCATAATTTGCTTTCCTATTTCAGGGTGAAGTGAACTGTGTTAAGTGGGATCCAACTGGGAGGCTGCTAGCATCGTGCTCAGACGATAACACCGCCAAGGTTCCTTGAAATTTTTACTGCCAAAGTGTTAATTCTTTGCTATCAAATGTTATTGATCGTGAATTCATACCTGGTTCATCAAAAATATTGATTTTATTTTCTCTATGATTTTCTTTTGAATTCCTTTTCGTGTCTGGCATTATAAACTTCATTAAGTTGAGAAATTGGTGTTTGGATTCTGTCACATGGCATAGAATTGAAGACATGCTCTCTTACAAGTGCTTTGTTTGACCACGTGCTACTGGTACAATCAAAGTGTGGTTGTGGTAGCTTTATTTTTTTTTTTTTGGAAACATAGCAAATAGTTAAATATTACTTATGCTCTTACAGTCTTTTTGTTAGGATCTCTTTTTGCTCTTAAATGTGCATGAGATGCATTGGTGTTGCATCACTTGCTACCTCTTAATCTGTTACATCTCTAGTGCTATAGTTCAGAGGAAGAGCATTCCTTCTTTGTCTCACTTAGGTGGATCTAGGGCCATTAGAAAATGAGGATTTTTTGGTTGGAAATAGAAGAAGTTGTAGTCGTTGGCACTTGAGTTGCAGTGTTCTCTATAGTGTTGACTTACTTTGGTACTACCTAAAGGCATGTTTGGTATGAGTTTCTTCAGTAGCTTATAGTAAAGGGGCAGCCCGGTGCATATTGGCGTCCCTGCAAAGCGAGGGTCTGGAAAGGATCCCACCACAAGGGTGTATAGGGGGCAAGCCTTCCCTTGTCATTCTCTTTAATGTAAATGAAATTATTGCATACGACTATATCTAGGGTTTGTTTCATTTAATGTAAATGAAATTATTGCATACGACTATACCTACCGATCACACAGCAACACCTTCATTGGTGCTCCAAGGCTCCCCTGCACCAACACCTTTACACTGTAGAAGTTTCAGATCTGGATTGTATTATTCAATCTGCCCTCATACTAATGCACAAGCCTTAGTCCCCCTAAAAATGAAGAATTCTCACCACAGGGAGTCCACAACTCTGATTCCAATCTTTGCCTCCCACTAAACATTCAGCACTGTTTGTAGGTCCCTTAGGAGTATGCAATGTATCTAGGACATAGGAATATGCAGAACTGTTACTAATGGCTTCGTATTGTATCTCTAGGCTTCTCTAGTTTTTAGTTTCTGAGCCCTTTCTCTTCATTTTGGTTTCAAAACATTGATTCATTGTATTCAATAATTCGATTAACTTATTCTTAGAGCTCGAAAATATAGATACCAAGACAACAACAACAACAACAACAACAACCAAGCCTTATTCCAAAAATGATTGGGGTCGGCTAACATGAAAATATAGATACCAAGATCCTAACTAATTTGAAAATGCTACAGCTCAAAAGAAAAAACATAGTACTGTGAATCCTAAACCTGGTGTACTTATCTGCCAAATTGGTTTATATGCCCATTATGTCTAGTTCTGTGTGGGGATTGTAACTGGAGTCTAATTGCGAAAGTTTGTATACTACTGAATGTTTACTGCTGATGGATTACATCAACAGCATAGCTGTATAATCTTTGCCTCACCAATTGAATCAACTCGCATTTCTCAAAGGGAATTTTTTTTTATTGCATAATTTGTGTGAGGTTTAAGTTGCAAATCTTATATCTATCATCATCATCGTGTACGCTTAGGTGATAAGTTTTTTTAATAACATTATTCTTGTGTGTTCTACGCCAACTTTTTCTTCTTTCTTGCTTGTAGTAAGTGTGTTAAAGTTGATAGTTAACTGATTTATCTATTAACCTTAAATTTTTGGTATAGATATGGAGTATGGAGCAAGAAAGCTATCTCCATGATCTAAAGGAGCATTCAAAGGTTTGCTTTAGGTTCCTGCTTTTGTTTTCTACTCCAGGTTCAATGGTAGTTTAAATTATAGGTAAGTTTTTGTACTTGATTGCAGGAGATATATACTATCAGGTGGAGCCCTACCGGTGAAGGTACAATCAATCCCAACCAACAGTTGGTTCTAGCAAGGTAATTTAATTTGTTGATATTTCTGATGCAAATGGGAGCTCGCAAACCTTCAATCTAGCTTTCATCATTGACTTGTGGGCTGTATAGCATAGAATATCCAGCCCCAGTAGAAACCTCTTTGCCTGCGATTTTGTATTCTGATCAAAGTTCTTTTTTTGATGGGAGGATACCAGCCTATCAAATGCATGTTTTTAATGAAGCCATGGTTGTTATAACCTCTGTAATTTGTACAAAATTTTCCCTTCATAATGATGTGCAACAGCTATATTCCAGTTAGCATCTTATAGGCGCACACGTTTGTTTCCATTTTTGTATTACAGATTATGGGTAAATACATATGGCACTTGTGTACAGACATGCAAACAATGCGCTTGTACTGCAAAATGTGTCTTTTAGGTGGTCAGATCCAAACAAACTGGTCTTGTCCTTCTAGTCTTTTTGTGACTTTATCTAGCTATGGTCTTTCAGCTACATCTGTTGAATTCTAGCATGGAAAAGTAATGGAGATCTACTGATATGTTACCTCTTTTAAAAGTTGAACGTGTTTTGAACTGGTGCTCTTGTTCTTGCAAAGGTGCCTATGTTTGTTGACGAGCATCATCAAGTGCTTTTCTATAACTTCGAATAACTAATTGATTCTTGAACAGTTTCCTATGCATCAATACTTCAATAGTAAGGTTGTGATGTATAGATGCATTGTTTTGTGCTCTTTCTTTCTATGTGTACAGATGTTGATGATTTATTGTTTTTTATATGAATTTGTCATGCAGTGCATCTTTTGACTCCACCGTAAAGATATGGCATGTAGAGCATGGGAAACTAGTGCACAGCTTGGATGGTCACAGGTATGTAGAATGTTCAAAAATGGCTGCTTGTGTTCTGCAGCATAGTTGTGCTTATCTTACTCCATAACATGTCAGATCAATGGTTTCATATGATTGGTTAATTTAGCCGACCCCAAATCATTTTGCGACTTCAGGCTTTTTTTTTTTTTTTTTTTGGATCTTGATGATTTGTCTTTTATCATGAAAACATTGGATAGTGAGAGATGTCAAATCTGGTTTTAGAGTTGCTCCAAATGTTGCAAGAACAGTCAGGGGAACTAGGAGGTTTTAAGATGACGCGGGGGTGAGGGGTGAGGGGGGGGGTGTGGGGGTGGAGAAGGTGTTTTTCTCTCTCTCAAAAGACTAGCATTGATTCTTAGACCTCATTTCTTTTTTTCATTCTTCTTCTGGTTAAAGACCACAAACATTTTCTCAACTTAGCTTGGACTTGTCTTGTTTGCAGCGAGGCTGTGTACTCTGTCGCATTCAGCCCTAATGGTGAATATCTGGCTAGTGGCTCATTGGATGGATGTTTGCATGTGTGGTCCTTGAAAGAAGGGAAGATTGTCAAGACATACTCCGGTAACGGAGGCATATTCGAGGTTTGTTGGAATAAAGAAGGCGACAAAATTGCCGCTTGTTTTGCCAATAACACCGTATGCGTTCTGGATTTCAGAATGTAGAAGTTGAAGCTGTTATGAGAACACCAATTTAAGGCCATATCGTTTGGTTTAGATTAGCCTGTTGGCAATTTTTTCTTAGTTCTGGGTTTAGACAATAGCTGCACAATAGATCCTTAGATTTGGTGGTCAGCCCAGTGTACAACATCTAGGTCATGTAATTACTGTTGTTGAATATTAACAACTTGTACAGTGATATCAATTTACTATTTATTATCTTATCCCCTTTACTTATTCGACATTGACACCTTTGTTCGCCTCTGCGCTTGATCTTTGCGTTTACCTGTGACTCTGAGCTGAGTGTATTTGTTAATGGCTTCTTGCACAACAAATGCTGCTTGCTTATGTGATGATGAAAAAATTCAGCTCTTTCAACAGTGCCATTTTACATACATGGAAATGAAGAATAGATTTCACCCTGCACTCAATCCGGAGGGTGCACTGAACCAGACACCGGCTGTGGTGACTGAAACTCGAGACGCCTTGTGCTTCTGCTACCAATAGTCTCCACAGGAGCAAGTGCCATCTTCAAAGTGGTGGAATCGATTCCGATCCCTGACAATAATTCTGCGACCTGTGATCTGTGAGATCAGCTTGGTAACTGTGTGGCAATCTGAACATACACGCAGGTTCTTTACTATCTTAATTGTCGTGTTAGGGGCGGTGCTGATTAGGCCGAAGGCAATGGCAAGTCTCTCACTATGCACTGCTAAAGATTGTTCCTTCTCGCGCTTGCCTGCATCATGTAATACCGTGTTTATCTGAGGGGTGTAGCCATGAAGTTTCAGCCGCTTCTCCATCTCGTCAAGCTTCATGTAGATTTCTTTGCTCTTTGGATGTCTCAGATCACCTGCCATAAACTCATGTACCTTGTTATGCACTTCAATGGAGGTACAACCAGGCTCCTTTCGTAAACCCCTCTCTTTCATCATAGCCCTTGCTTTAGCGACACCATCCCAATCGCCTGCAGCAGCATACAAGTTAGACAGAAGAACATATGTCCCGTCGGTGGCAATATTTCTACTGATAAGAAACTCAGCAATTTCTTCTCCAAGCGCAACATTTCCATGAAGCCGACAAGCACTGAGCAATGTTCCCAAGAGTATGGAATCAGGATCGACATTCATGGTCTTGATGAGTTCATAAGCTTCTTCCAATTGCCCTGCACGCCCGAGAAGATTCACCACACATCCATAATGCTCAACTTTAGGTCTGAGATTGTAAACCTCCTTCATCAAAGCGAAGAATTTCCTCCCCTCGGACACCAACCCTGCATGAGCACAGGCATTCAAGACACCAATGAAAGTGATATCAGTTGGGCGAAGCCCCTCCCTACACATCTCATCAAACAGCTGCAACGCTTCCCGGCTAAATCCATGGAGTGCATAGCCTGCAATCAATGAATTCCACGCGACAACATCCTTCCCAACAATACCATCAAAAACAACCCTAGCTTCCTCCAAACCACCACATTTACAATACATATCAACCAGAGCAGTAGCCACATGAACAGTAACTCGAATCCCGTCATTTACAATGTAAGAGTGAACCCATTTACCCAACTCAAGCGCCCCAAGTTGCCCACAAGCGGCTAACACTGACAACACTGTAAGCTCATTAGGCCTCAATTTCGCCCTCAACATATATCGAAAAAGCACCAATGCATCATTAGGCTTCCCATGTTGAGCATACCCATCAATCATCACATTCCAACACACCACATCTCTCTCTTCCATCACATCAAACATCGCCCTCGCCTCATCAAGAGCCCCGTACTTAGCGTAACAAGTTAGCATCGCGGTCAACGCAATCATACTTCTCTCAGGCATTGTGTCGAACAGTTGGCGTGCAGACACCACATCCCCACTTTTCGCATACAAATCCAACAACCCAGTTCTAACAAACAAATCCCCATCAAACCCGAACTTTATAGCTTGCGAATGAAGCAAAATCCCACCTTTTATCAAGCAAGATTTCAACAAAGACGACAAAGTATACACATTTGGTTCAACCCCTTGTGTCAACATCTCAACATATAACTCAAAAGCTTCAAGGTGAAGCCCCTTTGAAGAGTACCCATTAATCATATCAGTATAGAAGAACACATTCGGGTTCTCCGTTTTTCGAAACAGATAGAAAGAGCGATCAAGGCGCCCAGCCGAAGAGTATGATTTCTGAAGCTTGAAGTTCAAGATTGGGTTGTTTTCATGCCCTTGCCGCAGTATTACTGCGTGAATTTGTAGAATTTTGGAGAGATTTCTGCATTTATCTAGTAAAGATACGAGCTTTTCAGGTGGCGGGCGGTGGACGGAGGGAGGAGATAGGGTGGTGGAGCGGTGGGTGGACGGTGGAGATTGCGGTGGTGGAAAGGGTTGGGATGAAAACAAGGGTGAGGAAGACATGGGTATTTTGATTGAGATGGTAGTTGGTAAATTTTACCGGTAATTTAAAAAATGTGGCGCCAAATTTAACTAACTATGTTGAGTATAATGGAAGTCTGAATATGGTGGACATTGTTGTTGATGTTCGGGTTGTTGGCTTTATGTTTGGGCATCTTTGTGATGTGGCTCGTGAGTTCAGAGGGATGAAACGGAATGGTGGGTCACTTGTGGAAGGCATTGACCTTTGGTAAGGGTATCCGATTATTCACGATATTTCACCTAAATTGCATTGTGGAATGTTTTTTCGGAGTGATCTGATTTTATAGTTCAATTTTGATTCGGTTAAGAAATCGAATGTGGTGGTAAAAGCAAGTCCAACGGTTTAAGTTTGACTTGCTTGGAGTATGTGGACTAGTGACCAAACACCGTTGGAAGAAGCATGTAATTTTAGTTTTGTTTTGTCATTACTGCTCATTCAAGCAGTCTGCCTAAATAGTGGTTGAATTGTTTTTTTTTGTTCCACAAATAGCTGACAAGTGGCACAAGTGATCCCCTCCCATATTGTATTTAACTGTGTAAAAAATAAATCTCGTCACTTTTCTCCAACTTGTCTCTTCTAATGGCAGAAGAGACGCTTGCTTTCTTAAAGAGGCCAAATTCACATCGTTGGAGCCGCTTTTACTAAACTAATAGATAAACCAATAGGACGAATCTATCGCGAACATAAACAAGTCTGTATGTTTGTTTGTGAATGCAAGCAACCTTGCTTAACTTGCAAATAAGCTTGGTTTTCACAAAGGGGCTTTCATCGATTCTTTGTTCTAGCCAACCTTACCAAGTGAATTCAATAACATTGGCATATTCTTTCTAGCTCACTCATATAGGCGATCATCATGATTCTTTAGTGCTAAGCTCAATCTCATTTTGTTAAAACAATGCTAACTTTCACAATATAAATTCACCGTCATATACGATTTCTAACCCTACTCAAATTAGATTGATTCCAATAACCTAAAATGTAGTTAAAATCATAAGAAACACACACACACACACACACCATAAAACTCGTCTACTATATTGTTAGAGTACTAGTATAATACCCGTGCTATGCACGGAAATGTGTAGCCAAAAGTTTTAATATCGTAACGTGCGGCAACACGTCTAGCTTAACTTTGTCTTGGTAAAACGGATTTATATTGTTGGCGTTCAAAACGTAGTTATATACCCGAATCTATTTCCCGACTCAAGATATCAAGGACTTCTTTTAAAAAAAAAAACTGAATAGCTTAGCTATCATGTATTCGTACGACTTTAATTTGCACTTGATAAAATGCAATCTCATCAAAGTGTGCGTGCGTGGTGTATCTCTAAGTATGAATATTAGTAAGGGAACATTTGTATTATGGCAAATTTATTTACCAACTCAAAATTTCAGTGACTTTACAATCCCATGACTTAGAAATAGAGATGAAATTTGCATTAGAAGATTACACAAATAAATAAGAACACAAAAAGAAAAGAATAGTGACCTTTAGTTACCTCTATTTGAGCGAGTCTTTAGCCATTGAAATGGTTAATCACTACATCAGTGAGTAAGAGGACAAATTTTGATTGTAAAGTAGATAAAGAAGAGCAAAATTTTGGGATATAGTCCGTATATATATTTGGTTGAAATGATCTCATAAATTTAGCGTAGAAAATTATTAGGAACATATTAAAGTTGTTTTTTTTTTTTTTTTTTTTGTTAATAGAAGGCCCTAGCTATTAGCTGCTTTTTCATTATTAACTTAGAGTTGTTAGAATTTGCAGCAAATTAATAGGAACAAAATTATTAAAAACCATGTTATTAGGAACAGAAATTTTAGCGGGAAAATGTGTAGTCATTGGATGCCACGTGTCCTAGTGGCTTCTGTTTTAGTAGAACTAGATAGATTTGCTTTGACTCAATTCCAGAAAAAATGACCACATCTATTGATTCGACCTACCAATAAATAGATTGACGCAAACTCATCTGACCGACCTTATTTTTAATGAAAATTGAAAACTAATATTACAAACAAATACATTTTGGATACAGAAGATTTTTTATTTTTTTTTTACTAAAACGATGTCGTTCCATCACTCTTAAACCCTAATTCTAGTCTCTCATCAGTCATCACTAAACCCCAGCACAGCACCACCAAAAATACGAAGAGAGAGAAAATCAATCGAAAAATGGCGTGGCGTAGTACCGGTTCCCTGTCACGTGCCTTCATCAACGCCACCCGTTCTCCCACCGTCAGCCGCTCCACCTCCACCGCATTCCGCCGCTCTGCTTCACCGCTCTTCCCCAATTCCGCCACCTCCACTCGCCGTCTTTCCTTCACCAACCCTAGGTATCCTCATTTCCCCCATTTTTTCCGCCCAATCTCTCGATTTTTGTTCCTAATTTGATTAAATAGTTCAATTGATCTTATTATTATTATTATTATTAAAATCGGGATTACGCAGGACGCTCGGAGTATTAGCGTGTGCGCAGTCGTTGATGCCGATGCACAGCGTTTTGGCGGACGCGCGGCTGACGTCGTACGTCGCAATCGAGGCGCGGGCTTGCTGCGAGTTGTCTCAGGGTACCTTCTGTCGTACTTGTCCAGATCGCTAATTTTTATAGTATGTAGCTTGTTGTGGAATTCTTACTTGCTGAATTTCATTGGATATCGGAATTTTAACTCGTTTATCGCGATTTCGTAGGATTTAATTTAATCGATTGGTTTTGTTTTGTGGATGTCAATGTGGTTTGAGGTTGAATGTTTAGGCGTAGGCGGGTTTTCGGGTTGTCGAGAAATGTATGTTGTTGGTTGATGAGTGATGGATTTTCGATTTCTTAATTGTTAGGTTTAAAAGGACTTGATACTGGCTGAGTAATTTTGCACCCAGTGGCGATCATGAAGTACCGAGTTTGGGGTATGCAAACATTTAGAGAGGATATATGTCGTTTGTTTTAAACGTGAACAAGTATCGTAGTATCGTATGTATGTGTATAATGGCTTAATAACCTGTTGCTTCTGTTGGTTTTCACAAATAATATCGTGCAGTTGTATGGATTGATAGCTTGTTAGTGACCTGAGTACCTGACTAGTAATGAGAGATGCATTAGATATCCGAAATGTTTGGAGTCTGCGATGATTATTACTTGAAAATGAAAACTAGTACGAGCTTATAATTGAAGATCTTAAGACGTTGATAATGAATTACTCCTTGGTTTTGATGCAAGGGATTATTAGGGAGTTGGGCATGTACCCTTGATTTCTATTACACGCGGGAGTCTTGTCCCAAATTGACTGCCAAACTGGGTATGTATTGATCAGAACATTTTTTCCTGGCCGAGGAATATCTCAGTGGCAGGTTATGACCAATGCATAACCTTCATCCTTGGTGGGTCTGCCGATGTTTGCACCTACCATTCACTTTGGTCTCGACTCTCGACTAATCTAAGTTGGTAGTTTACATATAAGTATATAAGAATGTTATAGCTGTTAAGTTTGTTGGTTTGGAATGGCTGAAGTGCCAGATTGGTGCCTACACTTCACCATTATGCATTGAGGGTTGGCTGCTGCATGTGAAACGACATTATGGCTTATTGTTTAGCTTCCAAATTTTTTGGGCTGTTGGTTGTTTGTTACTGATTTAAGTGAAGTGGGAGTTTGTCTTGTAATGATGATGCCCAATATCACATAAATTTATTCTGATAAGTGAATGCGGTATAATAGCGTTGCTCATTCTTCTTTTCCGTTTTTTGTTAGGTACTTGAATTGATTGACTTGAAGGAGAGAAAAAAAAATATCGAGCTGATGGTTGAAATGGTACACTGAGTGCTCCTGTGTGAGGTACGTGAGGTGCAGGAGTGCTTAGCAGTAGATTTCAATGCATTTCCTTATGTTTCTTACTTTTGTTAAAAAGTTTCTGGGTTTGACTTTTAAATCTGGAGGAAATCTAGTTAGCTTATTGTTCAGAAGATTTATAAATAATCATTTCAATGCATAGTTTAGCCTTGGAGCATCATAGTTGGTAATTTGGTATGTGATTGTAGAAATTGATGTTACGCTATGAATCTATTTTAGAGGTGTTATTTTTCTCCGAGTTATCAGGGTTGTGCGTTCTAGATTTCACCCTGCCATTGTGCGATTCTTCCTTTAATTGAGCTAAATAACCTATTCAGATTGTTTCTTGATGTTGAATGTGTCAAAGGTACCTTTTTTTATGGTTGAAGCATCGAAGGTAATTAGGACATGTTTGTATGTGGGACAGGAATCCATATAGGTTAGGACTTAGGACTTGGTAAGTATTCGGCTGTAGATCAAAGTCATCAAATTCTGGGCTTCAGACATGGCTAGCCATGAGCTTTACATTCATTATAACACACATGAAGAATTTTGTTACCTGTTCATCTTCTGAACAGCAAAGTTGAACTCAAAGTGGAGCCTTATTAGATCCTTTCAGCTTTTGCTTTGTGGTCTGCAATCAGATATGGAGTTTGTAATACAGAAGAGTCTGTATACACGGTGCACGAAGATGCGAGTGCCCAGGTCCATGGGATGCGCATAGGAGGTCTAGCACTAAAGACTTCTTGTTTAGCGATGTTTCAAGTTATTGTGACATTATTAGGTAGCATATGTGGGGAACTTAACATAATGGGGTAATAGGGTGTGTGGACCAAACAACCAGTGGTTGAAAACCCAGCTTGTAGTTTCATTCTGCCCGGTCTAGGACTCATGCAGAGACAGGAATCGAGGCTATTTTTAGAATGGAAACTCTTATTTGAGATTTTATCTCTGTAAGGTCATGGTAGAGATAGATCTATAAGTTAAAAGCTTAAGTTTTCAAAATTCGTTATAACATAGTATTAATTTTATGTTTTTATAGCACAACCCTTTTATCTTCAAAGCCCAATAGTTTAACTTCCACGAGTTTGCTTTCGAAGCTAACATGTGTGACCTTAAGTTATGTACTGACCATTGTATACAAGACTTTTTTTTTTTAATTGGTAAACCCATCGTGGAGGGGGAGATAAAGGAATACACTTGCTAGATGTGATTAAAATCCTTGACCAACTGACCACTGGGTTAAAAGATGGGATTCTTAGCATCCGTCTCTTGGTTCCGTCGAGATCTCAAAGTACATAAATAATTGAACGTACTCGGCTACCACTACTTTCCAAAGTATAAGTGCTGAACTCAAGTAGTGGCTAAGTTGCTAAGATAGAAGTGCATACTGCAGATGATGGGCGGCAATGCAGAAAACTGCAGACCATTAATAAATTTCTGGGAGGTGTGTATGGGAATGGGCTAACAACTCTGTCGAGTATCTGTGGTTTGGGAA
Organism: Spergularia marina; assembly: GCA_963680865.1. Classification (NCBI taxonomy): domain Eukaryota; kingdom Viridiplantae; phylum Streptophyta; class Magnoliopsida; order Caryophyllales; family Caryophyllaceae; genus Spergularia; species Spergularia marina. The sequence continues at coordinate 22,000,968 of OY804545.1, forward strand.
TCAACCCAAGAGTCGTAAGCCACAATCTAGACTTATATTTATATTCCTAAATGTGGGGTGGTCCAAGTTACAAATGGTCCAAATTGTTGAGAGTTGACAATAGTATGGGCCAGAAAGGTGCTTTTGTAACCTTGAATCACATTTTTTATTTCACCTTGGAAAGAAGAATTCCTGATCAAACTGTGGCAAGTCAGAAAAGCAGTGGTAGTCAACATACCTCCCACCATCACAACATGGAAGAATCATGCTCTTTAATAATAACAACACTTGACCCGACTTGAGAGGAGAAGAATGAGAGAGATATGGAACCGAAATCCTGACAGGAACCTGCAATAGAAAGTCGAGATAAGATCTGTTGTTTTGTTATTCAGGCAGTTATATATAGAGAGAGTGATAGACAAGCATCTTCTATAGCTATCTTAAATAAGTGTTTCCTCTCATTCTTGTGGAGAAATTATCATTGGTGTCGATAATGGTAGTCTTATTTGAGAAGGGGAGTGACCGAGATCAGAGTGTAGGTGAGCGTGAGGTCCGTGATGATGGTGAGATGAAAGGTGAGTCTGAGAGTTGGTTAAGTTTAAGCTTCAAGAAAGACACAACAGGTTCAGATGATGTAAAAATAAGGCCGGGTGGTAGTCATAAATCCTATACATGTGGTTTTTGCCAGAAGAGGTTTGTTAGCTCACAAGCGCTTGGGGGACACCAAAACGCTCACAAGAGAGAAAGAGGGGAAGCCAAAAGGCATAAGTTGTTCATGAAAGAGATTGGGTTACCTCTTTGTAATTTCGGTGTGGTTCGGTCACTAGGGGTTCACCCGCACTCCCTTGTTCACAAGCCTTTCTATAGAGATGGCTTTGTCCTGGGTGGTTCTCAGACGAATTCCTTTGACTATAGGGTAGGAAAAGCATGTACAAATGTGATAAATCCTTATGCAGCTCCAGACGGATTAGAGAGGGTCTGGCCAGGGAGTTTTCGCGTTCAAAGACAGCAGCCTAGCAGTCAGGATTTTAGTCATAATACTGAGATCGACTTGAATCTCAGCCTATGATCTTAATAGTTCTAGGTTTTCTTTTTTCTTCTTTTCTTCGTCTTCTGGCGGTGTCCGATTTTATGGTTACTGAATGATCATTTGTGCTAAAATAACCAGGTTTTGATCCGCTGTTTTTTAAAGCTTCTGATTCCAACCTTTTCTAATTTCTTGATGGCTTTGGTTCAAAAAGAAATTCGGAGCAATTGCAGATTGGAGCACAACATAGTATCAAACTTTTTTTTGACGGTAACATAGTATCAAACTATCAACATGATTAGGCAAATACTCCCTCTATTAGCGTTTTGTCTGAATATGTGGAGCCCATCCCGACATCCCGTCCTAGTTGGAAGATTACTCAAAAAATAATGTTAAAATGAATACGTTAACTATTGAGAAAAACAGGTGTAGTACTATCAAGTCCTAGACTTTGTAATGTAAGACTATATGAGTACGACTACCGTACACAATTTAGTAACGTCCATTCCGCCATATTCTTATGTCATTGCGGTAGATAGGTCGACGTAATCCTAGGCCGGCAACTTTGTAGCTCGTCATGAATCCGTCTGATCTTTTGAGAGCTCCATGGTCCGCGCGGGTCTGGCCGCTGGCCGTACATGTTATAAATTATATCCATTTGTAGTTCTTATGATCTACTTTTTCCGACACATTGTAATCTTTCGGTTTCATTTAAAAATTTCTCCCTTGTTCAAATGAAATAGGAAATTTATAGACAAGAGACTGAGGGAGTACGAATAAAATCTTGCGAGAAATTTGATAAAGGAAAAAGAAAACGATTGTAGTGCGGAGTTGGTTCATTAAACCCATGACAATAATCTTCTTAACCGACAAATTTGGACTTGCTGAACTTTATTTACTCAACGGTCACACTCGCATGTGTACCATTACCGTTGAGCCTGTTTGGCCCAGAGCCCCAGAGTCTTTTTTTGCCTGTAATATGTGGAAGAAGGAATGTAAATATCACCACTCTGTAATCGAATATTCATATGGCTTTGAACTCAACTGTATAAAATTAGTATGGTGAAGCTTGAAAAAATTGGAAAGAAAACAAAGTCAGTAGCTTCAAATTTTGACATTAGTTTGGAGTTCTTCAATCTTGTTAGCCGACTGCATAAATATTGTAGTACTCCGTATTATTTAGTTAAGGGTTAATTCACGTAGTACCCTCGTCTTTTGTTGATTTGCATGTAGTATTCAGTGTTTTGCAAATTCGTACAAAATACCCTCGAGACTTGGCTGTTTACACACGGTACCCTAAACTTAACCCTCCGTTTAACACCGTCAACTTGTTTTTTTGTTTTTTTTTTAAAAAAGGGTTAAATCATGTGGTGCCTTCGTGTTTTGCCGATTTGCACATGATAAGTTATTGTGACGGTCGCTATGGCCCATCATATACCCACATTGGACTATTATAGTGGTGAGCTACCGAAGGTTTCTACTTTGTATGGTTCATCGGAGTGTTTTTCTGGCATTAATTTAAAACCATTGTGTGAACCTTGTGACGTTTCATACACAATATTGCCAGACATGGGTTACTTTGAGTTCATCCCTCTTGGTGATGACTCGTCTCCTATGGCTCGAGGCTCGAACCCATGGCTCGTCTACTTGGATGATGTTGAGGTTGGAAAACAATACTCCCTCAGATTTAAAAAGATTTTTCTGTTTCTTTTGCAGTTTTGAATTGTCATGTTAGTGATTAGTTTTAGACTAAATGAAAAATCTGTTTGGCTTAAAATCAAGTAGAGGTGGTAGAAAGCAATGTAAAATGAAATATTTACTAACTTTTGCAACAAGTGAACGATTCATTGGTCTAAAAATAAACCCCAACATGGCACCTCAAAACTGCAAAATGAAATAGGAAAATGTCTTTAAATTGAAAGGAGTATGAGTAGTAGTCACCAATTATGCCGGGTTGTACAGGTATATACAACAAAATATCAAAGGCATATTTTCTTAGTGTAGCTACAAGGAAAATTTTGATGTTGATGGTCTCATATTGGTCGTTGTTTAGGTACCGTGTTGAAGATGTACTTCGTGTGACCGGGTTCTACAACTCAACACCACAATTCAAGTTCATAAGGAGGGAGAATGTTTTACTCAGCATTGACGCAGACAAGACGGACGAGTCGGAGCTACAAAAAGCTACCGAACACGCATCTGAATTGTTAAAACCTTGCAGCACTACCATAGCCGAGTACACTAGCTATGCTGACACCAAGAGCATCCCTGGACACTACGTTATCTACTGGGAGTTTTTTACCTAGGGAGTAAATGGGCCAAGCCCAAAGGATTTGGGCCAGTATTGCCTAGCAGTTGAGGAGGCCCTAAACTTGGTATACCGTTCAGGCCGGGTTGCAGATAGAATTGGGCCGGGTTGCAGATAGATTCGGTTTGTAGAGAATGGAACATTTGAAGCGTTGATGGACTATGCCATTTCTAGAGGAGCGTCGATTTCCCAATACAAGGTTCCTTAGATGGGATCGATACAAACATTGTAGAGTTACTTGACTCTAAAGTTGTATCGACCAATTTCAGCTCGGCAATACCACGTTCGGGATAAATTATACCATACTCCATGGACCAAGAATAGCCTAGATTAATGCTCCATCGCCTCCATGGGATACCAAATACTACGAACTTGTGACCACCAACTCACGTGAAAAAAGCCATTGAAAGTTGTAGGGTGCTACGCATAGAGCTGCTTGGTGCATATTTTGACTTTCTGGCTAGAAATCCTTTGCCATAGCCCATAGGGCCCATATCAACAAACACTATTAGTTCATTTTCTTCGACCTAGTTAGCCTATATAAAAATATGACCCAACATGCAACATACATGAAATAATTCACTACTTTTATAGTCCAACAATTTCTCTAAAGTCTCGGGAAAACATGTGAAACTTGTAGACTCTTGACTACTTTTTGCCATTTCTTTTCTCCTAATTTGCAATAGTAGGTTTAATTTTCTTCATATATGAGAAAAACAAATAGAGTCCGGTATGAAAAACATACCCTCGATAGTGTGCGTGTGTTTTTTTTTTTTTTTTACTATCGAGGGTATGATAAACCTAATTTACCATATAACTCATCATTCTAATTGCAAATACTTTCAAACATTGAGTAATCGAGTGCAACATGCTTATAAATCGGATTTGTGCATTCTCATATACCGAGACGAGATATGAACCACTTTTTAATAGACTGTTAATAAATTCCGATCAAATAAAAAACGTAGCTGGTGAGAGCTTTTCGCACTCTATATTTCAATATAAACATTTTATCATTCAAAACTTGACTAATCAAGTGAGTGAACAATCCAGTAATACTCGTACTTCTCTATTAGGATGACGATTTATTGTCATCGTGGACAAGTAATAGCTTGGTTGATATGTAGGAGACAAGAATAGACTATATAAAAATTTATTTTGTTGTTTTGATGACGTAACTGCATAAGTGTACATGACTACATGCGTATCAATGATCTCGTGAAGTCGTTCGTCAGTAACATACGGGAGTATGTCTTGTAATATTCGGACACAGCTAATTTCATAATTCAAACACTATACTTGAGATAGCCATAGTTGACTTAAAATAACGTACGAAGAAAAAAAATCTCTAGAAGTCTCGTTAAAATGACACCTAAAATTACTTCATGTATGACTGTGTGAGTGTCACACATTGAAAAAATTATACTTCTAAGAGTTTTGTCTACAATATAAACCTATAAATTATTCCTCATAATAATAATTAGTTTTAGAATGTAATCTCCTTGACTTATAAAGTGGGTTATCTCTTCTCCTATAGCGAGCATAACCCAACCCGTGTGCAATTTCACAAGTCTAGAAGGTAACTTTTTTTTTTTTTTTTTTTTTGAGGTCAAAGTCTAGAAGGTAACTAACCCATGAACCTAAGTAAGCAAAAGAAAAAATGGGACGTTTAATTAGAATAACTGAAATTAATCTTATCTTATTATTAGGTAAGATTTCAGTGAAGGTTTAGCTGATTAGTGACGTAGTTACAAGGAAAAATGTAAGCTAACGGAATACGGTGTTCTTAATTTTCAAAGTTGTAACTTGCAAGGATCAAACTTGGACAACTGGTGACAATGTCACATTGTATTTATCACAATTCACAAGTACTACAACATTTTGTATGATGCATTTTAATCCCTCACAAGTCTTAGGTGAAATCGATGCATTATAGAACTATAGTGAGTAGTAATATACGAGTAACAATTACTAGCTAGAAGTGGTTGCGAAAATGTAATATGCTCATTATGATCGGTGCGAATAGAACAAAAGATTAAGATTGAGTTATTAGTTAACGACTTAAAACACCGTCTCAGTCTCAGCTTATATCGACTTTTGTAAAAACATTAACTTGGAGCATGTAAGTATACACTCCAACTAGTACTAATTATTAACAAGAACAAAGGCAAGCAAGTACTGTACGTACCGTCGTACACAAGCAAGTAGAATTGCCAGAAATAAGAACGACAACATAGTAGAGCATCTCGGACATGATTACACTTTGGAATTTTGGATCATGACTACTTGATGAGTTTGCCGGTTCAAAGTATGTAAACCAGAGTACAATTTTTTTGTACCTAATTCGTAATTACGAATATAATCAAAGATTAATCTTTCAATTTTCGAGTATAAACATCGTAGTCTAAGGCAACTATATCATTAAAAACTCATGACGCATGAGGGCATGACGTCTGATATTACCTCATATATCACGCATATAACAAATAATGCATTAAAATTTTACTTTGCATTGTGATCTAGAAATAAGGATATTCATACTTTTTTAATTATTTTGTCATCATTTCATCAACGAATCTATGCACCGTGACAATGAGCAATTAGTTATTCATGTACAAGTAATTCGTACTACTCTACTTCGGAAGAAATTTGGTTAGTTGGTATGTATACCGTGTGTCAACATAAAAGCTCGGCTAATAATTTTGCGCAACTGAAAACAGGGCATTTCGCATTTGTAACTAATTTGCCTCTAATAGCGAAAAAATATGGAGTATATCTTTACATGGGATTATTGAGTATTACGCATATGATGAAGTAAAATACCTATTTGCTAGAACCTTTTAACTTTTGAACCTCTGAATTTTTCTAGAAAACAAAACAAAATAATCTAAGAATCAAGCATTATATATTGACATATTGTGACCATGCTACTTTTTTGCTGATTTACTTTTACACGTCCACATGTTAAATAAGATACAAAGAAAGTAGTCGGGAATATGAGAAAATGAGAGTATATTTTTTTTTTTTTTTTTTTGTGTTTCCATTAAGAATCAAAGTATTACAATGATTATATATAGAACTCAGGTTTATAAAACGAATGCTTGTAACAAACATTCCCGCCACCAAGCCTAGTGGCTGCTTGTAACAGAATTCCAACTATGTCTGTTACAGATATTTGTAGAGTTCAGATCAAGTTTGTATAGGTTCAAGCTTGATATTGTGCTCCTAGCTACATTTACATAAGTCATAACTAATCCGAAGATTAAAAATCTGCACAACATATTAAAAAAAAAAAAAAAAAACTTTTAATCCAGCTCGCAGTGCAATGTTACCTTCGAACTTTTAATTTACTCCCTCCGTCCCAGTTCAAACGCCCCATATTCCATTTTGGGACGTCCCACTTCAAACACCCCATCTATTTTGGGAGATATCTCTCTCCTACTTTTATTAAATTATCACACTCTCTCTCACATTATCACAACTACTTTTACTAATCCCCACATTCTCTCTCCTCCTTTTTCCTAATATTACCCCACTAAACTTATTATATCAATTTTTCTTATTCCACACAAAAAACGTTTGGGACGTTTGAACTGGGACGAAGAGAGTAGTTGATTTATCTCGGAATTCATAAGTACGAGTACAACTACGTACTGTAGACATATTAGGTAACGCCCATTCGAGCATGTGTATTGTGTGCCGTTTCCGCCGGCAGGCCGTCGTTATCCGAGACCGGCACAATTTTGGCCCACATCACAAGAATCGGTCATATGACTTATCCTTTGAAAAGGTCCATGACCCGGCCCATCATGTCCTAACCCGACAAATCTGGACTTCTGACCTTTCTTACTCAACGGTCCCGTATGTCCCCTACCTTTGAGCCTATTGGGCCCACATGTCCCCTATCTGGGCCTACCTTGCCTACTGATCTCGTGACAGAAATATCCCTTAGCTTGTCCATAAGAATCTTACATGGAAAAGAAATTGAAAACAATGTTCTATATATTCAACATGGTCGTATAAAATACTAGTACGACACTCTAAAGAAACTAAGAACATGAATGTCAATGGCTTTGATTTTTCGAATTTAGTCTTAGTCCCGCCACCTCTTCGTTTGTAATATGGAGTATTCAATGTTTGCCTGCGATTAGATTCGAGAAAATTACAGGATACTTACAGTGTCAATAAACTGTTAATAATGTTTAATTTGAAAACATGATCTTGAAAAATTATAATTAGACATATTTAAATCGAGCACACCAATGAAACATTACATACTTTTGGCATGAAAATGGAAGTAGTGATAATCATGGTTTATGGCCTTTTCCTTTTCACCAACATACACTTGTCAACATTTCAACTTCTTGAAGTGAATAATGTAATCGGCGTTAGAGCGTATGGAACGGCGATCAGTAATTAAATAATAAAAATCTTCAAAGTTCATATTTTCTTATAAATGTTTATGATTTTCTTTTTTCTTTTTTTTTCAATTGTACATGTTATAATATCCATTTTTTCGCGCAAGGGGTCATCATCACTGTTGCAAATTTACTGTCAAGTTTTGGAGCATTCCATATTAGAAATTGTGTGACTGTAATCAGACTCTTCGTTGTAGATGGGTTTAATCTGTTTACAATAACTTAACAATCAATCAACAATTTACGGTACCTATATTTTGAAAAAATACAACAACATATATTTAGAAAGCAATCACAAATTTGCATATGTTAAGTATTTAGAAAGATTAGTTTGATTATATTGATCATCAACTTAGTTATTATCCAAATAATGATCGACCTCTCATTTCTATCCACAAAACACCAAAAATAGAACAAGAAGTATTGTTACAACTCATGTTAGCTAGTCCTTGTAATATATGCATGGCACACTCCAAATAAGGTTTTAAGAATCACAAGTTAAGTTTGTCCCAATTGCCAGGTGGACACATTTTGACGTGCACAATGACGAGTAAATAATACTTTTCTGTCTTCCTCTTCATTTCCTCTACTTCTATGTAAACCCTCATTTCTCCTATGCTTTTTCCCACATTATTCCATCACAATTCACAGCCAACACGCTAATATCAACTATATACATACAAATACAAAAATTAAACTCACCATATAATATATCACATTTCATACAATTTCTATACATATATAAATAATTGTATAATACCAAGCCATTACATTTCGATCATACAATTTCGTAAACATTACGCTTATAGTAAAAAAGCAATAATGGCGCATCCTAAGAGTGGTGCGACGAGGCGAGAGAAAGACGAGGTGGCCCTGGCGTTGATCGAGGACGTGACGAGCAATTGTGACGAGGTGCAAAGGAGGGTGTTGGCGGAGATTCTGAGCCGAAACGACGAGACCGAGTACTTGAAACGACATGGTATGAAGGGGTGCATGGACCGTGAGACGTTCATTAGCAAAGTTCCTGTGGTTTCGTATGAAGATATACAGCCTGATATTAAACGTATCGTTAATGGAGATTTTTCTCCAATTTTTTGTTCTCAACCAATTACCGAATTTCTCACGAGGTAAAACATTATATTAATTAATTACCATGCAGCAATAGTAATTTATTTGGTATATTTGATGCATGATTTGTTATTAATTAGTGTATATTTTCTCCTACCCAAAGTGTTTATTCTCTCCCTTTTGTTTGGTTATGTTGGACGATACTTTTCGACCAAATGAAATGTCCGCTCGGTTTAAAATTTAGTGGAGTTGGTATAATGTATTGCAGGATATATAAAACATGGACTAATTTTTACAACAAGTAAACGATTTATTTGGTTAAAAGTAGCTCCCAACATGGTCCGTCAAAATAGGCTAAAAGAAAGGAGAACTATTTGGGTACGAGGGAGTATGCTTTAGGCGGAGATCATCTAAAAAACAACTTCTATACATCGTTTTTAACTCGTTTATGTTAGTGTGTGGTAAGTGTTAACGTGTCCAACTCTAATTATTGTAAGTAAAGGTAATAATTAAGGTAAAGATGTGAAGTTTGATGTGTTAGCTTAATTAGGAGAGGCCAGGCCATCACCTAAGACTACTAGCTTAGCTAATCGTGATCTTGCCTAAAATGGAAACTCTCTTGGAATTATATATGCATGCTAGGTCGTTTTTGTCTTTACTCTTACAAAAAATAGTATGGCCGCCCCACTCAAAATTTTGGAAACTTACATTTGGTCGCGTGACTAGTCCATTCAATGCTCGTATAGTCGTATATGTCATACTCGTATATCTCAATTATTGATAACTATTCACTGATGTAATTACTTAGCTTATCAAGTTTATTTGAAACTTGAAAACAATACTAGTTCACACCATATAAGGGATGCGACGACATGTTTAATTTTTTACCATCAATAACAGACTAATTTTGGTTCTTATGATATTGTTATTCGACGCAACAGAGAATATTACATATTTACATGCAACGATTGCACCAAAATTTTACTCTATCATTCTATTTATATGCCGGTCAAGTATTAGCATTAAGATTAACAAGATTACGGAGGAATGTATGGGATTAGTCGGATGAATAAATTGGGTGATTAATCAATGCAGCTCAGGAACATCGGCAGGAGAGAGTAAGCTAATGCCAACAACTGCTGAGGAAATGGACAGGAGACAGCTTCTTTACAGCCTTCTTATGCCTGTTATGAACCAGTCAGTGATCTTTCTCTACTCTCAAAATTACCACATTATCCTTCCTATCTGAAAGTTACCACTATGAAACAAAGAAAGTGGATAAAGCAGTAATAAAAAAATAATTTACCTTTTACTTTTGCCTTTTCTTTTGTTGTTTTTGCGGAAAGGGACTAATCACTTCTAAATATTAATTGTTACTACGAAGTGAGAATTGCTTTGAAATATTGTTTCATGAAAGCCCTTAGGCCTTAAGTCCTTAACCTTAGCACTTTTCGTTTCATTCGGTGCTCCTATATTTCTATGATGACCGGAATATATATAACATTGAAATTAATAAATCCACGGGAAAAAACATAGACTCGGTCAAGATTCTGAATACTGAGCTTTAAAACAATGACAAATTGGCCTCTCTAGAAACATTAAAATATTGGACGTCATGACATGGTTTACACAAAGGTAAAAGTTAAAACATATACTCGATCAAGACTACGAATACTGAACTCGACTTAGCTGACCCACAATTCCCTTTAGATCTAATTATGCAAATATGCATTTTTTTTTTCATGTGTTATTGACCTGAAGTTAATATGTTCAGTAAAAAACAATTACTGTACCATATTCATGGTGAAATTATTTTGACATATATATTTTTTTTTTCTTCTTAAACAGGTATATGCCGGGCCTAGACAAAGGAAAAGGTCTGTACTTTTTGTTCATCAAGTCCGAAACAAAAACCCCAGGAGGCCTACCGGCCCGCCCAGTATTAACAAGCTACTACAAAAGTCATCATTTTAAGAACCGCCCATATGACCCGTACCACATTACCACAAGCCCGATTGAGGCCATCCTCTGCCTTGACAATTTCCAATCCATGTACACCCAAATGCTCTGTGGGCTCTACGACCGCCACACGGTCCTCCGTATGGGGGCGGTTTTTGCCTCGGGCCTTCTTCGGGCCATCCGCTTCCTCCAACTCAACTATTGTGACCTTTGCCATGACATTGCCACAGGGTCACTAAGCCCGAAAATCACCGACTCGGGCTTAAGGGCCCGCATGGCCAAGACCATGAGGCCCGAGCCCGAGCTTTCGGAGTCCATTATGGAAGCATGCAAGGGTGAGAACTGGGAGGGAATTATAAAGAGGATTTGGCCCAATACCAAGTACTTGGAAGTTATTGTAACGGGCGCTATGGCCCAATATATTCCCACATTGGACTATTATAGTGGTGGGCTACCTAAGGCGTCTACAATGTACGCTTCATCGGAGTGTTTTTTTGGTCTAAATTTGAAACCACTATGTGAACCTTCCGATGTCGCGTATACTATACTGCCAAATATGGGTTACTTTGAGTTCATCCCTCTTGATGATGGCTCATCGTCTACTGTCGCTCGTGGCTCGAACACACGGCTCGTCAACTTGGCTGATGTTGAGGTTGGAAAGGATTATGAGCTAGTGGTTACCAATTACGCTGGATTGTACAGGTATATATATAACATGGTTGCACCCATGTAGCGTGTGTGTTACATTACATTTGTAATTTACTAAGATTACATGTTACGGAGTACTACATTTGTATTTATTACGATCAAATGTTTGTAGTGCTGACGAGTTTGCATCTTGGTTGGATTGTTTAGGTACCGTGTTGGAGACGTGCTACATGTGACAGGGTTCTACAATTCAGCTCCACAATTTAAGTTTGTGAGGAGGAAGAATGTGTTACTTAGCATCGATGTAGACAAGACGGATGAATCGGAGCTCCAAAAGGCGATCGAGGGTGCATCGGAATTGCTAGAACCTTACAGTACTAGCATTGTTGAGTACACTAGCTATGCAGACACCAAGAGCATCCCTGGACACTATGTCATCTATTGGGAGTTGTTGACTAAGGAAGCTAATGGGCCGACCCGAGATATTTTGGGCCAATGTTGCCTAGTAGTGGAGGAGGCCCTAAACTCCGTTTACCGTGCGGGTCGGGTTGTGGAGAAAACAATTGGGCCGCTTGAGATCCGGGTCGTAAAAAATGGCACTTTTGAAGAGTTGATGGACTATGCACTTTCTAGAGGAGCGTCCATTAACCAGTACAAGGTTCCTAGATGTGTGAATGTCATGCCCATTGTGGAGTTACTTGACTCTAGAGTTGTGTCGACCCATTTTAGCCCGGCGATGCCACATTCGGGTTAAGCTCGTATTCGGACCACACCGGTATGAATTATGCAATGCTACAATTGTTTGTCTAGTGACAATGATGGACTCGTTAAGTGCATAATAATACTCCCTGTTAATAGTAGGGAGGTATGACTGTATGAGTGTATGACATAGGGTCTGATTTGCAAATATTATCCCAAATTCGAACGCAAATGTATAATTTGCTTCCAACTATAAAAAAATCTCACATTATATTATTGTGATTTGTTATATTTATTTTGTATTTGAGGCACCATTCAGTAGTTACAACTATTTATTAGGAGGACCATATGAAGTGGAATGCCATAAGAATTTTGAGGTATACAAGAATACAACTATACAATAACGACATAAGGGCATCAAGGGAATCTTGGCTTGACATGGGAGAATGACCTAGGCCCCTCAATCATTCATTCTCATTATTGTTATAAATTGTTCACGTTTAATTTAAACTAGTTTTTGCCCCCGTAAATTCACGGGACTGCTAAAATTTATGAGTGATTAGCGTCTTCCCCCGAATTACGATTTTTTTTACTCCAAAACTAAAGGAAAAATGAATGGGAATTTTCGGACATGGCGATGAGAGTCAACGTCGATTATAATACAATTTGTGCGAAACTATCGTGTTCGTTATCAATATATTTGGGTGATTATCCATGACAAACTTTCTTTAAAACAGTAGAAGAAGAACAACCATCTCTCTTTCGATATAAATGTTCTCAACCAATTTCCGATATATATACAATCTAAAGGTCCAAATTGAGGAGTGAGTATCCTTTGTCCATGATTCTTGTGTCTCATTCTATGCACATCTCTCTTCATATTTGTAAAATATCATTTATCTTAAGAAGAAAAATGAATTTATTAAACTTTTAATATGAATTTTCAAACTTCTTATTGGAAAGATATATGGAGTAGAGCACAAAATAAGAATAAGGATCCTCATTCCAAAATATAAGTCTATTTTGCGTGTGTTATCATTCTAGCTAGATGATCAAATATGGAATGCTCTTTTTCTTTGGAAAATAAGTGTTAATTAACTTAGTCGTATTAATAATCAAAAAATAATATCAAATGATGAACGACTCACCATATATAAAATTATTTTAGTTCAACTATCTCTATATTATTTAATGGGGGAATAATTATAAAATTTATAAACGAATTGTATTTGCCCCATAAGATTATGTTTACGGGCATGCGTTCCTTTGTAGGGCACAAAGTCTCTATCATACTCTATTTGTTTGGAAGTCTGATTTTCATTCTTTAGTGTCCAATATCTATTTCCTCCAAATGAATCCCTTGTCCTCTTAGTATATAGAAATCACGTATATTCTCACTGCCTTTACTCCCCCCTCTCTCCTCAAACTGCACAGTCACCGATGTACTCTTGGCTACTCGATGCGTCGGACAAAGCCACCAATTATCTATTTTTGAATTCAGTTCAATTTCTTTACCAATGATTTTTTTTTTCTCCTCCCTACTTATTTTTTGTGTCTGCACTCCACTTTCCCTCATAGCAACCAATCTCCTACAAAAACTCCACCAACTCATGCAGCTCCCACAACTCATCATCTTCCTCAAAAAACCGTCATCTGAGCACGTGATCCCAAATTGTAGTTTTTTTAATAAGATATGTTAACTAAAACATTTGTCGCTAGTCATTGAATGATTTGATTTTGAAAGAAAATCAAACAATATTGAGAAGTAACAACAATAATAAATAAAATGAATATACTAACATCCATTGATGTTGTTGTATAAGGAAAGCATTTGCGAATTTCCATTTGAATTTGTCATGGTTCTTTATAATCAACAGTGAGTGATTGCATTATTGTAAATTGCAAACCCAAAAAATTAAAATCACACGGAGCTAATCAACTACAAACAAAATAAGAAGTGTAATACGATCAAACTCTAATATAATGGCATTTTTAAAATATAAAAAATTGAAATTTACAATCTAATTGAGAACCAATAAATACTTAGATAGTTGTACAAATACAAACTCTATAGGAACACTATTTCTACAACTTTATAAATATCTTTCTTTCCCTAACTATGTTTCTCGCTCTCAAAAACGTATTGCGCAATGCATGTGTTTGTCATCAAAATTAAGCAAACAACCAAGATATATATAGTAATTCAAATTAACATGTAACCGACAAATTTGGCAAACCAATAGTCAAGAGTCACCATGTTTAATATTAAATTAAATAAAAGACGTTCAATTTATCCTTAATTTAAAGTAAACATAAATAAATAAAACTCATGTCAAAAGTAAGATGAAAAGTCACTTTGAAATTCAACCACTCGTATAATACAATGCCATATTAATGATATATTTATTTCATAAAATTAAGACCTTTTCATGTACTTATAATGCTTACATGACTTTTTTAGAATAAAAAAATTGACCTAAAATTCTCCCCACGCGACACGTAGGATTAGTGAACTTTTTATGTTAGCTTATTAATATTATTATATAGATATTATTATATAGATACGTATAAATATTTGACCAAATGCTAGAGGTAAACGTTATGCGGAGTATTTTGCAAGCTCCATCTTCTCCTGAAAACCCAGACACCTTGTTTGGTATAGAGGAATTGGACAGAAAGGAAAATAAGAGAAAGGAAGGGAACTAATTTTTCCTTTGTTTGGTTTTCATATTGGAAATTTGAAGGAATTGGAAAGAAAATGGGTGTTTTTATGCTGTAATTAATAGTATTTCTGTCCAATTCCGCCCGTTTTGGGAGGAAAAAGAAGTGATAGTTTAATAAAGGATGATTTCCTTTCATTTCTTTTTCTTTCCTTCCACTTCCCATGTTTTTTTACGAATCAAACATTGGAAAGTAGTAAAATCTATTTCCCTTCCTTTTATTTTCATCTACTTCCTTCCTACCAAACAAGCAATGCTTATACCATGTTCCCGGGAGCACAAGGAGCATGGTGGTCCTCCTCACAATAGAGGAGTAGGGACCACACTTAAATATATTTAAATCTATTTAAGTGTGGTCCCTACTCCTCTATTGTGAGTAAGACCACCATGCTCCTTGTACTCCCGGGAGCATGGTATAATTTGCGCCAAACCAGCTGTTAAAGAAGATTCCAAATTAATACTAAGATCAAATCATCAATCCTCCTTCCAATAATTTACACCCAATATTAGAGGAATAATAACTTGAGTAAATCTCACGTACCCATTTTTTAATAGGCATACCGCATATGTTATCAAAAAAATGTGTGCTCAAGGCTCAAGTCCTTTACTCCGTATTTTATCACACCTACTCATATCATGATCAAATCATATAAGAAAATTGATACTAGCTTGAATTCTTATCATATCTTCAAACCATAAGTTAATAAATGAAAAAAAAAAAAAAATTAAGTAACGAATTACATTTCGTATCGTAAATGCTTCCTAAATCAAAATCACACAAAGCCAATTAATAAAGTAGGACCAAACCGCCAAAGTCAAAATACTGACTAGATAAGGAAGAAGCCACAAGTCCAATAATTTGCGATTTTGCGTACATGTGATCCAAGCCCATCTGCCATTCAGACTTTCAGAGTATCAAAGACGCAACTACTCTTAAAAGAAAAAAAAAGGATTTCTCGGAATTTTTAACCGTCACACCCCGCCACAATAACTCCTTTGAAAGCTCGGTACAACAAATAATACTCTTCAATTTTGAAACAACAACTACTATTCTTCCCTCACATTTCTCCTTTTCCCTCTCTCTCACTCTCTCTCTCTTCTTATTATCTTCCTTCTACATCTACTTGTTAACTTGTTTTACACATTACTAGTCACCCAAAAAAAAAACACTTGTTGTGACAAATAATGGGTTTCATCACTAAGTTATTGCTGAGACAGGTTGGGTGATTTCCGAGATCGATAATCTTCTCGTAAAGGTACTCCCCTCCAGTTCATTCGTAATTTTGGTACTTAATTATTATTACTACTCATTTTAGTTCTAGTACACATTATTTGCTTAATTTTGTTGGTGTCTCGGTAAATTATCATGAGAACATCTCATAAGAAACTTTGTAAGGGACACACGTAGAATTGCAAAACTAATTAAGGAATTTTAATGACATAGGATGATCAAAGTGGTGCTATTACAGTGGAGAATAATTGTCTAAGCTTAATCCTTGAATTTAGTCGTAGTAGTGTTGGTTATTTCACATGACATCAAAGTCGAGTTTTCGGGCTACTACTCCCCTAGCCTCACTCTCTCCAGGTTGTTTGTGGGGTTGCTTAGCCCAAAGACAAAAAGAATGGCCCGGTGAAAGAGATTGGTTTTCAGAAATATTTATGGTTATGAATTACCATCTTGATGAAACTTCCTCTAACATGACTACATGAGCATGCAAGTTTCTTGTAAGATACTCTTACTGAACTTATTATTGTATGACTATAAGTCTATAACTAGTATAGTATATCACATGTAAAAAGAAATCTCTCATGCAAATGATCAAAAAGTTTCAATTAAATCGTGTTAAAAAATCACAATAAACAAATGTGAAAATTGGTAACACCACAAGACTATGTACTCTACAATCGACACTTGTATTATTCTTTTCGTTTGTTAACTTTGAAATTCAAATATGCAAAGAGAAATTTTAACCATACGTTGATGAATTACAGGTCCGTACTATATATTCCGGGATTTTATGGTGAGTTACCTAGGGGTATTTCCGGGCTTCCGACTGTCTCTTTCGAATGTTGGCCAGCTCAATACTTGGACCGTGATAGGAAGGCCATGTAAAACAACAAAAGTTAATTTGGACAGGCCCACTAAGGTACCTCTTGCTTCGGCTTTATCCTCGGCCCCTTGAATTAATTAATGGGCCTTTAATTTGGGCTGCGTGGCTCAAAGACAAACCCAAAATATTAAATAATTATCTTTTGCAAAGTCATTTTCATCTGAATTCTAAATGTCCGATGACTACGGGTGTGTTTGATCAAGTTGTTGAAGTGTTTTTGGATCCTACAAATTGAAAAATAGTCGAATACTCAAAACCGAGAAATTGTTGTTTCCAATTCATGAGAAACACTTTTAGTGTAAATTTGTTTTTCAGAAGTGGGAGCTCCAATTTGAATCTCCTCCTACAAAAACTGTTTCTTAAAAGTAGCTTTGAAGAAGTAGAAATTTTACCAAACAGACCCTATTCAAGACTATGAGAGTTTCCAAAATGAAAAATGAACTCTTTGGAAGGGCATGGTGATTGGTGAAGTCACGGTCATTTGGCCAATGGCCATAAAACGTGTTTAGCATTGGACGTCGTAAATATCGACTAGTTCAAGTGTTCAACTGATATTCTGATAAGGTGAACTGTTATACTTTCCTCGAGTTTTCTTATATCTTCTCCTCCTTGACCAGGATAATGGCATGTGACGATGGCATGTGCTTACTTTACTCTTTCTTTGGGCGTTTGGTTGTCTTTTTTGCCATTTTAGGTAAATGCCCTTAAGATATTATTTTTTCCGTTACTTTGTATTTGTAATATTTAGTTTCATGTGACATGTATATACGAGAGAAATTCAAACTCAATATTGCGAATCTAAATAAATGGAGGAAGTTGTAACCAAAAAAATAAAAATAAATGGAAGAAGTGTTCTTGAATACAAATTAAGATTATATTCATATGTCAATCAACAATATCTATTTCATACATAGTACATTTTGTATTCCAAGAAAATTGTTGAATATTTATTGAACCAAAATTCGATTTAGTACAAATAGGGTAGTAATCAACATATACAATTTTGTGTTAACCCCAGTCTCGTGACTCAACTTAACTATGTGGCAGGTTTAATGGCGATTATTTGTGTCTTGGTTCTCAAGTGTATTGGAGAATGGAGAGAATCGAGTATCTATGAAATGCACAGAAACCAGAGCATTCCTTTGGTACGTCCACACCATGACGGGAAAATTACAGGCTCAATTAATTATGGAACTTGTCAACAAGATCTCGAGTCTGCAATTTGTAGCAGCAGTTCGAGTGGAAGTGATGATGGTGTTAAGGAGATGTACAATACTAAAATTTGTGTCATTTGCTATGATGAGCAAAGGAATTGCTTCTTTGTGCCTTGTGGTCATCGTGCTACTTGTCATGTTTGTGCTCAGAGGTACATTATAGTAGCTCAAAACTTGCGTTGAAGTTTGCATAATTAAAATTGACCTTAAAAAAGAGAGTAAACTGTGGTTATGGGCTACGGCCTATGGCACACAACAAAACTAATGCCCTTAAATTCTCCTGTTGGAATAGTATTTGAAACTCGCTCGAGTCTCAGGAGCTCGATTGTTGTAGTACAGTTATGCATTTTGTGGACAAGCTTATTCACCAATGTTTTTTTTTTTTTTTTTTCCAGGATATTTCATGAAGAGAATAGGAAGTGCCCTATATGTCGAAGAGTCATAGGCAAAACTAGAAGATTATTCGATTCCTAATGACAAGGGCTTGTGTGCACACAACATTCTTTTCCTCCAAAAGGTTATCGTTAATTAAATATTGAAACGTATAATGTACAACTTTTTCTTCTTCTTTTGGCATATCCAAATTTTCATTTTAGCTCAACAAACTTACTACTCCCTCTTGTTCTATATTTACAATTAACTTAAAATTTTTGGTTGAGATGATTCGTGCATTGCAAATAATACAGTTGTCTTCACTTTGCCATACTTTTTGGGCCAGTATTGTGATACGTTTAGCAAATTGCAACCCTAGTCCAGTTTCACTTTAGACCACTTGGCTTAGTGTGATCATACTAGATGTTCAACGTTAGCCATTCTTCGAATATGCATAAATCATTTGTTCCAATTTATTATTATTTCATATTATCATTACCGTAAAGTTCTTAATAAGTTCCCGAGAAAACGGAGGGATATTTTTTTCCCCAAAATTCTCAAGGTAATGGCCTTCTTTGATGGGTGACATTGTCATAGTATACATTATTTATTCCTTTCGCGATCGAATTAAACTCAGAGTTTACAATTTTAAGTGGACTTTAGGACGGTTTTTGAAAGAGATGGGTTTAAGGAATATGGAATCATGGCCTAGATGTTTGTTAATTCTTAACTACGTAACCACAAGAAGCGATCTATTATTCTATTAGTAGTGGGACAATCCATTATTCCATTTACATTCAAGAGATGCGAATTGTTTAATTGATTGAACACAGCAAATTGCTATAAAGTTTGGATTACAAAATTGAGGGATGCACTTTGCATGGTGCTTGCCACAAAGGAAAACAAAGAAAAATGATTTTTTTTAATTGTCCAGTTTACTGATATTCGGACTACGTTTAGATGAATTAGATACGACTCATATTGCTCAATTGACAGTAATAATGATGGTTGAATCTCATAAGAAAATTTATGTGTAGAAGGCCTTGTTCAGATTTACACTAAAAAATAGAAGCTAACCTGAAGCATTTGAAATAGCATGTAACTGTTTGAACATTTCTCATAATTTGATATTTTAACATAAGGTTGGCGAACATGTAATTTAGAACAACTATTTTCTCAACAACCACAAATCCACAATAGATACGTACTACTAGAACAACTAATTCTACAAAGTTACCCTTAATCGAATCTATTGTTAACGAAATTACTAAGAGTCTATATGTATACAAGTGAAAAAAGTAGTGTCTACGGCTAATTTGTAGTAAAAATAATTAAAAGTGTAGTAAATTTTGTTGTATAATTTGGCAAATGATGGATTATAAGGAAAGAGACAATTAAGGGTCTTGGATTTTGAAACTAAATCAATTCAATTTTTTTTTTTTTCTTCCTATTGATAGATCAGTAATAATGTTTATTATACTACCAATGTCATAAATTTACTACAAATATGTTAAATTTACTACACAATTATATTTTTTTACCTGCATACCATATTTAATTTACCATACTTAATTATGATATAGACAATTTTACTATTGTCTATATATATACCCTTAGGATCATCCTTGTTTTAATGGTGGTAGAGAAAGAAAGGTTGAAACTTGAAAGTGAAGTAAAAAGCAAGAAGTGTGGAGAAGTGGGTAGTTAATTAGGATAGCGCGAGGTAGACACACGTACTTTAACGGCGACGCATGGTCACGTCACGTGTGGCGTATCCCACCACACTTGGCGCCTTCCCTAACACTCACCTTCCTTCCGCTTTCCTCACTTGACTAGCTAGTGCTCTTCTTCACTCACTTGACCACTGAATTCTCATTTTTTTACACCACAAACACAAAAGGAAATTCTATTTCGTTGTTTTACTTCCAAATTTTGGGGTATCTTATCTCTCTGTAAATAAATGTTTTTACTTGAAATTTTTGGCACATTTACTATACGAAGTAGTATATCGTAAGAGTTATCTACATATTCAAATTAGCTGTCTATAAGTTTAATTAGTAGAATTTTACCTTCGATTCTTTGGATTATTAGTGATATGGTGATGTGTTGATGTGTTGTTATTTATTGGGACCGATTTACCTCACATGACTATATGATGAGTATAGTCACGAGTCTCACGAGGAAAAATACACTCAAGTTTAGCGTGTTCTAGTGCCACGTATAGAGTTGTGAAAATGATTGTATCTAACAGTTATACCCAAAACACCAAACTTGTTTATGGCAATAATATTATTTCACATCCATGAGATGAGATAGGTTTGACTTTAGGAGAATATTTAATTTAGAGCTTAATGTATTTAATTAGTACACATATCACAAAACAGCGCATATTTTAGCATTCACATTTACTTATGAATAATGACAAGGACGTGATATTTTCCAGTGTTTATTTATCAAATTATCACTATGGTATAATTGGTATATATTGCTTCCTCTCCACATCAAGGAACATACAGAAGTCGTATGGTAGAAGCAACTGAAGGTGACAAGTGCATATGAAGCCTTGAAAGTTAACATGTCGACATATACAACAGTAACTATTTTCCCTTGATTAGCAAAAGCGCTATTTGACTGATTAGAGATAACAACAACAATCTCCCCATAATCTGTACGACAAATCTTATACACAATCGATTCTAACCCCTTAAAACCTAAGGTAACCATTGTAAAATTAACCCATATACGTATTATATAAAGTCGAGATAACCCATACGCCCGTCAAATTCGATTAATATATGCCCTTTGCCACATGTGATGGACATTTTCCCCGTCACATTACTTTGTCGATCCATTCCTCGTCACACCAGTCCACTTCGCCCCCATTAATATAAAAAAATAATAAAAAAAAGAACATAAAGTTGCCCATTAAATATTCAACAATCCCACTGTACTTGTAAATCTATTCCTCCTCAAATTCAACCAAAAAACTCCTTCGCGAAAATCAAACCTCCATTCCCATACAAACAAAATGAGGGACACTCAGGAAACTCCGCTGTTGCGTGAAGAAGAAGAATACGAGGAGGAGGTTGCGTACGAGGAAAGCGAGAAAGTACACGTGATTGAATTAAATGACGACGCCGCAGAGTACGACGACAGAACGCCGCCGTTTTCATGGAAAAAACTCTGGTTATTTACCGGGCCCGGGTTTCTGATGAGTATAGCGTTTTTAGACCCGGGTAACTTGGAGGGGGACCTACAAGCCGGGGCAATTGCCGGGTACTCACTTCTATGGTTGTTGTTTTGGGCCACCGCTATGGGCCTGCTGATCCAACTCCTCTCGGCCCGGCTCGGTGTCGCCACGGGCCGACACTTGGCTGAGCTTTGCCGTGATGAGTACCCGACTTGGGCCCGTCTTTTGTTGTGGGCCATGGCTGAGCTCGCCCTAATCGGGTCGGATATTCAGGAGGTTATTGGTAGTGCTATTGCTATTAATATTTTGAGTCATGGGGTTTTGCCTCTTTGGTCTGGTGTTCTCATCACTGCTCTTGATTGGTAATAACTTTTTTTTTTTTTTTTAACTTCTCTGTTACGCTTTGTTTATGTCTGTGGAGATTTTGTCATTTTTTTTAGTTGCACTGTTTTGGTGAGACGGTCCTACAATAATAAGTTACTTGACGTGCTTGGAATCGTAAATTCACTGTTTTAATTAATTTGCCATGTTCCTTGAAAAATGGGTTTCATTTCTAGTTGACGTAGACGAGTTTCGAATATCTTAAACAAAAAAACGTAGTAGCACTTTCTTAGACTTAGCTCTTTGGTGATCTTTGTCTAGATTATTGTTTAATTTACTTGCTTACTCAACCTAAGTTCTCGATGACAAATTTTGACCTACTGGTGACACGTCTAACAATTGCGCCCAATACTTTTTCATTCGATTATTTATGCAAGTTTACATCAGGGTTTGGTGATAACTGGAATCTTGTGATGATCTTTTATTGGATTTTAATTTTGATGGGGTACAACTTTTCAGATTTGCTACGTCTGTCTGTTTTGCTTTGTATGGGATAGGATTGTCTTTATTGTGAGGGTGGAAACTTAGGAGAATTGTTGGAAATTGGAAGGCCTCTGAATCTAGCTTTGTGTAGATTTGCCTCTTTACCAATAAAAATGTAAGGTGGACAAATGCTAGGTGGCTATATATGTTCAACTAGTTAGCGTTATCTTCACTCGTCTGTGATCCTCTTTTGAACCAAAATGATCAAATGCTAAAATGGCTGCAATGTCATCTGTCCAATTGGTCTAAGGACTTCACGGGCGAAAATCGTAAAGATGAGAAAAACTACGATGCTAGCTTTAAGTTTGTGTTTTTGTCCCTTCTGTTTTAACAAACTTTTTTTTGATAAGGGTCTTGCCAAATTTACGCAATGCTTATACCATGCTCCCGGGAGCACAAGAAGCATGATGGTCTTTCTCACAATAGAGGAGTAGGGACCACACTTAAAATAATTTAAAATTCATTCAAGTGTGGTTCCTACTCCTCTATTGTGAGAAAGACCACCATGCTTTTTGTGCTCCCGAAAGCATGATATAATTTACCAATTTTACGAAAATGAAATCAGTACTCGGAACTTATCTGCGGACTGAGTGTCTTTGAAAACTCGAACTGGTTTCGTGTTTAGTACAATAATTCCATCAGTTAAAAGAAACTGTTGAAATACAAATGTGACTCCTGGTATAAGGACTTGAGTGGCTTACAGAATTATAGCTTATTGAACCACATATGTGTGATTAGGAATATGGGTTAGATTCATTTATGACTGACTGCTGAACCTGATCCTTATTTCTTTCTGTTGCAGTTTCCTGTTTCTATTTCTTGAAAACTATGGTGTGAGGAAATTGGAAGCAGTGTTTGCAGTTCTTATTGCAACTATGGCTGTCTCTTTCGCTTGGATGTTTGGCGAGACAAAGCCTAGTGGTTCGGAGCTCCTTGTTGGTGAGCAGAGTTCCCTTGCAACCTTCGAAGTACTCGTTTAATTGAAACTGGCTTTGGGATGTGATGGAGCTAATTTTTTTTACTTTTGCAGGTATCGTGGTTCCGAAACTGAACTCAAAGACAATACAACAAGCTGTGGGAGTCGTGGGTTGCATAATCATGCCACATAATGTGTTCTTACATTCTGCTTTGGTACAATCAAGAGATATTGATCACAGAAAGCGAGGTCGAGTTCAAGAGGCTCTTAATTACTATTCAATAGAGTCTACGATTGCCCTTGTCATATCCTTCGTAATTAATCTTTTCGTGACTACTGTTTTTGCAAAGTCATTTTATGGAACACCAGAAGCCGATAGTATAGGACTTGCAAATGCTGGACATTACCTTCAAGAGAAGTATGGCGGAGGTTTGTTCCCAATTTTGTATATATGGGCCATTGGTTTGTTGGCTGCTGGCCAAAGCAGCACTATCACTGGGACTTATGCTGGGCAATTCATTATGGGAGGTTTTTTGAACCTCCGTCTGAAGAAATGGTTAAGGGCATTGATTACACGAAGCTGTGCAATTATCCCAACTATAATTGTTGCCATCCTCTTTGACACATCGGACGATATGCTGGATGTCCTTAATGAGTGGCTAAATGTGCTGCAGTCTGTCCAGATTCCTTTTGCTCTCATTCCACTCCTTTACTTGGTTTCCAAGGAAGAGATAATGGGTTCCTTCAAGATTGGCCCAGTACTCAAGGTATTGTTTTCAGGAGGAACATATTGCTTTCGCATTTGCCTATTTGATATCTTGTGATTTTGCATGTCTTGTCCTTTTAACCTGATTCCTGAACGCATCTGTTTCGAAACCAGCTTTTCACTGAAAACCTGGCTATCACTTGCTCCGTATTTCTTATGAAAACTTGTGTTGTGATTGACATTATTGTTCTTGATCTTAGGTTAAGGCCTGGAACTTGGAATTTGGTTAGAATGTTGTCACTAGGAGATTAGTTTGGTACTTTGGTGCGGAAAATGATTTCTTAAGCTGATTTTGATTTCTACATAAATTGGTGTCATTCCATCCAACTTTTAAGTTTTTTTGGCTAAAAATGAATCCGTTCAGCTAAATTGAAGGAATTTACTCCCAGTTTTGCCATATCATAACATGGATTTTAATGTTAGGGTGTCTGATGTTATATCCATGTCGTAGTTGTGAACCACGTAAATTGTTCCAACAATATGAGCTTGTCATGAGTCCTGAGTGCTTTAGAAGCATCACTAGTAATTGTATGAGTAGCTAAGCATGTCAATCATAATTTTTTTAGATGTTAATTGAAATGTAAAGGTTAGCTGTCATAATGATCAAAACTCTGATGGAATCTAACCAACTAATTTTTTTGTTTTATCTTTGCATACAGACTCTGGCATGGCTTGTCGCTGGCCTTGTGATTGTAATTAACAGCTATCTGATGGTGGAATTTTTTTCCGGGGAAGCAAGGGGAGTGCTATTTGGCTCCATAGTTTGCGCTTTCACCGCAGCTTATGTCTTATTTGTCATATACCTAGTTTGGAGGAGCATAACCTTCCCATCATGGATGACTGTCAGCAACAGGAAGAATGCAGCCGCTGTTGTGAACTAACTGGTCTATGTCGGCACTTCTTAAGCTTCGGTATTTATCATACAGCCTGAAAACCTGTGTTAACATCTTAGATCTGAAGTAATTCCCGAGTCCCGGCCTGAACCAGACTCGTGCTCTCAAAGCTCCTCATAGCTAGTATATCTTCTTCTTCAACGAGTTGGGAGGGCCAGATTTGTACAAATCTAGAGCAGTGGCTTATTTATCTTCTCTGTGCCATATGTAACTAGAAAAGTTTGTACTTAATAGCACTGACAGCTGCCATTTTCTCCCTTAATTAGAACCAAGGGAGTTTACTTACTGCTCACTAGCTGAGACTTCTCTGCTCCTTGGCGAAAAATGTACTGTAGTATCGATTTTTCAGCAAGATATATACAAAGTACTGCAGAACTTGCTGCCTCCTAATGCTGCTTGATGTCAACTGTGTTGTTCTGTACACTGCATATGCTTTCGAATATCGTTGTCAGCGACAGAGAACTTGTCCTTTGGCTGACAGAGAAAGTGCAGCTTATAAGAGTGAGTGTCAGCCATCAAATTGAACAAAACTCTGCCAACCATCGAATTCACTTCTTCCAGAACAAGAAGGCATTTGTAATCCGAATCTTGGAACATGTTTCGTGCAGAATACGTTTATTTAGTACAGTATAAGATGTTCCTACTATTTCATACGACCAAATCTAGGGTCCAAATAAAAGATGCTTATAGCATCCAACTGCAGGTGGGACTTATCAGGTGCCATGTCAAATTATCAATGAGCTAGACAGGTGATTAGTTGCTCGAGATCAAATTGGTTAAAACTCAGCAACAACTCGATTCAAGGCAAGCCCACCCGAGCCAATATTAGCGAACGTGGTACGAACCGTAACTTATATATGTCACGCAAGTTATACTCTTACAAAGTTACAAGTAACCATGCCATAATTTTTCGAGCAAAACCAATATAGTTACTCTTTTAAACATTTTCTAGTCGAGCTTAATATCATATGAGGTTAGTTGATCTAATCACACTCGATTCCCTAAAACGAGAATAATAACATTCATCTCACATTACTAAATTTTTCACAATTTAGGGTCCAAAAGTGGAAACTTCTTTTCTCTATCCAACTTTTTTTTATAATGTTGATTGATTTATAAGTTACACACTACTGAGCTCGCCGAAAATTCAGTTAAATTTATCCAAATTTAGAGCTCGCCGAAAATTTCCCCCAAATCTGAGATTAATTTAGCTGTCAAATTGAAAATTTTGATCTTAATTCAAATCGTCAATTCGTTGTAATTTGTACCTGATTGTATAAAATCTAGGGTTTTTTCTTCCGTCTCCAGGTATGATTTCTATCTAAAATCCCCCTTTTTTTTATCTTTTTTTTGTTGATTTGTTTCATTAAGATTCATCTGCTTAATCTCTTTGCTGAATTACTGATCTCATTCCGAGCTGATTGATTCGTACAATGTCAGCTATAATTTTGGTTTCAATAGTAATTGTTGTTTGTTGGTGGAGTATGATATACGTTTCTAGCAATTGAAGAATCAATGGAAGTCAACCTTAGCATTCGAAATGGGATCAGTGTCAGGATAAAGTATCTTCTGAACGAATTGTAGTTTACGTTGTCGAAATCGGTGTAGTTTGTTTGAATGTATAGGTAGACAATACAAGCTTCTTAGAATTAGTTACTTCAAAGATTTCTCAATAAGATGAAATATGACCGCGAAACACCAACGTTGGAGGGAGACAGGAGTAGGTACCGATCTTGTTATGCTTGTTTCCGAATGCATCGCTTTCTTAGGTAGGATTTGACATGTGTGGAGATCAAAAACTTGGGTGATAGAGACATGTGAAGTTGTAATAGGTTTTGGTGGTGTGGGTTTAG
This sequence comes from Spergularia marina, assembly GCA_963680865.1. NCBI lineage: Eukaryota > Viridiplantae > Streptophyta > Magnoliopsida > Caryophyllales > Caryophyllaceae > Spergularia > Spergularia marina. The sequence continues at coordinate 22,027,973 of OY804545.1, forward strand.
CGTAGATTCTTTAATAAGTTGGTCCCCAGACCTTGAATTCTCACTCAAAATCGGGTATTGTAAGGGGAAGAATTTCGGTGATGTTTGCGAGTCTTAGAGGCATAAGCTAATTCATGGACGAAAAACTTTGGAAGTGTAAGGGTGAAGGGTCATTTAAACATTTAGAGGCTAGGTCGGGGCTTGGCTGCTTAAAACAAAGATTGTAGAGGTTGTTCACGATGCTTAGGCTAATCTCATTGGAGTATTATGTATTGTGCAGTCAGATGCATTATTGAAGGCCTATATTTGGCCAAGCATGGACCTTTTTCTACTTTCTACTTGTAAATGTTTTGGGATGAGGGACTGAGAGAGTATCATGTATATATTATGTGGTTTAGTTGTTATTAATGTTTGAGAGTGTGAAGATTGGTCTCATGGACAATACACTCATCCTAGCAAATATGTATGACCTGTAGGAGAGATGGAGAAGATTTCCACCTTTGAAGTCGAAAGCCCTCCTAAAGATTTAGAGGATGAAAAAGGCCGCGACACGCAGGAAACTCCATTATTAGGTCATGACAAAGAAGAAGATGAGGAAGACGTAGTGTACAAGGATGGCGAGAAAGTCCACATGGTAGATTTAAACAACTCTATATACATCAATCCTTCATCATATGATGCTGAAATGCCACCGTTTTCATGGAAGAAGCTGTGGTTCTTCACAGGACCTGGGCTTCTAATGAGCATAGGGTTCTTAGATCCAGGAAACTTGGAGGGTGACTTACAAGCTGGCGCAATAGCTGGCTACTCTTTGTTGTGGCTGCTGATGTGGGCCACAGCCATGGGCCTGCTAATCCAGCTTCTTTCAGCTCGGCTTGGTGTTGCCACAGGGCGTCACCTAGCTGAGCTGTGCCGTGATGAGTATCCGACTTGGGCTCGATGGTCTCTCTGGGTCATGGCTGAACTAGCTCTGATCGGGTCGGATATTCAGGAGGTCATTGGAAGTGCTATTGCTATTAACATTTTGAGCCGCGGGGTCTTGCCCCTTTGGTCCGGCGTTCTCATCACTGCTCTTGATTGGTAATTCCTTTCTCTGGTCTTCATTGGGATTCTTTTTTTTTTTTTTTTTTTTTTTTTTTTTTTTTTTTTTTTAATTTGTTAAAGTATTTTGTAGTACATCTACTAGCTAAATGGTAAAAGAAATTGCCCAATTAAAACTAATTAGTGTAGTCGCATTAGCTGATCAGGCTGACTTATTGTTTGTCGAGTGCAATCTAGCTGTTTGATCAAATTTGTTAGTTGGCTATACCTTCGTCCATTTGTTTTGTAAAGGATTGATATGGAATATTTTTGACATGTAATTTATTGTCGTACTACAGGGATTGTGTTCATTGATGGTTCTTGTGATCTTGAAATGATTTATTTGGAAATAATGATAAAATCAATTATTTATGGAGGTTTACACCTTCTGTTCTATTTAATGGTTTTGTATTTATTATAAATGATGTGATGGCCTTTGCCCTACTTCTGTTTGGTGGATTGAAGTAGTTGATTTAGCTTTCTCTGGCTTGCCATATCTGGAAATATGACTCAAGTAATAGGCTCTCTATATAATGTATAAAGTAAAGAAAGAGAAGTGTTGGGAATTCGTAAACCACAATTAGTAGCACTTAGTTTTGAGCATTAATACTAATTTAGGAGGTGTGAGGTGGAGAGATGTCATGTAGGGAGAGTTACAAACTTTATCAGTTACTATCATATGTCATCAGTGAAAAGACAGTGCAATAAGATCCTCTCCTTTTCCGTCAAATTGTCAAAAGAAAAAAGCTGGCTGCATCCGCTAAAGGAAGTATAATGTAATGGTTATATAATCAGTAATGGCTGGCTGACAGATTTTGCCGGTTGGGCGACATAATAACATAAGAATTTGGGTTGCATGATAAAACTTTGGACTTCAGTGACTTCTTGATGTAACTAAAACTTCATTGTTATTGTTATTGTTAGGGTAATTGGAAACAATCTCTTTGTTTTTGTGGTGGAGAAGATGCTTATGTGTGAACCCCCTTACCCCACCTTGAGCGTGACCCTTTTCGGAGGCATTATAGCAATCATGATGATGTTAGTTTTTTGGGTTTGACCTTTAGAGAGAGCTTCCATTTATTTAGAAAAAAAAAAGAACGATTTCTACTGGACTTGGCGGATCCTTTTTTGCTGTATCAGTAACTAAAAAATCATATGCCCTCCGATTGTCAGAATATCATGAATCGCAGATATAAACTTGATAAGAAGGTTCTTATGCATTTTGCTCATGATAATTTGTTGTCTACTTAAGGTGTTCTAAGTGTATGGATAGGTTTGTTTCCGAATGCTGAATTAGATGTCTGTCTGTTTCTCTTGCAGTTTCCTGTTTCTATTTCTTGAAAACTATGGTGTGAGGAAACTGGAAGCAGTTTTCGCTGTCCTTATTGCAACAATGGCTCTCTCTTTTGCTTGGATGGTTGACGATACAAAGCCTAGTGGTTCAGAGCTCCTTGTTGGTGAGTCCACTAAAACCATTCATCCCTGAAAATTGTCCTTATGCCAATCATGTTTTTTAAATGCTTGAAAATCATTTCCTGCAGGAGTTTTGGTTCCAAAACTGAACTCAAGGACAATACAGCAAGCTGTGGGGGTTGTGGGCTGCATAATTATGCCCCATAATGTGTTCTTACATTCAGCCTTGGTACAATCAAGAGATATTGACCACAAAAAGAAAGGCCGGGTTCAAGAGGCTCTTAATTACTATTCGATTGAGTCCACGTGTGCCCTAATTGTCTCCTTTATAATTAATCTCTTTGTAACTACTGTTTTTGCAAAGTCGTTTTATGGCACACCAGAAGCACAGAGTATAGGACTCGCCAATGCCGGGCATTACCTTCAAGAGAAGTATGGGGGAGGTTTTTTCCCAATCTTGTATATATGGGGCATTGGTTTGTTGGCTGCTGGCCAAAGTAGTACTTTAACAGGAACTTATGCTGGTCAATTCATCATGGGAGGTTTCCTGGACCTCAAGGTGAAAAAATGGATAAGATCACTGATCACACGAAGCTGCGCAATTATCCCGACTGTCATTGTTGCGCTCCTCTTTGATACATCGGACGATATGCTAGATAGCCTGAATGAATGGCTTAATGTGCTGCAGTCTGTCCAAATACCATTTGCTCTCATTCCACTCCTTTACTTGGTTTCCAGAGAGGATATAATGGGTGATTTCAAAATTGGCCCTGTACTTCAGGTATATTAAGCTTCAGTGTCTCTATACTCTACTTGTAAGCTGGTATCCTGTTATTTAGTTTATAATTTTTTCGGATGAACATACTTCTATAGCTCTCAAGTATATGGTATGGCAATCTTGGTGAACAATCTTAGTTACCATTTCATTTTTCAGTCATTGTTCTGCTATTGTGCAACATCTAGCTAACTACAACTTTCCTAGTACCCATGTCAAAACTAGACTCTTCACTAAATCTTTGCTATCACATATTGCACCTAAAAGTTTGCTGTATGATTGGATGCTCTGTACTTTCCAGTTGTTGTCTTGGGTTAAGGGCTGAGAGTTGGAATATCTTTAATTTGTTGCTTTTTATTCTGCGTGCAGACACTGGCATGGCTTGTGGCTGGTTTGGTGATTGTGATAAACGGATATCTGATGGTGGAATTCTTCTCTGGGGCAGCAAGGGGAGTGCTATTCGGCTCCATTGTTTGCGTCTTCACAGTGGCATATGTCTTATTTGTTGCATATCTCATTTGGAAAAGCATTTCCTTACCATCGTGGATGAACTTCAGTTACCAGAAGAGCGCCATGACACTGGTGACATAACTTGTTTATATTAGCCCTTCATTAAAATTAGCGTTTACACAAGTGGGGGTTTAAAGTGGTGAACATCTTAGTTATGAATTCAAGCCTTCAAGGAATTACCGGGAACCCCAACCATACTCGTGATCTAAGCTTTCCGAAGCTAGTTCTTCTCTGTGTCAGTCTGAAGGCAAGATTTGTACAAATCCAGGGCAGTGACTGATTTTTCTTCTTTGTGCCATATACTATGTAACTAGAAAGTTTTGTAGCTCTTATAGTTACCATTAGCTCCCTAATTTAGAATAGGGAGCTCAACTAGCACCACCAGCTGTGCCTAAGAGTTCTCTGTTCCTTGGCGAAAGATGTACTATACCCTTGATTTTCCAGCAGATATGTACAATGTACTTGCTGGTACTTCTGAATATATACCATCTTGGCCCCTAGCAAAACATGAACCTATCTCTGTACAGAATACTTATTTTTCTGTGTACTTTGATAAATTGTTGAATAACAGTTTTTTTTTTTGGTCACAATTGTTGAACAACAGTGAAACTTGACTATCAGTTTTTTTTAGCTGGAGTAACATTTTGTTCTTATTCATGCATTTTTTGCTAATACTTGTTGACCTATCTTGAATTCAAGTAATCTTAAGAGCTTGCAGAATGGTTTATTTTGGAGGGATGAACAATTAACTTTGAGAAAGATTTGAAAATTTGACATCTTTTTTCAATTTTTTTTTTTTTTTTTTTTTTTTTGAGTAATACTTGGAATATTTCATGAAAATGGATACATACTTAATGGGCTCTTGGTGCTATGGGGTACGAGATCCAAATGTCAACATGTCGTCAGTTGTCACTACTTTGAGCTAGTTACTCATGAATGGTTAGTTTTCTACATGTCGTCACTGCTCTGAGTCAATCAATTTTGAAAGTTTACTCTTTATGAGGACTATCCACGCTAGAATTTACAAGCAATTTGTACCTTGTTACAACTCTAATATACCATTAACAAGTATCTATGAGAGGTTTCATACTCTCATAGGAAAGTTACCCTTATTAGGTCATAAGGGCATTTTTGGTACACGAATGATTTAATTATTACGATTCACTCTTTTATTATTTATTTACTTACCAAAGCAAAAAAAAAAAAAGAAAAAAAAAAGGAGAAAAATAGGGCGAATACGAAGAAGCGTACATAGGAAGTTCACCTTATTTCTTGACAAAATTGTCGCGAAACTCAATCATCATCCCAATTCCAAAAGAAACTAGGGTTCCTTTTTTTCTTCACATTTCTCTCTCACCTCCACTCCCCAGAAACGATATCCAGGTAAATCCCCTCTTTCTTTCTCATTATTATTGTTTAATTTAATTTTGTTGAGATTCACCTATTTAATTGTTTTAAATGAATTATTCATGTAAATTTTAGCTCAATTTTCTTATGAATTCAAGTTATGGGAAATGGGTCAATTAAAAAACAGTTATTTCTGAATTTCGCCGGGTTTAATTTGGTTTTTTAGGTGGAAATTGACAAGGTATAGGCTGCAATTAGAAAAAGGGGTGACTTTAGCATTGTTTTGGGGGTAATCTTTCGAAGATTTGCAAGAGTATGGAATTTTAGAAACAAAGTGAAGATGTCGATTTTCGGAGTTTTTGTTTAGTGTAAGTTGAATGTAGTGGAAGTATATAAAGGTGGAGTCTTGTGACTATGGTAATGCTGATAATTTGAGATTGGTGACATTCTGAGGTTAGGGGGCACGGGAGGAACCCGAGATGTAAATGTGGTCGGGTAGCTGGTATCTATGCATCTCTGTCTTTCTATTCCGCACTAGGTTTATTAATGCATCGTCGTATTATAGGCGTAGTGTAGGTGCTCGTGTCTTATTAGTGTTTTAAGAGTAGGAGAATCGGTGTGACATTGTGATTACGATCTATCAAGTTGTGTTTTGAGTTAAAGTAGAGATGGGGGAGGTGTGAGCTTGAAGTCCATGATGAACCCTTGTTTTATTCGTGGTTTTAGGATTCTAATTGGAATGCTAGGAAAGAAAATGGCAGATATTGACGAATGAATGTCTGTGTAGAAAGTAACACGGTTATGATGGTGGCTAACTCTGTTCAGTTCATTGTCTAGTTGTCTGTTTGTACAATACGTTTGCTTACATGAGCTATGAACTCGTATGTTGGGTGTAATACCTTGTTATTATCAAGCAGTTCATAAGAAGATAGGCCTTTATCATTGTCAACATATTGTAGTGGAAAGTGATAATGTAGAAAATGACAAAGTGATTAACTTGGAGAGTAAATTTTTTGGAGTTGGACTGATCAGATATTTTATGAGAGTGAAGATAAGGGTGAGAATGATTGTTGGTAAATGATTACCCTTGCCAATGCATGCGATAAACATATTAAAAGAATGGAACTACATGAAATAGGTGGACTCATCCAGCATCATTTACTCCATCCCTCCCGATTTGAACACCCCGGGGGCCATTTCACGGGGAATAAAAAAAAAAAGAAAAAAAATGTAAAGTAGTGGTAGTGGAACTGTGGAAGAAAATAAAAAAAAAGTAGGAGAGAGAATGCGAGGATTAACAAAAAGTAGGTGAGGGAATGTGAGAGAGGATGTAAAGATTAGTAAAATGTACGAGAGGGAAAGATATCCCAAAATAGATTGGGTGTTTAGATCTGGACGTCCTAATAAGGAAAGTTGGGTGTTTAAATCGTAAAGGGACGGGGGGGGGGGGGGTATATGGGAAGTAATTACTGTGTCTTATGGATCCTCAATATCCATGATGGGGTGGTGGTCAAACGCCTCATCTCTCAGCGATAGGGCCATAGCCAGATCCCCCGGTGCCCTTCTGTTCTACTCTTAGTTTATTTGTTTTCCTGCTATTCTGTTACTTTCTTCCTCATTCAAACCATCAGATGCGACGAGCCATGATAGTTGGTTTAGATTTTGATGTATAAAGTGCTCTTGTAACTTCAGCTTGACTTTATAGCTTAGCTTAATCTTTTAAAATTGTTAACTTATATGCTTGAGAAGAACATACTTAATTGAAAATTTACTTGATTTTCAATGTTGCTGGTGAGAGTATAAAAGAACCGGCTTTAGTTGACTGGTATAGTGTTCATGTTCATTTGTTTGGAATTTGAAGAGTTCTTAACTTTTTGTGTTAAGCTTGTCGTTTAAAGAGGTGTAACTATTGAATTTTGTATGGAGGGTTGTATTTTAGAATGTTCGTGATGCATAGTCTGACCTGAATGGTCAAGCGAATGTTATCAGAATGAACGCGAATTTTTTTTGTTCGTATCTGTCTATCTAACGCATGAACTAGCTAAATCATACAAAATCACGGTGTGCAAAATCACATGAGACTGAAGGTCCATTTGAATGTATCTGTCCATCATGAATACTTAGTATCATCTTAAGACGCTTGCTAATTGTTTTATAATAGGCTCAATTACTCCCATCTTTTGTTTTGTATATGTAATTAGAATGTGCCAAACTGAATTTTAATGTGTCAATGCGATTATGGGCTGTTTGACATGTGGGCTGAAGTGATATTTTTGCAAGATTGATCTGCAAATACACAGTATATTGATGTCGATTTGAAAGCAGAAGTTGAGTATAAAGGGATTAGCTCTGTGTTTCAGTTGGGAGGGGCTTTAGAATGACTTTATATATAGATACTAAGCATTCATGATTAAAGGAATGAGGATGAAAGCCTTGTAGTCTCAGTGTGGTAGTCTGTGACATGGTTTACTAGCTTGTCTGGCAATCCTTATAGTTCTAACTATTTATCACCTCTTTTGCTCTAATGTGCAATATGAAAATGTTTTGCAGCTTTAGCCAATTGGTGCTTAGAAATGGCTGATACTGAAAAAGCTGTTGAGATCAATTCGGATACTTCAGTTGAGTTGGCATCAGCTCTGCTAGACCAGCTAGGAACAGCGTTTGCTGACCTGAAAGCTCACAAGGTTGCTACAGGCAACAATGTTAAATGGAGTGATATTGAAGCTCATTTTCGTAATTTGGAGTCAGTGATGAAGAAGAAACTTGAAGATCTCGAAGCGAAGGAGAAGGACTTTACGGAGAGAGAATCTCACAACAATATGCTGCTTGCTGAGCGAAAAGCAGCTGTTGTGGCTAAGGAGCAAGACGTTTTAGACAGGGTGCAGGAACTTAAAGATGTTGCAGTGGCTGAAATTTTAAAAGCTAGGACAATTTATGTTCCAGATGCTTTGGAGGGGAACAAGGTAAGCAGCTCTTTTGATGATGATAACACAGAACTCGATGCCCAAGAAGGGGAATCCCCCACTACACTGGGGGAGAACGCTGAAGGTGTAGCTGTTGAGGTTAATCCTCGTGCAGAGCTGATACACTTTTGTGAGCAGATGGATTCTAGAGGAATTCTAAATTTTGTCATGGAGAACCTTAAAAATCCTTCAAAGGTCTGTAAGGAGACATCAGTTGCACTTGGTAGTGCGACTGAACCCGCCTATTTGGTGCTAAATGCACTGGAGGGATTCTTCCCTCCCAATGAGACGACCAAAGAGAGAGAAGATAATGATGCTGCCCTTCTTGGCAGGCGTCGCTCGTGTTTAGTTCTTATGGAAGCGTTGTCTGCCTTTCTGTCAAAGGCTGACACTGCTGTGGATACCTTTCTTACCCCTGAGGCCAAGTGGCAGGCCAAGTCGATTGCCTATGAGTGGAAACCTAAGTTGGATGGGGAGAACAGTGATGCTACCAATGTTATGTCATTGGCAGCAGAGGGATTCTTGCAGCTGCTTGCAACCTTTAGGATTGCCTCTGAGTTCAATGCAGATGAACTCTGCAAGTATGTTCTTGCAGTTTCTGATCACTGGCAGGCAACTGAGCTCTGCCGTTATCTTGAGTTGGCCCAAAAGATACCAGGTTGGTATTCTTTCAACTGGCTGTCCTGAGTCCTGACTCCTGATGATCCCTGAAGATAGTCAGGGCACATCCTCTTAGGTTTAGCTCTCTAGTTGTGTCAGCGGATCTGTAGATGTTGCTTATGCTTGTTTTTAATGTTGATTTGTTAATAGACAAAAGAAAAGAACTTCTGTAGGAAAGGGCACCCAATTGATTGTTTGCATGTATTTCAGGTTTGGTTGACACATTGATTACACGTGGGAGACCAATTGATGCTGTTCACTTTATCCATGCGTTCCATCTCTCTGAGGCTGTACCTTCTGTTCCGATCTTGAAATCATATTTGAAAGATCTAAGGAGGAACTCACAAGGAAACGGTAGTGCTGCTTTACAGGTAAAATCTTATTCACAGACTTGTTGAGTATATTCCATCCGTATATATTTAGAAACAAGGTGTTCCCATTTTTTAGTCATTTAGGAAGTGCCTTTGAGCAGCTTAATCTGAAAACTGTCTCTGTGGTATTCAGAATGATTATAATGCTCGTGAGCTTGAAGCACTGAGGATTGTGATTGCGTGTGTTGAAGAATACAAACTCGAAGCTGAATACCCTCTTCACCCACTCTACAAAAGGGTTTCCCAGTTGGACAAGCCTGTGAAAGGCGATAGGAAGAGGACAGGCGAAACTAGCAGACAGCCTCCACAGCAACACAAAAGGCCACGACCTGATGGTAGATATCAGGCCCAACGAAGTCGAGGCCCTAGTGGGGGCAGACATGCCCCACCCCCCTCAACTGTGAGAACCACGTACATTCCACAGAGATATACGCCTGTTGCTCCAACCGCCTACACCTATCCAGTTGCTACCCAACCGGCCTATAGCGTTCAGGCCAATGATCCCAGACTATACTACTATGCTCAAGATGATCAGGCTAGAAAACCCTATTCTGCCGTTCCCCCTGCTTATGGCACGTATCTACAACCGTCACATCAGCCATACAAGTAACCTTGCCAGGTTTTGCAGTGTTTATCTTAGAAATTTTCTAATTCTATGGGGATTCTGTTTAAAAACCCCATCTTATTTTCGCAATTTTGTTATAGATAATCATTGGCATTCAGGCATTAGTTTAGGAACTCAATTTACTTGGTTCAGCAAGGAATATATGTAACATTTTATCATTTTAACCAAGTCAATATCCTCTCTGCTTGACCTGGAAATGCCCCATTCTCGTCTTGTTCGATTAATTTTTTTACAAGGATGGAGGTTTTTCAAGTCTACTCAGCTAACCTTTGCAGGAAAAGAGCTTAACATTCCCTTTGATGTTTCATGACTCCTTTGAGTCCGGATTGAGATTTTCCTTTGGCAAAACACGAAAGATTGTTGCTGAATCTACATAAGGTGTAAAATTGTGTACATTTGATCCCCTTAGATGGCGAAAGCCTCTTGAGGTACTCAGGTAATGTCGTCGTTTACTCTGTTTTGTATTTAATTGGATCACAGGCATATCAGTCAGAACTCAGACGTGAAGCGGAGGTTCTGCAAAACTGTACTACCTGTGTAATTATCAAATTCCTTGTGGAAGATTAAATTATTGAGAAGATACTTAAGTACTTGTTAATTGACAATAGAAAAGTACGTTGTCAAAAAAAAAAAAAAAAAGACAATAGAAAAGTACACTTCCTCTAAAAAAAAAATAAAAAAAAAAATAGAAAAGTACCCTTATCTACAAGTCCAAAGTCTACGTTTCACATAGAAAAACACCACTAGTTACTCCACTCGCTTCATCATTTTTTTTTTTATATAAAGTTTTAATCTTTGCGTAAACATCCGAAAGCTTATGGGAAGAACTTATGATAACGCTTAACCCATTTGTGAATTGATTAGTATCTTAATTGATTAGCCTCTTACATTAATAAATGGTTTAACAGGTCGATATAAACGTAACCTTGTATACTACAAACCGTAAAACAACTCGTATATCATTCATATAATCGAGCACATCTAAAAGAACAAAGGGTAGTATATAGTTATATACTAGTATATAAGTCAAGGTGACGGTAAATATATCTAAAAATGTAACAACAATGTAAATAAATATAGCTAATTAGCTTGCGTCAATGCTCAAATTAAACACGCTAGTCAAAATTTCGCATTAGATATCTAATAGATAGTGTTTCGTAAAAATTAAAAAAAAAAAAAAAAAAAAAAAAAAAAAAAAAAAAAAAAAAAAAAAACTTTCGTCTTTATGTAAAAATGTAATCATGAGTACTCTGTATTAATTAGTGAGAATTAAGTGAAACTTACAAATCACTACTTATAAGTTATAATTTGTTTCCTTCTTTTTAGATTAGATCGAAAAAACAGTAAACTAACTATAACAATGCTCCGATCTCAAACTTGACGCACACACTTTCGCACGCACAGTTAACCTCCTCTCTCACGAAATCCTTAAACCGTGGCGAACGAACCCCGCCCGCACTTCGCTCCGGAATCGCTCGAGTCAACTCAGCACCACCGTCAACGGCGCGGCGACGCCACCGATTCGCCGCCATGTCTATCCCCCTTTCTCTCCTCCTCTTCCTCACATACTCTCTCCTCAGCTCCTCCTCCGCGTCCACGATTCTACCGGCGTCGCAGTCCGCCGACCAGCAACCGCTTCTCCTCCCGCTTTCTCTCTCATTGCCGAGAATATCCGACGCCGGCAAGCTCAAACTCCGACGTCACCTCCACGGCGCGCCTCCCAATGCCAGGATGCGTCTTTATGACGATCTCCTTTCCAACGGGTTAGTTCAATCGCTCGGTTCTTTATCCTGTTAATTCATTAGTTCTAATCTTAGAATCCCTAATTTTAATTTGATTCAAATTTAAGCGTATTTTAGAAGCACATTTAGTGGAAGTGATTTAATAAAGTCTAGATATAATGATGATGATGATGATGATGATGTGAATTGGGGGATTAGGTATTATACGACGAGGATATGGATCGGAACACCGCCGCAGGAGTTTGCTTTAATAGTCGATACCGGAAGTACGGTTACTTATGTGCCGTGCAATTCTTGTGATCAATGTGGTAATCATCAGGTATAATTTTGATCATTTTTTCGTAATTGATCGTATGATCGTTTGGTACTGTGTTTGGCGTGGTAGTATTCGTCATTAGGTCCAAATGTACGCAACCTTACACTATGATACCGAACATAGGATGTTTCGACAGAGGGAGGTAGAAGGGGAAGAGTATTACTTAAGGCTTCTTGAATGGGGGGGGGGGGGGGGCATTAGTGTTAGTTTATTCTATTTGATTTGTTAGTGTGGGTTGGTTGGTGGATCTGGTTCAATCTTGTTTAGCACCTAATGATAGTTCTTGTGGTCCGTAAAGAAGCTCTCTTTTTGTGTGCTCGTGTTCATTTTATTCCAAGTTTACAAACATAGAACGTGAAGGAAAGAAAATTATTGTCTATATATGACGATTTCATTTTGGGACTATGGCTTGGTTGTTGCTGAGTAGTTAAGACATGACAATTGGATTGATTGCGTAGGTTGTAAAAGAGAAATTGAATTTCATGGGAAGTTGTTTAGAGGGTGATAGTCTGTACGATTGTACTCTTAATGCTCCTTTGCTATCAAATATTTTATATTTTGTGGGAATAATAATTGGACATTGTTCGTGAAGAGGATCTTACCAACGAGGGTGGAACTAGTTGGTAGTAGAGTAGTATTTGCTCTCTAATTCTGTATGTTACTAGTGCCTCTGTGGTGGTTGGTATTGGAAATGTTTTAAAAGAAGTCAAGCTTTACACATGCCAACTCATTCATTTCATTCTCACTTACGCATATAAGGCCGCCCAAGCTGCCAGCATAAGGCTGTGAAGCTCTTGCTTGAGCCCCCATGTTCTTTTTTTTTTTTTTTTTTTTTTTTTTGTCAAGACCAAATAAGCATCAGACACATAGCTGGCTACTATTTACGCTAGCTAGATAGTTTTTGAGGAATAAGAATGTTGTAACAAAGTAGGTCTTATTCTTTAAGATTGGTTTAGGCCTCGACATGCGTTGGGCTGCCTTTAGTTGCACATTCTACCCAAACTTAGCACTTATGCACATCAATTCCATTGGTTTACTACCTCAAATAGAAGGTTTTCTAATTTCTGATTGCTCCTCACTCGTACTTTGATGCTCTCATCTCATTCTCAAGCATTTCCGCAACACATGGGAAATTAGTTGAGGTACACCGTACACGAAAGGTACTCCGGCCTTTAATTTGAGATTACTTAGTCCAAATAACCAAGACTCGGATTGGAACTTCTAACCATAGCTGTTGGCGTTGAGGTCATTTGCAATTTAAAAGTTCATTCCGCTTTCTTTTTTGGTTGATCGACTGTCGTAAAGAGATGCAAAAAGAATGCTTCACTTTTCTTTTTCTTTTTCTTTTTGTTCTATTTTTTTGCTTTTCATTTTTTTTTTCTGTGGACACTTGAATTTTTGTGCAAATAAGCTGGTCATTAGCAATTGTTATAGAAAGGACAATTTTTACTTGGAGCCGCCCTTGTAAGACTTGTCTCGGTAATGTGCTATATAGTCATATAGATGAAGAAGCTTAAACATCTTTACTTTAGATTGTATGTTCTTGCATTAATATGTCTTTGTTAGCTTGATGGAATATATTCCCTAGGTATGAACTCGGTGCATCTGATTATAGGTGGTGTTCCATGCCATCTCTAAATGTGGAGGCACACATAATAACTTATCTAGTTGTTATTATGGGGTTCTGCCATGTATGGTCTGGATAGATGCATTGATGTTGGATTACCTAATGTTTTCTCTTTGTCACTTATTTGCATGCTTTTCCATATGCCTGTGAAATACATCCCTATGGGCTTATTGGGGGAGGTCTCCACTGCTATTATATCATCTGTTTCTCTATGTCTTCCTTGTTTCTTTCCTTTTCTGATTCTAATGATCTAATCTAATTGGTACACGTTTAGGATCCAAAATTCCAGCCAGATCTTTCAAATACCTACCACCCAGTGAAATGCAATCCTGATTGTACATGTGACGCGGAAAATGATCAGTGTACTTACGAGCGACAATATGCTGAAATGAGTTCCAGCAGTGGCATTCTTGGCGAAGATCTTATATCTTTTGGTAATCTGAGTGCACTCAAACCCCAGCGTTCAGTTTTTGGTTGCGAGAATGCAGAAACGGGTGATCTATACAGTCAGCATGCTGATGGTATAATGGGTTTGGGTCGTGGTGATCTAAGCATTGTTGATCAACTTGTTGAGAAAGGTGTAATTAATGATTCCTTTTCACTGTGTTATGGTGGGATGGATGTTGGTGGGGGTGCTATGGTTCTTGGCCAAATATCTCCACCTTCTGATATGGTCTTTAGCCACTCTGACCCTGATCGCAGGTATGAATTGGAAGATTTTGGTTACTTGTTAGACCTGTATGTACTTCTCTCTTAACGTCTGACACATTTACTCTAGTTCGGGATGGCAACAGTCCATATTACAATATCGAGCTGCGAGAGTTACATGTTGGCGGGAAGAAGCTGGATATAAACTCACGGGTTTTTGATGGGAAGCATGGAACTGTGCTAGATAGTGGCACAACATATGCCTATCTACCGGAAGCAGCGTTTGTGGCATTTAAACGTGCTGTAAGATTCTGTTATCTTATAGCTTTGCTACATTTTCATTACTAATTCTGGTATTACGTCACGGCTTAAAAGAAAAGGCGAGGGGAGTATTTAGGGAGTCTGTGGTTGATATGCATATCCTTTTTCCTCTAAAATGTTGATATTTTGGAAATTTTGAATTCAATATGGAGAGGGTATGCGTTTTGATCGATGTTTAGGTTTATTGTATATTTGCCAATTTTAGAGCTATTTGAGACTTAAGCTGATGTTTACTTTTTTTGGAAGTGGCTATATGAATAAGGTCTGCACCTTTCCCTATTATGGTTGTTGATATAAAGGGGAAGAGCTGTTCTTGATATGTGCAAGGTGATGCAAAAATCCATCAAACTGTTTTGAAGTTCTAACATAATACTGCGAGTACATCTTATGCACAATTAAGATTCTGTATGCTCGACCACCAAAAAAAAAAAAAAGATTGTGTATGCTCAAAAGGTGTATGGACCTGGATTATTTTCATAGTTAGTTATATGATTCGATATTGGAAATATGTAAAGAAAGAGATCTCTTTGATCCACTGATGTAGTTATCTTAGAATTACTATCATGTTTGTCAGCTTCTGTAACTTTACATGATAAATTTTTTGCATATGCACACAATGTACAATTGTTATCTCCTTGAAGTTCTCATTGAGTTTCTTTTTTTTGGTTTAACGCAGATCATGGATGAGCTCCACAGCCTTAAGTCAATTCGTGGTCCTGATCCAAATTATAATGATATATGCTTTTCTGGTGCTGGAAGGTAGTTTATAGTTATTGACTTGTAATTTCACTTGCCAAAAAAAGGTTGTCACATGATCTGAAATTTATCATTTTGTGCTGCCTCAGTGACGTCACCGAACTCTCTAAGACTTTCCCTTCAGTTGACATGGTCTTTGAAAACGGCCATAAGTATTCCCTATCACCAGAAAACTATCTATTTAAGGTAACTATAGTATTTCCTCGTCTCAACTTGTCAAAATTTTGTGATGGCATCTTTATAGTTATGTGCTTCACTTCTCCTTATATTGTAGTTGTGACCTGAACTGGAGTCTCTTAGCTTTAATCTTACTTTGGTCGCCTGTACAGCACTCAAAGGTGCCTGGAGCATATTGTCTTGGTGTTTTTCAAAATGGAAAAGATCCAACTACTCTTTTAGGAGGTATATTGTGGTCCACAACCAATATAGTTTTGTGAGATTTAATTATGTATGTTATTTTGGATTCTAATTACTTTACTAATATAAAATTATAGGCATTGTCGTCCGTAATACTCTTGTAACATATGATCGTGAACACTTGAAAGTTGGATTTTGGAAGACAAATTGTTCAGAGTTGTGGAAGAGTCTTAATGCATCCAGCATTTCACCAGCACCTGCACCTGCACCTGCACCTTTGGGTGAGATGTCAGATTCAGAGATGCCACCTGCATCAGCTCCTGATGGACTACCCGGTCACGAGACTTCAGGTACATTGGGTATACTTATTTCTTTCTGAAACTGGAGTTTCATCCTTTTTCTCATCGTCAAGGTGTGACTTATGAGTCATGCCTGCTGCGTGTCTTAAGTTGCTGTAATGATTTTGTCGGCTGTCATGTTTTCCCAAATTAAATTTCTGATTTCAGGAGATACTCGAGTTGGATACATAACATTTAACATCTCCTTGGGCATCAATAACTCGGACTTGAAGTCCCATGTTTCAGAACTACCTGGTGCAATTGCTAAAGAATTGGCGGTCAACGAATCTCAGGTATGCTGGGGATGAGTGGGTTTTTAATTTCCATTTAAGTCGAAAGAGGAAAAAAATGGAAAAAGGGTAGGGGGTAAGAGGGGGTAAAAGGCTGAATTGTTCGTCAAACCCATGCTTTGAGGTAAATAATACTTTGTGGTGGTTTCTAGGTTCATTTGCTGAATGTGAGTTCATCTGGAAATGGTTCCTTGATAAGTTTCAGCATCTATCCAGAAGGATCTGCTATCTATTTCTCAAATTCAACTGCAACGGTAAATTGCATTTGGTGAACAAGGCTTAACTAACCATGAAGAAAAGTGAAAGTTAGAATTTGTTTATTAAATTGGCCCTTCTTCGTGCAGCATATAATTTCTCGGTTAGCTGAAGTCCAGCTTCCAGACACCTTTGGCAGTTACAAGCTGGTTGATTGGAAGTTTCAGCCTCCTTTAAAAAGGTAAATTATTCGTACTTCTTTTATGGTCTACTTCTGCTTTTTGCACTGCATTTTTCCTATGTTCAGCTCTCTTGCTTGACATAGAAACCTTCTGGATTTTTCCACTGACGACTCTTGTAGTGTTGCAAGTATCACTATTTCTCCTGCTGTTTGTCGATGTCTCCGCAACGTCTTCTGTCTGCGTGTTTAATGTTAAGGGATCTTAGTGTTTAGCTGTTTTGGATGATCGTTTGTTTGTAATTGAGCATTGTCTTTACATTTTGCTGGGTGTGTGAAAGTTAAAACGACTTTCTGCCAGCAAATTTGATATGTTGGCAGCTTAGGCACCATTTCGAATTACACATAGTTGTTGTCAGCCTACTGATTGTGCAATGTCATGCATCTGAATCCCGAAAGAATTGTTCCAGTTTTGTATTTGATGAATTAGCAGCCAATGAATTTTCCCTTGGCTGTTTTATTTAGAAAGGGGGGAGGGGGGTGCGTCTTGAAGGACAATAAACACAGGCGTGTATTTATACAGTGTGGCTTTCAATTCGTGTGAGGTGTAATTGTGTAAACAGTAGTCTTTTACTTTATATTTCTGATTTTTTTTCCCTCAATGACGCAGGAGTTGGTGGCAACAACACTACATAGTAGTGGTTATGGCTATATTAGTTACATTGATGTTAGGTTTATCAGCGTACGGGGTTTGGTTCATTTGGAAATGGAGACAAGAAGCAACAATACCATACAAACCTGTTGATAGTGATACGGCTCCTGTTGCTGAGCAAGAACTCCAGCCTTTGTGAACGACGAATGAGTTCTTTTCTGACCTTTCGAAGATTTTGCTGGTATTAGTCATTTGTTTTCAGCTTAAATTGATAAACAAGCTCAAAAATGTACAACTTTCTCTCATGCCAAATCAACAGGGAACATATCTGGAAACGCTTTTCGAGTGCTGTTACCACATGCTTACAGAAGAACTGTTGGTTTTATATTTGTAGGTTAACCTTGAGTTTCATGGATAAATGAAATTGTTGTTATTATCAGAGCGGCTTCTATACATCTTTCAATTCTGATTGCGCTTCTATATCCCCCTCCCCCTTCCTCCCTGTGTTAGACATCTTGAACCCCCCCCCCCCTTTCCTCCAGCCCCGGGTGTTCAAGTGTGTTTTTACGATGGTTGTCGCCGCCGGACCGATCCTGGTTTATGCACAAATGCATATTCAACTTCCAGACGCGGCTTTGTTCAGTTATTCATGTGATGAAAAGATGACATAATCGATGACCTTTGTTCAGAATTTCATGTGATACTTCGCAGCTAGAAACTAGAAAGACCGCAGATAACACCTTATTAATTGACGTGTTAGTGACTTGCAAGGCAAGCATTATTTTCTGTCAAAAAAAAAAAAAAAATACTATAAGTGGGAGATTTATTACAAATGAAGCAACACAGTCAAGTACTAGTCTTTTTCCTACAGTAATTCTTGCTAATTACGTAGAAACTTCTCTTTAATCCTTCCACGCATAAGAATACAGTCTACTCTTAGGGCAAAAATTAGTGAAAGTCATCGATTTTCCATTAATTAATGCCATTTTAGCAAGTAATGTTCCGTGCTCTTCATAAGGTATCCACGTATGAATACAATCAAGCCTTTTTACTCCTTCCATCCCAAATTACACATCTCAGCGGACTTTTTGCGATTTCCGAGGCATTACTTTGACAATTGCCTTTTACATGTACTCGTATATAAACGCGTTTTTCAGTCAAAATTTTCTTTCATAAGAGTTTTTTCGAAAACTTTGATCAAAGAGAACATAGGGGTGTTGTTTATCAAAGAGAACAAGGTAAAGTCACAAGTCATCTACAAAACAAGAAAAGTGAGAGTAAGGGTCTGTTTGGCCAAGCTCCAACTTCTCCAGAAGTGCTCCTCAGAAACAGTTTCTGGAGGAGGAGCTCCAAATTGGAGCTTCTACTTCTGATGAACAAATTTACACTAGAAGTGCTTCTCAGAAACCAGAAACAGTTTCTCAGTTTTGTGTGTTTGGCCAATTTCCAGTTTCTAGGACCCAGAAACAGTCCAGAAACACTTCAGGAGCTTGACCAAACACACCCTAAATATGTAAACTTTGGATGAATGTGATCCGGGCGTGTTCCCGTGGTGTGAAACCCATGTGAATTAGGGAGTACTCCGTATTAGGTAAACAAATGGCGTGGCACCAAAACACAAGAGTCATCGTCACAGGTCAACCAAAGAGCAGGAAAAGTAGGCAAACTCTTTTTCAAAAGGAAACAACCAAAAAGAGCCAAGGCAATGACTGGAAGACTGACCAAAGCATATAAAACCAAAACCCATATCACACGGCACACGAATTACAATTACTCTTCTTCTTATTTCTTGAAATCTTGTAGTACAATATTTCAGGTTGAACCCTCCTTCAATTAATAAACTTCAACTCTCTTCTTCAGGTTCTACTCTTCTTTATCCAATTTTTAACCTTACTTGTTTATGGTTTGCTAACTTTTTCCTAAATACATATAACCTACTAAATCGATGGTTCAAATTTCGGAATGAAAACTGAATGGAATGGGTTAGGGGAGCGGCTAGAAATGTATTTCTAAACATTGTTGGCTAGAGTGCCAATTTGCCACTATAGTATTAATTATGTTGTGTAGTATACGAAACTTTATAATTAATCTGCTTATAGTATGTTAGTTGTATCTACTTTTTTCATTTTTCATTTTTTTTTTTTGTAAATTATGCCCAGTTACAAATTATGCTTAATACGTAAGTTGCTCAATATTCTTGGGTTTGTATGATGATGAATTGTTATTGTTGTTAAGAAACAAATAATCTTCAAATTAATCTGGACCACTAGAATTTGTAGATTAGGTAAGGAACTCAAACTGAAGTTTAAGCCTGTCACTTAATTTGAGACTTCATGTCAAGTACTCCGTTAATACTCTCGTTCTTTTGGACTGTTATCGTTTGGTTTAAACTTTTGAATTCCGCGATTCAAACCAAACGTTAACAATCATCCGTATTTAAATTCCGCGAAATTTGGTTCTGTATCAATATCATCAATATGTGAAAGATGCATGTCTGTACTGGAAACTGTTACTTTGTTTGTGTTTGACAGAAAATTTTACTTGCAGATTAGGAATACGGTAGCGTAACCCTGGTGCCTGAAATTCAGCATGGTTTCGTACACTGACATAGCTCAAGGGCAAATTGGTGACATTGATCAAGTATTGCAGAGTTCAGCAGCTGATCACTCCAGTGGTAATGTAGGGGAAACGGCCAAGGATGTGGGACGAGTTTCTGCAGAGATTACTGTGCATAAGGAACCCAAATCTCTGATTAGAATTGGAGAAAAGAGATATAATCGCAAAATTCGCTTTAAGCCCACAAAACTATCACCAATTATTGTGACCACACCAGTTGTGGAATCAAGAAATGTAGTTGCGGGCATGGAGAATCGTATCAGGGAACTGGTGGAGAATCTGAAAGTTACATCTTTTGAGAGTGTAAGGGAAGCCACATTTGAGATCCGCCTTCTTGCCAAGGATGGGGACAATAGAGTATTGATTTCTAATTGCGAGGCTATTAGCCCGTTGGTTGAGCTGCTTCGTTCCCCTGACCTAACCATCCAGGAAAATGCCGTGACAGCACTCCTGAACCTGTCAATAAGTGATAACAATAAGGTGATGATAGCCGATGCTGAAGCAATAGAGCCTTTGATACATGTTGTTAAGACCGGAAGTCCTGAGGCTAGAGAGAATGCAGCTGCCACTCTCTCTAGCCTTGCTAAATTTCAAGAGAATAGGATCAGGATTGGAAATTCTGGAGCCATTGATGCTTTGGTAGATCTCTTGGGGAATGGAGGACCGCAAGGGAAGAAGGATGCGGCCACTGCTTTGTACAACTTGTCGACAGCTACTGAGAATAGAGCTAGCATTATAAAGTCAGGTGCTGTTAAACCCCTTGTTGATTTGATGGATGCAGCAACGGGGATGGTTGACAGGGCTACTGTTGTCTTAGCAAATATTGCGACTTTACCTGAGGGAAGGACTGCTATTTTTCAAGCAGGAGGTATCCCTCTTCTGGTTGAGGCTATTGAATTAGGTTCGCCAAGGGGAAAAGAGAATGCTGCTGCTGCACTAAGTCACTTCTGTTCAGACAGTAACAGATACTGCAGGAAGATCCTTGAAGAAGGCGCTGGGCCGCCATTGGTAGCCTTGTCAAGTTCAGGGAGTGCAAGTCCAAGAGCCAGAGAAAAAGTATGGCACTATTTATGTAGAAACTGAGACTTTTTTCATATATATATATATGTTACTTTTCAAGATGCTCATACATTTTTCACCTTTTATCTCTGTGTTTGTGCAGGCAATAAAGATCCTTAGCCATCTGAGAAATGTGCAACGCGTTTATGGTAGGAGAGGCCCACTGAACTAGCTGAGCTGAAAACTTTAAATGACATTCACTTTTGTAAGTTCTTTCTTATACTTGTATACATGATTTTAGTGAAGGGCTGAAGACTGTGTTGTTTGCTTCAGTTGAGAATGGTTCTGCTGCATTGTTTGCTTTTTGTGCTCAATCAGAACTATCCTTGCACAATTTCATGCATGTACTGCTTACTGAATTATATACCAGAATAGAGAATCATGATAATGCATAAGATTTGCCACTTATTTGTTTGGACCGATCGTAGAAAGCAATGAAGTTTTTATTTTAAGGGTTATGGGCTTATAGCTCTACTTACAACCTGCACAAAGCAACGCAAACATCCACAATTATAGAGCTGTGAACATGACCCTAGGGCTTGATTATTTTCGATATACTCTTTAAGTTTGTATAAACTGAGAGAATGCTGACTCTTTATTTTTAATTTATCGAGTACTAAAAACATACATATATATTTTCCCTGGAATTGTACTTGTAGGTGGGTCTAGAACCCATTCTAAGGGCACTTAGGCTTGCCCTTAGGATTAACCATGTCTCTGTAACAAGGGCATTCATGTTTGTTCCCATATGTGCCTGAAGGAACACAGTTACATTTCCGGCAACAAATTCCGCAGAATTTCATACACCTCACGTTAAATGATGCTTTACTGCATCTATTCCCGCACATTGACTGACAACCTGCATCTGCATCCACAATCCAATATTGCATTTAGAATCGACCTGTGTAATTTTTTTCCGCATCATTACTCAGTCTACATGATCTGTTTACGATTTTCTTGCTACTAAAGTTTATTGACATGCAATGCAGGGTGATACGTGCAGTATCGAGGGTGTTAATTCAGCCATCTAAAAGTATCAATTTGTACACGAGTTTGAGGAAACAACGAAAGGTCATCTAGGAGTATCAATTCAACTGTTACAGCCTACAAAATGCATGCTGACTAGTTGAGAATTGAGGACTGAGACCCTGTAAAGGCCCTAATATTAACCTGAGGAATGGTGAAAGCTTGAGATATACTAGACATCATGGGTAAATAACGTCAAGGGCATGAATCATACATGCATAAGATTGCTTAGTAAACTACTTACTCGAAACAGGCTTTGCTGCTTCAGCTGCCGCCATGGATGGTTGAAGAAAAGAGACGAAAAGGACCGAGGTAAAACATAGTAGAATAGTTACTTTTACAAGCTTCATCTTTCTGTGTAATCAGATTCTTGTTACTGATTGTATAGTTTGGAAGTACATATATTGAGATATCAGATATATAGAGTTGAATAATAAGATCATGTCTCTGACAAAAAGCACGTGAAATTCACAACTACATCAGATTACATGGTACTTGGTACATTACATAGTACACAGGCTGAGACAAGTGTGAGGTTCCCTTCTTTACTTGATTACTTCTGTTCGGTGAGGATGACTTCAGTATGTGTGCTTTTCTGGAGTTTAGCTGCGACTTCGCCATTGTCTATCCAGTACTGGTACCACGGGGTTTTGTTTTGATAGTTTGTTAGTTTCTATAAATAACGGCTCAAACACGCCTTTCATCGGTTCTGCGTACAGTGTAATTGTGGTGGCTAAACGCGTGTTTTTACACGTCTAGCGCATGCCACAGGTGCATTACAGACTGTTACTCATATGTCACTTGTACCTGTTTTATGACCAAAACAAGGTAAATGTTCTGAAGTCGTTTCTGTTTTCACACATTACCTATAAACATCTTCCCAGGAAACAGTTCTCTTGAGATTCATAAGTACTACATTCTTTCCAAAAAGATGTGCTGTTTTTCTCTAAATCTTTAGGTTTCAAAAACCATGAACTTACATACAAAGACAGAGAACTATACAATTGAATAGGAATGCTCACTAAACTTCTTTGCAGTCATCTAATAACGCGCAGAAGCTGCGAATTTCTGTTCCTGAGACATGTATCATGTATGGTACATTGGTGTATACTCGTACTACAATGTGTATGTAGACGTTATGATTTATGGAATCATGGGATTAACCTCCTAGGCTGAACGATGGGCACAATCGCTGAGGCGCCTCACCGTTACCATCCTCACAGGACGTGAGCAAATTCACCTGTCACGAAAAAGGGCCTTATGTAAGTGATGAAGATAGGCAATATGTATGCACATATTGGTTGAAGTACACTAACAAGTAATTAACCTTGATTATCTCACACATGGAGTTTGATTGTCCGTAAGATGCTAAGATACTCATGTTAAACTCCTGCCATTCGCAAAAACAGAAAAGACATCTGTATCAGACATTCAGTACTTCCTAACCTACCACAATTGTCCTAAACGCAAGAAACAAAGGAGATGGCATACCCTGAAGGGGTCGCTCCTCAAAGATTGCACAAACATCGACTTTTCTGAAGCTTTTCCCTGTTGAAAATAGCACAAAGAACATCATCAGGCACGGGCACAATTAAGACTATTGTTATAGTCCCATCTTCCTACCTGATAAAGGACATTGAACAGGAATTACCTCAAAGTAGACATCTCTCAGTCGCCTGCCTGTCTGAGCACAGCAAACGCGCACAACATGCTCATCAGAACTGCCACTGATAATATGATCTCGCCCATTCATATAATATGAACGGGTATAATTATGTGAACTTCCACTGGAGGCTATGCCAAAATCTGTGTGGAGCCTCCCATCAGCCGCCAAAAGCTGCTTAACCTGGTAAATTACAAATGTTAATACTGTTCTGTGGCAGAATAAATGAAAGCACTTCATGTTTAGTAGACTATAAAGATGAACATGAAGCTACCTCATTGTCAACAGCTGACACTAGCAGATAGTGGTCATCAGGAGAAAAACAGACCATCACATTGCCTCTTGAGCTAGTAGCCGAATAGCAAGGCCGGACCATCCCTTGCCTAAGGTCCCACATCTTGACATCGTGGTCGAATGATGCAGTTGCAAACATAAATGGAGAATGATTTGCGAATTTGGCCACATTAATAGGCTCCCGATGCAGATTAGTGAATAACTCAGAGCGCTTTCCTGTGCTCATGTCATGTATAGCGACATCTCTCGTGCAACCACTCACAACACACAATTCATCTGTCGAGTTTATATGAACTGAAGTCAACTGCTCGAAGCTATCAAATGTAATTAGATTAGCTCTTCGTTGACAGGAATCCAAACCATCTACTGAAGTACTGTTAATGTCATACAATCTCAACAGACCATTGTCAGAACCTCCAAGCACCTGATCACATTCCCATTTTCAAAATTACATTCTGAATCAGAAATTAAAATTGGAAGATAAAGTCACTTCAATACTTTGTTTACATACCTTGGATGGATACTTCTTAAGCCAACAAAGTCCCAAAATGCAAGTACTGGCTCCCAAGTTAGGCATGTAAGCGACACGTTTCCTGTTCTCATGGTTGATCACCACCACCTCTCCATCCAGAGTTCCAAAAGCCATGAGGCTAGAGTCAGAAGGATGATACTCAAATTGCCTAGGACGGAAAATCCTACTCGCCCCATTCTTAAAGCTGCCTACTTTAGAAATGGGTTGCATTTGTGGCCATGGTGAGGCACCTAGCTTAGCTGCAGAAATAGACCTTGAATAGCTACTTTGATTTTTCCGACGAACAGATGACCGATAAGCACCAGATGCAAGCTCACGACTTTGCAGGATTCGGGAAACACTCTCTTCTCGCTGTCTTTTGTAAGGTAAATACTCGAAATACTCAGAATAAATCAGCTTAGCTCCTTTTCTTTCCTTTACCCCTATAGGCAAATTGTCCAAAACCTCCAGTCGAGGCAATGAAGCTATCATGAACTCTCTATAATGTTTCTCGAAACATATAGGTGAAGGATGGTGTGAAATGTACTTTCTTTGAGTTGTAGCTTTTACATCTTCTCTGATGTCCATCTCTTGCGTCTCCTGTTTATATGCAGAGGACTTAAATTGGAAAGCCTGTTACAAGTAAAGATAGAGGAACTTAAGTCCTAAATATCAGTGATAAGAAGAAGCCAAGATGAGCATAACGTGTACACACCTTACTCTTGATCATACCGGCAGATCCTTTGTTCAGATAACCGGGATTAGATGACAAATCCAATAAGCTTAAACCCTGTAGCTGATTTCCAGATAGGTCCTCAGCTGCATACTGATCCTCATAATTTATGGATGAGTCTTCCTTAACTAGAAACTTCTGATTAGCGCCTTCAGCATGATAATTGGCCACGGTTAAATGGAAACAAATATCCTTGCGCAAAAATGCCGGGCATGGACCAGTATCTTCACAGCACAAACAGTTTTGGAAACGAAGTTCTGTCAGGCTAGGAAGCTTAGACAGCGCGGCTGTGGTCGTCCACATGTTAACGATTCTTGTCTCGCACATGGAGAGGTACATTAGGTTAGGCATCTGGGAGAAACAATCCTTTTGTATGGTAGTAAGTGAGGTACAGAAGTCTAGGTTCAGTCTTCTTAATTGCATAAAATTCCCAACTATATCAAGCTTCTGAAGACTCTGCGAGCTCAACTTTAAAACTCTGCAGGAGAAGCCACTTCGAAATAGATCCCTGAAAAAGGTATAAATTCAGTGTAAAATACCACTTTGGTATGCAGAATTCTTATTACTAACTACTCCTAACTAAGTAGTGAGCTGTAGTCTGTCTGACCTCAAGAAATGCTTGGTAAATGGCAAATCATTCAGGCTAACTGTATGAAGTTTCTGATTCGCGGCACATATCAGCGAAAAGACTTGATCTTCATTTATAATACAGGGTGACTCATTAAGTATATTAATAGCATCAAGATCAGAGGAGCACATTGCATTGATCACGTCGATGAGAGGTGCATAATCGGCATCCTTCAGGTGATCTAGTTCAACCAACAGGCTACTTCGCCTCTGTCTAGATTTCTGACTATGAGCCTGCATACAAAATTAGTTTCATTCATGAGACTTTCGACAAACATCAGATTAGGGGGAGTTGAGGACACACTGTACTATCTATCAGCTTTAGTCATTACCGATCAATTTGACAATACAAGTCCAAAGTCCTCATGATTCAGATCATGTTTCCTTCATCTATACTCTACTTGTTAGTAACTAGGTTCATATACGGAAATCATCAGGGCAACCAGTAATAATAAGTAAAGTAAGAATCTGAGACGAGCCGGCCTTCATACCCCACACTACAAATTACACTTAAATGACACGCTCCTACTGTTCTACATTCACCCTATAAGTTCAACAATTACACAAAAACATGTCCTAAAATGCGTGCAATCACCTTTAACTTCCAATCAAATTGATAGATGTAGCACAGTGTACGGCATCTGACGTCATGGCGTTACTATATGACCTCAAAATGTACGTTAATATATTATGGACTTATGTCCTACACGTGCATTGTTTATCAATCCTCCGTTTTAGCTTATAGTACAAGTCGCGAATTCAAGATAAACTATTCTGTATTTGGCAGCTAAGCCGCCTTTGCTCTTTGGGAAAGTCAGCAGAAGTGTATTGTTGAAGCAATTAACATTCAAGTGGAAAGAAGTTGAATTCAACGATAAACTAATCAATGGATATATAGAAATGCATCATTAGTAAAACCAGTTTGAGACGTACCTTGGCAAGAGAATATAAAACTACAGGATTAGGCAACACCTTGTGCTTTCCACAACATTTTACATACCTAATAAATAACAAAATTATCCTTATCATGTTAGTACATTATTATATCGATCGATGACTGGTTGGTGCAGGAGACTACATCATAAAAATTAAAACATGCGTAAACAACAAAAGTACAAAACCCATCAAAACTTCAAAAAAAAAAACATTATGCAATCGAGTTTGATCTCATTGAGCTAGGCATGAAAGTCAGATGCTAAAGGTCTAACGTTTAGTCATAAAATAATCGTCTATGTAAATTTGAAATGAGCTACATCAAATATAGTACTCGTAGATGTTAAATTTAAGTGTCTAAACATTAGACCCATGGCATTGCCCCGGAAATGAATATACTAACTTTTCGAAACAAAAAAAAAAAGCGATTAAAGTTGGCAATAATTGAGGTCAAAAGTCGTCTAGCTACTTGGCATTCCTCTTTTAATCCTCTAGCAAATGAGTTCATACGACATCGTATGAGCCACGTCAGACAATCCTATCATACTTTTCCACATGACGGACCAAATTGTCAACATCGGATTTATCTCTAAATTCATCAAATTGATATTTCAGAAAATGTGACAGACATCCAATATCGCATCTTTTCTACCCAATAAACTACTACGAGTAGTATTTTTTTACCCATTTTACTCTTAGCTTGCACCAAAATTGTCGGAAAATTTATACAAACACGATCCACCGACATCTCCAAATGTCGTTGCAATACTTTTTTAACCGTGGTCATACTGGTCACTTATTTATTACAGAGACGACATTCTTATCTTCGACAACAAAATCAGTAATTACAAGGTCGTCAATTACTAAGGTCATGTCATGTGTGTGCGAAGTATGCGACAAGCTACTAGAGGGTGTCATGTGCGGATTGTTTGAACATGTGAGAGTAATTCAAACGAAAAGTAAATACATTATTTCTACCTTATTTCGTTAGCTTTTGTTTCAAAATGTTTGTACATTACAGTTGAGGAGGAGAGTATGAGGACGGTGAAAAGCTTAATTATTCTCATTAATAAGATGGATAATAAATACATTATAGATGGGTATAAGTAAATACACGATACAAGAGTATGAAGGCTAATAATAACCTATCTAAGTTAGTTAGAGTAAATCTTATAAATTAGGTAATAATATGAGTGATAATACAATTATCTAAAATTATCTAGATTACAATATTAACAAGAATATTATGTACTAGGAAATGATCATTTCCTTATACATTATACATGTATTCATATGCAATAATACATGCATCTTATGCAAGCGCATTCCACGAGGGCGATGGTTTTTACACTCCTCCAGACTTAGACTCGATGTGAGAGAAACATCGAGAATTGTGACTCTGCTTTATCTGGAAGTGTAAAAATCACTCTAGATTATACACATATATATACTTACATGCAGAACGATTTCCTCAATCAACACATAAAAAGTTTGCATAAATAAAATTATTATATACACCAAGCAAACGAAAGGAGAGAGAAAGAGAAAGCTAAAATTACCGTGATTCCAAGCTCATTTCCATGGAGTTCATCATCTGGTTCTTTTTTTTTTTTTTTTGTTTCTGTGTGCTCGAAAGAGAGGGAAGAAGTCAAGTGAAGAAAATAATCAGCTTGTCTTAAAAAAAAAAAAATAAAGTGGAAATAGTAAGTGAATGACACAAAGCTGATGAGAAATGATTGAAGTAAAGTTTGGTTGGAAATGTGATATATAAGCAGGGTGACATTTCATTAATAAAGTCGGTCCATATCAATTATCAAGCCAAGACAAACTTGCTTGTATAAGTTGCAGAATTTGTACGATTATGTCATAATATTATAATATAATCACAAGAAAAGAAGATAAGATAGACTTGGACTGTGGAAATCGATCCCATAATAATATAGTAATAAGTATATAAATCTGTGGGCAATCAAATGGAGTAACTATAGAAAGTGACTGAAAATTATACACGGAAGATATTTTATGAAAAACTTTGGGTTATAAATTTGGAATTTTGGACCAATTGATGGGTAGTTGTGCGTGTACTCTAATCCAGCTTTGTACGGCTGCGGCTGCGATATGAAACTTGATGGAATTTGCCTATCAATTTATCATTGATTTCACGTTTTGGTTTGAATTGAAGTTGTTAACAACTTGATAAGTCTATCCTCCTGATCAAACGTTATTTATGCTTTTCATTTGGTAGCTAAAAGTGTTACGGAGTACATTTTAAAAGTCTCTAATCACGTGCATTGACATCACAAGTATTTTAGAGATTAGTTTAGTATCTGTCCCATAATAATTTGAATCAAAAATGGTGGCGTGAGATTGCAAGAGTCATACTATCTCTATTCAAGTTAATTTTTTCCATAGTTTAACTCCTGCTATAAGGTGAGTACGAATAAGATAGGGCTAAGACGAAAATGAGGACTATTATGATATGAAGATATTTATGGAAAGACAACCCCTATGCTACATTGGAAAGATTAGCAACTTTTGGTTGTGGGGAAAATGTTTGCTTGGATTTTAGTTGGTATGACATTGACTCCAATTTTCATCGATCAGGTTATTATTTATGCTATTATGGATCGATTGATCGGGTGAGACTATGAAAGGCGAAGACTGCTAAATGATTATCAATTCAATTGTTGCTTACTAATACTTCGTGCAAATGGAATTGAAGGACTAATAAGATTTGTGAGAGGTTAATGATCTGAATTTTCACTAATCAATTAAGCCACTTATATACAGGATGAGTACAAGACATTGGACTACGCTAAACTAAAACTTTCTACACAATACATTACTTGGGAATAAGTTAAGGATATATAAGAACTTTCTACACAATATTTACGCAAAGTACAAGGATATCGTAATCGATATCGTAATAAGGACCATGTGATTAGTGTAACACTAATTATGACACAGATTGTCAAGCTAGAGGTAGTGTAACACTAAGACCCTGTTTAAGAACTGCATCTCTGTGAACTAATCTGATCTGAATTTGTTGAAAATCTTATTGAATTTCAACGAATTAGTATCAATTATGGACCAAATACATTGATAGTTATTTGAACATTTCTGAATTGATCTGATCTGAATTGAATGGTTTGAATGACTCTGAACTGATTAGAATACTACTTTTATTAAGTCTTATCAAACGGGGCCTAAATATGTTTAGTTGATGCATTAATAAATTTTCATACCAAAACACTGTGAATAACTCAACACAACGGGAAGAGATGAAGGGAGAAATGAGGGAAGAAATAAACATCTCGACTTTTAATGTGAAGTCGTCCGTTAATCGATCGATGAGGAAATTTCGAACTATATTCTCAAGTAGCTAGGTTTTACTTTGTTACATCCTCTAAATACTCTGCTGCTCCAATATAGTTATCTACTCGTCGTATTTGTTTACGTCGATACTAGTGTAACCATTTAAGGTGATTGAGTGGCTAAATGAGGTCTCAACATCTTACAGGCTCAGGATATACCCTGTCACCTCCCTACCACCTTTCTTGTATTTTATCTTGTGACAGATTAAGTGATATTCTGGTTAGAAGGGTTACCTGATCTAGACAGTTTTGCGTACATGTTCTTACCTTTGGAAAAAAAAAAACTAAGGTGATGCTATTTATCAGAAATTAAACCACTTATTAACGAATGGAAAAAAAATGACCCTACTCGCGAGTCGTGACCTTCAGCCATAGGATATGAGGTGTGATTGGGCCAATTGCAAATTAAAGTGGGCTTTAGTGATGCAATACATTCCTGGGTTCGTATTTGATACTTTGAGTTGGCAATGATTAGAATTTGGGGATACAAAGGAAATCAAAGCGAATTGATCCGACCCATTATAGTCCAAATTCCGACACAAAAACAGGCACATAACCGTTCCAACGTGACCCGAAACTTGTCAGACTAGATTAATCCCCCGGTAATAATACATAATGATCGCACCCAAAAGTCCAAACATTATGTGACTAACAATGACCCTACTTGTGAGTCGTAACTAACACGACCTAATAGTGGCCCGATCCCAATTCCCCCAAAAAAAAAAATGTCACATACACTCGGCGTAGTTGAGGGTTGCTTAAATTTGAGTTGCCCCAATTTCAATCTGACCCGTCCGATTTGCATCTCCAGTCATGTCCACCTATCACCTACTGAGTATGCACTATATCATCTTAGTTTGGAGTCTACGTATGATGAAGAATTGTCACATTCGTATAATAGTCGCTTTAATTGATGGTCGATCAGCCGAAAAAAAGCCGATGTGCGCAATTTCACATGTACCAAATGTGATTACATGTACTTGTATTTGTTCAGGATCTTGCAGTTATTAGTTAATTTTGTCAAATAGTAATTATCGGGCGGAGAAAATAGTAACGAAGAAATATACATGTATACGTAAGAATCATAGATCAAGATCATTTGGAGTTATTTTTCCTAAAGTTCTCTGAAGTTTACTTGAAAGGGAAACATCACTCTATCATACATTGTTTTTTTTTTTAAAAGGACATTCATATTTTATTTTCATTTCCAGTGAACTCCAGAAGATCCGGATCCAAGAATTATAGATCTGAAATCACAATATAAAGAATTGAACCGTTTACGATCGTAAATAATAATAAATCAATAATTAAGCAGTACTCCGTATGTTACAATAATCGTACTAGCTCCAACAGTCAAATAATTCCGTGAAATTACCCGAAGATGATGACACAGAAAATGAATAAAAAATCCCCTCAAAAAAAATTCACAGTGCTGTAACTGTAATAGAACTTCATCAGAATAAAAGCACAGCAGCACATCCGATTGCTAAGCTCAAGCTGACCACCATCTTTGATGCCCATGTGCTCTTCTCTGCTCCACTCTGCAATTTTTTTTTTTTTTTACCAAATAATTAATCACCAAAACTTGGTAAAATAATTGAAGCATTCACAATAATGCATGATCGAGTACTATTTTCAACATTATAAGGCTTTCCTGTTAATGTAATTACACACCTAATTGTACGTGTTTCTACACACCAT
This sequence comes from Spergularia marina, assembly GCA_963680865.1. NCBI lineage: Eukaryota > Viridiplantae > Streptophyta > Magnoliopsida > Caryophyllales > Caryophyllaceae > Spergularia > Spergularia marina. Next base: position 22,059,653 of record OY804545.1, read on the forward strand.
ACATGATACACCGATGCAAGTCGGTTCTAGATGACATAGGAGCGTCTCATACAAGACTTTGTAGCGTTTTGATCGTAAATTACGGTAAAATTAAATTATTAATTTATTAATTACCATAATATTACTCCACTAGTTATAATAGCTTAGGTTAGGACTTAGGACCACACAGTACATACTGAGCTGGTAGCTCATGAGTCATAATAGTATACATAATTACATACGCTGAAAATGCAAAAGCATGACCACCTACTCTTTCCTTGTCGAGTATTTCCAAAAATTACAAGTCAACAATGGGTAACACTAACACCGTAACAGTTCATCATGATAACTAATTAATTGAACGGCTTGTTTAACAAGCCACCAATTTAATGGAGTACAGTAATTATTCAAGCTACTTGCACCCAATTTTAGAATATTGACAAACAACATCTATCTACAGCTCAAAGCATTACGAATCGACTCAATTAAGTGACCCATGTGCTTCACTATATACCACTTTTTCACTGTAAATGCCCACTTCTTTGCAACTTGCAAGTACAGTAATCTTGACACTCAACTCTTTAAAGTTAAATATGTATACTCCGTATTTGGCCACCGATTATTACCCAAGTGCCTCAAAGGCTCCGAAATATTATTACCGTAACCAAAGGTATGAGACTCGGAAGTCTTTAAGACATTGGGGTAACGATAATGTACATGGTACACCTAATTAATTTTTGCAACTAAATTAGGAACGCTAATAATAATTTTTAGTTCGAACATTAAACTAATCATCAGTGAATAATAATAACAAAACATAAAATTATTACTACTAAATTAAAAATAATTAACGCTTAAACATACAATATTATTATGAAAAGGATGAAAAGAGTAAAGAAGAAGACTTACAGTATCATCCTCAGAAGGACTAGGAGCCATGTCGTCATCACCACTGTCAGGACCAGGAGCCTCAGCAGGAGGAGCAGGTGGGCTCAACATTTCAACCGGAGCAGGAGCAGGCGACACGTGGTGCACCTTACAATGCTTCTTTAACTTAAACCTACACTTGTGTGGCGGCGGCGGCGAATGATGTTTCACTGCCGGCGCAGGAGCAGGCACTTCAGCCACTGGCGGCGCCGACGACTCAGGAGCCGGTGTAGGAGCCGAAGTCTCCGGTGCAGGAGCCGGTGGTGACGACAGGGGAGCGCTCTCTGGTGCCTTAGCCGGAGCCTTAGCCGGAGCCTTAGCTGGAGCCTTCACTGGTGCCTTAGCTGCTGGTGCTTTAGCCGGAGGAGATTTAGCTGGAGCTTCGGCGGCGGGAGCCTCAGCTGGAGGAGCTGAAACTGGAGCTGCATGAGATGATTTCGGCTTGGCTGGGGCGGAGGCAGGGGTGGTGGCTTCGGCGGAGGGAGCGGCGGCGGTGGGAGTGTCGGCTGGCTTGGTGGCTGGGGATTTAGAGGGGGCAGCGGCGGGGGATTGGGCTGCGGCGTTGGTTACGATGAGGAGGAGAAGTGTGAGACACAAGCCACTAATAATGTTTTTTCTATAAACCATTTTTTGCCTCCTTTATTTTTTTTTAACGTTGTTATGCGCTAAAATAAATGGAGGGTGGTAACTGGTAAGTGGAGGAAAATGGAAATAAGTTGGGAGTGTGAAGAGGAGAATAAATAGCCGTTTTGGAATTAGATAAAAAAAAGTTGTTGGAACTTGTAAGTCTTCTTTTTTTTTTTTTTTTTTTTTTTTTTTTTTTTTTTTTAAAAACAAAGGGGAGGGGGGAAGGTCCCACGCGTGGAGTAGAAAGAAAAGAACAAAGGAAAAAAAAAAATGTCAGGCTGTCACAGTGTCGGTTTGAGAAGGAAGGGAGAATTAACTCGTGTTTTTTTGGGTTAATGAAATGAATAATGATACTGGATTAATTAAGGTGTGTGGTGTGTCGGAGAAGGAAGAGGAGGGGGGGGGGGGGGTTGTCAAGGGTGGTGGTTGGAGGACGCCGCGTTTATATATTTTCCATGTGGAAGACGGCGCTACTTTGGATAGTTTGTCTTAGCTAATACTATTATGTTCTTAGAGTTTTGAGTTTCCAACCACCGTGATCGTAAATGTTGTGTATCGAAATTGGTTAGTTACTAAGGGCTTGTTTGGTATCGTTTTCTGTTTTCTGTTTTTTTTTTTTATAAACCAAAGTCCCGTTTTTTAAAACCAGAAAAAGTGGTTTTCAATTTTCACTTGTCAGTTTTCATTTTCCGTATGACTATTATAGAAACATACAGTTTAAATTAATTTTTGCAACTTATTTAGCTAAATTTTTTACCCAAAAAAAACTAAAAACTGAAAATGGCAGTGATACCGAACGGGTCCTAGTTGTTTGATTCCATACACTCTAGTTTCAGTAAATTGGTTTACTAATTTAGTTTTCTAATTTGAATGTGTCGAATATGTGTGATAAACGTGAAATGACATGAGAGTAGTTCGTTGATATTCGAGTAGCTAGTCATTGTGGTATAAAACTTGTAGATAGGAATTAAGCTAATACTTTGAGAATGAGGTAAGCAAGGGATGAGATTTTTGGAAGTCCTTGAGAGATTTAAGTAAAAGGGAAGTCAATATGATAAATACAAACGCACAAAAAGAGATGTACCCGAGTTTTTCAGTTCTTGGGTCATTTCTTAACAAATTCGATCTTGAATCTCTCTTTGTAAGTTATATACAAATTTAACCTTTTACGTTTACTTGTACTCCTAAATAGAAAGCGATTAAGAACATGACATATTGTTTTTTTTTTAAAAAAAAAAAGGATAAATTGCTTCTCTTCCTAACCTTTTTCCTCCTAAAACAAAACACAGTAGTTTTGAGATTCAACTGACATAGCATTTGATTGTGATTTTTTTTTTCTTTTTACATATATTCTTACATTTCCTGTATTTAGCCACCAATATGTATGATATGTTAGTGATTTACTACTCATGATTATTGTCTGTGATCTCTTGGGTCAAATGAGCATCATTGTTTTCGAAATTGTGTAAGGTCACAATATAACAAGTAACAACCAGTAATAATCAAAATCAACACGAAATACATTTCAAATTGGAGCTGGTGATGAACATTGTTCTATGTGAACTAAATTTGGATTTATCATCGAAATGGTCAAATCATAAATATAACATGATTCTTTTCAATAGGGAAAGTGAACGAAACTAATGATCAGTTAATAATAAGTGAATCAAGCCAAATTCAATTTAATCTGACAACTCAACAGATTATGATTGAAATCGAGCATCCGTCCCAAAAGCAGAACAAACAACCCCATATCCTTGTAAAATCTATATATGTGGTCGGCGGGCTATGCCAATGATTAGTCCCACCATTTCTCAAAATTTTATACCGATTTCATGTAGATTACTCTTGTAGAGTAATTACCCCTATTTTTGTATCTTCAAATACAATTGATATTAGCAATGAATAATTGGGGGGAGATTAATTAACTGTGGTTATAATTAATAGTCCAATCAATTGATACGTGGGATTCGGCAAATAATGAACTGTGAATGAATTGGGATGATTTGGTATCGAGTGGAGTGGGGCCTAGGCTTGCTTGTGACGCCGGAGGCTGGAGCTGAGCTGTGAAGGGGGCCCACATAGCTATTACTCCGTATTCGACAATTTATATTTGCCCACGTAAGCTACGTGAATCTGTTTCGTTTCCAAGCATAACAAACACGACGGTCCATTGCGGACGGGTCCATATTATGAGAGTAATAGCTAAAAATTGCATTATATGCTACTCCGTATTAATTTGACCGTTGGCAAACGTTCAAAAAAAGAAGCCTTGCTTACGTTGGTTGAGTGCCAAATTCAAAATGTGCGGGATGATTTGTACGTACGAACCAACATCAATAAAATTATGTCATTTTTTGTATTTTAATTACTTTCGCTGAATTGAAAGTTCGTTTTCGGGGTTGGCATGTTATATATATATGTTTGGTCATTTACTATATTTGATCATCCAAGTGAGTAGGTGTCAAGTATTTTAAATTAGAACATGCTTAAGATGCTATAGTGCATTATTATCTCGATTGCAATTTAGAGACGTAGTTTTAAGTGTAGGCATGCTCCGTTTTGATTTGTTTAAAATGGTATGTATTGAAGATAGACTAAATTCCATCGTTCAGAACATAGGCGGCTTAGGCACCACGTCAAATCTTCTCCTTCTCATAGTGAGCGTTCTATGAGGGCACATGTACGTTAATATATATTCAGTTGTCAGTCAAGTTATCAATTCCATGAGATCACATTAGACTTTTGGTTCAAATAATATAATAAAATAACAGACTTGCATACATAGTTGTAATAAAGTTAAACCATGCGATGATTATCGTTCATTCTTTGTGTTATATATATTGTAGGGAAACTATCATTGTCAAAGAAAAAGAAGAACGCGAAGAAAGAGTAGTCGAAATACATTGTAAGTAGTCCAAATGTCAAAACCAAGTGCAATGCTTAATCCCAAAGGATCACAACTTTGCCAAATTTGAAATGCAAATTAAGGAGCATGTACGTGGATCACCAATTCACCATATTCTCACCATATATACGAGTATATAATTAAGCTGCTTTTGTTAAGAAAGTGCCAAGTGACATTGGTGATGCATGTACTCATGATTATAGCCATATAAGCGAAGCAATAATGCAGCATATTAAATTAAACTTCGGAATGAAGTTAAGTAACAAACATACTCGATTATAATAAAGCAATACTACTATTTTAAAGTGGCCGCTAGGATAACGTTACTTTGGAGCCCCGGATCAATCCCTATCCAAATAAGCGGACCTTAGGTTGTCCCCCTTGTACTGTACGTACTAGGTAATAATGTGAATATATGATTATAATGACTGCTTCTTCTTCTTGGTATTACGTGATTGCAAATTCAAGTCATATATGTTGTTTCATTTGGTTATCACTTTTGCTTTATTGGTCGTTTTTTATATTCGATAATTTGCTTTGATCAAAGAATTGTAATGATGTACGGTCACAATCTTATTCTCTTTGTATAGGCGTAATAATTTTGATGTTATTGTTGGTATCATGGTATGTAGTATGTGAATTATCAGGATTTGAACCATGCACGCTAATTGAAAAACAATTCGAAACTAATGTAAACTTGGTTTTTGTAAATAAAAAAAAAAGCGTAAATTGAACTCCATGTTATATACTAGTATTACTCAGTAGAAATTTGGGGGTTAATAAATGAAACTGACATTTGCCTCACGTCAAGAGCAAAAACATTGCTTTTTATACATATAGTGATCGAGCCGAGCTAGGTCAATAATTAGTACGTAATTTACCACAATTTCAACCTTGTTTTGTATCGGTTTAGCATGTTAGAGCAGCTCATGATCTAGTCACTAATAATCGCAATATATAACACGAATCGAGCAAAATATTATCTTCTCAAAGAAATCGAGGGGAGAAATACAATCACGAAAACCAAAGTAGATAAAAACAGGTTACGCTATTATTCTTTAGTTTATACGTGCAGCAAAGCTTGGGCTACTCACGTTTCCTTGTGTATGGGCTTCAATCAGTTAATGGGCCGACCCAAAAAGAGCCCGAGCCTGAGCTCAGTAATAAATCGACGGTCAAAAACAAAAGAGTAAAATTAACGGTCAGAAAACCAACAGACACTCACTCAACCTTCCAAAAATTACAAAACTTTTCAAAATTCCACAATTTTCCAAAACATTATCTTCCACTTCACACTTCTCACAAAAACTTTATAGAAACTCCCCAGTCCCCACAAAACAAAAAAAAAAAAAAAAGGAAGAAAAATGGCGAGAATAGCAGGAAATGGGCTGAAAGCGGCGTTGTTCGGGGCGCCGTCTTTGCTGAAGACAACAACCGTGAGCTCGGCGGTGGCGGCGGTGGGTTTTCCGTCGAAGATGGGCCGGAACTTCAGCGGAGTGGTGGCGTGTGCTTCACCGGCGGCGGCGGAAGCGGCGGCGGCGACGAAGCCGAGGAAGCCGAGAGGGATAATGAAACCGAGGCCTATTAGCCCGGAATTCCAGGAGTTTGTGGGTGCTCCTGAAATTTCAAGGACCCAGGCTCTTAAGGTCATTTGGGACCATATCAAAGCTAACAAACTTCAGGTTTACTCTTCTCTCTCTTTTTTTTTTTTTTTTTTAAATTTTTTTTTTAATTTTTTAGGGTTTTGATATTTTGACTAATTTATTCATTTGAATGTAAACTAGAGTGTAATGTGATAAAGTGTTCATTTTGTTGTAATTATTTTTTGTTGGTTGTTTTTTTTTTTTTTTTTTTTTTTTCTTATGTAATTTTTGTGGGTAATTATGGATTAATCCACTTTTATTAGGGTTTAAATGTGAATTTTCTGTGTTTGATGTTATTTATGTGGTTATACAATGTTTGGAAATGTGGATGCGGGCCCCCCGAAAAGATGAGAATTAATCAAGAAGGAATTCGCGAAATTGGTTAAAGTTGACATTGGGTGTAGCCGTATAGCAAAATATGGCATTTTGGGAGGATGAGTGCTCTGCTGATATTATTCCAAAATTTTTGTAATGTTGGTTGACAAAGGTGGTGTTAAATTTCGAAACTTCGGTGTTACACTGTTAATTAAGAGGCTTTATCATCCCCTTTGCGGGTTTAGTCATAACATTCGTCCTCCATGGTAACAATAAGTCGTATTGTGAATGTATTTTTGATTTCAATCCGACATTATAGTTTTCAAAATTCGAGTTTTTTGTTGTTTGTTATGAATTATAAAATGTAATACCTCAGTTTCAACATGTAAGAACTACTTACTTGACAAAAGGTATGGGGTATCACCTTTGAGTTTGTCCGGCTTGCGACCCCCCCCTCCCCCAAATATCGGTAACAACCCTGTAGATTTTTTCGGGATAGTTGATTGTATGAATTTAAGGGCTAATCCTTGAGTCTTTGGTCGCGAGGCTCTAAATAATGGGGTTGGGAAAGAACATCTTCTATTGTAATTTGTAGGTGTTACTTTGTATGAGGACAGAGTTGCAACTAATTGTAACTTTTTGGAGTTGTAACTAATTGTAACTTGTAAGAGTTATGTTTAATGTACAAAAATTTGGAATAGATTTGCATGTCGCTGGTTTAAGATGCTTGTTACGGAAATCTTTGATGAGCGGTTTAACCCTTTTTCTTTTAGAGATCCCTTCTCTTTATATTTCCAATCATTTGAGGGGATACATGAAGAGATAATCTCTAAATTATCCTAGGTAGGTACACTCATCACCTACCCCTGTTTCTGTGGAGTGCTCATTGTTAAATTATTTTGTGGACTGATGCGTTTAAGAAAAAGATAAATCAGATGTAATTAGTTAGATTTGGTAGTCATCTACGTTGAACATGGGAATAGTTGCCCACAGTACACTGTAATAAGATGTTATATTATACTGAAACATCCATGTTGTTGTAAGGTGACAAATGACAATCAACTTGCTTGATTGCTCTTGCTTCGAAATGTTTGTCTTTAGTACTACCGTAAACCAACTCAAATGACCGAGGCAGAACTAGTGTCTCAGTTGCTGTTTGATTAAGTTGGATACTTGGCTTTTGGTTCGTAATTTTTCAATTGGTTTAGGTATACTTGGCTTTTGGATCGTATTAGTGTGCTTGTTTAAATACCCGATGACAGTTGATGATACTTGGTTGGGTTTCATCTGATGAGAACTTGACGAGCTGTTCTAGTGTCAGTTTCTCATCGCCAACACTTTTTAGTTTATTACAACTTTGCTGATGGCTGTTCACTTACTATGATCATCATCGTTCTTGTATGTCCTATTAGCTATTACTTTGTTGGGAACTAACTTTTGTCTTAGTTTTGCTCGGAACATGAATCCGAGTCCGACTTAATCTGAGCAATCCTCTATAATCATATTGAGTGGACAATTGTTAGATTTGTTACAGAGTTGTTTAGTGATATGTGAAAATGATCCAGACAAAACTTTTGGTATGCTTTTCTGTTGCGATCCATTTTAGTTGTGGATGTGCATTTTGGTTCTGGTAGCAGTATGTGACTAATTTACAATCTCTCGCTTTCCTTCTGTGTTTAGGATCCCAACAACAAGAAGATCATTAACTGTGATGAGAAGCTGAAGAAAATCTTTGCTGGAAAGGAAACTGTTGGATTTCTGGAGATCTCAGGACTGATTACCCCGCATCTGCTGTAAGCTGTAGCTTCGCCACTCTGGTCACCGAGGAATCATCTTTAGACACCGTCTGCTAAGTATGTAGTATCTAGTATCTAGTGTGTAGGGGCTGAAACAACTACTTTTGCGTTTGGATATGCCCTTTTGCTTGTTATTATGGGTTTGAGCATCATTTTGCATAGCTTGAGTAGTCTCTTGGGTATTGGTATGAATCTATCCGATAGTGCTTGTGTATTTGAAGACGATGGTCTCGAGTTCTAGGAAGTCAGACTACTGTTAGATGCTCGTAATTCTGCTACAATCGAGGGTATTAAGACGTTGGAGCTAATTTAGTTTTATCGTCTCTGTTGATGGAATCATATTCGTGATTATTGTCCTAAACGCTCCTCAGCTGTGTACTGCTGAGTCCCGACTCCTGACCTCTAAGCGGCCTAAATGCATTTCATACGTGAAACATTTCCATGTTGCATTGACATGAATTCTCACCATGTTGCGTTGTCTCCCTTTCGTTGCATATTCTGCTTTCTCTCTGTCTAAGGGTATCCCCTCTGGCCAAGGGCGATCGGAACTCGAAACCCGAATGTCATGGACCCTGCGGAGGCGCAGATCCGTCTCATGCCATCTTGCATTTTTCTTGGTTGTGAATTTTTGGGTCTCCGCCCAGTTGCTTAACATGGTAGGAATAAGGATTAGCGTATTTCGCTTCCGTTACCTTTTATGCCCCTTTCAATTCATTATGCTGGTTTCTCTTCCAAATGAAACCAAACGTAAAAAATTCAACGAACGGAAGAGAATATTTTCAATCTTGATGGAGTAGAATATAGGAGATTAGGAGTACGAACTATAAAGGGAAGCACATTACCTATTTTTCTTATTTGTTTCCAAAATCTTTCGATTTAAGAGTTTAGTATCTCTGGCAGTCATAGTTTGTTTTTTTTTTTTTTTTTTTTTTTTTTTTTTTTTTTTTTTTTCTTGAGACAAACCCAGTTGCACTTTAATCTCCATATTTTTAAGCTCATTCGGAAATTTTGCTCTCTAACTTGGCTTTTATGAATACTAGTTTAAAACCCGTGCGTTGCACGGTGACATTAACAGTATTTTATATTATATAGACACTTCCATTACCGAAATCATTATAATTATTGTAGTTAAATAAAGTTTTTTTTAAGGTAATAACGAAATGATAAAGTTATCATTTATCTAGAGCTATTGATTAATTCATTTTTTAAAGTTCTAACACTGTACACTTACATGACATTAATGTTCTAGCTAATTAATTAACTTTTTTCATAAAACCATTTACTTCCATTACCTACTTTAATCAACTTTAATTTTATCGTTTTACGTGTTTATGTCTCATGACAAAAATATAAAGATGTCAATACTAAACAAAACTGAACACAAATTATACAATATATATACATTTATTTCACATCAACAAACCTAAATAACAAATTGACAAATGTTGTGCTATAGTGATTAAGATAGAGGTACCGAATACAATAAGTTTCAGTTTCGAATTGGTTCCCTATATTGTATACCGATTTCTAAGCTTATTACACTTGATGTTAGTAAGATTTTGTATGATTCAACTTATTCTTTTTAACATATTCGTCTCACGAGAGTAAGATGTTGTAACTATAATGAATCTAGTAAAAAAATTGATTCCAAATGAATTTATTTTAGTTCAAATCTAATAATTTTAGTGCAAGTTTAATAAATTTAAATAAATACAAATAACATTATATGATGACTTACGAAACCGAAGAAAAAGAATATATTATCTTAATTGTATGTTTCTTTTAAGTCATCTTATATATTATTTTGTTGAATCAATGACTCAAATTAAAGATTATACATTAGTTATTTTTAAATTTTATAATTGCAATAATGCTTGCACGTTGTACATTACAAATTCTCAAGATGAAAGTCTGTGATTCGTACCAATGACTTTGCTTATGTGGCCATGTTTCAAACTTCCTAGCAATAAAAGGTAATTCTAGGTTTGTGATAAATGGTTTTATGACTGCTGGAATATGTGTACATGCACTTTGCAAATGTTTGTTAATCAAGAATTTACTTATAATTATTATTCAATTAAAGATCTTATATTATCATTTTCAATATTATGGCTCGATGATGGCCTGTCTAGACCTCCATAAAATACCTATAATTATTTGTCTCTTCAATAGTTATTATTTATAAATCGAATATTATATGTTCTAGGACATGTATTAAAATTTTTAAAACTCAAGATTACATTAAGGTACCCGACTAAATAATTTTCGTTTGAAAATTTTTCGATCTTACCATTTCATGATTAATTGCTATATACTCTCTTCGATCTTTTTATAATTTTCTGTTTTGTTTGTTGCTTTTGACTATCCATGTTGGGGCCATTTCTACACTAAATGAACTTATAAACGGACTTTTTATTCACCTAAAACTGTATTAAAATTTCATTAACTGTAGACGCATTTAAAAAAAAAAAAATTGGTTCTTATATTTTACCAAAATGTAGAAAATGTCGTATAGTTTTCTCTTATATTAAAATGTAGGTTGACTTATTATCTTACCATAACTTAAAAAGGAAACTTTTATATTGATGGATTTTTTCAAAATTGCCAAAAACCTACATATGGTATACTATATTTCTATAAGTAAAATATGTGAATTTTATACATGAATACCATAAACTCACATATGGTATAACAACAATTCCATAACATAAATTAATTCCTTATTCACCAAAAGTTCTAAGAAAATTCGAAAGACTCTAGACCTCTTCAATGCCCACGAAAAAAGCTTCGTTTATAAATATATACTAGTTTGTATGCCCGGCCTACGCCCGGGCTGCATATTCACATTATTATACTCGTTTTATAAAAATGTTGATTTCTCTTTTTTATAATATTATTAGTAATGATAGTATATTATATTTTATTATATGTTTCTACTCACTTACTCCCTATCATATTATTATTTTACTTCCACTTTTACATTAGCCGTTTTACTATCTCATCTTCATACCACAATCCCATCACCTGTTATATCACATTATATTTTTATATTACTATAACTTAGCTTACCACAATAATCACCATAAATTATATTATCGAAAAATGCACGTGGTACCCCTGTACTTTGGGGTTTTGCACGCGCTATCCCTACAAATTAACTTTGTGCATACGGTACCCCCGTACTTTCGAAAACTGCACACCATACCCATTTTTGAACTTCTGTTAGTTTATCCGTCTATAATATTGACAGGAGCATGATTAGCTTGAGTTAATTACAATCAATAATCAATAATAATGAAATAAAATGATCAATCCCCACCTCTTACTTTTCTCTCTCCTCTCCCCCTTTCCCTTTCCCTACCCAGCACAACGTACTACCTCACGACCTCACCACCGACTACCTGGACACACCACCACCGTATGCTGTCCGGCCACAACGCTTTCTCGTCGTATGATGGCGACTCCACTAGTGGAGTGATCGCTCACCGTCGACGGCTCCCACTGCCTCCTAGCACAATTCTACCTTCTCCCTCCGACGCGATTTCCTCCTTCCCCTCGGTCCGCCGCCACCACTCTTCTTCTAGCCGCCCCCTCTCCTTGTCTTCTCTAAAAATTCTAAATGAATAAACCTAGAGTCGAGGATTCTTAAAGTCCAGAAAACGTAAAATAGAAAAATACGTAATTAGGAAAATACAGAAACCACGGTCCGCCAAGCTCTTCACTGCGGCCCGCAAAGCCTCATCGCCGCCCGCCAAGCTCACCACAGCGGACCGCGAAAAGTCTTTGACGCATATCTTTTTGCTTCTTTTAACGCTCCGCCAAGCTTGCAGCGCGGCCGCCAAAAGTCTCTGGAAAGCTTTTCAACAGCGCGCCAATTATTGTTCGCATCCAAAATGTGCTTAAAACGACCAAAATTACATAAAACTTAAGAACCGATACTCAACACAATTAGTGAGTATAATACATCATTTGGAACGTTAAAATACAATAAAAACCATCAATTTGATGCGTAGAAAATGGGCAGATTAGTATCTCATTTTGTGAAGCATTTCATGCGTTTCGACGCTCGTCACTTTGTATGGATTTATAACCGTTTTGGCTGTTTTTCTAACAATCTCTTAGGTTTTTGGCTCTAATATTCTTCCAATCCTCATTGTATCATACGTAGGGACTACCACCAAAATTTAAAATGTTTTCGTTCCGGAGCCATTTTATCGAAAATCGTGGAGTATGTACTACGAAATTTGATCAATTTTTCAAAAAACGTCATATGTCCTCCAAAAACTAATGTAGATACCCTAGGACTATACTTGTTGGATTTGAGTGTTAGTTCCTCATTTTCTGAAATACTTCATGCGTTTTGACGCTCATCACTTTATATGGATTTATGACCGTTTTGGTCGTTTTCATTATCTTCTCTTAGGTTTTTTACTATAATATTTTGAAAATCGTCATTATATCATACGTAGAGACTTCCACCAAAATTTGATCCGTTTTCGCTCCGGATTTATCGAAAAAACCGTGGATTATGTACTGCGATTCTAGTCAAATTTGATCAATTTTTCGAAACAAGCCAAATGTCCTCCAAACATTAATTAGATACCCTATGACTATATTTGTTGGATTTGAGTGTTTGTTCCTCATTTTGTGAAGTATTTCATGCGTTTCGACGCTCGTCACTTTGTATGGATTTATGACCGTTTTGGCCGTTTTGCTTATCTTCTCTTAGGTTTTTTACTCTAATATTCTGCAAATCCTTATTTTATCATACTTAGAGACCACCACCAAAATTTGAGTCGTTTTTTCTCTGAAGCCATTTTATCAAAAAATCGTGGATTATGTACTGTGATTCTGGTCAAATTTGATCAATTTTCCAAAAAAAAAGCCAAATGCCCTCCAAACATTACTGAAGATACATTAGTACTATACTTGTTGGATTTGAGTGTTGGTTCCTCATTTTATGAAATATTTCATGCGTTTCGACGCTCGTCACTTTGAATGGCTTTATGACCGTTTTGGCCGTTTTTCTAACCTTCTCTTAGGTTTTTGGCACTAATATTTTTCTAATCCTCATTATATCATACTTAGATACTACCACCGAAATTTGAGGCGTATTTGCTCTGGAGCCATTTTATCAAAAACGGTGGATTATGTACTACGATTCTGGTCAAATTTGATCAATTTTACGAAATACGGCAAATGTCCTCCACACATTACTGTAGATACCCTAGGACAACAATTGTTGTATTTGAGTGTTGGTTCCTCATTTTTTGAAAAATTTCATACGTTTCGACGCTCGTCACTTTGTATGGATTTAAGACCGTTTTGACCATTTTCCTTATCTTCTCTTAGGTTTTTTTCACTAATATTTTTCAAATACTTGTTATATCATACGTAGAGACTACCAACAAAATTTGAGCCGTATTCGCTCCCGAGCCTTTTTATCGAAAAACCGTGGATTCCGTTCAAATTTGAACTATTTTTCGAATAACGTCAAATGTCCTCCAAAAGTTACTGTAGATACCTTAGGAATATACTTGTTGGATTTGAGTGTTGTTTCCTCATTTTCTGAAATATTTCATGCGTTTCGACGCTCGTCACTTTGTATGGATTTATGATCGTTTTGGCCGTTTTCATTATCTTCACTTAAGTTTTTTACTCTAATATTTTTCAAATCCTCATTATATCATACGTAGAGACTACCACCAAAATTTGAGCTGTATTCGCTCCCGTGTTTTTTTATCGAAAAACCGTGGATTATATATTGCGATTCCGGTCAAATTTGATCAATTTTTCGAATAACGACAAATGTCCTCCAAAAGTTACCGTAGATACCCCTAGGACTAGACTAGTTGGATATGAGTGTTGTTTCCTCATTTTATGAAGTATTTCATGCGTTTCGACGCTCGTCACTTTATATGGATTTATGATCGTTTTTGCCGTTTTCATTATCTTCTCTTAAGTTTTTTACTCTAATATTTTTCAAATCCTCATTATATCATACGTAGAGAGTACCACCAAAATTTGAGCCGTATTCGCTCCCGAGCCTTTTTATCGAAAAACCGTGGATTATACTGCGATTCCGGTCAAATTTGATCAATTTTTCGAATATCGTCAAATGTCCTCCAAAAGTTACTGTAGATACCCCTAGGACTAGACTAGTTGGAATTGAGTGTTATTTCCTCATTTTCTGAAGTATTTCATGTGTTTCGACACTCGTCACTTTGTATGGATTTATGATCGTTTTTGCCGTTTTCATTATCTTCTCTTAAGTTTTTTACTCTAATATTTTTCAAATCCTCATTATATCATACGTAGAGACTACCACCAAAATTTGAGCCGTATTAGCTCCCTAGACCCTTTATCGAAAAACCATTCCGGTCAAATTTGATCAATTTTTCGAATAACGTCATATGTCCTTCAAAAGTTACTGTAGATACCCTCAGACTATACTTGTTGGATTTGAGTGTTGTTTCCTCATTTTCTGAAATATTTCATCCGTTTCAACGCTCGTCACTTTATATGGATTTATGATCGTTTTGGCCGTTTTCATTATCTTCTCTTTCATTTATTACTCTAATATTTTTCAAATCCTCATTATATCATACGTAGAGACTACCACCAAAATTTGAGCCGTATTCGCTCCAGAGCATTTTTATCGAAAAACCGTGGATTATATACTGCGATTCCGGTCAAATTGATCAATTTTTCGAATAACGTCAAATGTCCTTTAAAAATTACTGTAGATACCCTAGGACTATACTTGTTGGATTTGAGTGTTGTTTCCTCATTTTCTGATGTATTTTATGTGTTTCGACGCTCGTCACTTTGTATGGATGTATGATCGTTTTGGACGTTTTCTTTATCTTCTCTTAAATTTTTTTACTCTAATATTTTTCAAATTGTCATTATATCATACGTAGAGACTACCACCAAAATTTGAGCAGTATTCGCTCTCGAGCCTTTTTATCGAATAACCGTGGTTTATATACTGCGATGCCGGCAAATTTGATCAATTTTTCGAATAACGTCAAATGTCCTCAAAAAGTTACTGTATATACCCTAGGACTATACTTGTTGGATTTGAGTGTTGTTTCCTCATTTTCTGTAGTATTTTATACGTTTCAACGCTCGTTACTTTGTATGGATTTATGATCGTTTTGACCGTTTTCTTTATCTTCTTTTAAGCTTTTTACTCTAATATTTTTCAAATCCTCTTTATATCATACGTAGAGACTAGCACCAAAATTTGAGCCGTAATCGCTCCCGAGCATTTTTATCGAAAAACCGTGGTCTATATACTGCGATTACGGTCAAATTTGATCAATTTTTCGAATAACGTCAAATGTCCTCCAAAAGTTATTGTAGATACCCTAGGACTATACTTGTTGGATTTGAGTGTTGTTTCCTCATTTTCTGAAGTGTTTTATGCGTTTCGACGGTCGTCACTTTCTATGGATTTATGATCGTTTTGGCTGTTTTCTTTATCTTCTCTAAAGTTTTTTACTCTAATATTTTTCAAATCGTCATTATATCATACGTAGAGACTACCACCAAAATTTGAGCAGTATTCGCTCTCGAGCCTTTTTATCGAAAAACCGTGGTTTATATACTGCGATTCCGGTCAAATTTGATCATTTTTTTGAATAACGTCAAATGTCCTCCAAAAGTTACTGTAGATACCCTAGGACTATACTTGTTGGATTTGAGTGTTGTTTCCTCATTTTCTGAAGTATTTCATGCGTTTCGACGCTCGTCACTTTGTATGGATTTATGATCGTTTTGCTATTTTCTTTATCTTCTCTAAAGTTTTTTACTCTAATATTTTTCAAATTGTCATTATATCATACGTAGAGACTACCACCAAAATTTGAGCAGTATTCGCTTTCGAGCCTTTTTATCGAAAAACCGTGGTTTATTTACTGCGATTCCGGTCAAATTTGATCAATTTTTCGAATAACGTCAAATGTCCTCCAAAAGTTACTATAGATACCATAGGACTATACTTGTTGGATTTGAGTGTTGTTTTCTCATTTTCTGATTTATTTCACGCGTTTCGACGCTCGTCACTTTGTATGGATTTATGATCGTTTTTGCCGTTTTACTTATCTTCTCTTAAGTTTCTTACTCTAATATTTTCCAAATCCTCATTATATCATACGTAGAGACTACGACCAAAATTTGAGCGGTGCTCCCGAGCCTTTTTATCGAAAAAACATTCCGGTCAAATTTGATCAATTTTTCGAATAACGTCAAATGTCTTTCAAAAGTTACATTAGATACCCTAGGACTATTCTTTTTGGATTTGAGTGTTGTTTCCTCATTTTCTGAAGTATTTCATGCGTTTCGACGCTCGTCACTTTGTATGGATTTATGATCGTATTGGCCGTTTTCATTATCTTCACTTAAGTTTTTTACTCTAATATTTTTCAAATCCTCATTATATCATACGTAGAGACTACCACCAAAATTTGAGCTGTATTCGCTCCCGTGTTTTTTTATCGAAAAACCGTGGATTATATATTGCGATTCCGGTCAAATTTGATCAATTTTTCGAATAACGTCAAATGTCCTCCAAAAGTTACCGTAGATACCCCTAGGACTAGACTAGTTGGATATGAGTGTTGTTTCCTCATTTTATGAAGTATTTCATGCGTTTCGACGCTCGTCACTTTATATGGATTTATGATCGTTTTTGCCGTTTTCATTATCTTCTCTTAATTTTTTTACTCTAGTATATTTCAAATCCTCATTATATCATGCGTAGAGACTTCCACCAAAATTTGAGCCGTATTCGCTCCCGAGCCTTTTTATCGAAAAACCGTGGATTATATACTGCGATTCCGGTCAAATTTGATCAATTTTTCGAATAACGTCAAATGTCCTCCAAAAGTTACTGTAGATACCCCTAGCCCTAGACTAGTTGGAATTGAGTGTTGCTTCCTCATTTTCTGAAGTATTTCATGCGTTTCGACGCCCGTCACTTTGTATGGATTTATGATCGTTTTTGCTGTTTTCATTATCTTATCTTAAGTTTTTTACTCTAATATTTTTAGAATCCTCATTATATCATACGTAGAGACTACCATCAAAATTTGAGCCGTATTCGCTCCCGATCTTTTTTATCGAAAAACCGTGGATTATATACTACGGTTACGGTCAAATTTGATCAATTTTTCGAATAACGTCAAATGTCCTCCAAAAGTTACTGTAGATACCCTAGGACTATACTTGTTGGATTTGAGTGTCGTTTCCTCATTTTCTGATTTATTTCACGCGTTTCGACGCTCGTCACTTTATATGGATTTATGATCGTTTTTGCCGTTTTCATTATCTTCTCTTAAGTTTTTTACTCTAATATTTTTCAAATCCTCATTATATCATACGTAGAGAGTACCACCAAAATTTGAGCCGTATTCGCTCCCGAGCCTTTTTATCGAAAAACCGTGGATTATACTGCGATTCCGGTCAAATTTGATCAATTTTTCGAATAACGTCAAATGTCCTCGAAAGTTACTGTAGATACCCTAGGACTAGTTGGATTTGAGTGTTGTTTCCTCATTTTGTGAAGTATTTCATGCGTTTCGACGCTTGTCACTTTGTATGGATTTATGATCGTTTTTACCGTTTTATATATCTTCTCTTAAGTTTTGTACTCTAATATTTTTCAAATCCTCATTATATCATACGTAGAGACTACCACCAAAATTTGAGCCGTATTCGCTCCCGAGCCTTTTTATCGAAAAACCGTGGATTATATATTGCGATTTTGGTCAAATTTGATTAATTTTTCGAATAACGTCAAATGTTCCCAAAAGTTACTGTAGATAACCCTAGGACTAGAATAGTTGGATTTGAGTGTTGTTTCCTCATTTTCTGAAGTATTTCATGCGTTTCGACGCTCGTCACTTTGTATGGATTTATGATCGTTTTGCTATTTTCTTTATCTTCTCTAAAGTTTTTTACTCTAATATTTTTCAAATTGTCATTATATCATACGTAGAGACTACCACCAAAATTTGAGCAGTATTCGCTCTCGAGCCTTTTTATCGAAAAACTGTGGTTTATTTACTGCGATTCCGGTCAAATTTGATCAATTTTTCGAATAACGTCAAATGTCCTCCAAAAGTTACTGTAGATACCCTAGGACTATACTTGTTGGATTTGAGTGTTGTTTTCTCATTTTCTGATTTATTTCACGCGTTTCGACGCTCGTCACTTTGTATGTATTTATGATCGTTTTTGCCGTTTTACTTATCTTCTCTTAAGTTTCTTACTCTAATATTTTCCAAATCCTCATTATATCATACGTAGAGACTACGACCAAAATTTGAGCGGTGCTCTCGAGCCTTTTTATCGAAAATCCATTCCGGTCAAATTTGATCAATTTTTCGAATAACGTCAAATGTCTTTCAAAAGTTACTGTAGATACCCTAGGACTATTCTTGTTGGATTTGAGTGTTGTTTCCTCATTTTCTGAAGTATTTCATGCGTTTCGACGCTCGTCACTTTGTATGGATTTATGATCGTTTTGGCCGTTTTCATTATCTTCACTTAAGTTTTTTACTCTAATATTTTTCAAATCCTCATTATATCATACGTAGAGACTACCACCAAAATTTGAGCTGTATTCGCTCCCGTGTTTTTTTATCGAAAAACCGTGGATTATATATTGCGATTCCGGTCAAATTTGATCAATTTTTCGAATAACGTCAAATTTCCTCCAAAAGTTACCGTAGATAACCCTAGGACTAGACTAGTTGGATATGAGTGTTGTTTCCTCATTTTATGAAGTATTTCATGCGTTTCGACGCTCGTCACTTTATATGGATTTATCATCGTTTTTGCCGTTTTCATTATCTTCTCTTAATTTTTTTACTCTAATATTTTTCAAATCCTCATTATATCATGCGTAGAGACTACCACCAAAGTTTGAGCCGTATTCGCTCCCGAGCCTTTTTATCGAAAAACCGTGGATTATATACTGCGATTCCGGTCAAATTTGAACAATTTTTTGAATAACGTCAAATGTCCTCCAAAAGTTACTGTAGATACCCCTAGCCCTAGACTAGTTGGAATTGAGTGTTGCTTCCTCATTTTCTGAAGTATTTCATGCGTTTCGACGCTCGTCACTTTGTATGGATTTTTGATCGTTTTTGCTGTTTTCATTAGCTTCTCTTAAGTTTTTTACTCTAATATTTTTCGAATCCTCATTATATCATACGTAGAGACTACCATCAAAATTTGAGCCGTATTCGCTCCCGATCTTTTTTATCGAAAAACCGTGGATTATATACTACGGTTACGGTCAAATTTGATCAATTTTTCGAATAACGTCAAATGTCCTCCAAAAGTTACTGTAGATACCCTAGGACTATACTTGTTGGATTTGAGTGTCGTTTCCTCATTTTCTGATTTATTTCACGCGTTTCGACGCTCGTCACTTTGTATGGATTTATGATCGTTTTTGCCGTTTTCATTATCTTCTGTTAAGTTTTTTACTCTAATAATTTTCAAATCCTCATTATATCATACGTAGAGAGTACCACCAAAATTTGAGCCGTATTCGCTCCCGAGCCTTTTTATCGAAAAACCGTGGATTATACTGCGATGCCGGTCAAATTTGATCAATTTTTCGAATAACGTCAAATGTCCTCGAAAGTTACTGTAGATACCCTAGGACTATACTTGTTGGATTTGAGTGTTGTTTCCTCATTTTCTGAAGTATTTCATGCGTTTCGACGCTTGTCACTTTGTATGGATTTATGATCGTTTTTACCGTTTTCAATATCTTCTCTTAAGTTTTGTACTCTAATATTTTTCAAATCCTCATTATATCATACGTAGAGACTACCATTAAAATTTGAGCCGTATTCGCTCCCGAGCCTTTTTATCGAAAAACCGTGGATTATATATTGCGATTTTGGTCAAATTTGATTAATTTTTCGAATAACGTCAAATGTTCCCAAAAGTTACTGTAGATAACCCTAGGACTAGACTAGTTGGATTTGAGTGTTGTTTCCTCATTTTCTGAAGTATTTCATGCGTTTCGACGCTAGTCACTTTGTATGGATTTATGATCGTTTTTGTCGTTTTCATTATCTTCTCTTAAGTTTTTTACGCTAATATTTTTCAAATCCTCATTATATCATACGTATAGACTACCACCAAAATTTGAGCCGTATTCGCTCCCGAGCCTTTTTATCGAAAAACCGTGGATTATATACTGCGATTCCGGTCAAATTTGATCAGTTTTTCGAATAACGTCAAATGTCCTCCAAAAGTTAGTGTAGATACCCTAGGATTATACTTGTTGGATTTGAGTGTTGTTTCCTCATTTTCTGAAGTATTTCACGCGTTTCACTTTGTATGGATTTATGATCGTTTTTGCCGTTTTCATTATCTTCTCTTAAGTTTTTTACTCTAATATTTTTCAAATCCTCATTATATTATACGTAGAGACTACCACCAAAATTTGAGCTGTATTCGCTCCCTAGACTTTTTATCGAAAAACCATTCCTGTCAAATTTGATCAATTTTTCGAATAACGTCAAATGTCCTTCAAAAGATACTGTAGATACCCTCAGACTATACTTGTTGGATTTGAGTGTTGTTTCCTCATTTTCTGAAGTATTTCATCCATTTCGACGCTCGTCACTTTATATGGATTTATGATCGTTTTGGCCGTTTTCTTTATCTTCTCTTAAATTTATTACTCTAATATTTTTCAAATCCTCATTATATCATACGTAGAAACTACCACCAAAATTTGAGCCGTATTCGCTCCCGAGCCTTTTTATCGAAAAACCGTGGATTATATACTGCGATTCCGGTCAAATTTGATCAATTTTTCGAATAACGTCAAATGTCCTTTAAAAATTACTGTAGATACCCTAGGACTATTCTTGTTGGATTTGAGTGTTGTTTCCTCATTTTCTGATGTGTTTTATGCGTTTCGACGCTCGTCACTTTGTATGGATGTATGATCGTTTTGGCCGTTTTCTTTATCTTCTCTTAAGTTTTTTACTCTAATATTTTTCAAATCGTCATTATATAATACGTAGAGACTACCACCAAAATTTGAGCAGTATTCGCTCTCGAGCCTTTTTATCGAAAAACCGTGGTTTATATACTGCGATTCCGGTCAAATTTGATCAATTTTTCGAATAACGTCAAATGTCCTCCAAAAGTTACTGTATATACCCTGGGACTATACTTGTTGGATCTGAGTGTTGTTTCCTCATTTTCTGAACTATTTTATGCGTTTCGACGCTCGTCACTTAGTATGGATTTATGATCGTTTTGACCGTTTTCTTTATCTTCTCTTAACCTTTTTACTCTAATATTTTTCAAATCCTCTTTATATCATACGTAGAGACTAGCACCAAAATTTGAGCCGTAATCGCTCCCGAGCATTTTTATCGAAAAACCGTGGTCTATATACTGCGATTTCGGTCAAATTTGATCAATTTTTCGAATAACGTCAAATGTCCTCCAAAAGTTACTGTAGATATCCTAGGACTATACTTGTTCGATTTGAGTGTTGTTTCCTCTTTTTCTGAAGTGTTTTATGCGTTTCGACGGTCGTCACTTTCTATGGATTTATGATCGTTTTGGCTGTTTTCTTTATCTTCTCTAAAGTTTTTTACTCTAATATTTTTCAAATCCTCATTATATCAGACAGAGAGACTACCACCAAAATTTGAGCCGTATTCGCTCCCGAGCCTTTTTATCGAAAAACCGTGGTTTATATACTGCGATTCCGGTCAAATTTGATCAATTTTTCGAATAATGTCAAATGTCCTCTAAAAGTTACTGTAGATACCCTAGGACTATACTTGTTGGATTTGAGTGTTGTTTCCTCATTTTATTAAGTATTTCATGCGTTTCGACGCTCGTCACTTTGTATGGATTTATGATCGTTTTGCCGTTTTCTTTATCTTCTCTTAAGTTTTTCACTCTAATATTTTTCAAATCGTCATTATATCATACGTAGAGACTACCTCGAAAATTTGAGCAGTATTCGCTCTCGAGCCTTTTTATCGAAAAACCGTGGTTTATATACTGCGCTTCCGGTCAAATTTGATCAATTTTTTGAATACCGTCAAATGTCCTCCAAAAGTTACTGTAGATAACCTAGGACTATACTTGTTGGATTTGAGTGTTGTTTCCTAATTTCTGAAGTATTTCATGCGTTTCGACTCTCGTCACTTTGTATGGATTTATGATCGTTTTGGCCGTTTTCTTTATCTTCTCTTAAGTTTTTTACTCTAATATTTTTCAAATCCTCATTATTTCATACGTAGAGACTACCACCAAAATTTGAGTCGTATTCGCTCCCGAGCCATTTTATCGAAAACCCGTGGATTATATACTGCGAATCCCGTCAAATTTGATCAATTTTTCGATTAACATCAAATGTCCTCCAAAAATTAATGTATATACCCTAGGACTATACTTGTTGGATGAGTGTTGTTTCCTCATTTTCTGAAGTATTTCATGCGTTTCGATGCTCGTCATTTCGTATGGATTTATGATCGTTTTGGCCGTTTTCATTATCTTCTCTTTATTGTTTTACTCTAATATTTTTTAAATCCTCATTATATCATACGTAGAGACTACCACCAAAATTTGAGCCGTATTCGCTCCCTAGCGTTTTTATCGAAAAACCGTGGATTTTATTCTGCGATTCCGGTCAAATTTGATCAATTTTTCGAATAATGTGAAATGTCCTCCAAAAGTTACTGTAGTAGATACCCTAGAACTATACTTGTTGGATTTGAGTGTTGTTTCCTCATTTTCTGAAGTATTTCATGCGTTTCGACGCTCGTCACTTTATATGGATTTATGATCGTTTTGGCCGTTTTCATTATCTTCTCTTAAGTTTTTTACTCTAATATTTTGAAAATCCTCATTGTAATACCCCAGATTTCAGAGGAGGTTCCTGTGAAATTAAGGGCTCATATGAGGTGCTTAAAAGGATTGACAGTGCTACTCATACCAACAAAGTCGACTTTCCTTTTAGGAAGCCCATGTGATAAGAACTCCAAAGTTAAGCGTGCTTGACTGGGAGTAATTTCAGGATGGGTTACCTCCTGGGAAGTTTCCCAAGGTGCGCACGAGTGAGGTCAAAGTGCGCCGGAAGGACCCGTGTTGGTCTGTGAGGTCAGCCCACAGCCTGGCAAGCTGCTATAGGTGACTACTCTCGGCTCAGACGATGAGCCGGGGTGTTACACTCATTCTATCTTCCGTAGAGACTACCACCAAAATTTGCGATGTTTTCGCTCCGGAGCATTTTTATCGAAAAACCGTGGATTATGTATTGCGATTTTGGTCAAATTTGATCAATTTTTCGAAACAAGCCAAATGTCCTCCAAACGTTAAATTAGATACTCTAGGACTATATTTGTTGGATTTGAGTGTTGGTTGCTCTTTTTGTGAAGTATTTCATGCGTTTCGACGTTTGTCACTTTGTGCGGATTTCTGACCGTTTTGGCTGTTTTCCTTATCTTCTCTTAGGTTTTTGACTTTCATATTTGCAAATCCTCATTATATCATATGTAGAGACTACCGACAAAATTTGAATCGTTTTTGCTCCTGAGCCATTTTGTCGAAAAATAGTAGATTATGTACTGTTATTTTTATAGGCGAACGGAAGGAGTACTTATTAGTATTGAGAAATTATAAAATAAGTTGAATTACTATCCACCTATAGTACATGAGTTATTTATCGTTGTTAGTATTACTATCTCTAATTCGAAGTTTAAAGAAACAATTTTGGTTCTTATATTTACCAAAATGTAGATAATGTCCTCAAATTTTTTTTCTGACGTATTACATATGCTAACGACATTTTTATAACACTTAATTAATTCTTTATTCACCTAAAGCTCTAAGAAAATTCGTAGGGCTTTTAACCTATTCAATAGAGTTGACGTATAATTGTTAGTATTGAGAAATTCATTTGAATAAGTTAAACGGTTACCCATTTATATTAGGGTGACCTATAGTTATTAGTATTAGTATCTCAAATTTTAAGGTCATCATTTGGTGCTTATATGTACCAAAATGTAGAAAATGTCATATGAGACTTTTAACTTACGAAATATTATCTTCCCATAACATATAAAATAGTTTCATAATTATGAAAATGTGATATCTTCAGCCTGGTTACCATAATCTTATTTTCATGATTACCATAAGATTATGTATGCTATACTACATTTCCATAACTAATGCATGAATTTTGTACATGATTACCAAAAACTCACATATGGTATATAACAACAATTCCATAACATAAATTAATTTCTTATTCACCAGAAGCTATCAGAAAATTCGAAGGGCTCTAGACCTCTTCAATGCCCACAAAAAAAGCTTCGTTTATAAATATACTAGGATGAATGCCCGTGCATTGCACAGATCTCTTAATAATGATATCTATTGTTAGCCGATCCCAAATTATTTTGGGAATAAGACTTGATTGTTCTTGTAGTAGATGTAATAAATCTGAATTATACTCATATCTTTATGTTGGAGGAAAATCAACAATATAGATAGACTAAATTGTGCATGAAAAATTCTAGTGTACTCATCCATGAAGAATCCACTTTGTTAAGTCTTGATATTTTCAATATTGTACCATGCAATGTGGATATTTATGGCGTCTTTCTAAAATTCAAAGTCATATTACTTACAATTCAAAGTATTTAATTAACAATGAAAAGTAGATTAATGATTATCTCTTGTTACCGTGGTACCATGATGATTCTACGATATGTAGCGATATAATTATTATGTTCTATGATTATGATTTGATTATTATGTGTTTTACAAAATTGCTTAAATACTTAACATCGATGGGTCCTAAGGTTGGTAAAACTGATCAATGGGTCCTAAGATTGGTAAAACTGTGATACAAATTTAATTTAGATAGGACTATAAGAGTTATAAATTTAACTTAAGTAGAATAGTAATAGGGCCATATTATTAGAAGAAGTTCATCAGTGAATTATATTAATTTAATTTAAAACCAATATGTAGTACCATGATAAGAGTGAGTTGACTCCAAAAGAAGGAATATTATGTCAATACAAAGTAGATTATGCTGAAACCAAAGTTGCCACTATTTATTTATTTACTCTTTGGTTACCACAAAAATACCTATATTTAATTAATATTATTTCAATTAATAATATTAATTCAATTAATAATATTAATTGCTTAAACTCTCTAAAAACACTCTAAAAACAATCGGTCGTTGTAGAAGCTTAAAAAAAGCCTCCTTTAATAATATATACTAGTTGAATGCCCGTGCGTTGCACGGACTCGAGATTTAAACTTAAATTGAATATACTTTGATTCATCTTATTATTTCGTTTAAGAAAAAAACAATTATTTGTACTCTAAAACTTATATTTTATTACAACATACTAGTAACTTTTAGTATTTGACTATGACTAATGGTATAAAAATAGACTTTACCTTTAATTTTCACAACCACGATCACTATTCATAGTTCAGAAAACAAGTAAGATTCAATAAGAGAACGTTGTTTATACAATCAACTTCTAATAACGAATAGATAAACTAATTATTCTCTGAGTAATTAATTATTCTCGTTTCATTATATATCTCGATAATAATTTGGTACTTGAAACACACAAACAAAATCCTAATTATAGTAATAAAGATTATCTAAAAAAGATTAGTAATTATTAAAGCATATTATGATAGTTTGTAATTAAAGACGAAAATTACTTAGAGAAGAGGAAAAATGAATTAAAAAGAAAAAGATTCACATGTTTACTTTGACGAATTTTTTTTCGAAATAGGGCTTAAAAAATAAATATTAAATAAAATAAGTTTGATTAAAAAATGTTCAATCTTATGGGGTGCACGTCACCCCATTTCAGATTCGGGACAAACCGCCAGTACCTCTGGCAGTTTTAAGTGTCTTGAACAGTAGTTATGAGGTTGTAGGGGATATCTTGGGCAATTATGAAACCGCCATGGGGGGTGGCGGTTTCACCTAAGTAAAACCGCCACCCCCGAAAGAATCCTTAAATTTGTACATGCTACTTGACATTGTTGCGTACTTGCGTGTGTACTTCATATATACAACACCAATAAAGTATGAACGAAAAGTGAATCCTAGTGTATACTATGGTAGACTACAATCCTGAACAAATCCATTACACTCCTATTGTTACTAATACTACCCCTACTGTACTCCTACTACGTACTCTTGCTCCTCTACTACAACTCTTAGTATTATTTTTACTACTAATACTCCTACAATACTCCTACTCCTACTCCTACTACATACTCCTGCTCCTACTAATACAACTTCTGCCCCTACTACAACTACATACGTACTACTACTACAAAGATGAAGCAATTCAATTAGATTGTAAGTGACAACATTGAGCAATAAATAGATTGAGAATTAAATGAAAATTGGTAAAGAATCAGCTATGTATATGTACGTAGAGAAGGGGATATATATGTTTCACGTAATAGAAGTTCATTGTTGTTTACGCAAAAAAATGTCACTATTTATATCACATGTTTACTTTGACGTGAATACGTGAGGTTAATTTAATGATAAACTATGCAATTAATGTTTAATATATTAAGAGAGTGAAAATGATATACTATTATCTAGCTTTTGGATTAGCCTATTTTCACTATCTAATTTTTATGCATGTTAATTTGAATGATGTGATGTTAATTTAATGATAGACTCTGATCTGCACTTAATGTTTAACTTTATTAAGTGAGTAAAAATTATCTACTATTGTCTAGCTTTTGGATTAGGCTAGTTTCACTACCCAATTGTTATGCAAGTTCATTTGAATGATGTGATGTTAATTTAATGATAATTTATGCACTTAAAGTTTAACTTTATTAAGAGAGTGAAAATGATCTACTATTTTCTAACTTTTGAATTAGCCTATTTTCAATGAGATTAGTATAAACGATAAACTCTCATTAAAGACATTTACGATCTACTTAATTGTTTAAACTTGTACTATATATATTCTCCATTATTTAACCAAAATTTAGAAAAAGATTTGAAAAATTGTAATTGATCTACTCATAAAAAAAAATCATGTGACCTTTTTATAAACTCTTAACAGGTGAGAATCATAATCAGAGTAATTGAATCACTCATGTATTTTAAATCTTCTTATTATCTTACTATATGTGTCCGTATCATGCATTTTGAGTATTAGGATCACAATAAATAATGACCTTTTTTATCGAGTAGGATTAGAATAGATTTTTTTTTTTTGGTAGGATACTAACAAATAATTAGCTCTATTTATGATTAGGATTAGAATAGATAATATTGAGCTCCATTTAATTTTTTTAGTAGGATTAGAGTATATGTACCTTTAAAAAGTAGTCTACCATGACACTATTATCTTATAATCCTTGCTAATCCTAACCTATTATTAGTGGTCTTAGTCTTATTAAGATGATAATATGGGGCATGTTTTGATAATTATACTATTTGAGTAGGAGTAGATCTACTTGCATCTCTTGTTAATTGGGTAAGATAACAGTAGTCTTTTAACGCAAGCAACTGGTCATATGCATAAGCTGACTTACTAACGAATAAGTTATGTGATTTCAAAGTCGAATAGTACAGTTTTTACCCGTATGTGTACTAAAAGAAACGTAAAAGTGTAGATGTGTAGGTAAATTGACTAAATTGTTAGGTCCCAATATATATGAGCACATGTTCTGTATTTAGTTAGGATTAGGTTCCTATGATCGGCTGAGGGTAGATGTAGATGGATGTAGTATGTATTGATTTATATTTATTATTTATATGGTAACCTAAAGGTACAATTGTTCATCTCCTAATCTTATACAAATTTTCAATTGCACGGATGTTAGGTTTAAACTCTAATTTAATATTTTAATTTACCCTTTAAAAAAATTATTTACTATTTGATCTCGTTGACAAAATTTTTTATTGGTATATATATACTTGTTAAAGTCAAATACAATTTGTAACAATGAATATTATAAAAAAAAATTATATCTGATTACTTATGTGGTTTGTTCAACTCTTAACTTATTGAAGAACAGTTTGCATTACATATTTGATTGTAATCGAACAAATAATAATTTATTGGAATCGTGAGACTTATGAATTGACTTATTTGTAACACTCATCTTTTTATAAAGCTCAAACTTTTTAATGATGATATGATCTTCTAACAAAATTGATATTGTAGTATTAATTTTGTTTATTGTTGAAAAAGTTTTGTAAGACATTTTATTGAGCGATTATCTTTATACTTCTATTCTATTTACATATTAAGTATAAGATTTTCATTTAACTGATCACATGCAAACTTTCTCAAGTAGTCAAAGGAAATTGTATTTTTGTGCCCGATTTGCATTGTCAGTCATACACTAATGTGATCTAATATCATAAGATATCACCTTAATTAGCTTAAGTGATGACTATAGCAAGTTCGTAATTAAGCTAGGATTTCGTAATAAATGAAAGACATACTCCCTCCTATCCAAAGAGATTTTTCTATTTCTTTTTGTAGTTTTGAGTTGTCATATTGGGAGCTATATTTAGACCAAATGAATCGTTCACTTGCTTTAAAAACTAGTAAGTATTTCATTCTGCATTGCAGTCAACCAACTCTACTTGATTTCAAGGTAAACGGGTCTTTCATTTAATTTACAAATAGTCCCCAACATGGCAACTCAAAACTGCAAAAAGAAACAGGAAAATCTCTTTGGGTAGGAGTAGTATAGTTTTGGAGATATCACTAAATCTGAAAAATATGATAAGTCGTATAATGGTTGTAACCTTATAATGTTTGATTTGGATTGTTTGTTAATTCATGAGACTGTTTCTAAAGTTTACATATCAGATTTTGAAAAAAAAAAAAAAAAGTATATACTTTCCCAAAGAAATCCTAAGTACGTACAATAGAATTAGTAGGGGTCTTAAATTTTATGATTATGATCTCTCTTAGTAGCATATGTTTTATTTGTTGTAGGACTTGTTTGTATCTAGATATAATAAAGTTTAGGATATTAGCCATTAGATCTACTAATAGAAGTAGTAGTATATATGAATAAACTACTCCTAGGGTAGGATTGTTTTATATTTTTTTCTTTTGATTATAGGAACACTAATTGAAATAGTTACTGCTGACCATAAATCGAGAAAAAGGGTTCGATCCCAATAGACCTAACTTAGTTCTTGTGGGCTGCTAATTAATTAGCTAGTGCATATGATAGCTCTAGTTAACTTTTTTTTTTTTTTTTTTACTAAAATTTGTAGCAACACCAAAGCTATAAATTAGCTATCCTAGACCAATGCTTTACAAACTATATATTTTTGGTTCTCAAATATTATCATATATCGAAATATACAGGCAAAATTGGCTTGTGCATGTAGGAGTTGTGGGATCAAAGCTTATATCAATTACAAAACTAATGTATATCAAATCTAATATATATCAGGTAATTTGGGAAATGGTAATTAGTATTTCGCAACCAAAATAATGATGGTAAAAAAGGAAACTTTTTTACTACGCTAAGCAACAAATGAAATCATTAAGCACATTTTAGACACGTACGTAGAAAGTTTGGGAGCAAAAACATTATATAATAGAGAATTAGGCAAGAATACTATCCTACTACAAAAACATAATATACCATAGAACAATAGGTTAGAATATATTTATCCTACTACAAAAAAAACCACAACAACTACTACAGGAGTACTATTGATACTACTTCAACTAAAAATCTTATTATTACTATAACGGGTGACCGACTAACTATAATTCAAGTTCATACATAAAAATTTGATTAAAATGCTATGCCCTTTTACTATTGAAGCTAGTGACGATATTGATATTGATGCTAGTGAGTATGATGAATGCGCTAACTACGAATATGATGCCGAAAATTGACCATTAGCTAAATACTACTACTATTACTATTCTCCAATTATCTATTATCTAATGCAAATAATTTTTTGTTTTGGACAACTACTACTAATTATACTCCTACTCCTACTGCTACTCCTACTATACTAATTATATATATATATATATATATATATATATATATATATATATATATATATATAGAAGGATTAAGATTAAGAGTAAGATTAAGATTATGAATTCGTGATTGGATGAAAAGGAAAAGGAAATGTGATGTTCGATTCACGTTACAAATGGGAGTAATCATGATCATTCTCATGAGATCTACAGGTAATTTTTTAAATAACTTGTTATTAATCTCTGAACCAATTCATGGAAGTTCAGTTGCTTAGTTTGAATTCATTGGTTTAGTAGTGTAGGAATAAAAAAATCCAACTTAATATTAGGGTCGGTTTCAACTAAGAAACAAGTTGATCTATTATTAGATGGTATACCTTCTCCGTCGCAACCCCGATACTAATTCAGATCTACATGAAACATTGGAGAGATGTACTTTGGTTTGAGATGATTACACATGTACATTTCATCTATTCTGCTCATTTATCGCACTTGAAATTTACCTTGACCATTTGAAAACACGATTGATTGAGGCTTGATTCTCGTCCTTGACGACCCTCAAGAGTCAAGGCCTATAGGCTATAGGTGAAGTTTTAGACCACTTTTTTTTTTTTTTTTTTTTTTTGAAGGCAGACCACTTTAACATATCTTAAGAGTGCAATTACACGACAGATTTCACAAAAATCTAGCACATAGACCTTAATACCAGCATTAACTTGACTAATTAGTAAAGGGAAAGTAGCTTATAATTTATAGTATACTATTGTTTCAATAATTAATCAAAGATCATTGAATATGGACTACCATGGTCCCCCAACTTGCTCCAACTTTAACTACCACTTACAAATTATTAAGGGTGGCAACTTTTATTTCCATATGCTCAGTTTTTATAGCCAGAAGTCTTAACAAAGAAGACAACCCAAAGACAACACTAGACAAAAAACTTCTAAGAAATGAGTTCAGAGTTAGTACAACCATGCACAAAGCCATATTGTTTCTTTTGTGTCATGAATGAACCAAACCAGCTTCATAGAAGAGCCAATTTAGCCAAGATTTTCAAAGAAATGGCGGTACGAGACGACGAGGAACATGTCTTGGTGCTAAGTTGCCTATGGAACTTAGCCATGAACCAACCTGATAATCCAGAATTTCCTTCTCTTGGGATTTTTCAATGCATGGCTAAACTTATTCTTAAAGGAGTCAAGCATAGAGATTGGCTGCTTAAAGATCAAAACATGTACATTCCATATTATGCTGCTCACATAATTGGTTCTTACACCATGAACAAGCCTAAGTTTGCAGAAAAAGCTGTTTCTTCTGGTGTGATTCCACCACTTGTGGAGCTCCTAAGAGGTAAAATCAGTTGGGTTGAGCAACGTGTCGCTGTTCGAGCACTAGGGCACCTAGCAACCCATGATGTATCATTCAATATGCTCATGGATTATGAAGGTGAGATTGTTAACTTATCTATGAAGATTGTTTCTACTTGCTTAAACATTGTGTATAGTAACTTTGTGCAAAAAAGAGAGACACAAAGGTCGAAGTATCATAGTGATCTTCTTACAAGAGGTGTTGGAGGGTTAGAGTTTGAGGATAGAAAGGCAGAGGGATGGGCAAGTCAGCTGCAATGTTGGTCACTTTCTTTGCTAGATTGCTTTGTTAAGAAAGAAAGAAGCATAAATCTCATATGCAATAATCAAAGATTTTTGGATGATTTAAGTGAAATATGGGGTGGTTTAGTTAACAAGAAGTCTCCTGCTGGAATTGGGTTATTGAGAAGTTTGTGTCATTCAAAAGTTGGTAGAATTGGTGTTGCAAGTTCAAAATCATCCATTTTAGGCCTTTGCAATGCAAGCAGGTCGTCGGACGATTGGCAATACATTGCAATTGAGACTCTTCTGTTGATCCTCAAAGATTCAAGTACAAGATACAAGGTCATTGATCCTGCAATCTTCTACCTTAAGGATTTGGTAGAAGTTGGTAAAATTAAAGGGAGAAAGAAGGTTGGAGAAAAAATTGCACAAGTTTTACTGCAAGATTATGGCATGATCAAATATGGGCAGGTGAAGTTAGGTGAAAAAGTTGAGAGGGCCATGGAAGAAATATGGGATGTTAAAGTTGAGAAGAGGAAGAAAGAAAAGCTGATGAGTGAAGAGGAAGTATTAGAGAGTAAAAGTATAGCAACCCAAATGAAAAAACAAGGAAATGAGTTGTTTTTGGGAGGGGATATTGTAGGTAGTTTTGGTAAATATACAAAAGCCTTAGTTTTTTGCCCATTGAGGTATAAAAAAGAGAGGGTTGTTTTGCATAGTAACAGAGCTCAGTGTTATTTGCTACTAAATGACCCTGAATCTGCTATTAGTGACACAACTAGGGCAATTTGCTTGTCTAGTAAAAACCCACATAGTAAAAGTTTATGGAGGAGATCACAAGCTTATGATATGTTAGGGTTGGCCAAGGAAAGCTTGATGGATTGCTTAATGTTCATAAATTGCAACAAAAATCATGCTTCCAAGTCTAAGGGAAGGAAGCATTTCAAGATGCCACATTACACAGCTCGTTTAATAAGTAAGCAAATTTGCGCAACGGGGCTCTTTGCAAGTTTCGATTATAGAGAACAATGTCATGGTTTGGATGAAACTGAAGGATCAGATGGGTCACTAGATTGGTCTGTGAAATGTTGAAGGATTTGGTTGGTTTTGCTTGTTTTTGGAGAAAATTCACCAAGACGCATTTGATTTAGTGAGTACAGTATAAGCTAGATAACTTTTATTGCATTTTTGTATAGTTGTACAACTAATGATTTTTATGAATATGTAAATTGTAGAAAGAAACATTTCTTAATATGCCACTTTAAGCACTGGCTGGTTGATATTACTCCCCTCCTGCTTTTCTTATGGCTGTTTGATTTTCTATCAGTATTGCTAACTTTGAAAGGATTACCAAAAAGGGCAAGTTCTAAATCTGTTAGTGGTATAGGCCTTAAAGTCTAAGGTGGGACTTCCTTGTTTGTTCACATGCTCTAAAGTTCTAAATATCAGTGTCTTGTCATTTGCAGCACTAAACTAGAATATATTATATGATTAAGAGACAGGAGACATCCTAATTTTACACTTATAATTGAGGGTCGTCAAATCATAAGTTCATAACAATGTCATTTACATGATCAAAGACCAACTGAGATATACAATACACAATAAGTATATGATATGATTGCTCATATACATGATCAAAGACCGAGATATGATATGATATGATTGCTCATATACATGATCAAAGACCAAATGAGATACTCCGTATACAATACACAATATACACTGCTCCCATATAAAATAAGATAAAAAGATATACATTGCTGTTGAAAATCACGAAAACTTTCGACTCCAGAGCCAAATAAATCTATATAAGAATGAAACTTAGAAGCAGAGAATACAAATCTAATGTAAAATTGTTACATGATGTACATTATATAACATACAATAAGTTACTCCATGAAGGGGTGTATTACATACAATGTAATTGCAGCTATTGTTTTGTCGCCGTAAGGTTCACAGCGCCAGCAGCTGAGACCATTTATTACTCAGGTATCGCTGTATCAGAAGACATTTCCACTGCAAGAATCACAAATGAAAGCGTGAAGCGTCTTTTGGTTATTCTCTTTTTCAGCAAACCAGAGGGTTTCAAAGAACACGGAAATAAACAGTGGCAAAAGTACGAGTTAAAGTGGAATGTATAACATAAAAGGGAACTTTGAATGCTCTGGAGGAGAATTGACGATTTTGTACAGACAAAATCATCCTCTGACTCACCTATGTGTGTTCCTATATCAAGAGATTTCAATTATTGTATGAACTGAGTGCAGCAATGACTGAGCCAGTAGTTGAAAGTGTCGAAGCCACATCGGGGTGGTCTCTCCAAGATGTCGTCACCTTAAGATTGGGATACAACCATTTCTTTACAGATTCCACAAAAGTGTCTGGATCAAACGTAAGGATTGCTTCCCAGTCAACCTGAAGCCCTTCAGGGATTTTCCCTGTGAACTCCATATTTGCAGCAAGAAATAATCCTAGCATAACCACAAAGCCAACTACAGCAGAGCCTCTTGATAGGGGCATGAAATTATACCTGCAAAGCCATATCAAACTCTTATGAAATATTCCATCTAATAATACTGCAACAAGTCTAGCATGAATACAACCACATTGATGTTTGCGCATGTGTGTTCACTACAAGACCACTACCCCGCACTGCCTCAAAGGGTCCTGCCAATGGCGAGGTAAGGAAGATGGGGGGAGGGGGTTGACTGTATGTAGCCCATGTTGAAACTTGAAAGCATAAGGATTAGGGAGCTGTTTGTAGATGATTCAAAATAGAGCGCTCGAGATTGCATCAACCAACTTTTACTTAGTGTAAGAAGCATATTTAGCAGATGGCCCCATCATATACCATACCCAAAGAAAAGTAAGTCTTTGGCTGAAAAGTGTGTTCATTAGCGCTTAATAATCCATTGTGCATACTTCCTCAAAAAAAAAAAAAAAAAAAAAAACAGGCCATTGTGCATACCAGTAGTAGGTCATCCTTATGATTGCATCTCTGACATTTTCAAGGGCATCAAAATCAGTAGAGCCGTAAGCTTCACCACAGTAAGTGTTGCATAGAGCCTGTAAACATGATCAAGCATTTAATCTCTGCAAGGATAACAACAGTCAAAACAATCCACATCTGAAAGGCTTTGCTTTAAGTTAAAGTAAGTACAGTGATGTCTTCAGGTTTCAGTTATACTACCAAGGACAATCCATAATAACTAGGTTTCCCCTTGTTTAATGTAGGTCTTCAACCTGCTTAAACTCACAACAATCACCCAGTGTCTCTACGGCTCCAACCTATGGGGAGTTTTTTTTTTTGTTTTTTTTTGGGGGGTGGAGGGGTGGGTGTCAAATGTACACAGTACACAGGCTTCGAGCTTATATACTAATTCAGTTTTATGAGACTACTACAGTTCATAATGCCATATATTGATCTAAACTCCAGAAAATTCACTATAATCTTACATGTAATCGCCAAACAGACAGACCTGATTCATGAGCATAACAAAAACTTCTTTCTTATCTTAAGATTGGAAGATCCAGAAGAGTAACTTTCATAAAATTTAAAGCAACATTTCTATATGAAAGCACATTTAATTTCCTAAAGCATCATCAAATCTCAATCATCCATTCACTTGAGAAACAAAGATAATGGGGAGAGTTCCCAAATTAGCAATATTCCAAGCGTTTGGTCAAAGTGATTAATATACGGGTAATGAACAAAGAAAAGCATAATAATGTCAAGATAGATAATTAGAACATGAAAGAGTACAAATGTTGAAATACTACGACATTTTAACTACTAACCTCCCATGACATCGCCATTTCAGACTCGAAGTCACTCCATCTAGACGGTGTACAAGGTGTTCTTATCGCAAAATCGAATCCCCGTTCTCCCCTAAATGAGGAAGCACATATAACTCAGTTTCTTTCGTCACGGTAGGGATGAAGATAAACTAATTATTTAAAAAAGAAACTAGAGTCATACATTTTTAAAAGGGTGATTCTTGTCCCCTCCAATTGCTTACTGAAAGAAACAAACCACCACCAATCAGAATAAACATAAACTATACTACAATGAATG